>CM066566.1:51217201-51817201 GCA_033816785.1 Picus viridis
GATAATTGACACGGAAGACTTAGTAGGATTTGAAAAATGATTAGACTTTTATAGAGATAATAGGATCATTCATAGTTAATTAGACAAGATAAGAAATGTACACATCAATGGTGTGTTATGGCATAAGAGGGCTACCAGTTAGTGCAAGTTCAGTAAATATTTCCCCCGTGGCTACATTATTCTGCAGCTGTTCATTCTGGGTTTTCTTTAACTTTTTCCCAAAACATCTGCTGACTCAGGGTGAGAAACAAGACTGTGGATCTATGCTTGTGGTGTCAAACAATTCCTGTGCCACAAGGGCAGTAAGGTTAGAGGATGGTATCTGTTGGATTCTAAGACCTGGAACTGGATCTGGAAGTGATGGAAACCTATACAAACCAAGTATTTCGCTCTGCCCAGTTTTGTGTCTTCAGGGAATGTGCAGAGGTGTGGAAACCCTCTACTGAGCTTGGAAGCTTTATGCCTTCTACTGTGCTTGGGCAGCTGGTCAACTCCTTCCCATAAGATTCTGGTAGGATTAGCACTGGGCTGCTTTGTTTAAGAAGAGTATTTCAAAGAAAACAATGACCCAAGTCTGAATCAGGTGAGCTTAGCAGGAGCTGATGGATATACTCTCTGGCAGCTTGGAGATGACAATGGCTTGGCGGACACCTGGAGTTCATCAAGTGTTTCATGGGATCTCAGGGTTTTGGTTCCTTGGACTCTCTTCCATCCCCAAACCCTTCTCTCTGAATCAAAGAAGATGAATTATTTTTTTCCCACCTCACAGCAGAGTTGGCTGCAGCACACACCTGGAACTGGGAGTTGGGAAGAAATCACTAATCTGATAACAAGTGTAGTCTCAGAGATAAACTAAATATTTTTTAAAAGGATGAGAAAGCTGTTACTCTTAGTAGAATCTACTTCCATAGCACAAGTTTCGTTTAGCTCTTCAGGAAAACATACCTGCAGAGAAACCTTTTTTTTACCCCCATCGACCTCAGTTGTACAGCATTTACAGCAATTTTGCCATCCAAAAAATGTTGCTGTTATCAGTACTCAACAAGTGACCTACTTTCAAAAATGACCTATTGAGGGTAACAGAAGAATTAAGTCCTTTTTAAAAGGGTGAGAAATTATTTTATAGAGTGCAAGGAAAAAGTAAAACAAAAGAGTAAAATTGTTATCCTTGTAAAGCCTGTTTACATCCAGCATTATCAAGCAGATTACAATATACATATATGAGAATGAATACCTTTTGTGGGTCATTCTATGAGTCTTAATGAAGGATGCGATAAGGTCAGATATAGTCCTCTACTGGCTGTTTTAGCAGGAGTCTGTTCTCCCATTATTATTATATAGGCAATGTGAAAATACAATACAATACAATACACCAGGTTGGAAGAGACCTTCAAGATCATCGCGTCCAACCCATCAACCAATCCAACCCACCCAACAACTAAACCATGCAACCAAGTACCCATCAAGCCTCTTCCTAAACACCTCCAGTGATGGTGACGCCACCACCTCCACGGGCAGCCAATTCCACTGGGCAATCACTCTCTCTGTATAGAACTTCCTCCTAATGTCCAGTCTAAACCTGCCCTGGTGCAGCTTGAGACTGTGTCCTCTTGTTCTTGTGCTGGCTGCCTGGGAGAAGAGACCAACCTCTGCCTGGCTACAACCTCCCTTCAGGTAGCTGTAGAGAGCAATAAGGTCACCCCTCAGTCTCCTCTTCTCCAGGCTAAGCAACCCCAGCTCCCTCAGCCTCTCCTCATAGGGCTTGTGTTCCAAACCCCTCACCAACCTTGTTGCCCTTCTCTGGACATGTTCCAGCAAGACAACATCCTTCCTAAACTGAGGGGCCCAGAACTGGATACAGGACTCAAGGTGCGGCCTAACCAGTGCAGTGTACAGGGGCAGAAAGACCTCCCTGCCCCTGCTGGCCACACTGTTCCTGATGCAGGCCAGGATGCCATTGGCCTTTTGGCTGCCTGGGCACACTGCAGGGTCATGTTCAGCCTCCCATCAACCAGCACCCCCAGGTCCCTCTCTATCAGTATAGGTTCTCATTGAAAAACAACCACCATACCTTTTGAGGAGCAGCTTTTTACCCACCAATATTAAACTATGTCCTATGAGAAAAAAATAATTCAAACCAAACCAAACCACCAAAAAAAAAAAAAAAAGGTGTTTTTTGAAAAATGCTAGCAATGTTACTGGTCAGTTTTAATGCTGTTCATGTCAGTCCATGGTATTGTCAATCAGACAAAAAGGAAACGTGCTTATGTTTATTAAACAGTCATTTGAGGTAGCAGTCCTTTGAGTTACCTCTGACTCGGTTCTGATCTTGATTGCACCATGTGAAACCAGACTAATCCTGGAATTAGTCCTCAAATAATTCAAGGAAGGTCCAAATCAACATTGAAGACTTTGGAGTTGAAAGTGTTCATGAGCTGTCATGATGTATTCTTTCAAGTTGTTCTTCTGAATTTAACCAAATTATTTTAGATCTCCTTGGAAATACTTTTTGAATTAAAGGAATAAAATTTATATTGTCATCACCACTTTTAATAAGACTAAAGACATTTGCTTGTTCCTACTGCTTGAGTTACAATAAACTTATAAGTAAGCTCATAATCTCTGAGCAGCCTCAGTAAACAATATTGCTTACTATCAGGAAGAGAATTAGAGTTTAAAAAATTATTTTGATTAATTTATATTTTTTTCCTTGTAGGTATTTAAAATGCTCCTTTAACCTTTATCTTTTAAACATACCTTTTCATTTTGTTTTAACATCTGCTCTGTTTATTGTCATGGGTTGAGTTTAATCTGCTGCTGATATTCAGTATCATGCTGCTGTCATGCCAGCTTCAAAATGAAAGTGCTGGCTGAAGCAAAGTATCATACAATACAATACAATACAATACAATACAATACAATACAATACAATACAATACAATTCAATACAATACAATACAATACACCAGGTTGGAAGAGACCTTCAAGATCATCGTGTCCAACCCATCAACCAATCCAACCCACCTAAACAACTAAACAACTATCATGGGGCTTGAAGTCCAGATTGTAACATGTGAGACTTCCTGTTCCAGCTGCTGCCTCCAGGTTTTGGGTTTTGGGCTGTTAGTCTTTTCTGTTGGGCTGGCTGCAGGTTGGAGGTGAGAGAGGTTGCTGACTTATGCTGCAGCTTCTGCATTTTGCTGTGCTTTTCTGCAAATAGTCTAAGGTAATTGTGCATTTTATCATCTCATTAAACTCCATATCTCAACCCAGAGGGGTTTTTTTGTGCTACTTTTCCTCCCCTCTGTGTTAGGAGAGCAGGCTGGACAGCAGCCAGGACACTTATAAACTTAACTCTCATGACCTCTCTTTAGTGTTCATTATCCAGATGCAGTAGAGCAAAATGTTTGGAGGACAGGAGAAAGGGCAGAAACAACTCTGCAGGGTGCAGTTGCATGTTAACATTGGACAAACTAGTCTGTGTTTGGTTTCTGAACCATTTCACAGGTTCTTTTCATGTCTCTTTGTAACAGTTTGGTCATATCAATACTAATTATACAAGACTGTGTATAAGGTTCTCTGCTTTCAAGCCATTCCTTCATCCTCTCCTTGGTAATTTACAATTATTAAATTTTTTTTGGGTTTTTTTTGTTTGTTTGGTTGGTTGTGGGTTTTGTTTTTTTTTTTAAATATGGGCATCTTACTTTGTTTCCTACAGAAACAAATACCAGAGTTTCTTGGTCCCCACAAAGTCATCTGAGTGCCTTATGTGATCAGAGATGGTCCTTCAGAAACAAAGGTTAATCAGCTGATCAGGTAAAGCACAACTTGCTGCCTTATTGTGGATTAAACGTTAATCATGCCAACACATTCAGGCAACTGGCCGTGGCCCCACCATGCAGCACCAGCTGTGGGGCTCTGCATGCCCATGAACCCTGCAACACTGCAGGCAACAGGCAGCCTGGCAGATGTGGTCTTGGAAGGGAAGGAGGTAAAGTTCAAGTGGAAACTTCCAAGTTATTCCTTCATCCATGTCTGCATCTCCATCCAAATGCATATACTGTATTATTCTTAAATTTGAGTTCCTGTCCTCAGCATGCTGTACAGTTTGCAATGCCCAATGTCCAGCAACAGTTTTCTGCAGGTAATTCTGATAAAGGTAACGGTGATATGAGGGTGTTTGTGAGAGCACAGGGAGAGGTAGCTCAAGATACACTGTTTTCTAGCAGTTTGAAGGGAGGTAGCTCTTTCCTTACATGACTCTTTTTTGTTACTGTACATATTATGTAAACAAACTCATGTCTGGTTACTTTGTTCCTCATGTGGCTGCTCATACACTTACACAATTTTGTAATGAAAAACTGTAAAATCCTTACAGTGTCATCTCCCTGGTCACATTCAAAATTAATGTGATGAAAGAAAATGCTGCCATACCAGCAGTGTGCTGTACAGGGACTTGAAAAACAGAGGTGTTTCTGGTGCACACTCCCTTCAGATTTGCTGAAGCAAAATGAGTTGAAAAAAAATAAATCTATCCATACCTGCCTGTGAATTTTTTCTGTTTGCCATGGAAACTTTGTTTAGCTTGTTGGTCCAAGCATCCAGCACTGATACTTAGAAATCACAGAACGGCTTTATATTAGAAGTAGCTGACTGTGGATTGCTTTTTAAACATTTGACACTAAAATAACAAACCAACTAATTAACTGAACAAACAAACAAACAAATAAATAAATCCAAGTTCTGCTCTCCTGAAAATTGTAATACAAAGGAGGCAGCTTCCATTTTCAGGAATTCAGGCATGGCCTTTTTCTTAGTACTTTCCCCTAGAAACATTATTTACCCCCAAAAGCACTTCCTTGAGACAGCACACACTAACGGATTTCCCTAATATTCCTGGCATTGTACTCCTTTTCTTACTGTCTGACACCCGGCTGTAAAATAAATCAGTACTACCAGATCCTGTTTTGGCAAGCAAGTCCCTGGGAAACCTATTGGTTCACATAGCTTTGGTTTTGTTCTTGCTTTGTTGGGAGTTTTCTTAACACTACAGCTGCCACTGACCAAAGGTATGTTTAATTGCTGCTTCAGTGTGTACTGAATATACAATATTTAGTGTATGCATTACCTCCAAGCACACCTATACCTGATGGTAGCTTTTACTGTCTTCCAGTTGGACTTAATTCTTTTCTGTCCCAGTAGGCAAGGTGCTGTACATTAGTCTGTATGACAGGAGGTCCCCTGTACACTGGACCACCAGATCTGGAAGATTCCTTATATGCACACTGTGAGAAGGGAGAGGTTTTGATGTAAGATTGTAACCTAGGAACATTTCAAATTTCAACATATGTTTGAGAGTCTTTCTGTGTGTAGTACAATTGTACAGCTAATCATGGAAGAGTTGACCAGTTGACCAGTCAATATGGATAAAAGATAAACTGCATAAATTCATGGGACAGGCCCTTTGTGGTGGGGAAGGTGGGATTCAAAGGCTGGAATCAAATCAGACTTTGTGAGCCTGTACAATAGACCCCTGTGCTTCTCTTTGCTAAGTGACCATACATACCAAGTTAACTCTTGCTTTATACCATGCAATTAGCAATATTGCTTTTTTTTTCCTTTTTTATTTTTTCTTTAAACTGCAAAGAAAAGTCAACTTCAGAGATGCCAGGTATATAATGAAGTTTAAACGTACATACAAAGGGAATTGCACTTGTGTTCTTGGGAGAAACATTGGCAGAAGAGATGAGGGACATGCCTAGGCACTCCACCTCTCCTCCTGCGCTCTTCTCTGGCGATTCTTTCTGTAAACTGATGTGTGGTTTATCAGCCATCTTTCACTCAAATGTGGCAGAAACAGTTTCCCGTGACTATCCAATCTTGACATAACATTTACTGAGGGCAATAAAATAATTTTTTATTTCAGGACAGAAGAAGGCATGCCTATCCAGAAAGCTGTCTGTTTTTTAATGGCCACTTTAATAAAAGATACTACATATTCTCACAAAGTTTGCCTAATGTATCTTTTGGCTATTCCTTCCATAGTAATGCAATTAAAGCTGTGCGTGGACTATAGAGACACAGGATTAAGGACCTGTGTTCCCTCACAAGTGCTCCTCTTGCACTCGAGCATCTGAATGCCCCTAAGCACAGCTAGGCTCTGAATGCGATATTCAGTGCAAGATAAATGGTGTGTAAATAAACAAATAAAAAATCTTAGAGAAGCTCCTCAGCTGTTTCAGCTGCAAAGTAAGTTCCTCAAAAGATTGGTCTAGATAGATATCAGTTCCTGGTTTATGTAAGTACTATGAAACATAGAATTACTTTCTTGGTGCAGGCATATTTTAGCTTGTGCTCTGTCCCTAGTTAACCACACTAAAATTAGACTGAGAAGTATCATTTCTGTTTTCATTAGCTAAGTTAACTATTAGCATTCATATTTTCTCTTCTGGGCTTTCCCAAAAATATACATTCATGTTCTGTGCAATGACTCTCTTATGAAAATACCACCAAGAGGAATTAATTGTATTCATTCCTCTCTCACACCCCCGGGGTGCCAGATTGTTAGGCATCATCAGGCTGAGAACAGTGAGGTTCAGTAATAGAAATAGCCTTGAAAGACTGTCAGTTCCCCACAGATTTCAGCTTTGAGAGGTTGGCTGCACATCCTCTGCTGACAGCAACAATGTTACAGTGAAAATGCTTGGGCATGCTAACCACTGTCCCCTCTGCAGATTCACTTGTGCTAGCACTCTTTAGCCTGTTTTGGCTTTAAACTGTCTTGTTTTGATGGGTGTGGGTCAGTGACTGCCTATCAAAGTCACTCATCAAGCAGGTCCCTAGAACAGCAAACTCCAATAGTCTGGCAGTGACAGCCTTTAAGGTGAGCTCTTCCCCTCTGCCTTCTGCAGCTAACAGAGAGGGAATGGTGACCTAATCATTGAAGGTTTCGGTTGTCTTTTCCTTTTTTAAAATGTTTTTGCCTGTGAATCCTCTTTAGCATAAGAACAATGACTTATATTTTAGTGGCAACATATGCTAGGGAACAGATATATGAATTTGTCTAGGGAGGAATACAAAAGGAAATACTCAGAATAGGAGGTTTTCTTTTTCCAGGCATTAGTGAGATTATCCAGCTATGGATGAGGACTGTTTCCATGCTTCCCCTGAAATTTCATTGAGCTTCTGATTCATTCATTCTCTGCAAAACACAGTGGTTGCTGACTTTAAAAGCTGGTATCTTTATTACTGGGGGTGTACTCTTCCCATTTTTTTTCTTGCTAAGACAAATGGGTAAAAAGAAGGATTTATCTTTTAGTCCAGAGCTCATTACAGACAAATATTGACCACTATTCAATAACTTTTAACAGACGAGGTGTGAAAGTGTGTGTCTTAACAAAAATGTCTTTCTTCTTGCTTTGGGGTTTTTTTTTTTTTTTTTTTTGTTTGTTTGTGTTTTGTTTTGTGTAGGCACTGCCACTGACATTCTGCTGCCTGGAGACCAGAAGCACCCAAACTTCTTCCTGCTTGACTACCGCAAGGGCAGACCCACATAAAGACTGGCAAGTGCTTCTTTGGGAGAAAATGGCAGCTCAGGCATAGTGAGAAGAGCAAAATGCCTGCTTAGCACCTCTGTCCATTAGTAGAGAAAAAAGGGGAAAAGAAGTGGTTCCTTGAAATAACATTCTCTAGGTCCCAGTACAGTGCTGTAGTGAGAAGGAGGTCAGCATGAAATTGGTAGCATGTGGTGGTACCATGGGCCTTCTGCACTGGTGATTGACTAGGTGAGCACAGGATGTCAGGGAACATGGCTTACTGGAAGCACTCATTAACAGATGCACAATGAAGCCAGGTGAAAAGGAGGTGCAGTGCTGACTGCTTTGCAGCAATCTGATGCCAGCCACTTGACCTAGAGATTGCCTTGCATTTCAACTTTGGGCCATGCTGGAAGAGAATGCAGCAGGTCTCAATTTACTCATTCTCCTTTCTGCTTCCCTTCTGTCACCATTTTTCCTTTCTTCCTCTACTCCTCACCTCTCATATCTTCTCTATGGGGAACGGCTTATGGGACATGACATAGGCGATTTTGGAAATGTCTTTGTCACTGAGCTTACTCAGAAGTCCTGACATTTTTCATTACTTTGTGAAAAGTGTAGATGTGTCATATTAATTTTGAGTTGTGCAACAATACTAAATAGCTCATAATTTCTGGGGACCTCTGCCAGGAGTTCTTCAGCCATTTTTAGTGAAGATGGCAGGATGTCTATAATTTCAACCCTTCCTGGGTAAACTGAGGCATAAATCTATAATTTTTCCACTCCATGAAGCAATTTGTCCAAGATCACACTGAAGTCCAGGACCTGTATAACCTGTCAGATCAAAGTTACTGCAAAATGTTATTACCTTCTCTCTACATTCAAAACAGTCTAATGAGATGTATCAAAATGTTTGAGTTGCACACCAATTTCATGGTCCTTCTGCATCCAGGCTGGGAGACATATCACACTGTTGAAGTGGGAGGACTGCTCACATTCACATCCACCAGCAGAAACTTGTCTTATCTCTTCAACACCATTGAAGCACAATACCTTCAAAGCTTTGTGCCAATAAATATCCCCAGGATAGGGCAACTTACAAGTCTCTGCCATTCATTAAATTCTCTAAATAGTTGCTGCCATGTGCAATATTTCAAAGATATAACAGTAAGAAAATGTGCACTATTTTACAGCGCTGAGCTAAATGCATTTCTTTTGGTCTGTACTTGAGATGAAAAGAAAGCAGGCAATTAAATAAGGAAGTCTGGGACTGATTTTATGGTATCGTATGTGATCACAAAAGGGAGAGTAGTAATAGCCGTTGGTGTGTGATATCCTTTAGCAACCTGACTCAGAGAATATCTCTGCATCCTAGAAGAAGGCCTGCATTCTATAAAGCCTGCAGGCATATCAGCCTTCAATAAGAGAGCTCACCTCATTAAGAGCTTTCAAAATTATTTTTAATCCAGGGAATTCAGCTAAATCTTTACAAAGCAATTTAAAGCTGCCAGGTACCATAAGTTCATGGTGGTCTACAGAAGCTTTTTCATAAGCTGAAGAAAGCATAACAATTACATGGGAGATTCAGCAAGGCACAGCTGGAGTGTATAGGTAATATAGTCAGAGAAGACTTCTTTCTACCTTTTATAATAGCTACTGTAGGTATAAAGCCTGCAGGAAAATTTCACTGTGATAACAACTACCTTTTAACTCGTACTATAATGAAAAGACAATGCTGCCTTTTTATGTGTATGACAGTAAAAGAACAAGGTAGGCATTCTGTCCCACAACCAGCCTATTGTGACATAGGTGCAGTTTGCAGTATAACAAGATGCTAACGTTTGTCCTGTTCTGCTGCTGTTTGACTTCAGATGTTCCAGTTGAATATTGCATATTCATAGCTTTGAGATGGGCCATGAGGATGATCAGAGGGTGGAGCATCTCTCCTATGAGGACAGACTGAGAGAGTTGGGATTGTTCAGTTTGGAGAAGAGAAGGGTCTGAGGAGATCTTATTGTGGCCTTCAAATATCTGAAGGGGACCTATGGGAAAGCTGATGAGGGATTTTTTAGGGTGTCCGGTAGTGATAGGACTAGGGGGAATGGATCCAAGCTAGAGGAGAGTATATTTAGATTAGGCATTAGGAAGGAGTTCTTCACCATAAAGGTGGTAAGATACTGGAACAGGTTGCCCAGGCAAGTGGTGGAAGCCACATCCCTGTATGTTTTTAAGGCCAAGGCTGGATGTGACTCTGGGCAACCCGATCTAGTGGAAAGTGGTTGGAACTAGATGATCCTCGGGGTCTCTTCCAACCCTGACAATTCTGTGATTCTGTGAAATAAAGCAGAATTTCAGCGCTTGCCCATTTAACTTTACAGTAGCAGGACTTTGTGCTGACAATGGTTAATATGCATCCAATACCTAACTGGCTAGGCTTCATCTTTCAGGCTGTCCCAGTTTTCGGTAGTCAGGCAGTGCTGACTCCCACCTTTTCTTTATCAAAGACTCTTGACCTTCACAACCTGTTATATTTGAAGCAAGTAGCCTGTGCTTTCACTGTTGCTATTTCACTCTAAACACAGCACTGAGACTCTTTCCCTGGAGCCAGCACACTGACACTGCTGCTTATTGAGTTGACCTTTCTGACCCTGCTGTGCTGCTGTGTTCTTTGGCAGTGGTGCCCCATTGCAATCCCAAAGGTAGCAGTTCCATTGCACCAGCATCTCCAGGCTGAAGCACCAGCTGCTCATGGGACACTACATGGTGTCCCATCAGGTTTGCTAATGCAGTGCCCCACAAAGTTGCACTCCAGCCCTGCAAAGTGAAACGATCCAAGCTAACAGCATCCCCTAGCCTTGTACTAAAATTACTGACAGTGTTTTCAATTCTAGAAAGAAGCAGCTGAGATGAAAGAAGATGGACATCTCTTAAACCTGCTTCCCTGGAGAAATCTTAAGTGAACCCTTATGCTCATTTATTTTCTGTTGGTATTTACATGCTGACTCCAATCATAATTAAACTGCAAACTCCTTAGGGCAGAGACTGGCCTTTTGTTCTGTGTTAATTAGCAGTTTATGCAACAAGGCCTCTGCGGCTAGACTTCTGAGTGATACAAAAATCAATGTGTTATATTTTTCAGGTTTGGGGGAGGTTATGGCAATCTTCACACAGAGAAGGCTGACAACTGGTTTAGAATCCTGATACATGCACATTAGTGGGATGTTGCTGTTAAAATGATAAACAGTTACAATTCAATTGATACTAAGATGTAAATGACCATATCAAGGATTTTGAGTTAGCACTCTACCGTAATCTTGTCACTCCCGTCTCTCCAGGCTTTATTTCAGGCTGTCTGCACAGTCAGTAAAGGAACAATGCATTGATTTACTCCCAGTTCATGTTTTCAGTGTTTTCTGGAATGTTTAGGGTCAGAAACATATTTATTTTACTAAGTTTTAGTTTGGATTCCTGGGGGGATTCAATGGCCTGCTAATTTTGTAATGGCTGCCAGGAGCAGCTACTGACCAAATGTCTTTACACATCTGGCTCAAGTTCCCAGGTCAGTTAGAAAATAGTAAATATTTTCCACATAGTTTTGCCAAAAAGCTGCAAAAAAATTCTCTGAGGAAAAAAAAAATCACATATATTTCCTGTTTTCTATGCAATACTAGAATTGTTTGATTCTGAACACTGGAATGTTTCAATTGCTTAACTAGTGGGCAAGAAAAAGTGAAAGAAGGAAATAAGCTATGTGAAAATTTTCTTTTCAAAGACAATTTTTCATTAAAACTCTTACATCATCTGCATTTGAGAGAAATAGAAACCATGTGGGGATTTAAGTTATTGTTTGTATAATGTGTCAGAGAAAGAAATTTAGAGCTTTTTCCAAGCATCAGAGAAACGTTAGGAGCTCACAAACTGTCACCAGTCCCATTAATCACCCTGGATTTTTAAGTATGTAATTCTAACCATGCTAAACAATTAAATCAAAGTTAAGGCCAAAGCTTGCGTCTGAATACGTGTATGCAGTATCCATTTAAGTCAATGTGAGCACAAAATTCAGGTCTTAAGCCTTTTAACTGATAAAGTCTTAAAATAGCTTAACAGGCAAGAATTTCCTGGCAAGGCTATGGTTTTGTAAATCTAAAAGCATGCAATAATATTTCAGTGTAAAATAGCATATAAATATCAAGCTACATCTTGAATTGTAGCCAAATGCAAGACTCTATCAAGCATGGCACAGAAGTGCTATATACAAAATTAATGCTTTGTCAAGTTTCTGTATGAGTACATAATGAACACAGAAATTCATACATACATACGTGTCATTGTATGGAACTGGAAGCTGCTATTGTCCTTTTTGTCTCAGTTATAAGCTGTTTTGCTAAAACAAATATTTAGTTTTTAAAATCAAAGCAGGGTGTCAGTGGAGAGTATTTATATCTCTCCATCTTTTTTCAACAGTCCTGCCTCACTGGAGAGGTCCCAGACGACTGGAAGCTGGCCAACATGATGCCCATCCACAAGAGGGGCTGGATGGATGAACCAGGGATACAGCCCTGTCAGGCTGACCTGAGTGCCAGGCAAGATTATGGAACAGGTCATCTTGAGTGTAATCACACAGAACTTACAGGATCGCCAAGGACTCAGGCCCAGCCAGCATGGATTTAGGAAGGGCAGGTCCTGCCTGACCAACCTGATCTCCTTTTATGATCAGGTGACCTGCCTGGTGGATGTGGGGAAGGCTGTGGATGTAGTCTACCTGGACCTCAGCAAGGCCTTTGACACTATCCCCTGTAGCAAACTCCTGGGCAAGCTGTCAGCTCATGGCTTGGACAGCAGCAAGCTGCTCTGGGCCAGGAACTGGCTGGAGGGCTGAGCCCAGAGAGTGGTGGTGAATGGTGCCACATCCAGCTGGCGGCCTGTCACTAGTGGTGCCCCCAGGAGTCAGTGCTGGGTCCCATGCTCTTTAATATGTTTATTGATGATCTGGATGAGGGCATTGAGTCCAGCATCAGTAAGTTTGCAGATGACACCAAGCTGGGGGCAGGTGTTGATCTGTTAGAGGGTGCAAGAGCTCTGCAGAGGGACCTTGACAGGCTGCACAGATGGGCAGAATCCAATAGCATGAGATTTAACACATCTAAGTGCCAGGTTCTACACATTGGTCACAACAACCCCAGGCAGTGCTACAGGCTGGGGTCAGAGTGGCTGGAGAGTGGCCAGGCAGAGAGGGACCTGGGGGTACTGGTTGACAGTAGGCTGAACATCAGCCAGCAGTGTGCCCAGGAGGCTAGGAAGGCCAATGGCATCCTGGCCTGTATCAGGAACAGTGTGGCCAGCAGGAGCAGGGAGGTCATTCTGCCCCTGTACTCAGCACTGGTTAGGCCACACCTTGAGTCTGTGTCCAGTTCTGGGCCCCTCAGTTTAAGAAGGACAGCGAGACGCTTGAACATGTCCAGAGAAGGGCAACGAGGCCGGTGAGGGGTTTGAAGCACAAGTCCTATGAGGAGAGGCTGAGGGAGCTGGGGTTGCTTAGCCTGGAGAAGAGGAGGCTCAGAGGAGACCTTATTGCTGTCAACAACTACCTGAAGGGAGGTTGTAGCCAGGTGGGGGCTGGTCTCTTCTCCCAGGCTACCATCACCAGAACAAGAGGACATGGTCTCAAACTGTGCCAGGGGATGTTCAGGCTGGATGTTAGGAAGAAATTCTTCATAGAATGAGTGATCGCCCATTGGAATGGGCTGCCCAGGGAGGTGGTGGAGTCACCATTGCTGAAGTGTTTAAGAAGAGACTGGATGGGGTGCTTGGTTTAGTTGATTAGATGGTGTTGGGTGGTAGGTTGGACTCAATGATCTCGAAGGTCTTTTCCAACCTGGTTAATTCTATTATGTTCTATTCCTATTCCTATTCCTATTCCTATTCTATTCTATTCTATTCTATTCTATTCTATTCTATTCTATTCTATTCTATTCTATTCTATTCTATTCTATGCTATTCTATTCTATTCTATTCTATTCCATTCCATTCCATTCCATTCCATTCCATTCCATTCCATTCCATTCCATTCCATTCCATTCCATTCTATTCTAGAGAGAGTTTTATGTTTAAGGATAGATTCTGATAATCTTACTGCCACTGCATAGTGCTGTATCCATCAAGCAGCCACACATGGCTCAGTCAGTGGCTTCCTGTAAGAGCCAAGTAAAGTGTTTCTCTGTTGAAGTAGCACAACACTTTTTATGAAAGGCTTTTAAACCACCCACTCATTTGGGTAAATCTCAAAAGGCAGTGAGAAATTGTAATACACTCAGCCTATAGAGATACATCTTATTTAAATTTATTTAGACTCTAACTTTTCATTTTGTCTCCTAAATCTGATGTTTAGTGTTACACACTGCTGGAGCTCCATCCTGGAGGAAACTGCAGTTCAGTAGTGGCACAAGTGATTTCTCTATAGATGAGATTTGAAAACAAGTGCTTAGTGAATGATGCAATGGAGAAAGCAGAAGCTGTGTTGGGTTGACGAACTGAGGAGGTTTTTCTAGTGATAAATCAAAGCCATCTCTGCAGCAACATTGTGAACAGATGTTAGTGGTTCTTATCAAGGCCAGAAAAGAGGACTTTGAGGCAGTCACAGTAATAAAAGCCCAGACAGTAAAGGGAAAACAACAGAAGGCACAAGACCAAACAAGATGGCCTAAAGCAATTATTCAACTCTGATGCCATATCAGTTCCTCGAACTTGAGCCCACTCATTGGTTTGGTAATGAACTGTCTCAGTTCACTGCCTAAACTTCTCAACTAAATCAAAGCTAGTGGCAGGTACCTAGCACCACTCAACAGTGCTTCAAAGATGTTTTCACAATTGTATCTGTTTTCTGTACAGAATTGGAAATTAAAGAACAAGGCAGTCCACTGGATGTAGTGTCTCCCACACTCACCTGCTCAAAGTAAGATCAGCAAGATCAGAACTTTGCTTTGTCAAATTTTGGATATCTCCATGGATGGACTGTCCTCAGACTCCCTGTGTTCCTGTTCCTGTGTCTGACCACCCCCATGGTGGAACTGTCAATCCTATAGCTTGTGCTCATCCTTTTCCTCCTTCCACCTTACCTCTCTGGAAAGACTTGGGTCCATCTTCTTCGTACCCTTTCAAGAAGCAGCTGCAGATAGCAGTAAGGTGTCCCCTTTGCCTTCTCAGACAGATGAACAAAACCAGGTCTTGGGAGCAGCAGGGCAGAAGGCTGAGTTTAATCACATCAGCCACTCTCATCTGCACCATGTCCAGGAGTTAATGAGAGCCTACAATGCTGCCAGTGAGGAAATAGCATCTTGTTGCTTCTACTCTGTTTGCTGAAACAGGACTTGTGAGCCCTCTTTGTAAACAGAAGAAAATGGCCACTGTATGCATAATCAAGTTCTTATTCTAGAGTCAGTATTCTCAGGCACATTATTACAGAAAAACTGTTAGTCCTTCCAACGGTAGAAAAATAAAATAATCATTCCCAGAATTCCTGCTGTTTGATACATAGAAGCAGCAGAATGGAAAAAATGTATTCCAGCGAAAAGTCAAAGTGGAATTCATTTTGTGAATATCTTAGCTTTTTCTCCTTGTATCTTCTAAGTTTTCAGAGGAGAGTTTTTGTTACATTTCTACTTTCACAAAATAATATGTAGCAACATCTTGAGAGCCCTGCTAAAGCCATACAGGATTTTTTCCTATTTTTCTCCCAGATAAATAAATTCTTCTTGAAGATGTGATATCTTCTTGAAAAAACTTCCATCAAACAAACTGGTCATGGTTGCATTCCATCTTCCTCACAAACACATCTGTTCTAGCATTCAATATTCAGAACACCATAACTTTCTTAAGCAAATTGAATTCACTTTATGGAACAAATGAGAGTTCTTCTGTATCGATTAGTAAGTCAGTTACATTTTAAATACCAGCTCATGGAGGCCTTGCCTCATCTTTCAGCAGAGCTTGTTTAAGAACGAATTAATTCTGTCAGTGCTACTGAGGTTTTCTCGTCTTACTCCAGTGAAAGTGAGGAAAAAACCCATAGGTTTTTTGAGTCTGAATGCTTGTGCAAACAGTGCAAACACAGAGAAAGATCCATACCATTTAATACTTTATTACTATACATGTGTCTGTGTGTGTATACACACACACACACGCAGAGAAGATACACAGAAAGCTTTTAAAAAGGGCCAAGGTAAAATTACATTGCAGTAGAGTTCAAGCTAAAATAAAAATAAATCATAAAATGTGTTTTGCTATGGGTGGTGGGTTTTTTTTGTTTTTTTTTTTTTTTTTTTTTTTTTTTTTTTGGTTTTGGGTTTTTTTAAGACTTTTCAGAAGGTCTAATAATTAAAGATAGAGAGCCACTGGTCCCAGCCCAACTCACATCTCTCTCCCGCTTACGACCTGGGACATTTGTATGTCTGTCACTGCTAAGCAGATATATTATTGCATAGCTACTGGTGTTCTTTAGTTTTTGAAAAAATAATGCAAATGTTATTGAGAAAGACATTTTCTTGTGACAGAAAGATGTTTTCTGGTTATGTCCCTGTTCTCACTATTCTCTTGGAATCCAGCTTGATCAATCTGTTGTCTCTGATTGCAAAGCTGATTTAAGAGCTCTTATCTCTCCCACCTTCGGCTGTTCATTCCCATCACTGAGCAGTCAGTGCCCCCTCAGCAGTACTGAAGCAGCAGCTACACCACTGGAATAACCCAAGATTTTTCTAAACACATGATGCAAAAGGTATTGGTGGAGGGTTTTTTGTTTGTTATTGTTTTTATTGTTTTTTTAAACCCAGTATGGTGGCTGGCATACCTTCACAGAATTACACCAGCATAACTGAGGATGATCAATTATAGCTACAGGGCAGGAATAAGCAGCAAATGCAGGAACCTCTTAAATCAGCTGGCACCTGAAAAAAAAAAATCCCTGTAGCTGCATCATTGTGTGATGTGCTGGGGGAGTAGAAGAGTATTTTTATGAATATAACTGCAGTGATTCATGTGTTTGGTGTTCTGGAATGTGTTGAGCATATGGTATTGCAGGCTTTATGTAAGTGACCTTGCAAGTTTATATTTTTAAATCTATTATGGAACAACTAATGAATAGGTTCTGATTTCTCCTTCCTACTGATGTAGATCTTGAGTTTCTGGTAAGTCCACTGAGGCAGTGGACTTACCAGAAACTTAACAGAAAAAAACAATCCTGTAGGACAAGTGTTTCTTCCATCCCAGTGAACAAAGAGTTATCTCAGGAGATTTTTGCTCCTGGCATATGCTACCTTGTTTGTTTGTGTGTGGCTTTTTTTTTTTTTTCTTTTTTTTCTGTGGGAAGAAACAATGTGAACCATCATAGCAATGCAGAGATATACTGTTTACAAAGTCTTATCATATTCCAGGAGCACAAATAAGCTAGGACTCATCCAGCTGTTCTTGTTTCTTGACAGAGGTACAAGGTTGTGGCTATTCTTGTAGATGACACATTACTGTCCCCAGGAAGTTCCTCATTTCTGGTGCTGTGTTGGTGGACTTTTCCACCATGGAGTTTTGGTCAGGCATCCTGTGGGTGCTGTGCTTGGTTTGGACTTCTCAGCTTGCTGATGAGTTTCATAAAACTCTTGTACCTACATGGCAGGACCAGATGAATCTTACTATTGAGTTTTATAGTTTAGCAGTGAATATCCAGTGTGTCACAGCACAAAGCATTTTTCATGGGGACCATCAAGACCCTAATGGCATATTGTAAACAAACACATTTCCTCTGCACTGCACTGAATTCCTACCCTAGGCATTTAATAATTACATACCGCGTTTAGTTGGCTTATAAATAGTGTCCCAAAAGTGTAATAATTGTATTTTTTTTTCCACTGTAAATAGTTAATTCAAATATTAGATCAAATAGTGTTGAAACCTTTCAAGTCAAAGACCTCAATTAGTAATTTGTGGAGTTCTGGACTGCCTTTGGTGACACATATGGTCTGCAGGGCCTCAGATGCAGAAATCGATCAGAATAGCTTTTCCAAAATAATTATTCCTCTGAGCCATTCTGCAGGCATGAATCCAAAATGTAAATGAGCACGTTCCAGAATAATGACTCTACTTACAAAGCAGGCTAAATATCCTAAAATGAAATAATATCTATTCCAAATTAGAGTCTCCTTATAGAGGAGTCATTCTACAATATAGGAACAACATGAAAATATGTACACTATGTTAAGATTTTGGTTACTCATATAATCCTGATGCCAGTAATTCTACTAAAAATTTCTGTATTTCCACATTCCTAAAGCCATTTAGAGCATGCAGAGTTGTTTCAAGCACATCTACAAAGCTAGATGATTATGTCAGATGTATTTGTACTAAGCAAAATATAAATCAAGTTTGAGTTCCCAGGTTTGTGTATTTACTATGGGGGATACAGATATATTTTTTAATAGTTTGAGTACAACACATCCAATGTAATGAACTAGTTTACTTGCTTGAATGATAAATCAACTAAGGCCCCTTTTAGATGAACATTTGTTTTTGTGGCAGAGAGAGTTCACATGTCGTATCTCCCCATCCGTATGCTCTCCCATTGTACAGCTGTACAGTGAATAAGGCTGAGAAACTGATAGCCCTGAAAAACCCCCAGAAAAAGTATATCTTTTTATTCTATATTAATTTCTCACTCCACTTTGGGGCCTTTATTTGGCACCACACACAACTGAACCATGCATGATGTACAAAAATGAAATGAATGGCAGGCTGGAAATAACAAGCCTTTTCCTCTTATTTCCTTAGAATCAGCCACTGCTCTATCTAAGTGTGGAAAACTTTCTTCTGTTAAAAAGGGTGACAAATAATTTCCAAAGCAAAAATGAGAGTATATATCCAGTTGCTGTCAGTCAGTTCAGAGGCACAGTATTGTGAAAGAGGGTCATATTTCTTCATCAGCTTTCACTATCTACACTAACTAGCGTTGTGTTTAAAAAAAGTCAGCTTTTTTTCCTTTTTTTTTTTCTTGCAAGATACCATACCTGTCAGTATTTTGCTTCTTTTATTTTTCCAGTGGCCTCTAAGAGTTTGGTTCAGGTCTCTACAAGTAGCATGGTCTGCTTAAAATTGTAACATCACAGTTTTAATTTATTTGCATGCAAAATTAAAATGTAAGAGCATAATTATGCCAAAACCATTCCCTTGTCTAGACAAAACCTTTGAAGGATGGTGGGACCAGGGAAGGCTTCTGTATTTGTCGACAAGGCAAATTTGTCTGCTCACCTCTGGAGAACAAGCACCCAAAGGACAATGCCTTTGGGTCACACCAGACCTCCTGAATATCCACATGCATGCACTAAGACAACCAGCTTTCCATAGTATTAGATTCACTGTTAACAAGCTACTGACTGCATACTACATGGAGTAAGGTATACAGGTCCTGGCTGTGCAGTCTTTACTTCATACCTGACTTTTGCATCAAAAATGACTGCTGGTTAATAGAATCTTCCTCAACCAGGACAAAACCTCCGAGTGGTAAAAGAAAACTGTGTAGAAATCTATGGATATACCAGGTCAGACCCCACTGTAAATCTAATCTTAGGAGAAGCCTTCCAGATAGAACAGTCCACTGAAAAAAGAACCCTGAAAATGCCTTCTCGGAGGCATTCTGCTAATTAAGGAGCTGAAATTCAAGCAACTACAACGTTAGGAAATGTTTCATGAATGTCGGTGCACATCTTTGTGCATGTGCCAGATTTTTGAACGTATGGCTCCTCCAGTGCCAGGGATATGAATGTGAAAATGTCTGATAAGTATGCCTTGAGCCAAGCAGAAATGAGATAGCCAAAAGTATCCAACTAACCCGAGGCACTTTTTGATATTTCTCTCCAGAAGACATCTATAAAACATTAAATTTCAGGACCAATGCTTTTTGCCATTACTAAGTGTTAGCAGGAAGAGCACAGTAAAAAGCTGGGGCAAATAAATCATTATTAAAAATCATTACTGAGCAGACACAGAAGGCAAATTAAAAATAGGACTATCAGCACTTTATTAAGAGTCATATTTTTCAAAATGTCTCGAGGGCAATGCTTCTCTTACTTTTGCCCTAAGATCAAATTCTGGTTCTGTGTGCAGTTATCCCCAGACAGGCACACACAAAATCTTACAGACAGCTTTATTTTAATATGTGCACATATCTTGTGCAGTAGAAATTGTGCATGTCACATCTCGTGAAATATATTCTGTCCACATGCTTAAGCACAGGAATGTGAGCAGACTGCGCAGTTACTTCCAGGATGGAGTATGAGATACCATGAACTGGGTCAAATGATGGGTGGCAGTGGTCCAGGGTGCAAGAAGTCATGTGTCTGATACGCATGCATGTGGCTATGTGACAGGGACATCTCAGGGCACCGCAGATCACATGCTGGAAGGGTGAGAGAGAAGGGAAGGCTGTACTGCTGGTCTGTGAGATCCCTCGTGGAAACACGATGATAACTGGGTAACTAAGTAACTGGCTTCTTTCCAGCTGACAAATGCTAAACACCAGCGGTAGCCTGAAGTAGAAGAGTAGCCATGGCACTGCTCTGTATGTGCAGCATGTTGGACTGTCCAGGCAAGAGAGCATTCAGCTATCCACACAGAGCTGATAGTTTCTGACCTTTAAATCATATCAGAGCACTCCGTTTCTGCTCTGTCCTTATGTAGGAAAGTTTTGGAGGGAAAAGACAGCCATCCAGTCACACAGCACTTTGAAATCTTGGACTTTGTAACAGCTGCCTGAGTGTGACACAGAAAGAGGAGGGTATTGCATTATCAAATAGAGAGGTCTGAGTTCTGAAGGGAAGCAGAAGTAGAATTTAAAGTTGCCTCCTTCCTGTGAGGATGAGATGTCAGTAAATTATAGTAGAGATAAAGGCTGAGATTGTATTTTGGAACCATGGATTTCCTGGACAGATGCTAGGGCTGGGTGACAAGGGTATTTATTGGTCTTATTTATGTGATGGCCATCTGACCTGTTTCTTACAGCAAGAAGTGGGTCTCACTGCTGTTTCATATTTACTATGCAATTCATTATCACAGACAAAACTGGCCAACAGTAAGCATGGTAGAAACTTTCTGTTCTTATGATAAGAGTCAAAATAAGGCACTATTATAAGTCAGACTAAGATGGAAGACAGGACTGAGGGATCAGAACCTGAAAAAAGTCAAATGTTAGGCCCAAACTTACAATTTAGGTTCCCATTTAGGTATTGCCTTGTCTTGAAAGCTCCTTGATGGAAACTGTGCATTTCCCACTCACCCTCTCGGAACGCTTCAATTCTCACAAGTATGATCGGAATCGAGCTTCTCAGCTTGACTGCGTGTAACTACCCAGGGGATACTAAAGTATTATCAGAACACACCTACATCATACACACAGGACTAGGCTGCTCCTGAAGCAATGTTATTATTTCCACTTCTTAAAATCCTGGAGGAAGCTGTCCACTTCTTTAATAATTTAGTGTTCAGATCATTGCAAAACCTATGTCAGTGCCCTCAGATCAACATCTCCAAATTGAACATGTCATTATCTACCAGTTTCTCTCCTTCACCAATTTAATCTATGTTCCTGTACAGAACAGATTTTAGCATTAGTGGAGAATGAGAGGGAAACACATATGATAATTCATCTCAGTGGGCATAGCACTGAGAGCACAGGATCCTTTGCTCCTGTTTTCAGGACAATTTCTGTGTGTCCTAAATGTCTATTTTACTTAAAATGCAAAACCAAATCTTGGAGAAAGGACTTGAATCCAGATACAGTCTGTTGTGTCCTTAACGATAAACCAAGAGCAATTATCTTCTCTGTATTACATGCTTGGTCTCTAGCCCTCCCATTTCTGTGATAGTCCCTTCTTCTTTATTCACTGCAAGGTGAAGGAAAGGTAGATGATTGCTTTCATGACGACCAATAGCAATAATCTCTGAAAGAAACTCTGAATTAATCTGATAACTTCACATCTTGTCTTAGGATCTGAGAAAGGGGAGATTATGTTCTTACTGCCAACCCTCACATTTGGTAGGATGGAAGTCTTCCAGTCTGAATCACAGGCAACTAGTAAAAAAGGCTGGAGAAGAAGATGGACTGAGAAATTATTGCAGTTGACTTGCTTAGACAAGCAGGCAAACACAGAAAAACTAAACGAGAGGGAAAACCTGTGCTGATGGAGAAGCTGTAGAATAGTCCACAAATACGAGTACAATAGCAGAATTTTCCCAGAGTCGGTTGTCCCTAAGTAGGCTTGCCAGAAGAGGAATCAGGTGAAAGTCACATTCCATTGAAAGCTGAAGAACACCAAAAGCCCCATGATACAATGATATCAGAAGAAATCTTCCCTACCAGTCCTTGGACTGAAAAAAGAAAAAAAAAAAGACAGAAATGAGCTTAATATCCTGTGACCCAAAGAGATACAATTATTTGACTGACTTCGCTTTATGTGTTCTCTGCTATCCTGCTGGAGAAGGTGAAGCACAAATTTCCTTGGATTCCTTGAGAAAAGAAGGCATCACAAGTGTTTGCTCTGCTTGCATGAGGGAACATGGTGAGGTGGAAAGAGAGAACAACCCTCTAGGGAGTACATTTCCAGGGGCTGTACAAGCAGTATCAGGTCACTGTTGGAGTGGCACATGCCTTAGGGCAGTCAAGTTCAGGCCCTTTGCCCACATTCCCTGCCACCAACCTTCTTCCCTTTTCAGTTTATGGGAGATGAAGAGCCCTGGGTCTACAGAGATGACCCCAAAGGGAAGACTGGAGATGATATCAAATTGTGTTGCTTCTGCTTCTTTCACAGCTGTCATGGCTTGCTCCTCTGTTTGCTTCCAAGCCAATGACCTGCCTTCTGATTGTGTTGGTGAGATCTTGGTGCAACCATTTCCTGGGCTATCTTAGAGGTAAGACCCTGGGATCTGTCATTTCTAGATTGAAAGGTAACTTGTTGCCCAATGAAACCTGGAGCCCAACTTTCAGTAGTAATGTGGCAGTTTTGTTTGCTAACAATCTTCCAAGCAACGCGACTCAAAGTATTTTTTTCTGTACACTATATACTATTAGAAGATACCTCCCACAAAGCCAGTAGGGACTGGGTAAATACAATGACTGTGCTAATGACTGATTAATGAAAGTGAGAGCCAAGTTATAATGGCATCAGCTTTTCAGAAAATAGCAGCAGCAAATGTGATTGCTGCTTTCTTACATCTTAGTGTGTACGTCCTGCTGACTGTAGAGACTAGCAGAGAATGAAAGTGTGTGGTCAACTGGGCTATGTGGTCACCTCTTTCCTCACTAGCTGCAGCAACACTAAGTCTCAAACCTCTGTAAAAACAAGAGAGAATCCTTGAAGGCCAAGAAGTGAGTGCTTTCTTAGAGTAGTTAAAATAGTGGATTTGTGTTTTTAACCCTGTGTGTGTGTATGTGGAAATGGGTCTGTAGTAGAGACAATTTTATCAGCACTGGAACAGGAAGGTATATGGCCTTTCTTGTTTGAGTACAAGTAGTCCTTTAAGTAATAGCATGGTTGCATAACAGCACGGAAATTTGAAGCTGATCTCTGTTTGCTCTACCAAATGTAAGGCTGGCACCATGTCAGTTATGACTCAAGTAACACATTATAACACTTCAACCATACTGAACTGTGCGTCACCAGGAGAGTTATTTCGTACTCTGTTCTTTTACTTATGGAGAAGAGCAAGTAGTAGAATAGATTTTTTCTTACCTTTTACTGTGTGTTTCCATTTGCTTTGACCAGGATGCATTGTAACATGGTATGAGTGCAAGACTGGCTTTCTTACAAAAACACTTCACCTGAGTAAGAGTGCTGTTCCCAGAGAGAAACTACCCTTTACACAGTGCGCTCTACTGTAAGCACTGGTGATGTAATGAGGTAATAAAAATCAGTAATATAAAAAGATTTAAGGGTTTTAGTTTCACTGTTGACCAATGCGAGGAAAATAACTCCTCATGTTTTTCTCTCTGCTTTTCTGCAGAGATGTCTGCAGTCACTGTTACTGAAGACCACTGATGAGGCAACAGAGATGGAGCAGCTGTGATTTCATCCTCACTTTAGCCCTGTGCAGTAATACTGCCCTAGCATACATAAATCTTTGTGGTAGTAGAAAACATAACATTTGCAGTTTTCCTCACTGTTTTATTGTGAGGGTTTGTGTCAGATTCTGTTTTAATCTCTATTTTCAAAATTAGACAGCTTATGTTGCCATTTTATCTTTTGTTCTGAATAGCAAATCTTTTTAATTTATTGTCATCATTTAAAAATTATATTTCCTGTCTTATGTGGCAGGATATAATACTTCTCTGTCATAACTGGCTGCTTAGTCTGATGTTTGTTTCAATTCACAATTAACCCTGTTTTTCCAAGAGTGTCACAATATCACCAAGGTTGGAAGAGACCTCAAAGATCATCGAGTCCAACCTGTCACCCCAGACCTCATGACTAGACTGTGGCACCAAGTGCCACATCCAATCCCCTCTTGAACACCTCCAGGGATGGTGACTCCACCACCTCCCTGGGCAGCTCATTCCAATGACGAATGACTCTCTCCGTGAAGAACTTCCTCCTCACCTTGAGCCTAAACTTCCCTTGACACAGCCTGAGACTGTGTCCTCTTGTTCTGGTGCTGGTTGCTAGAGAGAAGAGACCAACCTCTTCCTGGCTACAAGAGGTTGGTCTCTTCTCTCTAGCAACCAGCACCAGAACAAGAGTAGCTGAGTAGGTATCGTTCTTTGATCTCCTTTGTTCTGACAAAAGCTCTTTCCCTCTGTGTATTTCCTATGAAGTAGTTCTGTGCTCTGCTACCAAAAAAAATGGGAGCAAAAGACAATATTTGTGATTTGTCCTTGCTTAAAGGAACATTCTGTGGGTAGTGGTTTTCTGTGCCACCCTGTGCATTTGTCAGATCCCCCTTTACCTATGGAAATCTTGCAAGCAGCAACAGAAGGAGATAAACCAAACTACAGGGCTTGTCATTGGCATTAATAGACAGTCTTATCCAAAAGTGTTTTTAGCTAAATGTTTGTCTCCTTTTGATTTTAAAACGCATTAGGTACAATTGCCTACATTCATACAGCAATTTCACTCTCTGAAGTGTCTTGAAGATTTGAAACCTCATTAAGTTAGACCTGGATGCAAAAGAGGAAGGTGTTCACAGTGGAATTTCTGGATCATTTAAGTAGTTTTGGTATTTTTATGTAACTTTAAACTAAAATTAAACCTGTATTCTACTTCAAGTTGTTAAGAGTATAGAAGAAACAGGTCTACGATAACAAATTTAGTTTTCACTACTTTGAAAATCAGTGAAAGAATTGGACAGCTGCAGTACCCCATGTTGTTTTCAAATACTGGTCAGATGCACTCCTGTACAGTACCAAGTAAGCTATGCTATAGGTAAATGATACTGGAAATAAAAGTCGGATTTCATATGGGAATGCCTGCTATAGAACAAACAAGGTTTCCTCCCACTAGCTGTCCAGAGGAGTTGTGTTTCAGAGGATGTTTTAGAAGCTGGCTTCAAATCATTCATAAGTGGTTGTTGCCTTTGTTAGCAACATGCAACAGAATCTCTCGGTCAGAATAGAGCCTGAAACTTATTAAGACCTCACTGTTATTGACTTCAGTAGAAGACTGTTTAAATCTGGGTTTTGACTCATGTTTAGAAAAAGATTTAACTGGGAAGTGTCCATTGTTCCACCTGCCCACCCTGCTTAAAGTTTCAACCACAACAGAAGAGTTTAAAAATGGGATTGACATCCAATCCTCCCCTGCCCTAATTTCCAGTATGACATATTAACATACGATTAGCTTTAACATAAAATTAGTATGAGTTTCTGCTTATGATGATAGGACAAACTGTAAACGGAGGTAATTTAGGTGTCTATCCTGCTCAGTCCCTGCTATGAGAGCTGTGGGTGCACGCTGCCTCATCTATCCCAGCTGAAATGGCTGGGACAGGAGTTGTGTTGTAAATTTATTCTGCTGTGTGTGTCTATGTAGAATGTCTATAAGGCAGTGAAAGCTTGGAAAAATCTGAACTTGCAGCTGACTCAAGTGTTTCTCCTGCTTCTTTTTGTCTTTTCATGGGAAGTAGTGTTAAGGCTGTAAGACAGCAGTTCTGGCCTATGCCCTTTCATATCACACCCACCACTCATTCCTTCTTTCCTTATTCACTGTATTGTCACTCATCTGCTCCCATGTATTCACTTGCTAATGTCATCCACTACCTATTTCAAAATTATCTTCCCATCCATTTACGAAATGAGGGATTTCAAATAGCACTATTTTCAGTTTTAAACTTGTTTTTCTTACACTGTGGACAGTTTCCTCTCAGAGCTGGAATGCAGAAACCTACTGAACTTGGGAAGAGACTGATGATGGCACAGTTCTTACTGCCACTAAATGTCTCAGTGTGTGGAGCTTTTGACTCTCTCAGTTTCCTTCTCTCTTGCCGTTGAACATTCTACAGAAGCAGGATGGCCTTCTCTGCTACCATGAGATTTTTTCACTCACTTCACATAAAAGGTTTGTGCTAGGCTCTGAAATGCACCACACTAAATTACTGACAGACTAAATTACTGAGTAACATTAGTCACTAAATTAAATCATCATGCTTTTTCTTAATCATAATGATTCCATGATAATGTTTGAGCTCAAACATTTTTTTTCAGTGTGTCCTTCTCAAAATTGTTTTATAGAATAAACCCAAAACATTCAAAATGAAACTTTCTGGACTTTAAAACCCAAGATCAGCATTTTTGGTGATGAAAGATCCAATATCTCAACACAAATAATTTTCTGGTACTGACCTTATTCCGTAATTCCAACACTTTAAATAATACTTGAGTTTGCACAGCTTCATAACATTATGCTTTTCTTTAACACAATTTCCCTTAAAGATTACCTAGTTTTAATAGAAGTTTTATAGCCATCACTGTTATAAAAACTTACCAGATATAAATACAAAGAATTGCAAATTTATCACATGTAAAATATGATGCTTGAGACCATCTCATTAGTTTTTGCTTGACTCATGACTCCTGACTGCTGTAATTTGCAACACTAAATAATAATTAAAAAATCATTAAAACTTTGCATTTTTCTACTAATGGCCTTGAAATATAAATGTATTTTATTTAGAATAGAATAGAATTAACCAGATTGGAAAAGACCTTTGAGATCATTGAGTCCAACCTATCATCCAACACCATCTAATCAACTAAACCATGGCACTAAGTGCCCCATCCAGTCTCTTCCTAAACACCTCCAGCGATGATGACCCCACCACCTCCCTGTGCAGCACATTCCAATGGCCAATCTCTCTTGCTGGGAAGAATTTCTTCCTAACATCCATCCTGAACCTCCCCTGGCACAGCTTGGGAGCTTGTCCTCTTGTTCTGGTGATGGCTGCCTGGGAGAAGAGACCAACCCCCACCTGGCTGCAACCTCCCTTCAGGTAGTTGTAGACAGCAATAAGGTCTCCTCTGAGCCTCCTCTTCTCCAGGTTGAACAACCCCAGCCCTCTCAGCCTCTCTTCTTTCATTCCTAGATACAAAAATCCTTTCCAGGCAGTGAAAATTTCAGCTGTGGACCACTCCTCTTCACCTCATTTCCTAGACAGTTTTCAAAATTACTGTTCATTTCCTGCTTACAAAGGACTTACCTGAATAAAATGAACAGGACAGTAAAATATTGTCTGGCAGCACATTTGAGCTTGAAAGACATTTTCCTGGAGACTGAGGAAAATGAGAGCAAAAATAAAATCTGAATGACACAAAAGAGAGAGTACTAAGTATGGACTTGCTGCCACCATTTTATCCTCCTCTTGCAAAATGCAAATTTAATCCCACTGAGTTGTTAAAAGATCACACATCTGAATTACAAAATGGCATGTGCCATAATCTTCTGAATAATCACGTTTGCTTAGGATCTGCAATTGTGTACTGAAGGAGTTGCTTCCATCACTGTGAATGTTTTCTGCTGACAAAATGCATTTGAGCTGGACCCTGGGTGATTTATATTTCTCAGTATAACACATTGTGAGAGACTAAAGCTTGTCTCTCCTGGTGTGACTCAACAAAGATAAAATCACTTGCTGCTTGCCCAGACAATAGCTGATGTGCGTTGGGCAGAGCCACTGGAAGGACTCTTGGAAGGTGCAAAGATAACATTGCTCACAGGACTGCAGCTGGCCTACAGCAATGGCCCAAGGGCCCAGCATTCACACCTTCAGGCAAGATCATTTCCAGCCATCAGATACCCCAGGAAAGGACAATGGTTCCTAATGTGTAAAGAGTGTGTGGGTAGCTAGATGGAGCAGGAGGAGGCGGAGGCCTTCCCCCTCCATCCAGTGGCTGCCCAAACTCACCTGAGTACACAGAAAGATTTCCTGGGGAACGATACCTGGACCTAAAAATTATTTCCCAGAACTATATCCTGGGGAACAACACCTGGATACTTGCCTATGGGCTAAAAAACTGTATAAAAGACTGGAGCAACTACTGGCTAAGAGGAGAAAATTGGAGAAGCAAGATGCAGAAGAAAGAAGACGGCAGCACACGCTGGAAACATTACAGTGCCAGCACAATGGATCTTGGATTCTGAAAACCCTCTCTCCGTGCTCTAAGTTTCGCCTGCTGCAACTCATGGAGCTGAAGAGGCTGCTCAGAGGACCTCATCCCTTCTACAGCCAAAGCCTCAGCACCCTTCCTCTACAGACCCAACATCTCCTGCAGCACCGTTTCTCTACAGACCCAACATCTCCTGCAGCACCTATCCTCCACGGACTCAAACTGTCTTGGGGGTGAGGGGTGTGGTAATATAATTCTTTCCCTCTTCTCCCTTTCTTCTCTCTCTTCCTATTCTCTCTCTCTCTCCCCTTCTGATCCCTCCACTTTATTTATGTCTATCCACTGTAGTTATGTAATAAATAGTCTAGCTGTTGATATTTTGGCCTTGTTTGTGCCTCTAATTTCACAACACGGGAATATTCATAAAAAAAACGAATCTCTTTCCCTCTCCGGATCGAGACACACATATAACATATATCCGAGGCTATGATTGCTTCTGTTCCTAGACATGTAAATGACTTGCATTCCTGTGACTGTGGGTAACATCTAAACATGATTTACAGGTAGATAAAAGCAAGGTTTTTTTTAAATTCTCTGGGAAGGGAAGATGTAGATTCATTCGTACCAGTGGTGCAGTAGCTGGGCTGTGTTGCCTCCATTGGGCTCTGGTCAATTTGCTCTTGCTTGCTGAGGAGCTTTCTTCACCAACGCTACCTCATGCACATTGCGTGGCTGCCTTGGGTGATCTCAGGAGAGAGAATAAGTTAGTCTTTACCAGCTTTATCTCCCATGCTCAGTGGGAGAAATCTCCATCTTTCCATCTACTTTTCCCTATTCCCTTGATCTGTTTCCTCTACCTTCCCTTGCTGGGCCTGTGGCAATTGTGGTACCTCACCACATGCTCCCCTTTACAAACCACATGTTGTTGGGTACAGCAAAGCTTGTATCCAGCAACTTTCTGTCTTGCCCTGGAAGAAAATGAATCAAAGTAAACTGCCTGGTAGAGTCATTGCACCGGCTGGGCTGAGCTGAGCATCTTTTTCCTTCAGGTACTTGTTTACCTCTGCTGTAGCTTTGCAAGACATGTTTTTGGCTTTGCCCTCGGACAAGAGCTGTTCTTGGCTACAAATATTTTTTATTTTTAAATCCACCAGATATTGAAGTTTTTGGTTGTTGTTTTGTTGAACTTTTTTCTGCTGGAACAGTAGCAGAAGAGGACACATCTGATAATTATTTTTTTTCTTTATGCATCAGAACTATAGTAATACACCAAAGCTTGTAAGTAATAGGCTGAGACTTTGAGGTAGTGAAAAGTTTTGAGTGAAATCTGTTAGACTTTGTTAAAGCGCTCCTAGCGGATCATATGCTGACGGTCACAGAAGCCATGTGGCAGGCTGTGCAGGAAGGAGCATACATCTGAACTAACTTGAGCTTCTCACCTTTCTGCGCTCCCTCAGCAGGTAGGGAGGCCATTTTCAGCTTGCTAAGGGGAGCTGCTGCTTCTGGCTGCTAGGGAGAGCCCGAGTGGGAGTCTTGGCTCTGCTCCCTGGCTGGACTCACACACAATAAGCCCGTAAGTGCCCTGCCAACTCCCCGCTGGTGTCTGGCTGCTGGCTGACAGATGTAAATGGCTTCCCAGCTGGAGGGTGACCATGGTGTTCAAAGCTAACACACATACACACACAATGAGTATTTTTATTCCCTCATATAAATTGTTAGACATTCACTGCCAATTGTTTGCTAGAAGTCAAGGCTTAAAAGCCTTCTACAGCCCCTTTCTAGCTCTTCCCCTCTGCAAAATACAGTATTAATCTTGTTTCAGCTCTGAGTGTTTAGCATCTTATTATTTTTATTTAAGGTATTATCTGACCACTGGTACTTTGTCTATATGACAGGAAGAAAATTTTTTGCTTTCCCAGGCAAATGTTTTAGTTCTCACAAGTGTTGCCCTGTTAACAAGAGCTTGATCTGTGCTCAGGTGCTCCCACTTAGTTTTGGTTGGGCCTCAGAATCATCATTTGACATCTTGGCACAAACAGGAATCTTGTATGGGTCAGGGACTACAGGAAAAGGCCAATGTTGTCCAAAAAGTGCAGAGAGCTATATTGTCTCCTGGCATCGCTTTTGAGGCCTAAGGGCATTAAGCATTATATGTAAGCTAAAGTTTTGTTTAGTGCATGTAAAATCAGACAGTGATGACAAGGATTTGACGTTCTGTTTTCTCTTCCTAGAGAAAACAGGGAAGAAACCTTTAATTTAATCAGATGCTACTCATTGCAGGCAACATAATTACTATCTTATTTCCTTTGTTAGAAGAATCTCTTACACTCTGCACTTGAAGCACCTTTCCCTCTCTTTCTAAAACCTAGAGTATGTTTTGACAGCCCTATGTATTTCACTAATTTCAAGTTGTCCTTGTTCTTTTTGGCATTCTCGTATTGTGACAATTATATGCACCTTTTAATTTTGGTTTTCCTCCCTGCTTTTATTGTCAGCATTCCAGAATGAGGTTTAGAAAGTACACTTACTTAATATTTTGACATATTAGATACCTTCTCTTTGAATTTAAGGGGGATGGACTTTTGAATGCCCAGGTAACTTGCAATTTTGTGCAAGTAGTATATTCAGGGTCTGCAGAATTTATTTCAGCTCCTATTTATTTCTTGATTTTGTACCTTTTTTTTTTTTCCTTTTCCCTGAGGTGGAAGGTGGCCTTCTCAATTTGTTTCTGATGCTACTACCACTGTGCACTGAGTAACAGCCAAGTACTTTAAATTAAAACAATATACAAAATGTGTACACAATGCTCACTGCAGGGAAAATATTTGTGCAGAACAGAGAGGAAAAGGCACTAAAAATTACCAAGTAACTAAGTGTTGTGGAATAAAGCCATACACAGGTGTACTCCCTAAATGCAGGCTTCCTTGAAGATAGGTTCTATTGTCAGTAGTCCGAGTGTATATTTTCTCCAAGTAATACCATATTTGACTTGCATCAATGGCATTTGACAAATTTATTTAATCTTTAGCACCATGTGGTTGGATTATAGGTGAAACTTACTAGCAAAATGATCTTCCCTACTGCTTCAATGTAAATCCATACCTGTACCTTGCAACTATTCCTGATTTTAACACTATGATGTCATTAATTTTAAACCTGAAGATACAGATAGTACACAAACTTAATGCCTTCTCAGTTTTGCTGCAGAAGAGTCTGCAGAAAAAAGGACCTCCATGAAATCACTGTGAAAAGGGAGGGTTAATACAATGGAATGAAAACCTTTTTTAATTTAAGCTCCTGTATCAGTGCTCTGTGCCTTTTATACTGCTTGGACTTTTGCCGCCTGCCAGCCATATCTCGATTTGAAGCTTTGAAACATCAGAAGGGATGTCCGTAACCTCAGTAGCATGACTCTCCGCTGGTATGAGTGGAATGTTGGCTCTGCACAGGAAAACCACGTCTCTCCTTGTTAACTCCTACTGATAAAGCAGTTCATGAAAGCCATGGTTACAACTTGTACGTAAATGCATTCAGTCTGTTTGAACTGGAAACTATCACAGCTCATTGACCTTTTATTAGTTTACCAAAACAAAAAAAAATGTAAATGGTGGAGTCGGTGCACAGCAGAAATGGTACACCCTGGTGCAAAACGGGCGGTAGAAACTTTGCATTCTCATGTTGTCTAAAGGAAATAAATAAATGTCTGTTTATTTTTTTCACCAGCTTACTTTCAAAGCATCTCTATACTTAAATGTGAACCGTGGGTCTTAAACTAAAATGTAAAATTCTTGACTACAGTAGCAATAAATGTATGAAAATTCATATGCATTCTATGTATAGTGAGCTCCTATTTGGTAGTCACTGATTAGTTACACGGAGATATATATATATATACACACACACACACATATATATATACACATACATGCAACTCAACTTCCAGTGATATCACAGTGAGAATATCTTTACTTAATGATCATGATTGGCTAGATTTGTTCAAGTAACTTGTTTACTCTCTGCCCATTTTCTGCACACATGCATACATGACGTTGTAGAACAAAAGTTTTCTTCTGATAAACATGGAGCGACTACATTATTTACAGATGACTGGGCTGCAATGTGTAAGAGTGCCCAAATATGTGTGTCAGATGTGCTACACAAAGGAAGGGCATAGCTTAGAATAGTTTTGGGTTTTTTTAATAGAGTTCTTTTTAATATTTGTGTTACTTCTCTATCAGCAGTTGGTGTAATGCAAAGGGGAAGTGCTGGATTTTCTCTTGCTGAGATCTGTTGTTATTCCAGAACCATATGTCTACATTGCATTTTTAGACTAGGCTGGACTAGACTAGAATAATTTCAAATGGAAGGGACTTACAATGGTAATCTAGTCCAACTGCCTGACCAATTCAGGGTTGACCCAAAGTTAAAACCCATTCTGGGGTGGATTAGAAGGGGTGCAACCAGGAGGTCAAGAGAGGTTCCCTCCCCCTCTACTCTGCTCTGGTGAGGCTGCATCTGGAATATTGTTTCCAGTTATGGGCCCCTCATTTCAAGAAAGACAGTGAGCTACTTGAAAGAATCCAGCACAGAGCCATGAGAATGATTAAGGGAGTGGAACATCCTCCATACAAGAAGAGAATAAGGGAGCTAGGGCTCTTTAGCTTGGAGAAGAGAAGACTGAAAAGTGACCTCCTCAATGTTTATAAATAGGTAAAGGGTGAGTCCTGAGAGGATGGAGTCAGGCTCTTCTCAATGGAGCCCAATGACAGGACAAGGGGCAATGGGTGGAAGTTGAGGTATAGGAAGTTTCATGTAAATATGAGGATTTTTTTTTTCACTGTGAGGGTGACAGAGCACTGGAACAGGCTGCCCAGGGGGTTTGTGGAGTCACCCTCTCTGGAGATACTCAAAACTTGCCTGGATGCATTCCTGGTGTAGGTGGTCCTGCTCTGGCAGAGGGGTTGGACTAGATGATCTTTGGAGGTTCCTTCCAGCCCCTGAAATTCTGTGATTCTGTGATTAAGGGAATTGCCCAAATGCCTCATAAACAATGACATCTTGATATATCAACCATCTCTCTGGGAAGACTGTTCCAGTGTTTGATAACCTTCTTGAAAAAGAAATACTTCCTAAAGTCAAGTTTAAACATCCCCAGGTGCATCTTTGAACCATTCCTGCAAAACCTATCATTAGGTACCAGAGAGAAGAGTGATATATTCCCAAATCTCCCTCTCCAATTCTGCTCTTCAGAAAGCTGTAGAGAGCAATAAGGTTTCTCCTCAGTTTCCTTTTCTCCAAACTGAACAAACCCAGAGTCCTTAGCTGCTTCTCACAGGACATTCCTTCCAGTCCTCCCACCAGCTTTGTTGCCCTCTTCTGGACACATTGAAGGACCTTCCCATCATTCTTGAATTATGGGGCCCAGAACTGCACACTACTCAAGATGAGGTCACACCAACACTGAATAGAGTAGGATAATCAGCTTTTTCTTTTACTGGCCGGTTATTCTGTGTTTAATGCTCCCCAGGTTACAGTTTGCCCTCTTGGCTGCCAGGGCACACTGCTGACTCATATTGAGCCTGCTGCCAAGCAGCACCCCCAGATCTCTTTCTGCAAGGCTTCTGTCCAGCCACTCCCTCACAATTTATACTTGTATTGGGTGTTACTCCATCCTGGGCGCAGGATGCATAATTCAGACTTGCTAAATTCCATCCCATTAACCATTGCTCAACAGTCCAATCTACCTAGATGCCTCTGCACGGCCTCTTGTTCCTCAAGAGTCAACATGACCTCCCAGTTTGGTATTACCAGCAAACTTGAAAATGTTACATTTGACTCCTGCATCCAGGTTATTTATAAATATGTTGAACAGAACTGACTCTAGAACTGAAACTTGAGGAACACCATTGGTGACCAATTGTCAGCTGTATATAGCCCCATTTACTACAATCCTTTGGGTTCTGTCCTTTAATAAATTATTCATCCAGTGCACTGTGAATATGCTCATCCCACAGTGACAACTTGTCCAGAAAGATGCTGTGAGGGATAACATCCTTACTAAAATCCAGAAAAATTACATTCATCACCTTCGTCTCATTCACTAGGTGAGTGACTGTATCAGAGAAGGATATCAAATTATTTAAACAGGACTTTCCCTTTGTGAAGCCTCACTGACTGTGCCTGATGATTGTATTTTTCTTTAAGCATCCCTCAATAGCACCCTGAAAAACATTCATAAGATCATGTTTCTATGAATATATCAGAAACAGAAGGAGAGCTAAGAAAAATCTCCACACTTTACTAGATGTGGGGGGAAATCTAATGACCAAAGATGAGGAAAAGGCTGAGGTACTCAATGCCTTCTCTGCCTCAATCTTGAATAAGACGACTGGTTGTTCTCCAGGAGCCCCCTCCTGAAGACAGTGACAGGGAATCATAGAATCAATAAGGTTAGAAAAGACCTCAAAGATCATCAAGTCCAACCTATCACCCACCACCTCATGACTACTAAACCATGGCTTCAAGTGCCACGTCCAATCCTCTCTTGAACGCCTCCAGGGATAATGACTCCACCACCTCCCTGGGCAGCCCATTCCAATGGCTAACAGCTCCCTCTGTGAAGAACTTTGTCCTCACCTTGAGCCTAAACTTCCCTTGGTGCAGCTTGAGACTGTTTCCTCTTGTTCTGGTGCTGGTTGCCTGGGAGAAAAGACCAACCCCACCTGGCTACAACCTCCCTTCAGGTAGTTGTAGAGAGCAATAAGGCCTCCCCTGAGCCTCCTCTTCTCAAGACTAAACAAACCCAGCTCCCTCAGCCTCTCCTCATAGGGCTTGTGCTCAAGGCCTTTCACCAGACTCATTGCCCTTCTCTGGACACATTCAAGTGTCTCAATATCCTTCTTAAACTGAGGGGCCCAGAACTGGACACAGTACTCAAAGTGTAGCCTAACATGTGCTGAGTAAAAGGGCACAATGACCTCCCTGCTCCTGCTAGCCATACCATTCCTAATGCAGGCCAGGATGCCATTGGCCTTCTTGGCCACCTGGGCACACTGCTGGCTCATGTTTACACAGCTCAGTACTCCCAGGTCCCTTTCTGTTTGGCCACTCTCCAGCCACTCCAACCCCAGACTGTAGTGCTGCATGGGGTTGTTGTGGCCAAAGTGCAGCACCTGGCACTTGGACTTGTTGAATGCCATCCCATTGGACTCTGCCCATCTGTCCAGTTGGTCGAGGTCCCTCTGCAGAGCCCTTCTACCCTCTAACAGATCAACACCCACTCCCAACTTCGTGTCATCTGCAAATTTGCTGATGACTGTCTCAATTCCCTCATCCAGATCATCAGTGAAGATATTAATGAGGATGGGGCTCAGCACTGTCCCTGGGGGACACCACTGGTGACTGGCCTCCATCTGGATGTGGCACCATTTTTATGTTCCTCAATGATTCCATTATCAGACAAGCATGTCCGTATATGTGGCATAGTCCACAAATTCTCCAAGATACATCAACAATGATATTATGACAGATCCCTTACAAATAAATGGTTTAGTACAAACCTGACATATACACACCTAGCTGTGTTCCTAGCAACATGCTTGCCTTTTCCAGATCTTCTAAAATTAGTACTGAGAATTCACACTTCTAAAGTCATGTTTTCACTTCAATGCAAGATCATTCCACCATGTCCAGTGGCGGAATCCTAGGTGGTAAGAATCACTGAAAAGTAGTCCATTGACTTCTTTCTATTGATGACATGAAAATAGGACAGAGTTGGGTTTTTCTTTTTTGTTGCAAATGGTGGAATTTATTCTGCTTCAGTGATTGTCCCAAAATCATGCAGAATATATTATTATAGCTAAGCAGTGGAAATATCTTTGAGTTCAAATGATAAATGGACCTTTGTTGGAGCCTAAGAAACAGGCTGTGTGATTTGAATGGCAATATCCAATAATTTATGAATTTGTAAGATGATTTTGTTTCAGAGGTCAAACTCAAAATTCATCAAGATCATTTTGACTCTTAAATATTTGGATATATCCACAGAGAGCAGAGTGTCAATTTGCAAAAAAAGATGAATAATTTCCATTTTTACTATTGTTATGCATAGTTTGATGCAAAATATATAAGGCAACTAAGACAATATATCTTCAGGGTTTAGGTTTAATAAAAGTAGTACACAAAAAGATTTAGTTATTCTAACATGGGTAGAAAAGAATCTAAAGGCATGGGACAATCTGTAATGTGATAAGTAGTTGAATTACTATGGAATGATTCATATCTCAACTGTATGTGAATTACAGATAGTAGATATGCCAGAGTACAGCACACACTGTACCCTGGACTGTAAAACAGCAAAAGTCCTTAGGCCAGAAAGATCTTATGAGATAGGCACAAGTGCTTTAAACACTGTTAGGAACAGAGGGAGGACAAACATTCCTGATTTAAGCTTGCTGTAACAGTAGCCCTCATGCTCAGTGGAAACTGATGCCTCTCATGTGATGACCTTGAAGACACTGACACATGCCAGGCAACTATATGCAGAATGTCGTGTACCCTATGAGCTCCTGTGTGTAGTGTTATGTTGGTACCAGTTAACTGAACTTTGGTGATATATTTTAGTTACTGTTTCTCAAATCCACAGACTTTTTCCTTCTAAAATCTACCTCAGGATAACTAAATTAAGGATGTAGAATTAGTTTTTTGTACCAAATACGAAAGGAAATATTGATATCACAACACAGAAATGCTCATTAGAATTTACTCTCTCTCTCTTAATCACTTTTGTTAAATTTTTAACAAAGAAAGAAGAGAGGTAGAGCTTTCTCTGATCAACTCATCCTGCAAATGATTAAGACACCTTTTAAAGAATAATTGACCAAACTGCTATTAAACATCCTTAACAATATAAGCAATAGCATTAAAATAGCTGCCTAGATCCAAAGGCAACAAACAAAATCCCTAGTATGGCTGCTACAAACTTGTTGGTGATCAGGAAGAAGGTGGTTAGAAAGAGAGCTTTACTCTTTCTAGCATAAATATTCCCCTTCATGGAAACCATTATTCAAGACTTTGACCTTAAGCCATAACTGAAAATTTATTTCAGGACAATTGAAAGTAGTCCAATAAGCTCTCTGTAAAATAAAACACTTTAAGATGGTAATCATCAGTAGATTAAAATTATGCCATTCTCAGACTGTGCGATGAAAGGCTGTGGTAAATTGTCCACAGCCCTTGCCATGAACTTTCATAATAAAAGGGCATGGGGCAGTCTGTAAAATATCTGATTCTAAAAGTTTGGGATTGCTGTAGTCTCTTCTTGCCCATATTTATTTTTATAGACTCATAGAACACAATGGTTGGAAGAGACCTCTAGAGGTCATCTAGGTCAGTCCCCCTCCAGTAAGCAGGGACATCCCCAACTAGATCAGGTTTCCCTATATGCTAAGTTTGAGAGCACAAAATGTAGGTGCTTACCTTCACATTTCAGGCCAATTTAGCTTTCTCCCTCCTTCTCCATTGAAGTTGCAGACTCTGTCAACATACTCCTGAGGCCCTCCTGAAGTTACCTAACGTATGAAATGTGTACGTTTAGATGCATTAATTTCTTAGCAGTTTAGGCTATCCATCTCATTATTCTGTATCACAAGCTATTTCAGACATGAAGGTGATTTCATTTCTACCAGCTACCATACTTCTGGAGGATTTACTGGTGAGGAATTAGTCTTCGGTGACATACATGGGTACCATTTTCTTTCAGACAGATTTCATAGTATCAGTCAGGGTTGGAAGGGACCACAAGGATCATCTAGTTCCAACCCCTGCCATGGGCAGGGACACCCTACACTAGATCAGGCTGGCCAGAGCCTCAGCCAGCCTGGTCTTAAACACCTCCAGGGACGGGGCCTCACCCACCTCCCTGGATAACCCATTCCAGGCCTTCACCACTCTCATGGGGAAGAACTTCTTCCTCACATCTAGCCTAAATCTCCCCACCTCCAGCTTCATTCCATTCCCCCTAGTCCTATCACTACCTGATATCCTGAGAAGTCCCTCCCCAGCCTTCTTGTAGGCCCCCTTTGTAAAAGCATTGAAAAATACTTACTTTTCTATAAGCTCACTCTTTCTCTGGATTCACAGTTTTGTCAGTCTCACTTTTCAAAAGACAGTTCATTGTCCATGGAGAAGGGAGCATGGTGGTTTGGCTTCTGAGGGCTATGTGCTCCACAGTAATGATGTTGCTCCTGTCAGGGAATCTTAGCCAAAGTGCTGCTTTTGAGATAGAAACTGCCAAGCTCCTATTTGAAGCCTGGAAAAATTATTCTCCATCAGCAAGTCCTCAAGTGCAACAAAATATGGGAAAAACATTCCGTACTTGAAGTTCCAGATCTCTGATTCCAGATGATGTATGACTTTGTTTTCCCCATTCTTGATAACATTGTGGTTGTGGTGAGTGGGACTGTGATGAACAGGAATCTGTATGAAGACCCTCAGGGGAAAAACACAGATTTACTAAAGTGTTGTTTGCATCTATGTGCTTACAGAATGAAGGCTTTAGCAGGTACAGATTAACATGCCTTCTGTGAAACCTAGAAATTATTACAATCTTGTCCTTGAGCATCTTCTTTTCTTTGGTCTCTTGGACCCTTATTAGATTCTGGCAATTTACTTTAAATAGATTTTAGTAATACGCAGCAATCTAGCTATAAAATTAATAAACATCACTTTTAACAAAACAAATCCTAATTTGTGAGGTACAGGCAACCCTTGATACTTATGGAAGCTGTTGGGAACAAACAACATAGCATTTCATTAAATGGTCCTTAGTTTTTATACCTAAAATGACCCATTTTATGTCATTCCATACCTACTGAAAGCTGTCTTACATAAGTGCCTACTCAGCTTCATGACTCATACTGGGGAAACTCAGAATACTGTTCCTAAGGACTAATAAAATAGTGTTGAGTTTTTCAGTGAGACCTGAAGAAGGGTTATGGCGGTCCCTACTCAATATGCTGGATTTTCTAAATATAACTTTTAATCTGAATCCAGCAAGTAGCACTACTTTGTGGGCAAATTTTGAGGCAAAATATTTGTATTTGGACAGTCGTGCTGATATTTTGTCCAGCTACAAATTTAGAAACACAGGACATCTTATGCATTGTATAAATCTTATCAGTTATGAAGTTGCTGGAAAAATGGCCTAAATCCACAGCTTCTAGGTATTTTAGAAATAGTATTCAGTCTTTTTCCATGCATAAGAAACCATAATTTCTCCCAGATATCTCCCCAAAACAATTGCTTTATTTCACAGTAACTTCCACTGCTGTCTACAATACCTTTAGCTACAAAAACTATTGTCAGGCTTGCCAGTAATGTTTTTCAGGTTTTAATTCCTTTGCATAATTTATGGAACTCACAACTTTCCTACAGAGTTTTTCAATGCCTACAAGAAGAAACTGATGTCTATACATCATAAAAGCTAATTAAACCAAAATTTCTTGCCTAAGACAGGCCAAAATCCATAAAGAATAATCTTGGTACTCCTTTGTTGACACACCTTACCTATAGAAATTAGAAAAAACAACAACTCCTAGAGCTAATATTTCTTTTTTTGACTAATGTATGTTGGTCTTTGGCAGTTTAGCCTGAACTGTTATTAAAATGTCCTCATTTTTTTTAGTATAGCTTGTGTCTCGTAGTCTTTTGATTTGTCTAATATGAGTGTCTGAAAATGAATACATTCAAGATGCTGTTTAATAACATAAAGCACTCAATGAGAACACTGCCTTTAGAGACTCATTTTCCTTTTTCCTCCTGCCACCCTGCACCTTGGCATGTGGATGAGACTAGACCCTTATCTCTGCTGAAAAACTGTTTGTGGCACCATGCTGTGAGGTTGAACGTGGAACTGAAAATCTTGCAAATAAATGTTTCATAGTGTGAAACCATGGTTCAGAAATTGATTGTCACAAGACATTGCAAGGCTTCCTGTCCAGAATTTGGAAAATATCCTGCTTTGTTTCTTCCATTCTAAGAGTCAGGTAAATCACTCTCTTTGAACTCTGTGTCTCCTCACACAACATACACAGCTATGTTCACTGCATCTTCTTTTCCACTCTGATTGAATTGTGAGGTTTTTATTGTAAATTCTGGCTTTCCAGGGCCTGTGGGTGAAATTGGAATACAAGAAAATTATAATACAAGAAAAGCCATGATTTTTCTTAACAGGATAATGATCAGGAGGAATTTCACCGTGACATCACTCTGCCTCTGATGAAGGAGGTGGCTTATACACCATGTGTCTCGGTCCAGAGAGGGAAAGAGACTTAGCTCTTTCTTTGAAATATTCCCGTGTTATGAAATTAGAGGCACAAACAAGGCCAGAATATCAACAACAAGGCTATTTATTAACAGAATAAAGTGGATGGATCAGAAGGAGAGAGAGAGAGAGAGAAAATAGAGAGAGAGAGAGAAGAGGGAGAGAGAAGAGGAAACAAATTATATTACCACACCACTCACCCCCAAGACAGTTTGGGTCTGTAGAGAGATGGTGCTGCTGCTTTGGCATGGAGGAGATGTTGGGTCTGTGGAGGAAGGCTGCTGCACCTTTGGTGTGGAGGAAAGGTCATCTTTGTTGGATGTGCTGTCCTCCACTGGAGGAGGGGAGAGAGATCCCAAAGTCCAAGTCCATGTCCAAGTCCTTCTCTGAGCAGCTTCTTCAGCTCCATGAGTTGCAGCAGGTGGAACTTAGGACACAGAGAGAGGGTTCCTCCTGGTCTGCTGCCTCCAGGCTACATGGTGATGTCTTTTCTCCTTTGTCTGTCCTTTTCTCTCCTCGTATTCTCTTCATTTTTCTTCAGAGCAGCATTGCCCCGATCATTTACTTCTACTGAGTCAGTAGTTGCTCAGATCATTTATACAGTTTTTTAGATATGTGTCCATGTGATGAATATGCATATTCCAGAGAGTATCTATAGCAGTGTCCTCTGCTCATTATTTCCAAGGCAGCTGCAGTCTGGTGAGCAATCCTTATCCTTTGCACCATCCTCCTTTTCCAGGATAGCTGATAGGCAGAGATGATCTTGTTTATGCACATTCCAGAGAGTCATTATCCAGTGGCGTCTGCCCAATACACATCAGCAATTGTCTGGGCAAGCAGCAAAGTTGATTTTATCTTTGTTGAGTCACATCAAGAGAGACAAGATTTAGTCTCTCACACCATGGGATCCTATTGCCCCCTGGTAATTATTTCTTAATTAATTATTGCTAGGGGGTCATCCACCATTAAATGTTCCATACAGGAGCCACAGTATGTGCAGAATTATATAGCACCTTTGGCAAAGGAGAAGACACAGGGCACTAATTGGTCTATGAGAGTGACACTCTTACCCTTGTTGAAAAATAACCTTTGCTTAAGCAGAGTTAAGTATTTGAATATCATTGCTCACAAACACTGCTCATGATTCTATCAACTGTTCACAGGCAGGACATTCAGAGAAATTGTAAATATTTACTAATTTTTCTTCATCAAACATGACTGTGATATGGTAACTTAGATATTGTACTTGATTATATCCCTGCACACAACAGGCTAGCTTGTGGGGTGAGAGCTAGTAAAAGAAAAAATTACTAGAAATTAGGAAACAAGGACTTGGTGCTGATTTCCTCCTCAAGAGGACATAAGATCATATTTTTTTCTACTAAGCAGTCACTTTGCTTCTAGCCATAATCTTAAGGGTGTTTTGATAATAAAAATTCTAACTGTATCCCTACTGTTCCAAGTTAGCAAACTACTTTGGCTTTTATTTATGTCAATTAATAGGGCACCTGGGAAATGGCTGTTCCTTAGGAGAAAGATTACATGAACACATGAAATAATATTTTAAGATATGACAAAAGCATTATGCAAGCTGAGGACATATTAGCAATTATTTTAGCAATTATTTTAACCTGTGTCAACTCAGCTAGTATATTTAATTGCAATTTTATGTGCTGTTAATACTTGTGCTATAAATAAGAGAATTACATGTGGGTCACTCCAGTGTTTGATTGTGGAATTGTTTATTTGACATACTGATGTCATTAAATTATTATTCCAGATCACTGGGTAATCATGGTGACTTTTTACAAGATAGAATCATCTTTTCATTGAGTCAGTTTCTAATTCAGTCTCTGAATTTCTTTAGTTCCAGATCTATTTTAAGCAAAACATACAGAGAGGCTATAAGTGTATTTGTGTTGCTTACATCTCTTTGTGTGAAATTCAAGTATGAATAACTTGTTTTGGCATTCCAGTTTCTGCATCCTGACCTAAAGCCTGTTGAAAGCAAAGGACCTGACCTGAGCAGTCAGGTCTCTCAACATTGCACAACAAAAGGGGGATGGAATAGAATAGAATAGAATAGAATAGAATAGAATAGAATAGAATAGAATAGAATAGAATAGAATAGAATTAACCAGATTGGAAAAGACCTTCGAGATCATCAGGTCCAATCCATCACCTCATCCAGACTCTTCCTAAACACTTCCAGTGATGGTGACTCCACCACCCCCTGGGCAGCCCATTCCAACGGCAAATCACTCTTTCTATGAAGAACTTCTTCCTATCATCCAGTCTAAACCTCCCCTGGTGCAGCTTGAAACTGTGTCCTCTTGTTCTGGTGCTGCTTGCCTGGGAGAAGAGACTCACCCCACCTGGCTACAACCTCCCTTCAGGTAGTTGTAGACAGCAATAAGCTCTCCCCTGAGGCTCCTTCTCTCCAGCCTAAGCAATCCCAGCTCCCTCAGCCACTCCTCATAGGGCTTGTGCTCCAAACCTCTCATCAGCCTCATTGCCCTTCTCCGGACAAGTTCCAGCAACTCAACATCTTTCCTAAACTGAGTGGCCCAGAACTGGACACAGGACTCAAGGTGTGGCCTAACCAGTGCTGAGTACAGGGGCAGAATAACCTTCCTGCTCCTGCTGGCCACACTATTTCTAATGCAGGCCAGCATGCCATTGGCCTTCTTGGCCTCCTGGGCACACTGCTCACACATGTTCAGCCTACTATTGACCAGTATGCCCAGGTCCCTTTCTGCCTGGCCGCTGTCCAGACACTCTGACCCCAACGAGTAACTGCCTTGAAGTCCACATGACTCCACTGACCTGTACCCACTTTGCTTCAGGTTAGTCCTTTTTATATAAGAATTGCCTCAGACAAGCAAGATGTGTCAGGCCAGTGCAGAGTTGGGGAATGAATTGACAAATCATCTGTGTGGATGATTAAGACCAAGGTTAGGGAGTATGAATTCACAGTTTCACAATAACTCAACTTCAATTGTGAGACCAGTTTATTTGATTTCCCATACTTTTCTCCTCCCTCCATCTCATCCTCAGCCCTTTTCTGCTCCCAGTTGCTCATTCCCACACCCTGTCCCCTCCAAAGAAAATGCTACTTTTCATCCAAATCAGTTCAGTAATCCATTTAAAATTACAGTTCCACAAACAGTTGTGTCAACACAGTGGTGGAGGTGGTACAATATGGAGAGGAAGGAAGGAGTAGTTAGGGTCAGCATATTGTGAAATGGTATCTTCAGAGTTATACTTGGAAATGAAAGGCTTTTTACACTAGACCTATGGAACTGTTATGATAATTACAAATCAGACTGTAAAGCTCAGTATATAAAGTAAAACATCTCCAAACAACTGGTCTTCATACAAATCCTAAAGCTGGGAAGTTCCGGTAATCTGTCTTTTCCTGGCTTTAGGTCTGCCAATCTGAAGCAATACCTGAAACTTTCAAGACTGTCCTGAATTATAAAATGGGTTGCATATGTTCCTGTTTTCCTCCACTCCCAAGTCAGTTTATTTTTTATTTGGAATGTTTATGTTGAACTCTCTGTCATTCCACTGCCCATCTAATTCCTCATTTAGTTTTATAGTTAAGCGGTAATTAAAAAGTATCACAGGGGAAAAACCATGGTTATTTGTCAGGATCCAACCTCCTACATTATATAAACTCTCTCAAAGTAGCAGTAGAACAATTGCAGAGGACCCATTCTTACACCAAGTTCAAAATAAAGCATCAAACACTGTAGCTTAGAAAAAGTGGTTCTTCCCATAAACTTCTCCAAAATCCAGTGGGGTTTACGAAGGAGAAGAATCAAGTTTATGCTTTCTTTTCTTAAAGAACGTGAATAAAGATAACTCAGAAGAAAGCACAATAAAACAGGCAGCTGCATAACATGTACAACAGATCCTTCACACATCTCAGTGCCTTTATGGACACATTTGTTAGGGAGAAGCTGATATGACGGTGCAAGTAATTGCCTTTGGTTCATCAGTCTCCTTTGCCACAGAATGACTGAGATGTGGTTGGGATGAGTGGAAAACAGGAAGCAGAGAAATCCAAGGCAGGCATACTTGCCTGAACACCTAGACACTGCCCTTGTGAAACCCACTGCCTGTTCCTCTGCTGTGAAAGACATAGAGTGCTTTACACTCCTTCAGAAGATCTTCCAGTAAAAATGAGATACAATTTTTTTCAATGTAGCTTTACCCATTAATAAAATAAGGCAGAAGGGGCCAAAAAGATTTATATCTTCCCTTTGGGTAGTCGTAGTCAACAGAGATCAATCAGATAAGAAGGAAAGGCAAGCAGCAAGAGAGCCACATATCAACCCCCTTTTTTTATTTTAAATTGAGGAGTGTTATGGGAGTAGGAAGGAGTCAAGATTGGGCAAACTGAATGAAAATATATTTGTAATAACTTTTGTTTCTAAAATATTTTCTATGATTTTATTATTTTTTTAACTATAGAGCAGACTCATCTTCCTTTACATATAGGGCAAGATGAGGCCTTAAAAATTTTACTTCACATTTCTGTTTTCATTGTGATGTGCTTTTGTTTGCAGTAATTTCATGATTGTATTTCAGTGGCTCAGAAGTGGCTTAGAGGTGTAGAATATGTTTTATATCAATATAACAAATTTAATCATAATTTCTCACCTATTCCATGTTAAATGAATTCTGGCAGATTCATCTTATGACATTAACCTCTCTCACCCCATCACTTTTTGACCTGACTCTCTTGCCTGTCATGATGCAAAGGGCACCAAGCACAGGGCACCCTGCCTGGCACAGGGCTCACCTGCTCTGCCCACAGCCCAGGACCCCACATCAGCCCTCTAAAGCTGTCAACCCCTGCCCCAGTGATGCATCAGCAGCAGTGTGGTATCTCCAGCTGCCCACAGCCCTGCCCTCCCTGGCCATGGGCCCCATCAAGCCAGGCCACCTGCTGGCCCACCAGCATTGACCTGTCCTCATCCCCACTACTCTGCCCTCCTATCTTGGACTGCATCTTGCCTTGGCTCCTCTCACAGGGTCTGATGCTGACCCCACCCATGGGCTAACATCCCAGCCTGGCCTCACACCTTCCTCTTTATTTCTGCTCATGTGATGCATTGGCTAAAATAATCTTTATTTTTCACCATTTCCTTCAATAATTTTTCTGAACTTTTGCTTTTTCTCAGAGACTATGAGCACAGTCTGTAAGCGCACAGTCTGCAACAATTTATCCTGAACTACCCAGATATTTCTCTGTGAAGTAACCACTATCACAGCTTTCCATACTTTAGTGTGAGTCCAAAAACATTACCACTCCAACTGAGTAGCTATGCCCTACACAACTATTGCCCATGCCTAACAGCAAGGCATTTCCAAGATTTTCGTTGCTTGTTGGGATCTCAGCCATGGACTGAACAATTTCTTTTTGGCTGTTCCCATCCATTGTGTACAGAAATACTGCATGTTTCACAAATGACACAGGTTACTTATTCAAGATTTTGTCTGTTCTGTGTCAGTTATGTCACTCTCTTAGTTTAAAAAGAAGCCAGGCAAAAAAATGTTTTGTATGACGGTGAAGCAAAACCTTGTTTTGAATCAGAAACATAGTTTTTTCAAATGGAAAGTTCAAAGCTAATTCTCACAGAGATAAAAAATTCAGAAACCAAGCAGAAAGATGAATAGAAAATAAAGTTAGGAACTAAATAACAATTTTCTCATCTGAATAAAAAGTCCAGAAATTTCTGGGAATTTTTAGAGCTCTGTGATATCTGCGGATTTCATAATTATGGCTAAATTTGTTTTCAGGATTTCTTTGCACTGCAGGGCTTCTGTATCATAGAAAACAGGAGTTCAGTTTCTCCAGAGGAGGAACTAAAAACATACAGTGTGTAAGGATGGAGGTTCATGAATAATTTTCTCTCTGACAATGTTTTCCTCTCTAGTTGCTTGCTTCCATCGCCTTACTGATATTTATCTCCTCAGTTCTGCCAGCCGAGTCATTGATAAGATTTTACTCAATAGGATCAGCAAAATGTTCCAAGCTAAGAAAAGTCCTCCTGAAAAAAATATGTCTTTTCAACTCAGATTATTTCACTAATCTAATTTAGACCATGGCACTGAACACATATTGTCCTGCAACACTGGCACAGCTAAGAAGGTGATAAATCGTTGTACAAGGGAAAGAATGAGTAACCAGGGCAGGAAAGTGTGGAAATCTGTTAAATTGGTTTTGCCACCAGGGAAAATGAAGTCTGGAACTACAGTACAGCCCTTGTCTGAGTAGGGCTGGACATTAGGAAGATTAAAAAAGCAGTGATAGCTGCCAGAGGCCCATCTATATGATCATCCTACAGGATACACTGCTGGCACTGTGCAATAGCAGGGAATGTGTAAATAAACAATGTGCTGTTAAAACGTGGCTCCTAGGGATAAGCATAGATTAGTTACAAAAGTAAAATAATTCAAGAGTAAATCATCCTTTTATTTTTCCAGTGGAAATCTAAAATCATTATTTTTAAAGAAGCGCAGATTTGAGCATCTAGGTCGATCTTGCAAGAAATATGTAAGAAAACCACAAAAGAATAAGAACTAAGAACCACTGTGAGATATGGAAACCTGACAGGGAAAGTATTACCTGGGCATTGGAGAAGAAGGCTTTGGTATGTGTAGGTGTATGGTCTTAATGTATTAGTTGACTCCTTTAAGTCCATGATGTTCTCAGCGTAGGTGCTGATTAAGAGCTTAGACTTATGACTCCTTTATAAACAGTCATAGCATTTCATTTACACCTGACATGTTTTGATTTTGGAACCATCCTCCAGGACAGGTGTTGTAAGGGATCTTGGAAGGGTTTCCTAGTCACAGGTCTGCTCATGTTAGTATCCACATGGGTGCCTGTGGCAAGGTAGGGGAAAAGATGGTCCTGGGCTATACGTGAGGTCAACTGGATTCTGAGGGCAAAGACATTTTGCTGAACATTAGTACGAAGCGCAGAGTGGCTAATTGTAAACCCCAGATAGATCCAGAACTTATCACCTCTAGCACCTTACAAACCAAATTAGTTGATAGAGCCTCTCTGCTTCCCCCATTCTCCTCCTCCCTGGATTGCACAGCTGAAGCGTGAGGGGATCTGCTATTCATCAGATTTTAGGAAATTAGCCTACCCAATGCTAGGCTTGAACTCCAAACTTCCAAATCTGTGATGATTGTATTAGAACTGGAAAGAAATTTCTGTGAAATAATAGCAACACTATTATTAGCTTTCATTGATAAGGTGCATTCATCTCTCAGTGCTTACACTGAGCAACCACAGCCTCTAATAGACCACAAAATCATCAATTGCTAGCTGAAAAAGAGCTTAAAATGCATACTGATTTGCAGTAATTTATCGGTGGTCGTTCTAGGAAAAAGCATGGAATTAGCTGAATACTTCCATTCCTAATGAAGTTATACCAAAATGGGATTCCATGGGATTCTGCTGTCATTAAAATAACATTAAACATTCTCTTAACAACCTTGCACTGTGAATAACCTTCTACTGTTAATCTCTGTATAATGTGAAACTCTGAATTAAGCAGTCTTTTCATGTACAGAGGCAGAACTTCGTTTAAAGACCTTGATGGTCCACGAGGCAGACTGAAATTAATCCAAACGGCCAGCTAATGGATGCGGAGATAAAGACTTGTGAAGACACAAGCAGTGCAATGTCAAATCTATTTTTTGCACAATTTCCTACAGAAAATTTTCCCATTAAAAGCAGAAATGTAGCAACACACGAGCAGTTTGTGCAAACTAAAAAATGTAAATGGCAAAAATTATCAATGAGGATGATAATTTTTTTTAATAGTTGGTCAGATGGAAAATGAAGATTGATAGACTCTTATTAATCCCACATTTAACTTTGGGAATCCACTGGCTTGTCAATACTGAATATTCTATTAAATTTTTATATCAATTTACAAGACTTATGCTGACTGTGCTTATCTTGATTTAGCTTGGATTAAAATCAGAGTATGGCATTACTGACTTCTATTCTAAACTTTGCCTATAACCTTTTTCTCCCATTATTCTTAAGTGCAACAGTCTGGTTCATTTTAACAGAGCAACTGAAATTCACTCAAAGAATAAAGTTATTCAGCTAACATATTCAGTTGGTGTACCCTTGCTGTGCAGCCTGGGCAGGTTGCAACAGCGGCAAAAACATTTTTCTGGCAAGAATCCTTTCAGAAAACAAAACAAAACAAAAAACCCTACCACTTTTCTTACATTATTTTTTAAGAGTTGGGCTTTTTGACAGAGGAAAAAGCCCTGGTTTTGAATTACAAGTATGATTGTAAAAGTTATTTTAAAGTTACTTTTAGTTAAAGTAAAAGTTACTTTTTATTTAAAAGTTATTTAAAATGATTTAATCATTAATAACAAATAAAATTTCTTCCTTCAAACTCTGCTGCTCTTGTTTCTTTAGCCCATCCCAGCTACAACCCTATCACCACTGCTTTCATAACAAATTAATAGAAGAGCATGTAGCTCTTTTATTTATTTGACATTATGCAGGCAGAACTGTGGAAAAGAAGAGTCACATCCTTCAGCCAAATATTGGCAGGTCATTCTGTCTTGCCTCAGGGTCCCCTCTCACTTCACAGCCTTGGAGGAGTATTAAGGGGATAATTAAGGGGATCAAGGAATAACTTCTGTTGCTGAGAGTTTTATGCCCACAGTGCTCAGGCACAGCTCCTTAAGCACAATGGTGGTTTGTGCCATGAAGCACATCATGCTGTGATCTCTGTGACCTCCTGTGGAGGTCCAGGACATAGTTACCCTGGTGAACTTCTTTTAAGGAAAGAAGCTTCAGCAATGTCCAGTGACAGGACAAGGGGCAATGGACATGAACTGGAACATAGGAGGTTCCATGTAAACAAAGGACAAAATTCTTCACTTTGAGAGTAGCAGAGCACTGGAACAGACTGCACAGAGAGGCTGTGGAGTCTCCATCTCTGGAGGTATTCAAAACCCTCCTGGACATGTTCCTGCGTGATTTACTCCAGGTGACCCTGCTCTAGCTGGGGGATTGGGCTAGATGATTTTCAGAGGTCTCTTCCAACCCTTACCATTCTGTGATTCTGTGTGATTCTGTGTAATGACCAGGCATCCAAAGCTCAAGGGTTTTTTTATGGGCCTCTTTATATAAGTTGTCAGTGGGTCCTTTCTAAACCCAGCACAATATACACTTGCCACCCCATCTAGGCATACAGAACTTGTTCACATCAATAGGGAGCCTAGGACATGGCTTGGATTGTAGCTGTTTATGTCTGTTATAAGGATATATGAAGCATCCAGCAGTGAGCAGCTCAAAAAGCCATGGATTTCCCAGACAGGAAGGGAAATACAGGAAGTGCATTCAGACAGGGAATTATTCAAAGCTGAACCATGAAAAAGGTCTGAGTCTCCTTAACTGCAAACAATGGAAAATGTGTCATGAATATGGCAGAGAACCTCAAATAAAGGCATTTGGATCCCTATTGTTTCTTCATTTTTCTGGGTATCCATTTTAAAACATCTAAAGACTACTCAGCTGAATGCTAAGTACCAATAATTGCAGCAGAAGTGAAGAGGAGCTGTACTCTGACCTTATGAAGGCTTAAAACCACCAAGTACTCCAAAAAATCCATCTGGAAAGTATGGGGTGTGGGGGAACCAACATTAGCCAGCCATTTTTACTTTTTTTCAGTATTTCCACTCACAACATAGAAGAGGAAGATAATACCACCAGTGTGTTGGGAAGATAAATTCATTAATACCTGCAGAGAAATGGAGCAGTAGAATGAGAGCACCCTGTAAAAGCCCACAAGAAGATGAGTGATTCTGTATACAGTGCAGCATTCAGATAGTGTGCAGTAAATGATGAATGAGGCACGCACTGAGAGATGAGTCTAAGAAGAAATACTGAACAACTCATTGAGCTTTGTTCATCTTTTCCTGATCTGGCTATCTACACTTCCCATGAAGTATGTAAAAGGAAAATAAATGCTGTTTTACTTTGAAGCAGCTGAGTAGCCTTAATCTTGCCTAATTGTAGCCTGTAAAGTAAGATGTCTAGTTTGTGCTTCTCCTGTAGTCAGTGAAAAGAGATAGATTCGTTAGGAAGAAATTCATCACACTATCTCTGACAACCATGTTAAGATGGGATGATCACCGTCTGGTGCTGTCTGTCTCTTTTCCTGGACACACACTGAGGAAGCACAGAGAAATAATTTGGCTTAGTCTTCCAGTGTTGAGGTGACTTCAGTGTTTAGATTAATCTTGCTCTAAATCTCAGTCTGAATGGTACAGTGTGCCACCCCAAACCAAGTAAATCATTTTAACTGCCTTGTTTTCCTTCCGGTTTTCTGTGAATCATGATCTGTTTTGCACTGTGAAATAAAGGTACTGAAATTTGCATTAGTCACTTTCAAGATGCTTCAAAGATATCATTTGTGGGGCATCAAGAGAGTGATGGAGTGGTGCCTGATTAGATGTAGAACAGCTGCTTGTGGTGACTATCAACTAGAGAAGGTTCACTCTCATTCTCTGTGCCACTGTGTGCAAAAGGTTCCTTCACAGTACATGCAACAGTTTGAGAAAAGTGTGTGTTCTAGAAAGAGGATGTTCTGCATTAGGAAGCAAGCATTCTCTCCTATCCCAAGCAAATTATTTCAGTCATTCACTTCAGAAATCTGACCTCTGTATTATGCCAAGAGGGGAAATCAGATACATTGTGCAAATCTGTCAGCAAATAATGCAGAACCAGTGAAGAAATTTTATTTTGTGGTTCAATGCTTGTTTAATTTTAAATCCAAGATAAAGGTGAGAAATAAAAGCTGAAAGGAAACAAAGCTGGTTGCCTTCTGATGTGGGAAGAAAAAGCCTCAATTATCCCATGCATTGTTTAAAAAAAAATTAATTTATTGTCTTTTTGTTATTAAAATGGAGCACAAGTTTACCTCTGTATTACGAAGACCAATCCCTTATGGCCTGAGAACTGGACCTCTAGATTTGAAATGACAAGTAACTAGACTTTTTTAAATATTTCTTTTCTTTTCATTAAACTATTTCTGAATCCAAAGTCAGTTGTACTGTATTTGCCATTTGTTCTTTTCTGTTTCCTGGATTGCTATTGCAAGGCATCTTTTGTGAATGAGGATCATGTCCATATTTTTTGATGGTTAAGTTTGAAAAAGCATTTTGAAAGGGCATTTCAGATTCTGTAGGAAAATAAAGAATAAAGAGGTTAATTAACAGAGTGCTCAACAATCAATCATCTTCAATTAAAATCTGCCTACAGTTAATGCAGTCACAAGTCTGTGTCAGTCTCTGTGCTCCAGGGACAAGTGAAATACATAATGTAAATCCACCCTACTTCTCTTCATAACATTAATATTAATTCCATAATCCCATAAAATGTTCATGGTAGGTGAAGTTCTGCATTTTATTTTCTAACAGCAAATCAAGATAACAATATTATGCTTGTTCTTTCATTTGTTTCTTCATTCACTAAACACTTCGATTTCTTGTATCTCACATCAAGCAAATGCTTTGCCACCTGCTTACACTAAGCAGGTCTACTGCATCATATAATCATTGCTGAAAACAACCCACTGTCACCTTTGATATCCCTAAAAGTAAAGGTGGAACTGCCAAAGATGTAAACTCCCTACTTTTAGCTATTGCTACAACACTGCTGGTTTTCACATTTCTGCAGTGAACTCTAAGACTGGATAACCAATACTGAATTTCCATCGAATGATTTTTAAAAGTTGCCATTTTCCGTCGTCAAAAAGCTTTACTGGAAGTTAATGTTCAGCAATATTAGAACTGACTATACTAATGTCCTTCATTTGCTTCAATGGAAAACTAGTTTAAATTAGTTTAAGTGGCTTTGCACTGTAGTGGAGGAGGAATACTCACACAATTTGTTTTGCCATGGATGTGCTATTTTATAGAGATAAGTCCATGTGTGCATATCTCTCTGAGTACCAGCAGACACAGTCACATCAGACAGTCTGATGAACAAACACTTTCTAAATGCTGGAATTTGTTTTATACCTTTCTGGTAAGTCTGTGAGGTGTGTCCTACCAGTTCAATGTCTGAAACATGTGTCTGAAAAATGGTGTTCATTATATTCTCATCTATTCAGAGGTTTGAAAAAAATAAGACAAAGGGTCCTGTATGATACTTTTCTCAGCCATTATCCAGAATCCAAAATACAGAATCCATCCCTATTTACATTACTTTGCTAATTTATTACATTAGTAAGTTGATCCCATATGCACAATGCAAATTTCAGACTATAAACTTCAGGGGTTTACTGTGCTAGAGCCAGCAGGGCCCTGACTTACCACCACTGTCCCACTGTGTGACAGTTTAGGCCATGCCTATAAGAAAGATAGCTGCAAATTCTCTAGATGAATAGTTGAGTGTAAAAAGGAAAACACGAAAGACAATTCTAAACTAATTTCATTGGTCAGATGAGTTGGATGCAGTTTTATGATCTTACATTCTGCTCTCATTCCGTTCTCTTCTATCTTTCTGCTGCCATGCCGTCTGCTTCACTGAAGGACTCTTTATCAGCAAACTAGATATAAGCATTACTAGCTTTTCTAACGAAGCTTTTGAACTAACTGAAATTCCCCTAACATCTCCCCTCTTCTCTTTTCTTCTAATTAACCAAAGGATAACTGGAGGGGAGAGGTTGGGGGGAGCAGGGCAGTGGCCTCCAGCCCAAGGAGGATTTCTGTGCTGTTTGCCTTTTGTAAATACCTGTATAATATTGTAAATACTGTATACTCTGTACATATTCATTGCATTCCATTATTGCATTCCATTATTACTTGTAAAATATAGCTTCAGTCACTTCTCTGACTGGGTTCAGCTGAGCTTTTGTTGATGTGTGTGGGTTAAACCATCACACACTGTGAGCAGAAGGACTTGTATGAGCACTCTTCAACTTCTTCAAATGTTAGTTTGGATACTAGCAGAGCTACTTCTATGATAAAGCTGTGGGTAAGAGGCAGAAACAATGAGCTCTGTATTGATCACCTCTGGCCAGAACAGCTGCTCTAGAGCAGTTTGACATGGAATAGTTGCAAGAAATTAAAGAGCTCTCAGATGTTGGTACCTGAAGAGACTAGTTAGGATTCAAGATATTTTTGGTGTCTAATAGCGTCCAGGAAGGTTAATGGTCAGCCACTTCACTTGCCGTCAACAAGCAAGTAACTTAATTGCTACTTGTGAACAGGAGGCAAAGCTTGAAGCTAATATAATATGTTTGGGGTTTTTCCAGTCTTGCCTTTCTTAAATGTGTTTTTGATAAGTCCAGTTTTTATTTTAGCTTTTGAGAGTATAACAATGAACTAAATGACTATTAGACACAGGGAGTACATTAGATTAGATTAATTTTAATAACAGTATAGTTACTTATTAGTCCTATGATACCTAATACACTTCCTAAAAGCTTGTTTTGAAAATCAGGTATTTTAATTTAGTAGTAAGGTCTGTATTGAAGACAAATATTATCTAATGCAGCTAACTGTAACTGAAATTCACAATGCAGCAGACATAAATCAAAACTAAGTAAACAATTTTATTTAGTGAGTAGACACTTTTCTCCATGCTTCAGGGCTTTAATACTGATTTGTTTTATGCTGACCTCTGCTCTTGTCAATTGACTCTTCTGTCACTATCTGCCAGTTTCATGTAACTGTTCAAGTCACACATGCTATCCTTTCTGCTGTATTTTCCACATGTTCCACAGTGTATTTCTTTATCTTCCTCAACTCTCCTCTCAAAGCCATGAAGAAACATCTGAATAAAACTCTAAGCTAAGAACAAATTAATAGCATCTTTTTTTTTTCTCTCCTTGAAAAGACTTAAAATTTCTGCAACGTGCATGTTTAACTTTCTGCTTCTGCTTTGGCTTGTTTGCTTGGCTTTTTATTTTTCTGTTTCAAAGCAGTGCATGTTAAGGTGCATTACTTTTTACTTAATGAGCTAAAATGTTGGGGCAGATATGTTGAGGGCTTTAAGAAATGTGCACTGAATTTTGTGCATAGGTAAATTGTGGTATTTGAAAGAAAACCAGGTGAAAGCATTCTTATTTGTTTTGATAGGGATCTCTCTTGAAACAGTCAGAAGATGTTGCAGTTTTTGCCATCCTGCCAAACAGAACTACGTGTTCTACCATTTATTTTCCTGTTTTGAGCTACAGTATGTCCTGAGTTGCCAAACAGGAGAATCAATGTACAACTAATATTATTCCAAAGTAGATTGCTAAGTGACATTCTGAATTATGTATTCCCACTATTGTGCCTACCCCTTTCCCAGTCTCTAATTGTGGGTCTCTTTTTGTGCATGTTAAGTAGTTTTTCATCTCTACTGAATTCTAATTTTATCTGAACCTTTGCAAGCATGTATGCTAATTATATTAAAAAATCATTTTGCATTAATTTTGAAACTAGAACATGCTTTCAGCAAAATGCTTCCATTGCATGAATGTGAAATTGCAACTACTTCTAGCTTCAACACTCCAAAAAAAAAAAAAGTTATATTTTTGAATATATTTATGAGATACACATTAAGTTTGTAACTTATTTTCTGTAGTTTATAGCAGCATTCTTATTACTAAGACAAAATAAACATTAAAATATTTTTAATATGTCTAATATATTCTAACACAAATTACAGAATAAAATATAAACCAAAATGCAGATGTCTTTTATTCCTGAGTAATTAGTATCCTAGTATCATAGTATCAGTCAGGGTTGGAAGGGACCACAAGGATCATCTAGTTCCAACCCCTGCCATGGGCAGGGACACCCTACACTAGATCAGGCTGGCCAGAGCCTCAGCCAGCTTGGTCTTAAACACCTCCAGGAATGGGGCCTCGACCACCTCCCTGGACAATCCATTCCAGGGCTTCACCACTCTCATGGTGAAGAACCTTCTCCTCACATCTAGCCTGAATCTCCCCACCTCCAGCTTCATTCCATTAATTTAAAGGAATCTTTTTGTAAAACTAGTCATAGTGCTCCTTTTATTAATTCATTTCAACTATGAAATGTAATTACATTTTAGTTTTGTAAAATTAAAATTATCCCACCCTACTTCTGATTACATGCATAATAACAGGTATTTTAAAATGAAAGGAGCCACAAAGAAGATTGTGTTCTAATTATTTATTACATGGTGCTGGAGAGGAAGGACAATGAAATACAAATGATCACTTGAAGATTTAAGTGGTTAGTTATTAAATGATTGAAAGTGTAAAGGAAATAACTAATTTAAAAGTCAGTTTGAAATGTAATTCCCCATTATGCCATCACCAATCCTGGTATATTATGATTTACCAATGAAAAATTCATCCTTATGTGAGGATTTAGCAACTGTCATCAGTTGCTAGACCTTATTAGCATTGTTTTTCAACAGATATGCAACTTGATGCAAGCTGGATGGACTGCATTGCTTTGAACAATTCACAAGTTATTTATTACAGAGGTATAACAATAATAATAATTAAAATAATGCTGATGAATGCATTCTCTTTTAATCTCAATTAAGAAATTTAGGCCTTGCTATTGCTACAGTTCTTTTGCAACCAAACTTCACCTAAAAGTCTCATGTAACTAGAATTTGTTGTGTTCATTATATAAAACAAATATTGCAATGTCTTCCCAGTGAGATGGAACAATATGCTACAAGTCACCATTTCATTAAATCAAACAGCTATCAGGACCATTGGAAAAAAAAAAGGCAATATTCTATTAGGGATAAGTTGGTTAATAACCTAAACAGTTTTGAACAAGAGGTTTTTGTGATGGCAGAGGATCTTGACAAGAAGACACATGCAGGCTCTCCATTCCCATGTCTATACTGTCCATTTTTATAGTGAGAAAAATTAACTCAGACACGTGTGCTCTAGTATACTACATATTAGACAAGTTTCTAAGCCACAGAATAAACAGTATTAAGCACAACAATGACTAACAGATGATAATCTGAACAGTGTTCAGACAGAAAAACAGTAATTAAAATGTATTTAAACATTTTCCTTGTGAAGTAATAGTACCTTTGAGCAGTATGTTCTTGATTTAATATATTTTTTGGCCAGCCTTATTCAAGGCCAAAAGGACAAGCCTAACTCCTAAGATGAAATTCTAATCTATCAGTGCCAAAGAAGTATTCTTCTGGCACCAGATACGCAAGGCAGAAAAATTACCAATATAATTAGGAACTCAGTATTGATCTGAATAGTTTAACAATTGTTAATTATAAGGTTATTGCTGACAATTAGCATAAAGCCAGCACAAATCCATAAAAGTCAGCCTGAATCTCATTCTGTTCTTTTTTCTGAGTAGTTCAACAGTTATGATTATAAATCTACATGATTTAAATCACATCTCCTTCACTGAGTGATATAATAAAGAGAAGCCATAGTATTTATTATTGTGAAACAATGCCATCAATATTCCAAGACTTAGAATATTTCCAATACTAGCAGTCTCTGGAAAATCTTGTGAGTTCTCTAATTGTCATAGTAGAAAGCATGGGACTTATAAAAAGCAACTTGGACACAGAGAGTCTCTTTTTTAAAAGTGTCCAATATAACTTTTAACCACAGCAGACCAGATTTGTTTGAATATAAAGTTATTAATCACTCATTCTATTGGGGTGGTGATCTATGACTGCACTGTTCACAAAAGTGGTGATTTTGTCCTAAAAGTGCATTCATGTCTCCTCCTCTGATCCAGGTGAAACACAACCTTTTATTTTTGGTGAGATCAGTATTTATTGAGCTTAGCAAACTTATCCATGTCATCTTGTGTGCCAACATGACAGGGGCCACAGGCAGACATAGCCAAGGGTGAGGGGGAAGAACTTGCTCCACCAGTGACTAAGACTTTTCAAACTAGCTTGAAGCAGTTATGGTACTGTGTCTTTGACATAGTAATAGCAACTTTCTCTAAGCATGTGAAGAGTTTCAAACTTGAGTTGTGATGAGTGAACCCTTCTCCTGAAGGCAACAGGACCTCTGCCAGATGTCTTTTCTTCATCTACAAAGACTTCCAATCTATTAGACTGAAGTGAAATAAATTAACTGACTGCAGCCTACCTGAGTTTTAAGAAGGTTGGGATTTTTCTGTCTGCCTGTGTTTTAAGGAATGGCACCACTGCATTCTCTGAAGTAATGACTGGTAAGGACCCCTAGCTAAAATTTTCTCCTTCTCCTAAATGTGGAGAGAATAAATATGTGATGTTCCTATCCAGGGAACTGAGTGGGGAGCACTCGATCTTCATAATGAATGAGGGAGAAATCACCTGAAACATGTTAAATATGTCTGCTCAGAGGTCACTATCCAGCCAACAGTAACCATGTCCTACAGAAACTTTTTTTCATAGCAGTGGTCATTTCTGCAGTGTCTTTTAGTCAAAACACATTGTGTAATGGATACAAGGCTTTTTGTACTTCATGTCTTATCAGTTGACTCCCTTGGAAAGAGGTATTAACATATCTTCTGCTAAGTCTGAGATGCACAGCTTCACATTGCTATGGTTACACAGAGAGAAGAGTATCAGACTTACATTCTGGCTTGGGTACGACTGCACCAACTGCAACAGCAGTAGCTGTGTTTACACAGTATCATTTGGAAAAAGTATGTGGTATCAGCTGAAAATGCAAAATGGCAGCAAATAAAAGAGTGTTTTAAAAAGAGCACAGCTGGGGCAACTTACAATTGCATATTGCTCCTGTTGGCCACTTTGCTGTTGTGAAAGAAACTGTTGCCCCTTTGTGGACCTGAGAGAACAAATGCTGTGTCTTGCTCTTCAGCTGCCACAACCTCAAGCTTGGCATACTACCTTAAATGGCCATCAGTACCAGTTAAACGTAACACACTGGACTGTGGGCTGCTGTGCCTGGGAAGCAAACAGAGTTTTTGCTGTGGGCATGATAACCTCCACAGAGAGGTGAGAAGAAGGCTGGGGGCACAAACATGCTTAAGTTGTTCCAGCATGAATCACCACAGGTCTTCTAGTGGCACCCTACTTTAAGGCACTTTTATGCAGTTTGCTTGCTGATATTTGAGGGGAAAATAATTTTTTTTTCTCAACTTTCTTCTGAGAATTGTTAGCATTAAGGAGCCTGAAGACTGGTCTCCAGCATTCCAGGTGGCAAACAAGTCGTATGTATGGTGACCTGGACAATCAAACTGCATTTACACAATGATCACATGTATTTTCTTAACTCTTCTTTTTCTTTCAGGGCCTTACCAGCATAACAGATTTAATGAATCCTCTTCCTGAGAAGGTTGGTATGTTGCCATAATAAGACCAATAGTGCAAAAGGTCTGTTTCTTAGTAAATTGCTGAAATACAAAGCACAGAACAAAATTCATATTGATGTTTCCCAGAGACACTCATCTAGTTCACCTTCATTGACAAATTAATCCATTCTGTCCATATATTACTTTTTCCAGTAAGAAGCATTATCATAGTATCATAGTATCAGTCAGGGTTGGAAGGGACCACAAGGATCATCTAGTTCCAACCCCTGCCATGGGCAGGGACACCCTACACTAGATCAGACTGGCCAGAGCCTCATCCAGCTTGGCCTTAAACACCTCCAGGGACGGGGCCTCAACCACCTCCCTGGACAACCCATTCCAGGGCTTCACCACTCTCATGATGAAGAACTTCTTCCTCACATCTAGCCTGAATCTCCCCACCTCCAGCTTCATTCCATTCCCCCTAGTCCTATCACTACCTGATAGCCGGAGAAGTCCCTCCCCAGCCTTCCTGTAGGCCCCCTTCAGATACTGGAAGGCCACAATGAGGTCACCTCGGAGCCTTCTCTTCTCCAGACTGAACAGCCCCAACTCCCTCAGTCTGTCCTCATAGGAGAGGTGTTCCAGCCCTCTGATCACCCTCGTGACCCTTCTCTGGACACATTCCAGCACATCCAGATCCATCTTGGAATAGGGGCTCCAGAACTGGATGCAGTACTCCAGGTGGGGTCTCACCAGGGCTGAGCAGAGGGGAGAATCACTTCCCTTGACCTGCTGGCCACTCTTCTCTTGATGCAGCCCTGGATCTGATTGGCTTTCTGGGCTGCAAGTGCACATTGAGAGCTCATGTTGAGCTTCTCGTCCTCCAGCACCCCCAAGACTCTCTCCTCAGGGCTGCTTTCCAGCCAGTCAGTGCCCAGCCTGTATTTGTGCCTGGGATTGCCTCGACCCAGATGCAGGACCCTGCACTTGGTCTTGTTGAAGCTCATGAGGTTGGCTTGTGCCCACCTCTCCAGCCTGTCAAGGTCCCTCTGGATGGCATCCCTTCCCTCCAGCGTGTCTGCTGCACCACACAGCTTGGTGTCATCAGCAAACTTGCTGAGAGTTGCCAGTTTACTCTTAAGGCTAGACTTACTTGTCTAAGTTTACACTTAGAACTGAACTGTATGCCTATTAAATTTGGTCTGTTTCAATGGGTGTCAGCCCTTCGGTTAAGATAATTAAAACTGCTTTATTTGCACCAGTATATGTATGTCCTACATGCAAGCTCCACTCTGAAGCAAAAGCAGAGGTGGAACTTGCACGCTAACTGTACAATGTGATTTAGGACTTCTACACATTCAGGTGATGTCCATTTCATCCCGTTCTTGCAATTGAAAATTTAGAGGGAGCTTTTAAAAAGCTTGCACTCTTAGCTGTTTGGTCCTCCACTCCTATTTTCCCTGACCATTGTTACAACCACCTTGGAAGAATGGCAGTACAGAACATGTGAATGATCCTCAGTCAGTTTACAGCAGAGTGTCTTGGTGTGGAGGATGAGAGATACTAAGGTTTTTAAAAACATTCATATGTTATGAAATTTAGGCACACACAAGGTCAAATATCAAAAGTGAGGCTATTTATTAAAGGATAAAGTAAATGGAACAGAGAAAGAGAGAGGGAGAAAAACAAATGGAGAGAGGAGGAGAGGAGGAAAGGAATTATATTATCACGCACCCCAAAACACTTTCTTTGGTTGGAGGAGGTCTGAGGAAAGGTGCTGCTGCCTTGGCTTAAAGGAGAGGAGGAGGGAGAGATGTCTCAGCGTTTGTCCTTGGCTTATGCTGTCCTCGGCCAGAGGAGGGGATGGAGAGAGGATCTGTGATGCATTTCTCTTCTCTGAGCAGCCTCCAGCATGCGGTATTTATTTCTCAGTGGAGTTCTTCTCTCTTCTCCAGTTTTTCTTTTCTCCTTAGATCAGGCAAAACTTAAGGTATGGCATAGTCCTTCTTTGATGGTGGTGGTGGAGAGAGGGTGCCTGAGCAGCCGCTGCTGCTGCTGCTTCCAGACTGCACAATGATGTTTCCTCTACAAAAGCCGGTATACCTCAGTGTCTTTTATTCAGGTCTTTTAATTGCAGCTTCCTCCTGTCCGACACCCTAGTCACATTAATGCATATGTGACTGCCAGGCATGCTACCTGGTGGGCAGGGCTGGCACATCAGGTGGGTTGTTTGCAACAATCTTATCTTTTGTTGGACATTCCGAAGGGTCTTTTCACCATACCCTCCATGGGCAGCTACTGTCTGGTGATCAGATCTTAACCTTTGTTGGGACATATCTCAGTTCTTGATAGAATCACAAGGTGACTTGCATCCAGACAAGGATTCCTACACAGAGTCAGTGAGCTCAGCACAAACTTTTGATAGAGGTAAACTGAAAATAAACTGTCAGGTTTCGAATCAACAGGGTAACACGCACACTTGCATTTGACTCACCTAACTCCTGGCTTGGATGAGGGTTTTCTGGCTGAGCAGTTGTTGCACAGGTCATGACACTGCTTATAAGAGACTTTGTTTTGCAAACAGCAGCACACTCTGATAATGTTTTAATCTCCTAGATCCTCCGTATCCTCTCAGGAGATGCACCTCTCTGTTTTCCCCTATTACCTTCCTTAATCTTTCTTAGGTAAAACTGGCTTGGTTAATACAACCTGTCAATACATGACTACAGATGATAGCAATTTCAGTCACCACAGACAGACATGGAAGACCACAAGCTGAAGTCTTAAACTGAGGAGCAAGAGTGACCAGCCTTGCAGTGGAGTGAGTAAACTCAAAAGAGAGGAGAAAGCTAGACTCAAATAGATGACTGTGAGCATGAAACATTACAGCCGTGCCAGCATAAAACATACTTGCACCTGAGTCAGAGTCCTGTGTGAGTATCAGTCCAATCTCTTAATTGTGGCAGCAGAACCATGGAACACTTCTAGCTATAGGACCTTAATGGGGCTCCTTAGCAAAGCCTAAGTAGGAAACCCCTTGTAGTTGACACTACAGAACCTTTCCAAACAGAAGTAAAATCAGGTTAGTATCTAGAAAAACTGTTACCTATCAAGTATGCTTTAGTGAAGAAACCTATCTGAAAACATCTATTTAAAACCACTCACCTTCCTGTATGCAACTTACTTTTTTTCCCCCCACTTTGCCATACTTCATGCTGCCGGAAAATTCCTAAAGTTCTTTAAAAAAAAAAAAAGTTAAAAAAAATCAAAATGTGCCCGAATATTGGCTTGCCACTCAGTGATAGTAGTCATCTCAGACATATGCACACATGGAGCATTGAATATGTAAAATCTACTCAAGCTAGAATGATGAGCAAAAAGCCAAAAAAGAACCATGTGGGGGAAAAAAGGCACAGAAGAAATGTAGTGATGCTACAGTGCATCACTAGGCATGCACTGATTGTGTGTCTTCTGTAAAATACGAAGTGGTGGCTGTGAGTCACCCAAAAATGAATGCATTTTCCATATTCTCATAATTCTGTTTTCCATATGCAAAACTGACAGTTCTTAAAATATATGCAAATAAGTGTTATTTACAAAGACAGTCTGGTCATAGATGCAATGAATCCAAATAGATTTAGCCTTAACTCAGCTCAGTGTTATTTTAGAAGCTCCTCTCTTCACATGCAAGAGTCTTGCATTTAGAACAGGGTGCCTGAGGTCATAGACAGGATTTAACGAGTGCAAGCCTGCTTAAGGAGGCCGATTTGAACTGAGTGGATACAGAGCCTTATTTATGACACAAACATAATCTGAATGAAATTGGTTTATGTCTTGTTCATGTTTAAGTGCACTGTGCTACCCTTATGCAATATTTGCATTGGAAGAGATTTGCGTGGGAGGGAATTGATAAAATTATTCACAAGGCATTATAAGATTTTTACAGCGGGTCCTGCACATGGGAATCAGCATAGATACTGTGGCATTGACTGAAAAAGAAAATCTGGATGCTATGTGTGAAATGCTGTTAATTTCTTTTAGTAAAAATACTTTCTCCATCATTTTTCTCTTTTAAATAATACCATTTGCTCCAGAAGACTTGCAACCTGACTATCTACATCATGGTGTTAGTGCAGGCATTGAACATGAAGAAATTATTTACACAGAATGAGAAAGCACCCTTTGGAGCACATAAGGTCATCTCTTGAATAGGAGGATTTTCTGCTAGCAGCTGCCACTGCTGAATCTGACCAGTGACTGAAAGGCATCATGCCAGAAGCTAGGACTTAAAAAGATCTTTAGGCTGAGGAGCACAAAATTGAAATGGAGAGGAGCTGATCAGCTTTTTATCTAGTTTTAAAGATAGGTCAGGGAGGTGAGTGAGACAATGATTGATGGGGTTGGCACTGGGTTTGTCTATAGGGGAAAGCTGCACTGAGGTACATTTAATTACCTTTGAAGCCAGTATAGTTACTGTAGTGTCCATCCATGTTGTGTACCTACTTGGTAAAGGAGAATGTTTTTAATTTTTGACCTGGTAGTAATATATTTAAAATAAATGGAAAATGTCATTCTTACTCTGTCACACAGAAGTTTGCTCTGGGACAAATTTAGGGCTAAATCCATGCCAGGAAAGATTTGCCAGAATAGCCTTCCCAAGTCATTCCTAAGAAAAGCCTGTATGAGCAAGAAAAATGCTTTACCTATGTAATATACACCAGTGCAAAAGTGAAAATAAGCTGTACCAGTTCTGTGCCATGATGAGTTTCCTCTAGGGCTTTTACCAGTAAAACAAGGATGCAAGACAAAGCACCTCACTGGCATTTGCACAGCTGACAAGGCAGCCACATTAATGCAATGTTGTTTTCTTTCTTTCTTTCTTTCTTTCTTTCTTTCTTTCTTTCTTTCTTTCTTTCTTTCTTTCTTTCTTTCTTTCTTTCTTTCTTTCTTTCTTTCTTTCTTTCTTTCTTTCTTTCTTTCTTTCTTTTTCTTTCTTTCTTCTTTCTTTCTTTCTTTCTTTCTTTCTTTCTTTCTTTCTTTCTTCTTTCTTTCTTTCTTTCTTTCTTTCTTTCTTTCTTTCTTTCTTTCTTTCTTTCTTTCTTTCTTTCTTTCTTTCTTTCTTTCTTTCTTTCTTTCTTTCTTTTCTTTCTTTTTCTTTCTTTCTTTCTTTCTTTCTTTCTTTCTTTCTTTCTTTCTTTCTTTCTTTCTTTCTTTCTTTCTTTCTCTTTCTTTCTTTCTTTCTTTCTTTCTTTCTTTCTTTCTTTCTTTCTTTCTTTCTTTCTTTCTTTCTTTCTTTCTTTCTTTCTTTCTTTCTTTCTTTCTCCTTTCTTTCTTTCTTTCTTTCTTTCTTTCTTTCTTTCTTTCTTTCTTTCTTTCTTTCTTTCTTTCTTTCTTTCTTTCTTTCTTTCTTTCTTTCTTTCTCCTTTCTTTTCTTTCTTTCTTTCTTTCTTTCTTTCTTTCTTTCTTTCTTTCTTTCTTTCTTTCTTTCTTTCTTTCTTTCTTTCTTTCTTTCTTTCTTTCTTTCTTTCTTTCTTTCTTTCTTTCTTTCTTTCTTTCTTTCTTTCTTTCTTTCTTTCTTTCTTTCTTTCTTTCTTTCTTTCTTTCTTTCTTTCTTTCTTTCTTTCTTTCTTTCTTTCTTTCTTTCTTTCTTTCTTTCTTTCTTTCTTCTTTCTTTCTTTCTTTCTTTCTTTCTTTCTTTCTTTTTTCTTTCTTTCTTTCTTTCTTTCTTTCTTTCTTTCTTTCTTTCTTTCTTTCTTTCTTTCTTTCTTTCTTTCTTTCTTTCTTTCTTTCTTTCTTTCTTTCTTTTTCTTTCCTTTCTTTCTTTCTTTCTTTCTTTCTTTCTTTCTTTCTTTCTTTCTTTCTTTCTTTCTTTCTTTCTTTCTTTCTTTCTTTCTTTCTTTCTTTCTTTCTTTCTTTCTTTCTTTCTTTCTTTCTTTCTTTCTTTCTTTCTTTTTCTTTCTTTCTTTCTTTCTTTCTTTTCTTTCTTTCTTTTTTCTTTCCTTTCTTTCTTTCTTTCTTTCTTTTCTTTCTTTCTTTCTTTCTTTCTTTCTTTCTTTTCTTTCTTTCTTTCTTTCTTTCTTTCTTTCTTTCTTTCTTTCTTTCTTTCTTTCTTTCTTTCTTTCTTTCTTTCTTTCTTTCTTTCTTTCTTTCTTTCTTTCTTTCTTTCTTTCTTTCTTTCTTTCTTTCTTTCTTTCTTTCTTTCTTTCTTTCTTTCTTTCTTTCTTTCTTTCTTTCTTTTTCTTTTTTCTTTCCTTTCTTTCTTTCTTTCTTTCTTTCTTTCTTTCTTTCTTTCTTTCTTTCTTTCTTTCTTTCTTTCTTTCTTTCTTTCTTTCTTTCTTTTTCTTTCCTTTCTTTCTTTCTTTCTTTCTTTCTTTCTTTCTTTCTTTCTTTCTTTCTTTCTTTCTTTCTTTCTTTCTTTCTTTCTTTCTTTCTTTCTTTCTTTCTTTCTTTCTTTCTTTCTTTCTTTCTTTCTTTCTTTCTTTCTTTCTTTCTTTCTTTCTTTCTTTCTTTCTTTCTTTCTTTCTTTCTTTCTTTCTTTCTTTCTTTCTTTCTTTCTTTCTTTCTTTCTTTCTTTCTTTCTTCAGCAAAGTCCTACTCTCTGTAATCCCTTTTGTGTTATCTCAGAAGCAGTTCTGTAGACTACCCTCCACAAAGCACAAAGCTTATTTAAGAGACCTAAATTCTACATACAACTGAAATTCACTGTGGACATCTGTATCTATGACAAGTCCTCTGAGACAGGGAGCAGTATGTCCAGAGCATTCCATTATCCTTGATGATGTAATATCCATTGGAAATAATCATGTCTACACACTGCTTTGGAATTGCTGCATCTACATAGATGTTACAACATTGCTGCTTTGCATCCTTGGAAGATTCCACAGTTTATTTTTTGCCCCTTTGGTTTTTTCCATGCTGCTTATTGTGAAAGATCCCACCAGAATGCAGTGGAGTATTTACCACAATTTATCTCATTTTATCACAATATTTGAAGTGAACTCTGTTTTCAAAGGACTGTTGGGCATCAGAGAAGAAGCATGGATGACCACTGGAAGGTTCCTGGTGATATTTGTATGTCTTTAAGGACAGGGACATGTGGGCAGCTGAAGCTTAGCAGAGACAATTGATTAAACCAATGCATGAAATGACAAGGCTCAGTAGTGATGCAGAAGAAGGACAGCTAGCAGTTTCAACAGGGTTTGGGCATATTAACGTTCAAGAGCCTTAAATGGAGAAATTACCTTGCAATGTAAGTATGGAACATGTCACAAGAATTTTGCTTGGCACAGTGAAGTATACTCATTCATTTTCATATGAAGGCTTGCCATTCTTGTTTGGTAACCATTACTGCAGAAAGAAATCCACAAGAAAAACAGTCAGGATTATTGTAAGGGAGTGCAACAACTGAAAAACTGTGTGGCTTATTTAAGCTGGCAATGCACAGACATTTATTGATGAGTTTAAGTATTCAAAGGTAACTAAATGTGTTTAGGTCATTAATGTGAGCAACAAAGCTATTCTCACTTCAGACTGCACCTAACAGAAGGCAACATTTTTCTATGATGTAGCAAAGACATAGGATGACCATGGGAAATTTACTAATATTACAATGATAGGATGGGTAGATTCAAGAAACCTACATTTTTAGAAACACTGGGCTGTTTAATGCTGGGGTTTTTTTTCTTTAAGGCCAAATATAGAAAATAGTGCTATGATTATTCTTGTCTGTCCAAAAGACTTAGCATGCCCATATACTAATTTTTCCACTGTTGATGAAGTCTTTCACTGGATTCTTAACTGAAAAAAAAAAATGTTCATTTATATCTAATCAAGTGGGGTGATTTTAGGTTGGGCATTAAAAATACTCAAAAACTAGATGCTTGATTGGAAATATTTACCTTGTGAGAATTATTTTTTCTGTGTTATGCAGATTCTTTCACAGCAGAGCTATTTTGAGTGGTAAAACAGTAATAATAATGCACTCCTTCATCTGATCAGGAAGGCAACAGCCAGGCATGTTAGGGCAGAAAGTAGGCAAATTTGTATATGTGGAGGTTTTAATATATCATACACAGGAATTTTATTGAATTCTAAAAAGCTTTTTATATAATCACAAAATGTTAAAAAAAATAATCTCAGAAGATATAAATCAGTTAGGGCAGGAGAGCAGGGAAAAATATTCTGTGGACCTGTAGAATGTAGAAATGCAGATGAATGAGTTTATGGGGTCTCACACCATGTGCACGTAATTTGTTTCTTTCTAGTGTGGAAGGACGAACTTGCACATGGAAACTGCTCTTAAGAGATGCTACCTCAGTAGCTGCGTTGTTAAAAAAATGTTGACAGACACAGGGATCAGGGGTTTATCTTTGAAAAAAGTCATATTTAGACTTACCTGCTGTTTCCTGCAAAAGCTGTTTATGAAGGGTCGTGACCTCTACTCTGACTCCTCTTAATCATGCTAAATTTAGATTTCTTTCCATTTCTCCATCTTTTTATACTATGTTATGTACACAAAATCACTAAACACACCATCCCTTGATTTCCTTTCCTTCTTGCATAGATTGAACAGGTGTTCATTCAGTGTAGGCACCTGCAGCCATGGGTGCTGCAATGTGACATGGGTGGGAAAGATAAAAAGGAACAGGTAGTCATTGCCCAAGAAATCGCCTCTGTGCCAAGAATAATAAAATATTGCTCTTTTCTTAATTGCACAATATCCATTCCAAAATAGAGTACTATCTTTGCCTGAAGAGTTCCTTTCTAATACCTGTAGGTCAGCATAAAGTCATTTGTTAAATAAACAGGATTCTGAAGTCATCAAAGACAAAATAATGCTAAGAATCTCTGTATACAGTTACTAAAATATTTGTGTAGTCAGTCGGTTGATTTATTCTGTAGCAATTCAGTTCAAAGCTGAAGGCACAATGAAAATAAGCCAGAAAAAATATTTCTATTCTGAAAGAAACCAACAGCGATGTTAGACACTAGCTCTTCAAGGAAGATCACATTAGTATGAAGACCATATGTGTTATATATGGTCAGAGATGGATGGGCATCTTGCAATCCATCAGGAGACACAAATTCAAGAACTGCTGTGAATTTATGGTGATGTTGACCCAAAGTCAACTCAGTCAGGACTATATCATTTGGGTGAAGGATCAAAAACTGATAAGACACTGTGATGCACATAACACCCCTAAAATGCTCCTGAGTTGATTGGACTTGACAATCCTAAAGGTCTTTTCCAATCTAGGCAATTCAGTGATTCTGTGAACTATGAAAGGCAGGAGCACTCTAAATCCTTGAGGCCACACAGATGTGCAAAAGTCTTTTGAAGACTCTGTGTAAAATGGCGACGTATATGTAATTTCTAACGTTTGACAAAGCATCTACTATGGTAGAAATGTTGTGTATTACATATAAAAGAATGGGTCTTTATAAGACATGGTCATGCATTCATTTTAAAATGTATTAGCTCTTAGTGTACTCACTGGAAGAGTCAGTATGATCATAGTCAGATTATCACATGAAAGCTCCAGTGTAAGTGCAGCCAATACTGAGAGAATCACGAGTCACTAGATAGTTGTATAAACAAAAGAATTCTGCACTTTTTAAATGCACCAAGAAATTCAATTACTTTTGATATCTACATCACTTGAATAGGTGTGCAGCCCTTGACATAATGCTCTATGCTTCAAAAGACACAAGAGGTATTCAAGTATTTAGCATAGCTGCATAACTTGTAACAAATGATACATGCTTGCTTGAAATCCTTGGCTATTTGAGATACATCCACAAGAATCTCCAATGCTGTGCATGGTTAAGCCTTTGAGGCACCCATTTTAAAGGCCTGCATGTCTTGATTTCCTATCTATGGTGACAGATGAGACAATTTTGGCTTGTCCACAGGTTTTGTTGGCATAGCCTGCATAAAAATAGGAAACGGGTCAATATTGCAAATGCCTTAATTAAATTATTTTACTTGAGATGTTTTTCATCCCAGTACCCCCCAGACCTGGGGGTACTGGTCGATGGTAGGCTGAACATGAGCCTGCAGTGTGCCCAGGCAGCCAAGAGGGCAAATGGCATCCTGGCCTGCATCAGGAACAGTGATGCAGAAGCAGGGAGGTGATTCTCCCCCTGTATGCTGCACTGGTTAGGCCACACCTTGAGTACTGTGTCCACTTCTGGGCCCCTCAGTTTAGGAAGGATGTTGACTTACTGGAGCGTGTCCAGAGAAGGGCAATGAAGTTGGTGAGGGGTTTGGAGCACAAGCCTTATGAGGAGAGGCTGAGGGAGCTGGGGTTGCTTAGCCTGGAGAAGAGAAGACTCAGGGGTGACCTTATTGCTCTCTACAATTACGTTAAGGGAAGTTGTAGACAGGCGGAGGTTGGTCTCTTCTCCCAGGCAACCAGCACTAGAACAAGAGGACACAGTCTCAGGCTGCGCCAGGGGAGGTTTAGGCTGGAGGTTAGGAAGAAGTTCTATACAGAGAGAGTGATTGCCCATCGGAATGGGCTGCCTGGGGAGGTGGTGGAGTCGCTGTCATTGGAGGTGGTCAGGAGGAGACTTGATAGGATGCTTGGTTGCATGGTTTAGTTGATTAGGTGGGTTGGGTGATAGGTTGGACGCGATGATCTTGAAGGTCTCTTCCAACCTGGTCTGGTCTATTCTATTCTATTCTATTCTATTCTATTCTATTCTATTCTATTCTATTCTATTATTCCTAGAGCAGAGGAGTAAACATCAATAGAAAAACTATTTTCTAACACAAAATGTCATTTAAATGTTGTTTGCAATGTATTGCAATTTCTGGAAGCCTCCTACCTGATGATCCAAGAAGAGTACCCTTTGTTCAAGTTATATGCTTAATAGCTGCATTGACTACTATCAAAAATATTTTGGTGAACCCAAGAGTGAATTCTAAAATTGGTTTTACAAAAAAACATTTGAGAATTTCCTGTCTTTTCATCATTAGAGCAGAACTTTTTCTCAGATGAAAAAAGAAATTCTTCAACCACCAATAAATATATTATTGTAGCAATTTGTGTATCTAGCTAGCTATTAGCACCACATCATCAGGTTGAAATCTTCAGTCCAACTGATTAAGAGAAGTTATTTGAAATCAGTGTCAACATATCCCTTCAGATAGCTCCTTTATGGATCATCAACATGATGTTTTACTGTAGAAAGAAACAAATTCATTTGAAACTTTAAGTTTTGAACACATCTGAAATCCTTAAAAACTTAAAGATTAATATTTCCAAGTGCAGTAAAAAGGAAAAGATATTAAATTAATTCAATTAATGGTTATGTGAATTAAAGAATGCTGTCTCCAGTTATTATCTGATTCATTCAATATACAGTAACCTTAAATATCTACTTATATCATTACTTCAATGAAAATCTTTTAAGAAGGTTAAATTCTTTCATCAAATTTAACTGCAAATAATAAAGCATGTCCTTCTACAATCCCAGTCTACCTTGCAGTTTTGATAAAGAAAATGAATGGTTTTAAATAATTTTTGCATCTTGAAGATTCAGAGGGCTGAGCTGCTTTTTTCCTTCTCATCATTATATAACCAACTGCTTGCTTGCTTGCTTGCTTGCTTTTTTCCCTTTTTTTTTAATTTTTTTTTCCCCCCAGTTAGGAAAGAAAAATGCAGTATGGATGGCCAGATGCAGAAGTTTGCAGGACAAAGAACTAGATCAGGACTAATCACCCCAGGCTCCTTTTATTGTGGAAGAAGAAAAAAAAAAAAGGATAAAAAGAGAGAAAAAGCACTTTATGGCATGATTCATACCACTCTAATGTTGCCATTTAAAATAGGTCATATTCACTGGTCTAAAATGTCTGGTTTTCTCTATAGACAGAGGCATGATCACCCTAGGGAATCACTAGCTTAGATGTAGATATCTATGTTATCAAGCAAGGTGAGATGATTTCCACCCCACATAACTTCTGTGACCAAGAACAAATACCTATAAAGAAAGAAACACTGCCTCTATAAAAAGGCTTCTAATACAATTATATGTGCTAAAGCTCCTTTCGCTGGTTCCTGTAATGCCCTAGATCCTATAAAACTTAAAGACTGAAATTTCTGTCACAAAGAAAAATGTTATCATACTGTGTTATGCTTCATCCTGACTTGTGAAAGTGATTTCTCACTAAACTTAAAACTTGCATTTGCCAAGAAGTGCATGGCAATGATCTAATTAAAGATATGCATGCAGAATTCAGTGCTGATTAGTATGTGTATTATAATTAGTACACACAGCAGTATATTAGTATATATGTACATGTATGTGAATACACACATAACAGAATGCTTAAAACATAATTATAGATAATAACTGTAATTAAGAAAAACTGAAAGCCAATAGTAATAAATTCATACAGTTCATAAATTAATAAATGCAGTATATTGTTATGCAAACTAAACATATATAGAGATAAAGACAACAAGAACATGTCTGTTTTATTCTGAATTTCTGTAGGACTATTCAGTACAATAGAAACACAAGTGATTAAATGTGCTATTGCTAGCCATGGAAAAGAAAAAAACATTCATTGAATATTTCTGGTTTGCACCTAGAAAGGCTCGAGGTGAGGAGAAAGTTCTTCACAGAGAGAGTTGTTAGCTGTTGGAATGTGCTGCTCAGGGAGGTGGTGGAGTCACCATCCCTGGAGGTGTTCAAGAGGGGATTGGACGTGGCACTTAGTGCCATTGTTTAGTAGTCACGAGGTCTTGGGTGACAGGTTGGACTTGATGGTCTTTGAGGTCTTTTCCAACCTTACTGATTCTAAAGAATATCTATTAATGTTTTGGGGGTTTTAAGTGGCAGTACCAGATAACTTAAATTCAAGCTTTTAAAAGGAATCTTGTAATGAAGCTCATTGGCAAAAAACTTTGGCATACTTGAGAAGCCCAGGAGGCCTGGAAAAACCTAATGCAATGTCAGTATTTCAACAGCATAAACAGGATGACCAGGGTAACTGTATACGAGTTAACCTGACCTTCATTTCATGTGAAAGAATGGAACAGCTGATACGGGACTCATCTAGGAGGAAATAGAAAATGATAACATAATTACTGCCAGTCAATAGGACTTTATCATAGTATCAGTCAGGGTTGGAAGGGACCACAAGGATCATCTAGTTCCAACCCCCTGCCATGGGCAGGGACACCCTACACTAGATCAGACTGGCCAGAGCCTCATCCAGCTTGGTCTTAAACACCTCCAGGGACGGGGCCTCAACCACCTCCCTGGACAACCCATTCCAGGGCTTCACCACTCTCATGATGAAGAACTTCCTTCTCACATCTAGCCTGAATCTCCCCACCTCCAGCTTCATTCCATTCCCCCTAGTCCTATCACTACCTGATAGCCGGAGAAGTCCCTCCCCAGCCTTCCTGTAGGCCCCCTTCAGATACTGGAAGGCCACAATGAGGTCACCTCGGAGCCTTCTCTTCTCCAGACTGAACAGCCCCAACTCCTTCAGTCTGTCCTCATAGGAGAGGTGTTCCAGCCCTCTGATCACCCTCGTGACCCTTCTCTGGACACATTCCAGCACATCCAGATCCATCTTGGAATAGGGGCTCCAGAACTGGATGCAGTACTCCAGGTGGGGTCTCACCAGGGCTAAGTAGAGGGGGAGAATCACTTCCCTTGACCTGCTGGCCACTCTTCTCTTGATGCAGCCCTGGATCTGATTGGCTTTCCGGGCTGCAAGTGCACATTGAGAGCTCCTGTTGAGCTTCTCGTCCTCCAGCACCCCCAAGACTCTCTCCTCAGGGCTGCTCTCCAGCCAGTCAGTGCCCAGCCTTTATTTGTGCCTGGCGTTGCCTCGACTTAGATGCAGAACCCTGCACTTGGTCTTGTTGAAGCTCATGAGGTTGGCTTGTGCCCACCTCTCCAGCCTGTCAAGGTCCCTCTGGATGGCATTGCTTACCTCCAGTGTGTCTGCTGCACCACACAGCTTGGTGTCATCAGCAAACTTGCTGAGGGTGCACTCAATGCCACTGTCCATGGCACCCACAAAGATGTTGAACAAGACTGGTCCCAGGATCCCTGAGGGACTCCGCTTGTCACTGGCCTCCACTGGGACATGGACCCATTGACAGCCACTCTTTGGGTGTGGCCATCAAGCCAGTTCTTTATCCATCTAGTGGTCCACCCATCAAACCCATGTGCCACCAGTTTGGAGACCAGGAGGTGGTGGGGGACAGTGTCGAAGGCTTTGCTCAAGTCCAGGTAAATGACATCAGTTGCTCGCCCCTCATCTATTAATGTTGTCACATGTTCATAGAAGGCCACCAGGTTTGTCAGGCAGGATTTGCCCTTGGTGAATCCATGCTGACTGTTCCAAATCACCTCTTCACTATTCTTCTGAGTCAGTAGTGCCTCCAGGAGGATCTGCTCCATGATCTTTCCGGGCACAGAGGTGAGACTGACAGGCCTGTAGTTCCCCGGTTCCTCCTTCTTACCGTTTTTGAAAATGGGAGCAATGTTTCCCCTTTTCCAGTTTGTGGGGACTTCCCCAGACTGCCATGACAAATGCAAATAGGTTACGTATCACAAACTGCATAGTACTTCTATGAGGTAATAATTTGGACCATTTGATTTGCTTAATAAAGGTAACTCTATTGACAAAACAATGGCTTTCAGATTTCTGTTAAGCACTGATATCATGTGACATGCTGATTAAAATATTTACACTAGAACACACCCATGAAAATACACATTAAATGACATTAAGCTGTGTAACTTAGAAATTCAACATGAAATCATTAACTAAAACTTACCAAGTATTTGGTGCTACAGAGATCCTTTTATGTCTGAGACAGTGTTATTCAATGCTTCTTTCTGCGGCATGACAAAAATACATAAGCTAAATTCTAGTAGTATCTCTAAATTATGCAAAATACAAAAGGAGAGAAATTATGAGGACAGATTTGGACAACCTTCTAGCTAAGTAGAAACAATATGGATATTAACTTCACCAATTAGAGGCTGTTTTGGGAGGAGAGCATACAGATTATACTTGCAAGATGGAGAGTGTAATGGATCTTAAAAAATTAGAAGGAAATGGTAGATAGTAAATCTTTTAATGTAAAATAGCATCAAGTTGTCCAATGGCATTGACAGTTTTACTTGACATGAGGTTGGGGTTTGGGCTTCTAATGAGTATGGGGGTCTGACCAAACTAAGCTTTCCATAAGAGAAAAGCAGGAACAATTAAACTTACCACCCTACAAACACACATTACTCTATTTTGGACTGCACAAATAGAACCACATCTCTTGGATATATTACAGAGTGGATGGAGGAATGTTTAGCAAGAGTTATGTACATCTGCATAAATATGACACAGAAATGCAGCAGAGAGTTTTTTCTTGCTGTGTTTGAAAAAATAAGACTTTGCATAGGTTATTTGTAAGTAAAATCACACAGTGTTGCTAGCCTTTCTGGTGTTTTCACTTTTGGTTTTGTTTGGCTTTTTAAAAAAATATTTCATTTTATTAAGCACAATGCAAAATCTCTGTGTGAATCAAGAAGCTTGAGACAGCACTGAAGTTTTTGAGGTGTCTAATGGGAAACCCATGCTGACAATGTCTTGCTTATTTTCCTGTTTCCTGGTCCCCAGGGATTTGCTGTGTAAGAGGTGGAATTCTTCCCTGGTCCCCTCTGGGGCAGACATAATTGGCACGGGAGACAGAGCCATTTGTCCACAAACCCACCTCCCCAATTTCCCTCTCTTCTTCCAGTGTCCCTTCTCCAGAAGTGTCAGAGAAAGACACTAATTTTCCATTAATTTTCATTTCCTGGAATATTTTAAAAAGGGAAAGATCATAAAGAATATCTGTAGGTCTCCCTCTACTCCTGTTTTTTGGGAAGGAGAACATCAAAAGCACTTTGATGTTGATTTGAGAATCTACATAAGTTTGCAATCAGCCAGCACCAGGACCCGAATCTCTTGGTTTTCTCCAGTCTCCAGTGCTGGGGTTTCAGATGGAAAAGAGGATACTCCCTTTAGGTTTAATTTCTGTATGGAGTCAAACCTGAAGTTTGAAGAAACAGCTTGTGGTCTGCTATCCTCGTAGGCTTAGATAGGCTGCTGTAGGGAATATGAGATAAATCTGAAGATAAATGATTGGGGAGATCTGTTAGTATGACTCAGTGCCTGCAGATAAAAAAGTAATGGCTATTAATGTGATGGGGAATCAGATTGGTGCATCAGGTCATGTTGTGAGGCAGCATCCTTCATGCTGCCCTGCAACATGGGCACACACCTAAGGATGCAAAGCATCTTTGGTGACTAACTAATGGTCCTTCAGCCCTTCCTCACTAATCTGACTCATGATCCTGTATCTGATGAGTAAAACCAGGAGTTTGTCAATCAGCTGGTTGGTGCAGAAGACTCTACAGCAAAAATTGGTGAGACGTGAGCCAAACGGAGTTAAGTGTCAAGAAGAAGCAAGGGCAAAAATCTCACAGTTAATGCAAGAACAATTGCAGATTGGGAACTGAGAGGCAAATATGGAGCAGGACTGATATTGGGGCAGTAAGACTAAGGGAGTCAAAAAATCACCTAATGTAATAATCAATGACAAGCTGAAGATCAGTATAGATGAAAAGGGATAAAATGGGTGGATTCTAAATAAAGCACTGATGAATAACGTCCCCCGAGTCTCAGCATTTTCACTACCACCCTAAGGACACCATGGGATTCTGTTTTTAATCCCTCTTTTAAATAGTCTGCAATTCTGCCTTTCTAAAACAATGACCCAACAGCCAGTGTCTTCCTTCTTTCTCTGCCATCATCAACAGACCATCTGTGAGGAAAGACAGCAAAAAAATGAATGCCTCCATTTTGCTCCCCCTCCAGTTTCCCTTGCTGGCTAAGTGTCTATCCCACAGCAGCCACACAGCACTCCAAGAGCAATAAGCACAAATGTCTTCCAGTTTTCTGCTTCTCAACAAAATCAGCAGGGTTTTGCCCCATAATGCCCAAAATATTTCCTGAAGTCTTTTGAAAAATTCCAAAGCAGTCACATTGGATCCTCACAGGCAAGCAATCAAACACGTGTATTTACTTCAACCATCTAAAAGACAGCTAGAGTTTCTTTACAGCAAGCAGGGAGGAACAGATGATTTTCTAATGGAAATATGGCACAACTTTTTATTTAGGTGATTGGTTTGTGATCATTAATGTAGGAACTGCACAGAAATTAATATATGAAGCATTAAACATATCTTGAAGATTTATTTTGAAATAAGTTCGATACTTTTGCTAAATGAGCAGCACACACAATATTGAGGCTATGCTGGCACTAGAGTTTTACGTTGCCTACATAAAGTCTAAAGATGCCCTAACTGGCATGAAGCTGAATGTTGAGAATAGATGGCATCTGAACATAAAACTTCCTGGTACAAAGTTAATGTCTTAATTCTTTGTAAACAAATTGAATTAGCAGTTGCAATTGTACAAATCAACATCCACATCATATGGCTATGTATTATCTCCTCCAATATTAACAGGAGCATGGATTTACTATATTGGAAATAAACTCACTGTCAGACTTCAGATCTATGTGAGGAAAGGATGAGTAACTCTACTACTTTGGAGGAATTCTAGAGGGTAAAATGCATTAGTCATCCAACTTTTAGATACCTATGCTTAGCTGAGATGAACACCACCTCTCCAAATATGCAGGGAGATTCAGTCCAGCCCTGTTTACGGCATCTCTCCACTTATCCCATAACTAACAGATATAACTTAATGACTACTTGCGGTCTGTAAAGGAAGACTTAAATATAATCTATGTCAATCACAAGTTGTTTGCGCTGCAGAGGACATCAGATCACTGAACTCACTAAAGTCTGATTTAAAATTCATGTTGCTATAACAAATACAACTTGAACTGTGAATATTTATTCTTAAGTGACTGAAAAATCCTGAGAAAAAGTGTAAAATTTATCCAACAATAAAATAGAATGAGCTTGTTGGGAGAAAAGAAGATTTGTGGATTGTGCTCTTTTTCTACAGAAACAACAAAACTACTGGAAGAGTACAGCTGATGCATTTCTGACAAGTACCCCTGGTCTACACAACACCCAAAAAAATGTTATGAGGGACAGAAATTAACTCACTGAAACTGATGAACTTGAAACAAAATATTGTCGATGTTGTAGGGTTGTTTTCAAAACTCTTCAGTTTTGTATGTTCCTAAGTTTTGCTGAAACAATTCAAAGGGAATTGTTTGTAAGATTTCAGGATTTTTAAAACTACTGATATCCAACTGCAGGTGAGATATCTGTTGAAAGTAATGTGCTAGTTTGGTGTGTGTGTGTGCAGTGGGGTTACTAAGTTGAACTTGCGCATAGAAAAAGAAAATTGAAATTAATTATAGATGGCCCTCAAAAGTGAGAAAATGAACAATCTGCTTCCTTTTCCCCAGCTGAAAAAAAAAAAGGCAACTGAAATCAGTAAGTCATTTAGCTGGGTTGTAAAATTATTTCTGTATTATCAGTCTAAAGGACTGGTAACGTAGGGATGTCGTAGTGTGAATGTTTTGGCACATGTGAGTTTTAACTTGGTGGTGTTTCTTTTAAATACAGCCAACACAGGAAGGTGGCAGACAACTGCTGTTTTTAAAAAAAAACCTGATTATTCTGCAAGGATATCTAGATCACTCACACATAGGTATCTTTCAGCCAATGTTCAATTAACAACTTGACAGCCAATCATTGACTTTAAAACTATCTGATCTCTCCACAACCAATACATTGCATTGGCGTAATTTGTATGACTGTGATACAGTTACATATTTAGCATATTTATTGTGTTCCTAAACAAAACAAAGAAGGTTTTTTGTCACAAAGAGGGACACCTCAGAGGAAACTGTTGGAAACTGTTGGCTGGAAAATGTAAATCAAAGGCCAAACCATAGTGCAGCCCAGGGATCTCTCACCAGATACAAGTTCATCAGGAAAGAAGAAGCTTTTGTTAGCAAACAAATTCACAACACTGTGTACCAGAAATGAAAAGTCCTTTCAGATAATTGGAGAATGTAAGAAAAAGATGCCCCTAGAAGGTTTCACTTTTGAGGCGTCCTCCAGATTCTTCCACAACTCCAGCTGAAGACAAGGTTTGCTTTGGTTTGGTCATCAGCATAACATAGGGACTGAATCTTAGTTCACTGATCCACTTCCATGAGAGCTGCTTTCAAGAGATGACAGCAACTCTTGCATTTGGAGTTATTCACCTTTACTTATGTAGCCTCAGAAGACTTTACAAGTCTCTAGGAATGAAGTGAGACACCCAGAAACATTTCCTTCTTGTATGATTAAATTCTACAGATGGAATAAAAAAATGTGTTAATTTACTGTGATTAGCACATTCTCTACCATTACAGATGCTGTTCCTTCGCTTAATCAGCAGTTTAACTGAAAGCACACTCTTTGCTCGTATTTGACTTTGTGGTCTCCCACTTCAGTAATGAAAACATAACATTCATATTAATATTTTATAAACAAAGTGACCATTTTGCTTATTGTCCATGAGCACTCAGTAAAACATGCAATTCCAGGATACTTTTTTTTTTGGTGGAGCTTACATGGCAGTTATTTCTTTTAGCAAGTTATTTTTATTATTATTTAGACATATAAATTGTCTCCTGTCATGACAGCGCTTGCAACAATGTGAATCTTTGAGATACCCACTACCTCCTTTTGCCCCCACAACCCAGCCATTCATGCCAGTGGGTGTGGTGTTTGAGCCATGACACCCCTTGTCTGGCAAGTTTTATTGAATCTCTTGTAGGCAAATGAAATTGCATAGATTTCTAGTGCCAACGGTTTTGTAATCACTTTATTGTGATGCTTAATCTTTCTGAAACTAATAGTTGCATCTAAGTTGCTTGTCTGAAAAAATATCCTTCAAAAAAATCTATTGAAAACAATACTCCACCTCTTCCTTCAGCATATGTGCTGCCTTTTCTGCTTTCTCCACTCATAAGAGTCTACCGAAATACTGAAGGCTGACACTTCTCAGTTCTTTAAATGCTGAGCATGCCTTCCATGTCCATCAGCTAGGCAACTGGCAATCTGAAACTGCTGCTTGTGAGCCACACTCTTCATGGGACTGCAGAATTGCCTTCCTCCCATGTGATTCCCCACATCAGCATTCTTCCTCAATTCATTGTGTATGCACAATATATACATTAAGCAAAACAGGAGGCCCACCATTAATTACTCATCTACAAAATGTCTAGCACAATGCCAGCCTGAGACTCCAGTGAGTTTCCCAGACATTGTCTAAATAATGCAGATGAATGATAATTCTCTTTGAAAGCAGTCAGCCCATCTGAAGGCAAACCTTCCTCTTTTTGTGTACATAAAACTTCCACTGAAGAGGCACACTGGAAAAAGCAGGGAAGATTTTCCTCTGTACTGACAAATGTCTGCTCATTTCCCCAGTGGTCTTGTGGGTGATTAAATAAGACCAGTTAAGTGTTTTGCCAGAGTGTTTGCTTATCCCAAACACTGACGATTCATAAAGATAGTTTTATAGTCTTTAATTTTCGCAATTAAATAATTAAACAGTAAAAGAAAATAATAAGAAGGAAAAAAGACAAATTTCAGCTTTCCCTTTCAGCATTAATAAACCTAGAGATATTTATAAGGTGTATATATCCTAGCAATCCAGTAAAACAAGACCGGAAGTAAACATGAGGTCAGCTAGACTATCACACTGCTCTGAGTCAGGACAACTGTACTTGTGCCATCCCAAATAAATATTTGCACAGCTTAAAGTGCTCCAGTGATGGGGACTCCATAAAAATCCCTTGACAATATATTTCAGGACTGCATCATGCCTGCTGTTAGGAAAACTGTCCTGATGTCAAAACAAATGAGAGTAAGCTACAGGAAACTTCTGAAGGTTTTTGTTGGTTTAGTTTTTATATATATATATATATATATATATATATATATATATTTTTTTTTAAGCTAGAAGAAAAAGGGTTATTACCTAATTCAGATGCAAAGGCCCTCTGAAACAAAAGCAAGTTACCAAAAGAATTGTAGGGAAGAGGGGAACACTGAATGCCTGGGATTGTTTTGCTGGGAAACACCCTCCAAGAGCAGTGAGAAACAAACAGAGGCTGGAGTAACCTGCCTAGGTGAGAAAAAAACACTAAAGGGACAGGTTTTCAAACAGAATGCTACCATGAAATTAACAGAGTTTGAAAAATCAGACCACAAAAAACCCTAAACCAAACAAAAAAAAAAATCCCCAAACTCTGCCCTGCTGGAGTCCTGTTGTGTTTGGGTAAACAGGCCTTTGTAAATATTCTGTAAATATTGCATCAAAGAAGTATTGAATTCTATCATAGGTCCCTTCCTGCACAGAAATACCTTAAACCACCCTAGGTCATGGCAACCCAAGCAGGTCAGACAGGTACAGTACAAACTCTCTCAAAAAAGCCCAAAACAAAACACAGGACATTGTTTTCAATGATTCCTAAGATATTTACATGTTCTTCTCATACACAAGATAGGTCCAGACTTTGACGACTGCTTCAAAATACTTGGCCCTGCCTCTTAGAGAACCCTTTTTTCCCAAATCAGGATGCATTACAGTCTATCCAGCGTTTTCCTTTAAATAAACAGTATTTTCCAGAGTCGGGATCACGCCAGAAGCAGTAAGGCAGCACTTTTCCGCCCCAATTTAAAAGCTATTTGTTGACTCCTGCTGCTCAGAAAAGCGCCCGGAGCCCGGGCCCCGCTGCACCCTCCCGCCCCCTCCGCTTCAACCTTCCGCCCACCAGCGCAGGCGCCGGGGCCGGCGTGGCCAGCGGGTGGCAGCACGCGACAGTGCGGCGACCGCTCCTGGTAGGTTGGAGTGGGAAGCGTCACGGCGCTGGTGCCCTCACCCTACCCCCGGTCCGCCACCCCCAGGGCTGCGTGCGGGAGCGCTGACAAAAGCAGAGTGATTTCCAGGGGGATGGCTAATGCTCGGAGCCCACAAAAGAGCAATTACGGAGGCTCTCTCCGCCGCTTATATGCTGCTGGGCGGCGTCTAAGGCCGGGGTGCAGCAGAAGCCGGGGTGCAGCAGAAGCCGGGGCGCGCTGATCTAAGGAGCGCCCCACCCCTAGTCCCAGGATGCCCCGGCTGGCCCTACCCTGCAGTCCAGATCACCGGCCCGCCTGAGAACACGCTGCAGAATCGAGGCGTGTTCCCCAAGCGGACATTTTGGGGTACACCTGTCACACGAAGTACCGTCTTCCTATTTGCTAAGTGTTTTCCCAAAATATTCCCGACATACCGGCATGCGTATGGACTACAGGGCTCTGGACGTGCCGCTGAAACGCAATTTTTGAAGAGGAAATGATCAGAATGCAGAAAAACATCCAAGTCGTTGTCAAAAACAAACAAACAAACAAAATGCCACAAAACACCCAAAAGACAAAACCCCAAATGACAACCCCCCCCCCCCAAACTGGAAATGTGGCATGCTCCAGATTTTCCTCAGCCTTATTTCCCTCCCACAGGAAAATTTACAAGCTAGTAACATCAACGTTTCACTGAGTATTAAAAATAATTAGTAATTACTGAATATACACAGAATTGTGTAACCACAACCCAAATGTATGTAATCTAAAATTATCTGGAAACCTGCAGGTGCAATATTCACTCAAGCAGGTTATCTTTATTTAAGAAGTATTTTTGCAGTCTGTGACATCAGAGTATCTTTCCCTCATGTACAAAGCCATCCATAATTATTTCCAAAGGACTGGCAGTAGAGGGTTATATGAAAATTGGTAGCCCAAATTTAAGGAGGAAGGGCAACAATATCCCTCAATGTTACTCCTGCTATAGAGGGATAAAGCACGTTGTTATGAGTTACTAAGAGTAGCATCAACAGACTATTTTATAAAGCTATCTGGAAAGATGGGTTGTCCTCCCAAATAGCACAGACTTCGCAACTGAGTAGTTGCACAGTCATGGTACATTAGCATTCAAAGGAACTGAGAAAGGTTAGAGAGAAAGGAGTTGATGAGAGTTCACGTCCTCTTACAGTAAGGTTATGAAATGTATAACCAGAATGACACTGTATCAGAAGTATGCAAATAAATGTACAAGGGAATAAACTGACTTCACCTGTTTGTGTAGAAGTTCAAGGACATCAAAATATAAATCACTCTATTTTGTTGGAACAGATAACTGTACTCTTGATAGTGTAAGAAAGTGTTGCTGACGCACATAATCTTGGTGTACACTTTTTTTCCCATGGCTTCACTACCATCAGCTCTGTGATCCTGGCAACAGGTAGAACTCCAGAGCCAAGCCAAACATCAAGCACGCCCCTTTGAACTGTTACTCCTTATCCTGAAACTGAAATATTTCAAAATGAAATTTAGACTAACAACAAACAAAATTGTAGTTCTAAAGAATGTGACAAATTCTGAAAACCAATCTGCTCATGCATCCAGTCTCTCAGCGTTTTGAGTAGCCTGATGCTTCAATCCTCTTAATGTGAGGGGAAAAAACCTGCTGGATCCTGTGTCTGTTTGGCTTGTAGAATCAAGATTCCACATGTAACTAAAATCAGTTGCGTGGCCCTACAGACCATTTAACCATTATTCAGGCAGAGTCTTCCCAAGCAATATTTGCCAAGGGCTTGAGAATCTCATTGCCTACAAAATGGTGTTGCTGGCCAGTGATTATCCATCCATACAGTTAAAAAAGCAAAATATGGAGTTTAAATATTCATACATAAATAATGACACTCCCCCTCCCCTCCATAGGTAATGAACTCCAAGTACTTGAAGCATGGAAACATAAAACCAGTAGCGCTCTGTGCCAGCAAAACTGCATTTCCTATATCTGGACTCAATTTAATAATTCTCATGAGAAAGTTCTCTAATTTTCTAGGCATGGCTCTGCCAGTTTAGGGTGGATGGAGGTATGCCCCTCACAACAGACAGTATGTTTTGGTAAATCTGACCATTACTCAGCACTGTTTATTTTTACTGGAGGAAAATGAGATGACTGAAGCAAGGCATACTGGCAAAAGCACAGTTCAGCAGGCAGAAAAGACACTAATATTAGCAGTATTTTCTTGGTCTACTTCATGTATTAGAAAAGCATTTCCAGCAGAGACCTCAAACTCCAAGACAAATGTGGTGAAACAGACATGGGGCAGGGTGATACAACAGAAGGAATGGGAGAGGTAGAATGAAGTAATTTATCTTTCATGACAGCATTATTCTACAGAGATGATTTAAACAAACATCCCCTTCTAATCTATTGCAGTTACTGAAGATGCTTCTGTCCCTATTTGTCCATCCCTACATTCTGCTTGAAATTACTTGGTGGATCAAGAGACCATGTGCTGTGCTTCAACTGTCCAAATTCACAGCCTGCTGATTTGCTGAAAACCCACTTGTTTCATAAATGAAAACCAATACGCTACACAATGCATAGGAATAGCTGAAGCATATGACATACCAGCCTGTAGAAACAGTGACCTGAGGCAGAGAGGTGGGATGGATGAGTGGTGTTCATGCATTTAATCAAATACCCCTGTAATTACATTGAGAGGACCAGGAAAATTTTCCAGAAGGGATATAGTTTTGAAAAGCCATTCTCTGAAGAGTTCAGAGAAAAACTCTGAATAAGACACATCACCTATGTAAATTGAGGTCATTCATTCTACAGTGTTGGTCACGAAACAATAGCACCTTTTAACCTGAATTTTATGCACACCTGAGTCCTACTTCTTGTGCTCCATATCCCAACTATGCATTAATAAAACAAACCCCAACATAGTTATGGAAAAAATACTTGTTATTAATTGACCAGTGCTCTTTATAGCAATGCCAATACAGAAATAAAAAAATATAAACTCAAACCTTGAATTCTAGTCTAATGCCTTTGTCATAGAAATTGTTGCAATCTCAAATCTACTGCTATAAGCCAAGTATATCAAATGCGTATTGCCCACACAGCCAAGAATAACATATATGGAACTATCAAGCAGATTAATTAGTATTTGTCTTGTTTACAGGTCAGATTGAAGAATGCTTGTTCAAAGTCACCAAATGTATTTGGAAAAATCTTTCCAAATATCCAAGGAGTTTCTACACAAAAGACTTGGTGCTTCTGGGCCCAGCATGCTGTGAGTGGTAAGAAATCGTTCAGGTAAGTAATGCTCCTTGTCTTCAGTAGTGCGTGTCCAGCAGACAGTCTGGCCCCTCACAGGCAGAAAATCAACAATTCCTGCGTTTTCACATGAAACTTTCCTCAGAGATCTGTCATGCAACCATTACATATAATCCGAATTTTACGATTTCCGAATCTATGCATGTATCTAGATGCAGAAATCCGTGAATACCAGGAGAGTAAAGACTGCAAGCATCGTTATCTGCAGGAGTCACACAGGTACCTAAAGGTCACAGGTATCCTGCCTAAAGGTGCGCGCTGAACCGGTAGCACGCTGCAAGCACTCATTTCTTGCTCCTGCGGAGACGTCGGCGCCTCAGATCTCCAATTAATTCTCTCCTCCTCCCTCCTACTTAAAAAACCCTAACAAAAACAAAAAACCCCAAACCGAAACACACCCCGTCCCCCCCGCCCCCCAAATAACACACACAAACGCCCGCCCATTTACAGCTGTTGACTTCTAAATAGGTTATTATGACCCAAACCGCGGAGAATTTCGGGCAAGACGGAGCCGTGAATGGGCAGCGATACGTGGGAGCAACGGGCGGCCCCGCCACCAACACGGGGAGCGCCCCCCGGCTCTGGCCTCAGCCACGGCCCCGCATGGCGGCAGCTCGAGACACCGCACCACTTTCGTGTTTTTCCCCATTTTTCCTTTGGTCTGTAATTCTTTACCCCCTTGGTTTTTACGCGCAAACCCGGCTGCTTCAGCTTCGTCACAAGCCGACAAATAAAAACGTGTCCCGACGGCCTAAGTCCGGCGGAGGGAGCGGCAAGCGCGGATGGATGTTTGCGTGACCCCAGTCTCACTTCTCCTGGGCATGTGCAAAAGGAAGGCTTCTCAGCCGCTCTCGGAGGGGGAAAAGCTGCGGCTGAAATTAGAAACAGCCCGGGCTCGACATTCTCAGTGCAGCCTTATCCCTTCATTCCCGACTTTTATTATTGGTGGCCTCCCCACACCACGCCGCGCTGACCGCTGTACGTTTCGTGAAGAGCCCTCACCACGGGGCCACAGCCGGGAATCGCCCCTACGCAGCCCTCTCCCGGGCCCCCCGGCACTCCCCTTCCGTCCCCCGTTCCGCAGCACACGGGAAAACAGAGACTGGCAAGGCCGCCCAACGCCTGCCGGGGCCCCTTCCCCGCCTCGCGGCGGTGAGTCGCGCCCCCTCCCCTTCGCCCTTCACCTCCCGGCGGCAGGGAGAGAAAGGCGCCCACTGATCCCCGCGCGCGGCAGTCGCCGATTAACAAGGCTAAAAGGCTAACACCTTTCGCTCTACGTCCCCGCCACCACCACCCCTGGGAGAGACCTTGCACGCCGCATGAAAGAGCGTGACGGGGAGCGGGCAGCACGGTGGTGGGAGGCGGGACGGTGGGCCGGGAGCTCCTCTCCCGCCTCCGCCATTCGCTCCTTAATTGCCTTGCTGTGCTGTGATCCCCCTCGGCGGGGCCAGGTTTATTTCTAAAGGAAACGCGGACACTGCCCTTATTCGCCGCTAACGCGAAACACCCGGAGAAATTAATTAGAACGGTGTAATAGTGACAATTTCCCCCCCCCCTCCCCGGGCCGGCTGCCCGCCCTCCCTGGGTGGCATTTCCGCGCCTCACGTCAATAGCCACTGAGGGGAGCGGGAGCAGCCAGGCCCCCAGGGAAGCGGCGGAGGGCAGCACTCGACACGACAGGGGCAAACGCAGTGACACCCGAAGTGTTTCGGAAGCAGGGAGGGGGCATGGGCGCAGGCTGACACACCAGGTGCAAGAGTGCGCGTATGGCAGGGTGGGAACCGCCGTGCGTGCGTGTGCGGGCAGGGCTGACGCACACACTTGTGTGTGGGTGTGCGGAGGGAAGGCTGGCGCACTCGCACGCCCGGAAGCTGCGATCTGGGGGAGGGGGAGCCGCTTGAGGTAGGTCGGCAGCACCTGATGGCCGCGGAGAGCTCCGCTTGTGACCCCCGCCCTGTGTCCCGCCCGCCAAGGCTGCGATGGATGACGAGGGACAGTACGGGGGCTCGCCGGGTGTACTAGGTGTCCCCGCCATGCCTGTACTCCCGGCACGCTCCAGGATGTGTGTGCGGACGGCAGCCGTGGCTATGTTGCGGGGGAGCGAGGCGGGACCCGCTGCGCCTGAGGGGGACCGGAGGCTGTGGGCGGGAACGAGCCCTCCGCGGAGGGGCGGGAGGGGGTGGAGGGCGAGGCTCCCATCTCCCAACGGCGTTGCGCTGCCTCGCCCCCGATGGCACGCCCCGCCGTCGCATTGGCGGAGTGGGCCGTCCTTCGCGCGGTGCAGCGGCCAATGCGGGGCGGTGCCGGCTGTGGCCGCGCTCCGCCCCGTCTCGGTGTGTGAGCGTCTCGGTAAGGCGGCGGTCACGTGTTGTTTTGCTCTTTAGTTGGGGCACTCGGTTCGCGATGTGTTACTTACGGCGAAACTCCCGCCGGCACCGGCAGCAGCAGCGGCTGGGAAGCGGCGGCAGCGGCGGCGCCGGTAACCGAAGCGGAGAGGACGCCGGGCGGCCGCCGGCAGCATCCGCTGCTTAGAGGCGACGGCGGAGAACCCCGCTGCAGCTTCGGGCAGCCGCGCTCTTCCTGCGAAGGAATAACTTTATTTTCCCCGCTTATCTTCATTTTCTTCTATTTTTTCCTCGTGGCACTCGGCCCGCAGCTTCGTTCGGCGGCAGCAGCGAGAGGAGCCGGGCAGCATTCCCGGCGTGGGGTCGGGGATGGCGAGCCCCGCCGTGCTGGCCCCCTGAGCTCCCCACCCGGCCCCAACCTGAACAACAACAACAACAACAACCAAGGCGTGAGGAAGTGCGGGTACCTGCGCAAACAGAAACATGGCCACAAGCGCTTTTTCGTGCTGCGGGGTCCAAGCGGTGGGGAGGAGGCGGGGGGCGCCCGGCTGGAGTACTATGAGAACGAGAAGAAATGGAGGAACAAGTCCGGGGCGCCCAAACGGGTGATCTCTTTGGACTCCTGCCTCAACATCAACAAGCGGGCGGACGCCAAGCACAAGTATCTCATCGCCCTCTACACCAAGGACGAGTACTTCGCTGTGGCGGCCGAGAACGAGCAAGAGCAGGAGGGCTGGTACCAGGCTTTCACTGACCTGCTGAATGAGGGCAAGGCGGTGGCGTGCCAGGGGTCCCCACACCGCCACCTCGCCTCCCCCTTCTCCGCCTCCTGCAGCGCGGCCGCTGCCTCCTGGCCGCCGCCGGCGAGGACCTCAACTATGGGCTGATTACGCCGGCCGCCGCTGCCTACCGAGAGGTCTGGCAGGTGACACTGAAGCCCAAGGGCTTGGGGCAGAGCAAAAACCTCACAGGCGTCCATCGGCTCTGCCTCTCGGCCCGCACCATCGGGTTCGTGCGCCTCAATTGTGAGCTGCCCTCGGTCACGCTGCAGCTGATGAACATCCGCCGCTGCGGTCACTCCGACAGCTTCTTCTTCATCGAGGTGGGGCGTTCGGCAGCCACCGGTCCCGGCGAGCTCTGGATGCAGGCGGACGATTCGGTGGTGGCTCAGAACATCCACGAGACCATCTTGGAGGCCATGAAGGCACTGAAGGAGCTTTACGAATTCCGGCCCCGCAGCAAGAGCCAGTCCTCATCCTCATCCTCCTCCGGGGGGGCTGGCGGCGTCGGCGGCAGTGGCGCCTCTGCCACTCACCCCATCACCGTACCCGGCCGCCGGCACCACCACCTGGTCAACCTGCCTCCCAGCCAGACCGGCCTCCTCCGCCGCTCGCGCACCGACAGCCTTGCCGCCGGTACCAAGTGCACGCCGTGCCGAGTGCGAACGGCCAGCGAGGGCGACGGCTGCCGGGTGGGCTCGGTGGCCGGCAGCCCCATGAGCCCAGGCCCTGTGAGGACACCCTCAGCCGCTCACACACGCTTAGCGGAGGCCGGCAAGCGGGGAAGCTACTGCCGGTGCTGGCTGGCGGCGGCCTGCAGAGCAGTCGCTCCATGTCCATGCCCACCTCTCACTCGCCCCCTCCGCCACTAGCCCCATCAGCCTCTCCTCCAGCAGCGGCCTCGGCTCCGAGCCTGTCCACCCTCATCACCCGCAGCGCCCATCCAGTGGCAGTGCCTCTGTCTCCGGCTCTCCCAGTGACGCCGGCTTTATGTCCTTCGACGAGTATGGCTCTAGTCCGGGCGGCGACCTGCGGCCCTTCTCGTCCTTTTCCACTGCCAGCAACCGCAGCAACACCCCCGAGTCGGTGCCTGAGACGCCTCCGGTGCGAGACCCCGGGGGCAGCACCGACCTCTACGGCTACATGGCGATGGAGAGGCCTCCGAGCGGCCGCCTGTGCTACCGGCCCTGTCCCGACGCCGCGGCCGACAGGGGCCATCGGAAGCGGACCTACTCCCTGACCACCCCGTGCCGGCAGCGGCACGCCCAGCCGCAGGTCTCCTCCGCCTCCCTCGACGAGTACACGCTGATGCGCGCCACCTTTGCCGGCAGCGCCGGCCGCCTCTTCCCCTCCTGCCAAGCCGGGGCTTCCCCCAAATTCACCTACACCCCCTACCCCGAGGACTACGGGGATATCGAGATCGGTTCCCACCGCAGCTCTGGCAGCAGCAGCACCAACCTGGGGCCGCCGACAGGGGGGGGAGGAGGAGAAGGAGGAGATGATGATGGCTATATGCCCATGACCCCCGGCGTGGCTGCAGCCTTAGGGCAGGGAAGTCGGGGCGGCGATGACTACATGCCCATGAGCCCCACCAGCGTGTCCGCCCCAAAGCAGATCCTGCAGCCCCGGGCGGAGGTAGGTGGTGGGTCCCCTGGGAACGGGAGCAGCTACAAGACTAGCTCACCCGGGGAGAGCTCTCCTGACGATAGCGGGTACATGAGGATGTGGTGTGGCTCCAAGCTGTCCGTGGAGAGCTCGGACGGGCGGCTAAATAATGGCGACTATATCAATATGTCCCCTCGGGACCCCCAGCATGGGCCTCAGGTTCCCTCCCTCACCCCCCCGGACTTATTTTTCTCCCCTTCGGGGCACGGGTCTGGCGAGCCCCCAAGTCCGGCTGCTATTCGTACAGCTCCTTACCGCGCTCTTACAAGAGCCAGGGGCCGGCAAAGGACAGCGACCAGTACGTCTTCATGAACTCCCCGGGGAGGACGATCCCGGAGGAGGCGGTGTGCGGAGCAGGCCAGTCCCCTGCTGACATCTTCACCTCCTCCAGCCACACGGTGCCTTCGCCTCTGCGGCACAGCCGGACTGAGAGCTTCCTGAGCCAGCGGTGCCAGCGGGTGGCCCGGCCCAGCCGCCTCTCTTTGGAAACCTTGCGGACGATGCTGCCCAGCATGAATGAGCACCCTCTGCCGCCTGAGCCCAAGAGCCCTGGCGAATACATCAACATCGACTTCGGGGATGCTGCCGTCTATTCTCCCCCTCGCTACCTGCGGACAGCCCGGCTTCCTCCCTGGGCTCCGGCACGGGGCAGAGACGCTCCCCTCTCTCTGACTACATGAACATTGACTTCGGGTCACAGTCTCCTTCCCAGTCGGGCACAGTCTCGGTGGGCTCCCTGGAAGCGCTCTCGCCAGGCTCTTCCTCCAGCACCAGCCAGCCAGACGGGCGTTACATGAAGGCAGCTGTGGTGGTGGCTTGTTCGTCCAGCCCATCTGACGGTGGGGATTACACCGAAATGACCTTTGGCATGGCCACTACACCACCCCAGCCCATTGTTCAGAAGCCAGAAAGTGCCCGGGTCACTAGCCCCACAGCTGGGGTGAAGAGGCTTACCCTCTCTGGAGTGGAAGCTTTCATTCTCTCTAGCCCTCCCCCCGACCCAAACCGAGGGGCCAAGGTCATCCGGGCAGATCCCCAGGGGCGCAGGAGGCACAGCTCGGAAACTTTCTCTTCCACCACCACTGTGACCCCCGTGTCCCCTTCCTTTGCACACAACCCCAAACGGCACAACTCGGCTTCGGTGGAGAATGTGTCCCTCAGGAAAAGTGAAGGTCTGGAGGAAGAGCAGGGTAGCAGCCCCATGTGCCGGGAGACCTCGGCTGGCTTCCAGAACGGCCTCAACTACATCGCCATTGACGTGGTGGACGGGACCTTGGCAAACTGTGACAAAGCCAGGTTGAAAGCCAGTCGTGTCCTCAACGGGGGCATCAACGGAGTAGAGATGAGCACCTATGCCAGCATAGACTTTCTGTCTCACAACCTGAAAGAAGCAAGTGCTGTGAAAGGTGAGTAGCTACATCTGACAGTGCCTGCCATGCCTTTTTGTGCCTAGTGTTTGTTTTTCACCGCGGGGTTGTGTTCTGTTGAGTAGGGCACTTTGCTTCCTCACTTCCTTAAAAATCTCTTTATCCCAGTACGTCCTGTAATAAACAGTCTTGGAGGGACTTGCTGGCTCTTAGTATGAGAAAAAGTTTAATTTTGGAATATTTCCTCACATTGGAATTTCACCGTGCTATTATGAGTGTATACTTCTGGTTACCCCAACAGAAGCTAATGTTTACATGGCTATTACGTTTGGGCTGTATTTCAGAGTCTTCTTATGTAAGATTTTGGGACATGTTTGGAAAATGTGACTGAAATAGTTAATGTAGCTTTTAAATACTATTTTAAAATGTAGAATGATTGAGGTAAAAAGCAGGATTGTTGAGCTGAGGATGTCAGATTAACAAAAAACAAAAATGCTTGGGTCTTTATCTGGGAAGGTTAAGTATATTAAACTGAGGATAAATATAATATCTTGGTTTTGAAATACCTCTTGCAAAAGTTTAACAGTAAATCATGTTGAGCATGGAATGTAAATTAAAGAAAAAATAGCGATTTCCCCTCACCAAAGTCACTACATGCATGAGCTGTGGCATGTTGTATCACACATTTCACTTGAAAGGCCCACCCCATGGTGGTGTGTAACTATGTTCCAGTTGGCAGCACAGTTCCAGTTGTCTGCCTTGCTTTTATATAGATTGCAAGTGCTTGGTGTTCAAAAGGAAACCAAAGAAATCTGAAACTTAGTGTGAGAGAGAATGTATGTATTAATTACGTAGTTGTTCCTTTGTTGAGGTGCTAGTCATGTTGTTAAAAAACCCCAAAGCAAAAATAAAGAAATGCACACACCCCCAGTAGCAACCTGCCTCCTCTTGGAGAGTGAGAATTTTTATAAAGCTAAGTGCTGGTTGAGGAGGGCACAGAACATCCAGTCTGTCAAAACTTAAAAGTTAATGATGAGACACTGTAGGGATTCCCTTTGCTCATGAATTTATGCAAGGCATGGTACTTAAAACCCCTTATGCATATATAACTGTAATAGATGTTTATGGGTCTGCCTGGGTGAAATGGCATACCCACCTAAAAGCAGTTGCTTGGAGAGTGAGTAGTTTTTGTTCCTGTGTTCCCAGTGCTGATAGAGGTTATCAATAATAAGCAAACAGAGAGTTTCCAAGGGCCAGTTGCAGGTTTGTTTTTTTCCTGTTCTCTCAGTAGCTAGTTGGTTTTGAAGAAGAATTTTTTCTTTTGATAGGAAGTACAGGAAGATGGAAAAGATGAGAGACCCATCGATTGCAGAGCAAGCTTTGAACCTAATTAAGACGAGAGGATTGTTGAATGAAATGTCAGAGTTTGAATTCTTAGCCCTCAACCTTTCCAAGTAATTCAGTATGAGTATTACTTGGCTGTTGCTTTTAGTTTTGCTGGGGTCGTTTTCAGGATCCCTGTGGCTTCACTGAGACTGGTGTGCTGTAGTGCCTGCTCTCCTCGCCCGGCTGTGGGATTGCAGCCCCCAGGCACCGACAAACCATTGCGCCCCTTGCTTTACAAAATTGAGTTCTTAAAACTAGAGGAGTTTTTCTTGAGCCACCAATAGCCCCAACTACAAACTTAGCCTCGTGTTGGGAAAGAGCTACTTCCACAACATTCCCCAAACTGCTGACCCTACAGCAGGGGGAGGGAGGGCAGGGGGAAGGGAGCAGGCACTGGTTACCGAGAAAACCTGGAGCGGATGGAACCGCAGTCACCATCCAGGCAAAAAGCAGGAATGGAAGAGCGGTCGATCTTTGAAGGAAGGGGAGCCGACCGCTGGCCTTCCCTTCCAGTAAACAAAAGAACGGTGCAATAAACAGCTGTGGTAGCCTGGTGCAAGGCACTTAGGGGAGATGGTTCAGCTCTGCTCTATGTTTGTCAAAGGTCGGCTATAGGCTTGCCTTATTTTAGTATTTAATCTGCATGCAATTTATTTTTCTGCTCTCCCGTAAGCTTTTAAACACAAACTACATCAAGAGGTGGTGCGGAGAAGCTCATAGAGACTTCGTCTTTCTGCAGAAGACGAGTCTGCTATCTCCACCATCCTGTTTCCCTGAATGTGTGTGTGATGGATGCCTCCCGGGCATGCTCAGGGTTACGGGATTAATGCCGCCAAGATCAAGGTAGGGAAAACCGCACACAAACATCATCAGTCAGCAGCCTGAAGTGTTAGATACCAAAAACGAGGTTGCAGGTTCATTGCACTTGTGGCAGGCAAACTGGAAAAGTTATAGCATAGGGATGGAGAAATATACCACAAAGGGCTTTATTGGTGTAAATCGAATGAAGTCATTAACTTTTTGCAAATTTCCTAGTTTCTCTTTTGGTTTTCATTGAGATTTCACATCGTTTGTTTACAGAAGGGCCTCTGCCAGTGCTTAAAAATATCAACCAAGAATTGTGCCAGTGTGTTTGAATTTCAAACCTTGTGACTTGGGACATTACTAAGCACTTAATGTTTTACAGAGAAACATATATGCAATTTAAAGAAAACTGTATTTTGAGCATAAGCAAGGTTATTTTAACACAGGAATAATTCAGGTAGATTTGAGAGAATCTAATTTTGTCAAAAATAATGGTTTACACATGAAAGCTTGTATAGAATTGGCATTGTTTAATTAGTTGTTTGCACTTTCCCCCCCCAAATTTTCTTTTAAACTATTATTAGAAAAGTTTTATGTTTTCAAAGCTTCTCAAAAACCATGTGGGGTTTCTGGCAATTTTAAAACAATAGAGAATTCACATACATTTAATATTTAGGAGAATCTCAGAGATATGGGTAATTACTTTCTCAGTAAGTTGCTATTTTGATTTGTGTAAAATATATGTTAAAAAGTTAACAGTTTATATTCTGTGGCAGTAGATGTCTTTTCTTGTGGATAAGTGTTTTAAGGGGAGTTACTTGTATCATCTAAAGGTAGTTGGTTTTCACGTATAGCTTGCCTCTGTGATATCAGTAGCTTGCCTCTGCTGCAGGGAGTGCTGTGCTTTTGGAAATCTCTGTCCATATTATGCTGTCATGGCAAGAACAAGCAAGTGCATCCACAACTGCTGTCAAAACCAGAACAATTAAAAGATTGCTTGAAATTATCAGTTTGTTTAGTTTTACTGTGTTCTGAAAGTCTGCAAATATTTAAGAATTGGAGAAACACTTGCCTTCATTTGATGTGTAAATAAAATAATACTGTTACTGGTTGGTTGAAAGTTGTTACTTGATGATAATTAGCCTTTGTTTTTAAATTATGACTGCTTGTTTGCTTAAAAACGTATGAACTGTGTATGGCTTTCATTATTTATGGAAACACACTCATTTTTCTCAGAGTGCAAATTATTTATTCCAGTATATTTATGACAGATTATATCCAATAATGATGTGACTTTTTATTGTGGATCTGAGTTCTAGTGAAGTCAAATGGGAGTTTTGTGCCAGTTTTGGTAGGGTTAAAGTTTTATGCTTTATGTATAATCCTGAAATCCTTAATTAAAATTCCCATTAAATTTGGTGGTTGTTTAATAGGGAATTTTACTTAATTGAAAACAATGGAGTTGAGTTTTGTTTTCTTTTCCATTAATGAAATGCTCTGTAACTTATAAATGTTTCTAGTAGTTGGTCTATTTTTCTAAGATGAACAGACACTTGTCTCATGGTGAAAAAACACCCTGAGGGTTGTTTTCCTCCTGTGTTAGCTTTTTATGTCTTGATTTATTTAAAGAAGTCATCATCTGTAACGCAGCTACTTAAGTTCATAGTAAGGTGATTTTTGATAATAATGCCCCCTGCCTTGTCAATTAGCTTTTACTTTTGTGAGGGTTTTATGATTGCACATAAACAATAAAAAGCCTATTTTAAGAAATCTCTTCCTGTGTCTTTCTGATGGCGTTTTAGATTATTGAAGATATCATGCTAATTTCTTTCTTGGGGATTATTTTGAACTATGAATAATATTATTAAGGGTGGGGTTTGGGGTTTTTTTTTTTTTGGTTGGTTGGGTTTTTGCTCCTCTAGTATGCCAACTGCCATAAAGTTTTGGAGTAGCATGAGAATGTTTGTCTAACAAAATTTGTATTCTTTTTAAAATTACAAAAGTATTACAAGAACTATGTTAGAAATGTTAACTATGTGTTAGAAATTTATGCATCTTTTAAAGTCATCTTTTCAAGAAATTAGTTGTGGTTTTTCTTATTGCTAAGTTCTGTGAGAATATAAACATTAACAACAGAAAGGACTGAACTACTTTTAATGCATTACATAAATTTATTTTTTTTTAACTCTTATGCTTATTTTGAGATTTTCTCTTACAACCTCTTGAAACTCACTTCTTGTCTCTTAGATTACATTTTAACAGCTGCCCAAACCAAAATTGTTAGGTCTGAACTTAGTAGTGCCACTCTGTGGAACACAAAATGTAAACTGAAGTTATCTAAGATTAAGTGAAGCCTTTGATATTTTAAATTATGTTGATTATATGCATGTCAGCTTTTTGCATGATGATAAAATATTAAAGTGTTACATCTATTAGACTTTTATTTGGCTTTGTGCTTTATGTCTAGCTATACTGCTCATAGAAACAATGTCATGGTTACTCTTGAGTTATTTAAGATAAATTGCTATAGACCAACTTGAATGGTGGATTTGTTCTAAAATGAACCAGTACAGTCATTGCTTGAGGCAGAGGAAATGCTTATGTTGATGATTACTTCTGATTACTTGATTTCTTTCAAGGTAGCTACAGAGACTAATGTTCACTTGTAAGTAAAATGAATAAAGGAATGTTTGAACAGAAGGAGTATTAGGACATGTTTTATAGGACGCTAGTTGGTTTTTTAATAAGGAGAGAATAATATGGGTTTCTTTGTGTGTGATTTACCATTAGTTTTTAATAGCGCAAATTGCCTTGGAATGTTGAAGTGGTTTAAAAGTTGAAACACACCAGCATCCATAGAAAAGAATTAAGCTAGAGTCAATGTAACCTAACTTTCCTTCCTATTTGGCATTTAAGTGGCAACATATGTACATACCGTTATTTCTGTTTAATTCAGGTTTTCTCTAAAGCACCATTAATATGTTTCTTTTAAAACAAGTTAACGACTATATCTTCGGTCTGTTTCCCCCCTAATTTTCTGAGGTAGTGGACATCTGTGTTTTGTGTCTAGGTGCGTTGTGTATTAGTTATACTACAGCAGGATTTGTGGGAGTTTCATGTTGGCACAGTGTGTGTAATAGCAATTTAAAGTGATTTGATAAATTAAGGTGTGTAATTATCAGGATTTCACAGCTTTTTGTTTTTTGTTGTAATTTCTGAAAATGTTTGTGTATGTGAAAAACTGGATAGTGTCCTTGCTGCCAGTCATTGAAAAGGCTGCTTTTGCTCCTCGCAGCCTTTCCAAAGGAAAACTTTTGTTGGGCTTTTGTTGTTGTGTTATGTTTTGTTTTGTTTGTTCGTTTGCTCATTTGGTTGGCGGTTTTTTTACACTTGTTTGTCTCAACTGCCTTCAGCTATACAACATGGGCATCTTGGGTTAGTCAGTCCGCCAGGCACTCTCTGGAGCCAGCAGCAGTAAACACAGCCAGCAAGGGTGACTGCTCCTGTGTCTTTCAAATGCAAGTTACAAAGTAGCATGAATTTCCCCCTGCATCTCCTATTAGGATTGCTGGTTTAGGTTGTATTTGCAGTTTCCGCACTAATTGGGGTAGGATGAATCCCTCAGTTATAGGTGTTTGTACTTAAACAAAGCTTTTAAGGCTTGAGTATTATAAATCTGATCCAAACCACAGAGAAATCGGTGTATAAGGATCGCTTACATCTTTACAAAGAGACTCGCCTGAAAAGTACATATCACAAAGTGTTAAAGTGCTAATGCATACACTAACATCTGAGACTCACTCAGAGATGGCAGTAGTCTGTATTCACTTCTGTGCGTCCAGTTAAACGACAATCGATAACTTTTCTGAAGTATAGGTGATACCACAGCAACTGGTCTGGTGTGTTCATTTGCGTGGCATTGTGCTGTTGCTTGGTAGCTGAGGTGCAAAAATGGGCCCCTAAGCTAGCACTGTTTATGGAAGATGTTTGATAACAAGATATCCCTTTGCAAATCAATGCAAAAGACCAAAGACAGTATTTGGAGTTCTGCTACTATCTTGTTTTTCTCTCACTTTATTTATTTCAAAATAGGTGGTCTCAATTTTTTTTTTTATCAGTGATGATGGCCCAAAATTGTGTATGGGTATATCAATAGTAATTAAAAAACCCATTTGTACAGTTCCTGCACATAGTGAAGAGCAGTATACTTTGGGAAAGAGGTACATTACGAGCTAACAGTGGGGAAGTACTTTCCAAAATAGTATTTATTACTAGGGTGGCTTCTTGTTTGCATTTATATCCAGATTTGCCTATTTCAGTTCAATAAAGGTTTTTTTTTATCTTACTACGTCAATCATAGAAATAGTTTAAGAGGGGGAAAAAAACAGCAACCCAAGCCCCAAACTAAGCCCCCAGCTTTGATGGTAACATGTATGTTGCTTGAGAGTAATGCAATAGCCTGATTCCATAGATTAGAAACGATTCAGTGTTTTGTTTACATTATTTGTCAATCTCTTCAGCATCCTAGAGAACACTTCCTTCCTGGCAGATGGCAGCCCCAGGGCCATGCACCTGCCGTTACAAGCACTACGCACTAGTAATCTACCCCAGCATCACTCTTGACAAGAGGCTAATGATCGGAGACTGTCTGCCTGACAGCCTAAACAAAATAGGAATATATTTGTCCTTTGGCGAGGGTCTGAGAGATTTTTGGGAGGACAGTCAGAATGATACATTGAAGAATTATAGTGGAATTTAATTTAGACCTTTGGCAGTGTTAGCAGTGCGAGCCACTTTTAAGATAATGATGCTGCAGAAAGCAAACCATGTCTCAAAGAAGGGATTTTCTGTTTCTCCAGTGGAGTGAGAGCTGACTTTATATTAATTGCTCTATGTGGATGGGAGGAAGGATTGCATGATTTAGCTGACCATGCTACAGTCCTCTGCAGGAGAGTCTGCCCTCACTGGAAGCTGGAGGTCAGTCATACTTTGACAGTGCTCTGTGTTGTGCTGATTAACGGGTCCAAAGCAATGTCTCTTTAATTGTTTATGAGCAGTGTGTGTTGGTGCTTGCATAACACATTCCCTTTTCAATAATTTTATTTGTACAGTATATGTTTTCATTACATCATTAGACCAGAATCTCCTATTTTATCTTTTGTTCATTTCTCTCATGTGTTTATATGTTTGCTTTTGTTTGAAATGAGCATGGATAATGTTTCTAGGGGACGCTACCCAAGGCAAGGGTATCTCTGAAGTAGGCCAGGATGTTCTTTGCTAAATTTAAAAACTACCCAAATATTACCCAGAGTTTGTAGAGTATTAAGCAGGATTACATGACGCACGGATTAGACATTGTTGAGCAGCTTGTTTTTGTTTGAAGGGGTCAGAAATGGAGGGACTGGAGCTTTTAGTGTGATACCAAAATAGCAATCTTGCTGATACCAGAAACAGCAGAAGTTTCTTAGAAACAGTAGGACATAGTGGAGAATTTTCCAAGGTTTGCCAAATGATGCTGTAGTAAAATTTGTTTGATATGTGCTGTGATGACGAGTGCAAGGTATGTAACTCATTGTTCCATTTGGTCTCTATTTCCAAATCTGTTCTACAGATGCTTTAAAGTAGACATATGAATAACATTGTAAGTGCAACTTGAGACAGAGGACTTCTCCTCAGTCAGGGAAAAATCAATACATCATTCCACTAACAGCAGGAAAATCATGTAAATTAAATAAGATCTAAGCAGTTTTAGGTTTGCCTCTTGCATTGTGTCCTCCTAGGCAGTATATTATTTTAAAAGCATTGAAGACAATTCCAATGTCTAGTTTAACCCCTTATTAAGCTGGGTTGTGTTGTAAAATTAATGGCATCAGAATTATTTTTTTTTCTTTGAATCTAGGCCTTTGCTCAGCAGAAGGTGCAAGGTTGATGGAAGAAGTCATCTGACAGTCTCTTTTGGTTGGAGATTTAGGTTTTAACTCTTATGCAGGAGACAATAGTATTGAGTAGTTGCTCAGGAACAAGAAAACCTTCACTGATGGAGGTAATGGAGGATTTAGGAACTTATGTGCAGTAACTGGTAATGCTAAATTTTAGCATTATTTAAAAGAAGTAAGAATAGAATTGACAAAGAGCTTTCTAGTTAGTGCAAACCCAGTTTACATCATCAATTTGACTATGTCATGTACTGTGGCCTCTCCAGAGTTTGAATTATTGAGCAGTGCTTGAATTATTTCTTCTGTACACATCACCATTTTTTCTGATATTGTGGTTTGTTTTTTTCTTTGTCCAAAACTCCCTCGAGTGATTTTAGTTTACTTTAAAAGACAGATTAAGTGTCAGGTGATGTATCTAACCAAAATTTTCATTGATACTCAATAAAAGGCTTCTTGCAAAGGAATTACGAGATTTGGATCCGAAAGGTGCAGCTGAAATTCTTGTTCAAGGCAGCTGTACTCTGCTGTGCTGTAATATCTTACAATGTGAGCATTTGGAAAAGTTTTTAGGAGGGTGCACTTGAATCTTTTGCAACAAGTTTCAGTCTTAAGCAATGATTTCTGCTAAATTAATAAAATATATAATAATACTGTTTAATGTTAAAAAAAACCCATGCATTTGTTGTAACAATCTTGTATAGAAACTATTGTTCAAGATTAGAAATAGTGATTAACTGTGAACTTTGACAAATTGTTTTATAATAAATTATTTACAACTACTTAGTTTTAATGTAGCATAGAACTTTGAACATTGCTTTTTGGATTTGGAATCAATCTTGTGTAATTTAGTGCCAGGGTACATAATTCCATCAATGATGAAGTTACAGAACTAGTACTCATGATCTGAACAATAGTTGTCAAGAAATGACTATGTGGAGAAGCATTAGGCATCAACATATAAATATATGATCCTGAGGCTTGAGAGAATTTGAATTTAAAGTGTTTAGCACTTGTAGCTTTATAATCCCAATAATCTAGCAAACACGAGAGAGATGCTGATATACACCACTGCTAGCCTAATATTGATTTATTTGGATATATACAGAAAGGTAACTTACTACAGTTTTGTTTTAAATGTCAAATGAAAGTTCTGTCAAGGATTTTAACTTTAACCATAAGTGATGTATTCTTAAATAAGGAGTAGATAGCATGGATTCTAAAGAAATAAATTGGTAATACTCAGTTGTTGAATGTTAGCCAATAGGATGATTTCCAGATACAAATGTGCCAGTATATTTCAGCTCTGTTAAGTGATTTATAGTCCAGGTCCTATTAGTATGAATCCTCAAGTGACAATAAAACAAAAGCTTTCTAAGATATGGTAACATGAGATGGTCCATCTGTTATTAAAAAATAAAAAAAGTGAGACCTTGATGGTAGTGAAATAGCTGGATTACTTGTTACTGATTTTTTAGTAGAACTAATACTCAGTCCTCAGTCCAGGAAATAAATTGATGGACTTTCATTTTAATAAATGTATAACTGACTATGCTAGCAAGTGGAAACAATAGAGTGAGATCTTGCAGCTTGAGTGAGCATGTCAAGCTGGTGTGTCTGAATGTAGAAGGAGCTGGCCCATGTTGTTAATCAGCTATCTAGGATGTTTAGATACCATGCTGCTGTTCGATTGAGTCATTGCAGGAGGTCATTTAGTCTTCTGCAGGTGGAATGTTATTCCCCAAGTCTTGAATCTGCTTCATCGGTCACAAACATAGCAAGCTTTAACTTGTTTTCCATTTTCTTTGTACTCATAGATTGGTTGGTGTGACTTTCGGAAAGTGATAACATTTCAACCATACTATTTTAAAAAACATACTGAAAGTTACTGACATATTTTTGGGCAAGTAGACTCACACTTGTATTCTACTTATTTTTACTTTGCCAAAGAATATAATTGTATTGAGTTTTACTAATAATTTCCTTATTATTAGAGTGCAGCATATTCTGATTCCTTAATTAAGCATAGGAAAAGCTGTTAAAAAAAAAACAACAGGAAAGACAAAAAAACAGTTGCTCAGACTGTAGAACACATACCTGGGAAATAATGAGTTCTTTTGAGAGCTGATGTGTAGGAGACAACTTTAAACTCTCTACCCTGAGTGGAATGAAGTGTATGCATCCTGTACTTATTTAAGTATCTGAACATGTTCTTAGTATTTCCTGTTAGTTTGCTTTAGATCCTAGCCCCTTTACTAGGCACTGATTTTTTGCTTGTCTTCTTGAGTCATTATGCCATATGCTTTGCAAAGGGCTGCCTGAGCATCCAAATCTTCATTCCAGCCTGGAGGCAAGGTTCTATTCAGTTCTGCTGAAGATGGTAAAACAATAGACAAATAAGTCTTCTATTGCATATTAAATTTCTTCTTGCTAATATTTTACTTAATCATAGAAACACATTGTTTTATTGTGCTGTGAAGTGACTTGATCATACTCATTAGTGTAGATGTGTCTTTGTGTGTATACCTGAGTGAGATCCTAATTCTGCTTCTGTAGTCAAAGAAGCATTTCACATTTTGGTATTTCTCAAAATATATTAACTCGTTATTTGCGTCAAAGTACCTGGAAGAAGGGAATGAAGTGTATTTGATACATAAAAGCTTGCAAAGCAGTTAACAAAAAGCACCATACTAAAAGAATAATATTTGGTAATTGTCAGTTCCAGGAACAGGAAACACTTCCTCAAATTCCATGATTTAGTTTAGGAAAAAAGACTAGAAATAAGTGGTACCCTTATTAGTACAGGATACAGTACGGTGGGGCTATGACTGTAACTGTTGGAATGATCAGCATTGCCATCTGTCTTTTAAGTCTGAAATTCTGTTTCTTCATTGGATCGGATGCTACTGGAGTTGTTTGGGGTTTTTTCTCCTGATTTTGTTTTTCTGGTATGTGTATTTGTCTTGGCACCATACTTAAACTTCTCTGCTTCTGTAATGTGGTAACTTTTAATTTGACAGAGGTTTCCAAGATTTTTCATAGCAGTGATGAGGTACTAATAGGGAGGGTTGGAACCATTTCTCTTTTTGCGGATTGTCTTGGGTCGCTTTTCAGGTCACTTGTGACCACATAATATCTTTCTGGGATAGTAGAAATAAATAATAGTTATTAATAAATTAATTTTGATTATTTTTTTCAATGTACTTTAATTTAAAATAGCTACTGGAAGTAAGGACCTAATACAATATAAAGTAGTCCAGGGACTGTAATTTGGAAAGCTGTGAAGTGGAGAAACCAGTCATTTACAGGCAGTTTGTGCTGGCTTTATTTTATGTGCTTTATGGGAATGGATAAACGATTTTGCCTATGTCTTGTTCCTGCTGTATAGGAAAGTGTATCTGTGGTCTTTCATCTCAAAACCTAAATTCAATTTGGCTTTATTTATTTAAGGGACTTTTCTGATGACATTTAGAGAGGCTGAGGCATCAAAGTAGAAAACATTGTCAAAATTGTGCCTGTTATCAGTGCTTGGTTTTTCCTCCTCAGAAATAGGCATCTTGATTGCTGTGGAAAAGTTTTGGTAGGATTGTTTAGCACAAACAGGATGGGACTATTTGCAGAGAGGCCACTTGTCTATGTTTTTCCTAACAGATTTTTTGGAATTCAGCTGTGCAGGGCTCCTATGTCTAATGGACAGAAGCATATAATTAAAAGGCAGAAATGTCTTTGTCTGAAGCCACAGGATGACCATAAGACTTCAAAATCTTAGGGGACCTCCATGTCAGTGTTCTGAGTAAAGCTACTTAATGCCTTCTGTGTCCCAAGTGACAATGCAATACAATACAATAAACCAGGTTGGAAGAGACCTTCAAGATCATCGCGTCCAACCTATCAGCCATATTTCCAAAGTGACACCCTATTAGTAGCCTACTGAAACAGTCCTCTTAAAATAAGGATCTGGCTTCCATAGTCACTGCAAGGATACAGCTGCCTTTTAACTATTGAAGAGGCTGATCAAAGCCAGATTTGGAGGCTGACACAAACCTGTCTTGCCTGACTGTAGAGAGAGCCTATACACTTGGCATAAATGCAACATGTAACTTCCAGAGGTCTGTGGTTTGTGAGATAGGTCTTGCTGTGTGGAGTCTTATTTTAAGCAGCAGGACTTTAAATGAGACTAATATTCATATGTGGATCAGCTGGCCTAGCTAAGTACTCCTGCTTGACCTGGACTGTACTCTAGTTAGTTGATGATGTATTGTACTTGTTCAGTAAATGTGAAATTAAAAGGGATTTGTGTTTTCTCTAGCTATGCAGCTGCTGCACTGTTGACTGAACGCTTTTCAATAGATTTTCTGGTCAATCACAATACATGAAGTATGCAGTGGTACCAGGCCCTTAGCACTTAGAAGTGAACTTGGGCTTAAAAGGCACAGATGTCATGGGGCAAATAACTGGTATTTTGCAAAATATTTCTTCATCTGTATTTCCTGTGGTCTTCCCTTTTCCATTCTTCACTCAGATTAGCATCTTAGCTTTATAAAGCATGATATTCTACAGGAAGTTATAGTTCCTTGATGTGACATCTTGAAGTATTCAGCACACCTATTTTAGATAGCCTAAGCAGCTTTCAGGAGCTGGGATGCTGGCAGTGGGAGAAAATACATGGAGGTCCTTGTGTACTGGAAAGCCTGCCTGAAGTCTAGGGGAATTCTCTGTTGGGCATCATGGGACTTGAGCCAAATTCTTATGTATCTCATCTTAAGTGATGAAGATGGTTTTTAATCTGTTTTATAGAATCAGTTTCAGTAGCATAATACAATTTCAAAAAGATGAGTGTCAGTTTTATAGTTGTGTGGTCAGAAAATTGATGTAAGTCAAATGTAGTTTTCTGAAATGTTATATGAGCTACTGGTGAGCCTTTTAAGATAATTAAGCATCATTGGTTGCTTATAAGCGTATTTACTGGCAACGAATCAGGGGAGCCATACAATAAACCAAAACAAAGACACCTATGTCAGGGCATTTGGGAGAGGAGGGAAAAACAACTGGTGAAATAGTAGAGTGCAGCTCTGTTTCCATGAATATTTACTGAGAGCTCTTGTAATTATGAAAGGAAGTGCATCTTGATCTGGAGTTGGCAGTATCACATGTAAATTATGCTAATGTTTTTAGTCTTGTGGAAAAAAAAAAAAGGTATTTTTAAAGAAAAGTACCATGGAAGCATGGTGGTTTTCATATTTTAGCAAATTGTGTTGTTTTTCTTGGTGAAGGTAGCATTTTGTATTGCAGGTCTCATGGCTGAAAAACATAAGTACTATTTTCTAAGGTGAAATTCGTTGCATGTCTCAGATATTCTTGCTCCTTAGGATAGGTAAAACTTGTCAGTTTGCATTCACGTTTTTCTGCCTTTCTTAAAAGTGAAGCTTTAGTATCTGTTCAGTCTTGGAGAGCTTGTGGGCTTGCTTCACTTTATTTCTGCAATAAACTATTAGATGGGGATGATTCAAGGCACATCCAATGGAGCTGAGAGCAATTTCATTCATTCAGTACAATTTTGCTTGAGAAAGGAAGTAAAGTGTGAGTAAGACAAAGGAGATAATTATATGCTGTGTGCAATCAAGTCATTTTATGACCAGCTTCCAGTTTTGAAGGTGGTGTTCTCAGAAGATACATTTTAAACACTAACAAAATTTACTTTCCTAAACGGTTTACTAAGCTTTTTGCCTCTACTCTTCAGAAGAGTATCAGTCAGCCTCCAGTAATGATCTGTGAATGGTAAATATGATGCCTGTGTAACAAAATACATCTCTTTTCATGTCTTAACATAATACTAGCTTCTGTATGCAATACAATCTATATCAACTTTAGAAAGAAATGCTAATTCATCTTGAGATTAAATTCAGAGCAGGAGGTTACAGGTGCCCCTGTTGGTTTAAAAATGCAACCAAGTTTTATTATTTTTTTAGCATTTCACAAAAAATGCATTTCATGCAAAGGAGTGTGCAGTCTAGTTTGTAAATAAGAAATCTATAAATCATGTTCTTTTGAGACATGGTTTTGCTTTGATTACTTGGACATTTGTTTATTGAAGGGATAGTTGGAAATTTCTGCTAGCGGACTGTATTAGAGGAGGAGTGACTGTTTTCAAGGAGAATTGGTTGCTGTAGGGTGATAAGTAGTAAGGCTCGAGTGGATGAAGGTGTTGAAATCAGCAGGGACAGAACACCTCACTAAACCAGGGACTCTGGCTTTCAGACAGTATCCACTGTGCCAAGCATAGCTGTGGGTCACAAGCCTACATTCCCAAGGAAGTTAAGGAGAGCTTGGCTCCTGATCATTAATGTGGCAGGTTCAGAACAAGTTGAAGGAAATAATTTTCTTGAACCCTGTGAGACTCCAGGGTTTTTGTGAAAGAAGGTGAGCTACAAGAGACAGGTAAATCTTTAGAAGCTAGAATTTAGGGAACTCAATGTATGCTTGTTGATTTCTATAGTATTAGTTGAGCAGAAAGTTACTATGTGTCCAGGCACGTGGATGGAGGTAAACTAGTGGCTCAGAAGAAGCTATTGGACTTTGATATTGGCCATTGATACCTAGAATGACAGTGAGGTTCTCCCTTGTGGATCTAACTGGAAGTCTGATTATATCTCCCCACCTCCCCTTACTGTTAACTTGCCCGAAATAGGTCCAACAACACTGATGCATTTCAGCTGGCAGCTGTGTGATAATAGCAAACTCTTAAAAGAGCTCTTCTTTCTTGTCAGGCCTCATTGCCCTTGTTAATGACAACTGATATATGTGAAAAGAGGGATAAATACTCCTTTGGCATCCCGACCAAGCCAACTTCCCAGGATATGATCTCTGCTCCTAAAATGGTTACCAAGTTATACACCTCACAGACTCCAACATCTTTCATAACTGTTACTCATCTGATCCTAACTGAAATGATGGAAGAGTTGTTGCGTACAAGTGCTTGCTTTTTCTTCTTGACTATAAGGAGTGAGTTGAATGAGTAGGTCAGAGACGGAGAGGTACACATTGGGGATGGCAGAAGTTAGCTGAGTATTGTCTAGTATATGCTATAATGGCAGACGTGTTAATTCAGTTGGGTTTGTTCTATTTCTGAAGATGGAGTTCAGTGTATGTCGCCAATTCCTTCCTCCCTTGCTGCTCCAACATCATTTTACATACAGAGTGGTGTCACTGGAGTTTGGTTATTGCTGTCAGTCTGTTCCTGGGGAGAACTGTACTCTCACAATGTGGTGAAAGGAGTTGTGAAAATCAAGGCAACCACCTATCTGAATCTGTTTGCAGTGTTGTGTTTCGAATCTGCACTGCCTAAGGGTGCGATGGTTATAAGGTGGGACACAATTCCAGTTGCATGATAATGGTCATCAACCAAGAACATGACTTGTTCTATGATGGTTAAATCTTGTGCATGTGAACTGTTGAATGGCTCTTTGGCTGGCTGCCATGCTCTAATCTTTTCAGTGGCAAATTTTCTGTGTAGTTCCCACATCTGCTTCTATGTGTGTTTCTATCCCTCTTACAAAATCCCAATGGAAGGCCAAAAGAACTAAATGTTTTTGTTTTTTTTTTTTCCTAGCATTTTGTCTGCTCAGAGAAAACAGCTTGATTTTGTGTAATTTCATATGATGTTTTTCAACAGTTGTATACTCAGCTTGCAAGGGAGGGGAGAGCTGAACAAATTTCAGATAGTACTGTGTTGAAGGGTTTTTTGGTCTAATTTATTCTTAATCATGGGATTAAATCACATCTATACAAACTTATTTAATAATGCACAGTGATTATGGTTCTGAAATTAAGAGATATAATAGCAACTGTATTAAATTAATCCTGGAAACATGAGCATGTCTCATTTCTTACATTTGAAGTGCCTATTTTTCTTGTAATTGATATGGGAAATGTATTTCTGGACCTCGAGCTATAAATTCATTATAATGACATTTGTAAATTTAATTCTTTATTTTCCACATAATTACATTTTAATGTTTAGTTATTCATACTAAAAATTCTAGAATAACCTTGACAAAATGATATAAACCACAAATTATATCAGATTCTGAAGTCAACCAAGCATAGCCCTCTTCATCCTGTCTACTCTTACTGTAGACTCAGCTGCTTAAACTCGAGTGTAAGATTGGAGATAAAAGTGTTAGTCATGCAAATATATCAAATAGAGATTACTTTGATTTTTAGTACCTTTGGACAAAGGTTGATGCTTATTGTAAATGGGGCATCTGACAGTGGCATGAGATATGCATTTTAGCCTCTCGGGTGTGTGTTAGTACAAAAGAAAAAAAAAAGTACTTGCAGCTGTTGCCACACAGCATCCTTTTCCAGATAATTTTGTGTTTTGTTTCTCACTTTAGAAGATAATATCTTTCTGCATGGATGTTACGATTTTTAGCTATTTGACATGAATTAAAAGTAATATAAAACTCATTTTAATATAGGTAATTGTGGCTGCAAAATCCCTATTTACTGTTTTGAATAAATGCAGTGATTTTTGTTTTGGTTTATGTTGTCTGGATGCTTGCTTTTCTAAATTCATAAACCAACAGAGGCCTATCTGAATAACATTATGTACTGTTTTATACTGGAATAACATACCAAAAGAGCCTTGTTTCTTGGGGCAGCATGTCTCCAATTATGATCAACAATGACTTGTTCAAAAACATAATAATAACATGCCTCTTTCATTTCATGGTTTAACTTGGTTTTCCCACCAAATGTGGAAACATTTTGCTGTGGATGGATATTATTCATGGGCTTTGTAAACTGTTAGAGCATACGGCTTTGTTTTCCTGCACGGTGTTGTTGTTAAGGTGAGTGCATAAGCTCTGTCATGATGGCTAAGCTTGGCTTTTTTTGGTAGGAGCTCATATTCCCTGGAATTACTTGTGGTGCGACATAGCACAGCATCATGAATTATTCTGTTACCTTTAACAAGTTTACCTGTGTTTGTTCTTCGTATGTACTATTCATTACATTGCTTAACCAGAGTCAGGTCAATGTTTTGAGTCCTACTGTGCACTTCCCTGGTAGCACCCTGGCATTCACATGAGGATGCTTGGCCAGATTTGTGGCCTTATCATGTGTGCATGTACATCCTACAATCCTTCCCATAAAGAAGCCCTTGCAGACTGCAGTTAGTCCATATCTTACTGTCATTGGTGCCAGATCAATGTGAATTTAAAGAGGGAACCAATACAATACACCAGGTTGGAAGAGACCTTCAAGATCATCGCGTCCAACCCATCAACCAATCCAACCCACCCAACAACTAGACCATACAGCCAAGCACCCCATCAAGTCTTCTCCTGAACACCTCCAGTGAAGGTGACTCCACCACCTCCACGGGTAGCCGATTCCAATGGGCAATCACTCTCTCCGTGTAGAACTTTTTCCTAATATCCAGCCTAAACCTGCCCTGGCGCAGCCTGAGACTGTGTCCTCTTGTTCTGGTGCTGGCTGCCTGGGAGAAGAGGCCAACCTCTGCCTGGCTACAGCCTTCCTTCAGGTAGTTGTAGAGAGCAATAAGGTCACCCCTCAGTCTCCTCTTCTCCAGGCTAAGCAACCCCAGCTCCCTCAGCCTTTCCTCATAGGGCTTGTGTTCCAAACCCCTCACCAGCTTTGTTGCCCTTCTCTGGACACGTTCCAGCAAGTCAACATCCTTCCTAAACTGAGGGGCCCAGAACTGGACACAGTACTCAAGGTGTGGCCTAACCAGTGCAGTGTACAGGGGCACAATGACCTCCCTGCTCCTGCTGGCCACACTGTTCCTGATGCAAGCCAGGATGCCATTGGCCTTCTTGGCTGCCTGGGCACACTGCAGGCTCATGTTCAGCCTACAATCAACAAGTACCCCCAGGTCCCTCTCTGCCTGGCCACTCTCCAGCCACTCTGACCCCAGCCTGTAGCACTGCCTGGGGTTGTTGTGGCCAATGTGCAGAACCCGGCACTTGGATGTGTTAAATCTCATGCCATTGGACTCTGCCCATCTGTCCAGCCTGTCGAGGTCCCTCTGCAAAGCCTCTCTGCCCTCCAGCAAATCAACTGCTGCCCCCAGCTTGGTGTCATCTGCAAATTTACTGATGATGGACTCAATGCCCTCATTCAGATCATCAATAAAGATGTTGAAGAGCATGGGGCCCAGTACTGATCCCTGGGGCACACCACTAGTGACAGGCCGCCAGCTGGATGTGGCGCCATTCACCATCACTCTCTGGGCTCGGCCCTCCAGCCAGTTCCTAACCCAACACAGTGTGATCCTGTCCAAGCCATGGGCTGCCAGCTTGGCCAGGAGTTTGCTGTGGGGGACGGTGTCAAAGGCCTTGCTGAGGTCCAGGTAGACCACATCCACAGGCCTCCCCACATCCACAGGCCTCCCCACATCCACCAGGCAGGTCACCTGATCATAGAAGGAGATCAGGTTGGTCAGGCAGGACCTGCCCCTCCTAAATCCATGCTGGCTAGGCCTGAGCCCCTGGCCATCCTGTAAGTGCTGTGTGATCGCACTCGAGATGACCCGCTCCATAATCTTGCCTGGCACTGAGGTCAGGCTGACAGGCCTATAATTCCCTGGCTCATCCAACCGGCCCTTCTTGTGGATGGGCACCACGTTGGCCAGCTTCCAGTCTTCTGGGACCTCTCCAGTGAGCCAGGACTGATGAAAAATGATGGAAAGTGGCTTGGACAGCTCATTTGTCAGCAATCTCAGCACCCTAGGATGGATCCCATCCGGTCCCATGGCCTTGTGGGGGTCCAAGCTTCTCAGTAGATCTCTAACTTCCTCTTGGAGCAGCGGGAAACTATGCAGCTCTCTGTCTCTTTCTGCCAGCTCTGCAGGCCAGCTGTCTGGAAGACGTTCTGCCCTGCTAGTGAAGACTGAGGCAAAGAAGGTGTTAAGTACCTCTGCCTTTTCCTCATCCTTTGTTACAACGTTCCCCTCCGTGTCAACCAAGGAGTGGAGGTTGTCCTTGCCCTTCTTCTTGCTATTGATGTATTTATAGAAGGACTTTTTGTTGTCCTTCACAGCAGAGGCCAGTCTAAGTTCTAAATGGGCTTTTGCCTCCCTAATTTTCTTCCTGCATGTCCTAGCAACATCCCTAAACATTCCGTAGGTTGCCTTCCCTTTCTTCCAAAGATGATACACCCTCTTTTTTTCCCTTAGTTCTATTAAAAGTTCATTACCCATCCAGGCTGGCCGTCTGCCCCGGCGGCTCATCTTCCGGCACACCGGCACAGCCTGTTCTTGCACCTTCAATAGTTCTTCCTTGAAGTAGGTCCAGCTCTCATGGACCCCTTTGTTTTTAAGGGCTGATTCCCAAGGAACCTTCTGAATTAGTTCCTTGAGTAGCCTGAAGTCTGCCCTCCGGAAGTCCAGAGTGGAGGTCTTCTTGCTCCCCCTCTTGGCTTGGCTGCATACTGAAAACTCTATTATGTTGTGGTCACTGGTGCCTAAACACCCTCGGAGCACCACATCACCCACCAGCCCTTCCCTGTTGGTGAAGAGGAGGTCAAGCAGAGCCTTACCCCTGGTAGGCTCACACAGCACCTGGGATAAGAAGCTGTCCTCCATGCACTCTAAGAACCTCCTAGACTGCCTCCTCTCTGCTGTGTTGAGATCCCAGCAGATATCAGGCAGGTTGAAGTCACCCATGAGAACGAGGTCAGGCGATCTTGAGACAGCCTTAAGCTGCCTATAGAATGCCTCATCAACATCCTCCTCCTGGTTGGGTGGTCTATAACAGACTCCAACCAGGATGTCTGCCCTGTTGGTCTTCCCTCTAATTCTCACCCACAAGCACTCAACCCGATCATCCCTGATCTCCATCTCAATGGCATCCAGTGCCTCCCTGATGTACAGGGCCACCCCTCCACACCTTCTTCCTTGCCTGTCTCTCCTGAAGAGCCTGTAGCCGTCAATTGCAGCGCTCCAGTCATGCGAGTCGTCCCACCACGTCTCTGTGATGGCAACTACATCATAACTTTCTTGCTGCAACAAGGCTTCCAGCTCCTCTTGTTTGTTACCCATGCTTCGTGCATTAGTGTACATGCACTGCAGCTGGGCTGCTGGTTTCACCTCTAGGTCTAGCTTATCACCTCCAGACTCCTGCCTGAGGGCACTGGTTTCCGACCCTTCCCCCTTCGAAGCTAGTTTAAAGCCCTGTCAATGAGACTTGCTAATTCCCTTCCCAGAATCTTTTTACCTTTGGGGGACAGGCCATTCTCATGTATTGTGACCTTTCCCCTCCTCTGGGACAGATGTACTCAATCTGTTACCAGCTGACCTGGTGCAGTAGAAAGTTCCCCAAGATCGAAAAACCCAAAATTCATTCATCTGCACCAGCCCCTAAGCCACCTGTTGACTACAGCGGCTGACCTGTTCCTTATTGTGTTCCCTCCTGCAACTAACGGTATCGATGTAAAAATTATTTGTGCACCTGACCCCTCAACCAGATCTCCCAGGGCCCTGAGGTCATTTTTGATAGCCCTGGGAGGCCTGGTACCAACATCATCATTCCCTAACTGCATGACCAATAAGGGATAATAATCAGAGGGCTGTACCAGACTGGGCAGCCTTCTGGTAACATCTCCAACTTGGATTCCTGCTAGGCTAATAACTTCCCTATGAGATGGGTCCGGCCTACATATGGGACCTTCTGTTCCCCTCAGGAGGGAATCACCAATAACAATTACCCTCCTTTTCTTTTTTAGGGAGCAAGTCCTGATGCCAGGGGAAGGCTGTTTAACCTTAGGCTGCTTTACCTTAGGCTGTTTAACCTTAGGCTGTTTAACCTTAGGCTGTTTAACCTTAGGCTGTTTAACCTTATGCTGTTTAACCTTAGGCTGTTTAGCCTCAGGGAAGACCCCAGATGGTGTGTCCTCCGGCATCAGTATCACCTCACCCTTTGTTGCCATCAGGACCCCTGCTGCCACTCCCCACCTCCCAGGTGTTGAGGAGGCCAAAGGCCTACCCTGCAATTGGGATTTGGTTCTTTGGGTTAAACCGTCTAATGGCCTGGCCTGATGCCCACAAGATGTATGTGGTGTTAAACTCCAGATTCGGTTGTTTCAATAGGATGGCTCTTCCAGGAAAAGTTATTTAGCAGGATCAGAGCCCTGATTGATTTGGCAGGCAGTGTGAGAAGGGGAAACAAAGGGACAAAGCCATGGAGTGATGTGCCTGAAGTCAGGGCAGAAGCCCATGGCAGAGCTGGGTGTTCTGTGTCCAATGCCTGATCTACTCTGGCAGTTGTGCTGCCAGTGGAATAAATGTAGTGTTCATGAATAACCAGCAATGTGTTTTGCCATGAACCACATGAATAGCTGTTTCTGTCTGCATGCTTGTTAGCAGATGAGAGTTATTTTTAGGAATTAAGAAAATTTTTATTCATTGCTTACTGACTTTGAAAATTAACAAGCAAACTAGATCTTCTTTAATTGACTAACCATTGTACTCTCTTCACAGTATATTTATCAAATCTTTTTGTATTTGGTAGTTTCCTAGCAATTTGTGTGTGTTTATTATCTGGTTTATTTGGCAAGAAACCAGTGGAATTGGATGACTCTGAGTAGTTTTGGAAACTCAGCAGTAATCATGGATGCTTTTCTTAATAAAACCCCAAACCAAGAGGAAACTTCAGTATTGTCACAGTGGCAGGCTTTATTTATTGAGATGTGTGTGCCCTTGGGGAATAAGTTTCTCAAAGAGTAGATTCGTGTCCTATAGGGATTTTGTTCAGTTCCTGTATAAATACAATGTATACTGGTGTGATTTGCTGTATAAGTAGAATGTTAACCTGAGATAAGTCAGGTGTAATCATTGATTTATTTTATTTTACTTCAGCATGAAACTTGCAACTTCCTTGCAAGAAGGCTTCCTCTGAAGATGATATTGCTATTATATGGATCAAGTGGCAGCAGTAATTATTTTTCCTTTCTTGATTCAGATGTTATTCAAAACATGTTTCAAAGCTTATTGAACTCAGGGGAAATTGTTTCATTATTGAAGACTTTGTTTGAGTTAGGTAGGTTTTGAGTTAGAGGTCAGCATTCTAGCCTCATTGGATGACATGTTTTTTTGAATCATAGGCTCTTAGGTTTGTTTCAACAGTCCCATCATCCCACTACAAAACCCTATGAAGCCAGTTTGTGAGTGCTTTGAAGCATTGGCTACTTCACCTGCTCCAGTTTAATTCTGTCTGGAAAGTACCTATTGTGCTGTAAGAATAACAGCAGGTTTACTCACCTGCTAATAATCCTCCCTGATGACCACCCTAGGCTGATGAAGTTCTGGAAATACACAGGTGTTCTTTTAGTGTGCAAAAGTACATTCCTTTGATTTCCCAATCTGAATGCATGATTTTTTCTATATTTTGTTTGTTTGCTTTGTTATATTTGTTTGTTTGTTTGGGGGGTTTGTTTGACTTTATTTGGCTTTCACTATCGTGATCATTTTTGGGAACCTAAACTTTTAACATTGATTTCCATTTGGAGGAGGAAAGTAGTAACACAGAGTCAGCATGTAAATACTCAAGTGCTCCTTTGTTTGCCTATATGATGCATTTGTCTTGCTTCCCAAACAAAAAATGAGAACAAAGTGGTTTATTAAGTGGCTTTTTGCCAAACCAGGGATCTCTGCTTCCTTCTGAGAGCCATCCATCCTGCCACATGTTCTCCCATGCAGTGTTACTGGGCAGTGGTGGCAGTTTTGGGGATCACTTGATTGCATCATAAGCCAATTCAAGTTCAAAACCTTCCCAGCCCAACTAATGAAAGATGTTTTTTTGAACAGTGAATAGATAGATTTGTGACGGTTTCTGATCAGAAGAGTGTCAGCAAATAAATGTCAATGAGTGGGAGCAATGAGATGCTCTACTTGTGGTCTTGGCAAGCTATTAATTAATTTCAAGATGTGTCATGAAATAAATTAATCCGAAGTATCTGATCATATAGTGGCTCAAATTGACTCCCAACAGGACTAATTCCTTAAGGAAACCTTAGCTTTGAGAGATTCAGTAGCAATTAATCAATTCTCACATATATGCGAGGTATGTCAAACTTTGGTTTTGTGTAGTCATGAAGAAAAAGCCTTTGTATTGATCTGTCAGAAGTTTATATGGTTTGAAACTTGCACAGATAAGCGTGATGGTTACTTTGACATACAGGTTTCATATGTGATTTCTTTCAGACTTATGGTCCCAAAGGAATTTAAAATACACAGGAATACCGACTTCTTGTATCAATATAGTAAAAGTTAATGGATAATACTTCGTAGACATTTCTGAGTAGCAATTTGGAACACTTCCCAAAGTGTTCTAAATAATTTCAATTGTAGGAAAACTTGTGTGATACATCTTCAAACTAAATTTTCATCTAATTTGTTAACTTGGTGACAACAACATAGAACAAAACAATTTGCTGCGAACTTCTATATGAAATACAAAAAATGGTTAAGTTTGAATACTACTTTCAATATAATTACAGAATCTTACATATATATATCAAAAAGCATAAAGAGCTGAAATATGGTGATTATGCCACAAAAATCCAAAATGCAATAATATGACTTCACCTGGAGCACTGTGTCCATTTCTGCAGTCCCTATTACAAGAAAGATGTGGACATGCTGGAATGTATCCAGAGAAGGGGCACAAGGGTGATTAGAGGGCTGGAGCACCTCTCCTATGAAGACAGGGTTGGTCAGTTTGGAGAAGAGAAAGCTCTGAGAAGACCTTATTGTGGGCTTCCAGTGTCTGAAGGGGGCCTACAGGAGAGCTGGTGAGGGACGTTTTAGGGTGTCCAGCAGTGATAGGATGAGGGGTATGGCTCCAAGCTAGAGGAGGGGAGATTTAGATTAGATATTAGGAAGAACTTCTTCACTATAAGGGTGGTGAGATGCCGGAACAGGTTTTTAAGGTCAGGCTGGATGTGGCTCTGAGCAACCTGATCTAGTGGAAAGTGTCCCTGCCCATGGCACAGGGGTTGGAACTAGACGATCCTTGAGGTCCCTTCCAACCCTGACAATTCTGTGATGAAGGAGACGCTATTTATAGCACTTGGTATGAATATAGTGCTGCAGGCTGACATCGTATCAGGATTTACCACGTAGTTGGCACATTTCAAAATGAGGTGTCGATGTTTTGTCATGTAACATTTACAGTCTTGATGTTTTAATCACTACTGTATGTGCATCGCTGCTTTCTGAGTATAGCAAACAGGAGAAATCTATGTGATAAGCAATGTGCTAAAGAAAAGTTGATGTATTGTTTTTTTTCTTTAATGACTGTCAACAAACCATCTTAATGACTGAGTTAATTGGTGTAATAATGTACTTTTATGGTGGTGGCATATACTATCCGTTAATTCTTTGCAGTGAAAGAATGCAGAAGCACAGAATGATAGTGGTTAGGAAGCACATCTGGAGATCATCTAGTCCAATCCCCCTGCCAGAGCAAGCTGCACAGGACAGTGTCCAGGCAGGTTTTGAATGACAGCAGAGACAAAGACACCACAGCCTCTCTGGGCAGCATGTTCCAGTGCTCTACCATCCTCAGAGTAAAGAAGTTCCTCCTCATGTTTAGATGGAACTTCTTAGGTTCGATTTTGTGCTCATTACCTCTTCTCCTGTCCCTGGGCATCACTGAAAAAAGACTGGCCCCATCCTCCTGCCACCCACTATTTTTGTATAACCATTAATAAGATCACCCCTCAGTCATGCCTTCTCTAGGCTAAAAAAAACCTAAGTCCCTCAGCCTTTCTTCATAAGGGAGGTATTCTAGTCCCTAACCAGCTTTGCAGCCCATGTATCCTTGAGCAGTTCCCTGTCCTCCTGTCATATGAAAAGAGACAACTGCGTGCTTTAAATTAGGATGGGTCACTTTGTAATCAGTTTCTAATTTACTGCATTAATTTGTCTCGACTGTTTAAAGCAGTTTTGCAGTCCGTAATCTGGAGATTTCTTCCATTTGCATGTTTACCCACTTTTTAACTTCTGGAATAATAGTTACTTAGTAAATCAAATAACTAGATTAGAAGAAGGTCCTTTCTATACTTTGGTTATGTTTTTAGAGAACTCTTTCCCTAAAGAAGATATAGTCTCAAGGACTTTGTTTTTAAATGTCTGGAAATGGACAGCTTTTCATAACACATAATTGACTAAAAAAACAGTCGAGTTTGTACCTACTTTCTGCAAGCCCTTTTCCTTTCCAACTATGCAAATGGTCATGATCACAACTTGAACTAGGGAAATTTTATGTTGGGTTTTCTAACCAGTTCTGACTCCTGTGGTTTACTCATCTGAAGAGCCACGGCTGAAAAGTTCTAAGAAGCAGAAGGTGGTATTGGATTCAGTACTCCCTCTACTCTCACTGCAATACCTTATAATGTATACAAATATAAAAGCAGTTATTACATGGCCTTTTTTCTTTTCTTAATGAAAATCCATTCTGAGTAACTTCTCTGTGGCATTTTATGTATTGTTTAAATCATAAATATGATGAATTTTTTTTTTGCAGCTTTTATTGACCAACTTTCTTTTTTTTTTTTTTTTTCAGAGTGAAGGAGTTAGTTTTCTCACCATGACCTCAAACAACAGAGTACAACATTCAAAGAAGCTGCTCAGCATATTCCTTTTGTTTGTTTGGTTTTGTTTTGTTGTTGGTTTGGGGTTTTTTTTGTAACTGAAGCTGCTTAAGGTTTACTTTTTTGTTGTTGTGATTGTTGGTCTGGACAGTTACTTAACTGTTTTGGACTAAACTGTGCAACAAAACTGGGAGGAAGGGAAAGCAACCTGCCTAACTTACTGCCTATCCATGGCATCTACGGTATCATTTTGCTGCTGTTTTGATGGAAATTGGAGATGCTCATTAGATCGTAGGAACTTTGATGCTGGCCTCTTAAGGGGCAATGCCTTCATTTCTTTTTTCTGCAGAGAACTGTATTTATTTTTCAGCGTATTAAGGGATTCTGTAACACCTGCTGGAGCAGTCAGATCTGGTATTTACTGGCATAATTTCAAGCCTGCCACAGTACTACCTCAGTTCAAAGTAAAGCTGGATTTGTGGTGTTGGTGTACGACAGGACCTCCTCTATCTCTATGCTGAGTCTCTCAAGAACAGTTGTCAGCCTTACTGAACTTGCAACGCGTACAGCTGCTGCTGGGTTGTGAATCACTAGCCACAGGGTTTACTTCTCAGACAAAGCCTAACCAGGGCGCTGAAGAGTCTAGAATGGGATGAAACTCTGTGAATTGGACTTGGACAGAAGATTCATAGTAAAGAAATATAAAATGTGTAACTGAAGCAAAGTAAGTCGAAAACATCAAACTGTATTGGGGGTATCTCTCTGTACCTTTGACACACTTGTTTAATCCTCTCTATGTAGGTGTTTAAGTAGGTGATTCAGATTGCAAAAGCCTTTTCTCCTATTTACAAGCTTGGTTTTGTCAGATAACCCTCTTCTTGCTGCAGTTCTTGCAACCAAAAATCCACATAGGCATGCTAGGAATGCAGGGATGATAATGGGGATCAGGCAGATTCAAGCGCTAATATTAACACAGTATTATCTTGCCATCTAGAAACTCTTGATATTTGCCTTTTATCAGGAAAACACCATCGCAGCTGTAGGCATTATGACAGGGAAGACGAACCATTGCAATCACTTATCCTAAGTTCTTTTCAAGGCTACCCATGCATTACATTTCCAGTAGCCTGAATATACAAGTGATGTGGCAGCTACTGTCACAGATGTCACATAGAACTGTTGCACCAGACTAGCAGAATGTCATGTCACCTTGATTCTCCTTCAATAAATTTTTTGAGGAGTTCATTTATAGTTAATGGTACCTTCCCAGTGCCTGCTCTGACAGACATGTAAGTATTACTAAGTTGAGTTATGCGAGAGGTTGTTTTTTCTTGCTGGCTTTTTGTTTTGGGTTGTTTTTTTTTTGTTGTTGTTGTTTTTTAATCATTGTGCTTGGTGGAACGTGTACTTCACTATTAACAATGCATTATCTTTTGGGTTTGATTTTTTTTTTCTGAGGAAGACAAGAATCAATGTCTTACAAATGTAACGAATGGCAGTGTGGTCTTCCTACATGCTGAATTTTTAGAACTGAGGATTGTATTACAAGACAAAGATGAATGTAAACTAATGACACACTTATTTTTCAGTGTGATTTGGGGGGTTTAAATCACAGCAATGCATAGACTAATACAATATTAGATCTAAAATAAATTCAAATAGTCTCTCTGAGTTTGGTTTTGGTTTTGTTTTTAAATAATACTCTAAATGCTTCTAAGACATTCTAAAACGTCTTGTTCAAATCTGGAACTAAAAAAACAAATACCCTTGACACTTTCTGCCTGATGCCCCCTCAGCACTGAGTGTAGTACCTGCTGAATTCAGTGTTTTGAACTTCAGATTAGAAGTAGCCCTCTGTACCCATTAAGCCACTGAAAGAAATGGCAAAACTGCATACAGCAACTTTAAAACAGAAACTTGACAATATAGTCAATTCTTCTCTATCCTGTATATTTCACAAAGGCATATGCAATACTTACATTCTTAATTTAGTTTACAGAATGGAACCAAAATGTATAAATGTTACGTTTGCTAAAACTTCACAATGTATATTGGGTCTTTGTACATTTTGCCTGACTTACCTTAAATTTAAAATATTTTTTGCTATATAACCTTAACAGTTATTAAGCAGTGTTTTCTTTTTGGGTACATACTGTTTCTGGATATCAAGATGTTAAATATATTTCTTGCTATTGTGATATGACAAGAGACTTAACTTATCTTGCTGTGTCTTCCAATGTACACGCTGTATATAAGGATAAATGTGATGCTGCTGGAGACCAGAATAAATGGAACCAGAGTAGTGTATTGTATTTAGTCTGTATTGATCATGGATGCTCTCCTTAATAGCCATATGCAATAAAATACATTATTTATGAAAGGAGTAAAGTATTTGTGTGCCTGTTTTCTCTAGAAGTGGGGTGGTTTTCTGGTTGCTTACATAAAATCAGTTTATTCTTTTTTAAATAGAAACATACTTATTCTGAATAGATCCTACTGCTTTGCATGTACTTACCTGCTTTCCTTTTAAAACTTCTGAAAAATTGTGAAATAATTTAAAATCTTATTTAAGAATAAGAAGACCAGCATTATAAAGGTGAAGTTTCTATATTTGATGAAATAAAAGCAGAACTTCGTCTTAATTTTTAATTCCTATTTTAAAAGCAAGTGAAAGACTAAAGGAGTACTTCTGACAGCATATTTAGTGAGAACTGACTTGCCCTGTACATGCTGTATAGTCATAGTATACACTGGTACAAGATATACAGGAACTTAATGCATTGGTTAGGGGCTCCCATGTGCAGTCATACACACCATGGGGTTACTTACACTTGTGTAAATGATCCTGTTCCAGTGCTCTTTGCACCAAGATAAATGACCTGTGTGAGAGTCATTGACTTATGACAGGAACTGTGGTGATGAGGGGCAGGGAATAAAAACAGTAGGTTTGTAAAAAGCTTGAGGTCCATTTCATAGCAGAGCCTTGATGAGATCTCCTTTGCTTAAGTTGGAGTCTCTGAGTGACATGTCTTTGTTGATACCATGCAAGTCCTGCTGATGCAGGAGTGTTGCAGCCACTGTTCAGAGGGCAGCTTCTGGATGCATGCAGAGTGTGTGATTCCTTAGCTGACCAATTCCTTAGCATGCTGCATAGAGCAAAACAATAACATTCCCTGTCTGCCAAGAACAACATCCTCACGCTGGCACCCTTTGATTGGAACATGCTGCAGAAGCCACATCCTTGACATGCTGGCACCTCTTACTGGAAGAAGAGTTTAGCTTATATATGTGGTTGGATTTCACTGGTTAAGCAATTGATAACAAAGTATAAAAAACAGCCACTCTCAGCAAGAGTTATCTTTGGTTAGGGATTTGGCTAGGGCCTCAGCATAGGGATGCTGCTAGGGATATGCTTGGGACTTCTGTTAGCTACTTCATCTGTTAAGGGCTTCTGGTACTCTGTAGTGCTAAGGATTCTGCAACACAGCAATAAAGGAATTCTGGGAGGACTTCTGAGATTCTCTGCTCTCTGCATTTCTGGAATCTTACTGCTATATGGCAGTGGGGTTTGTGCCTTCATTCATCATCCAGTGGCCCCCAAATCAGGAGAAGAGCACAGGGGAGACATGATGTCTCTGTAAATCATGTTTAAAGTCATACTTACCTGGTCACATCTACCATTAAATGGGTTGATGCTTTCATGGTTACCTTATGTTGTGGGGATGGTTGAAGGACCGTGCTCATACAACTTTCTCTTAAGAAGACAAAACTTTGTTATTATGGTAAGCTCAGTTTCTTTCTCTGAAAATGGCCTGAAGAGCAGTCCTGTTTGTGGCTGCAGCAAGATCATTCTGTGTCTGCTGGAGTGTTCATATAAGCCACAGAGTTCAGACGTAAGTCACAAATAATATATATGCTGCTCAGGGCAGAACAGTCAGTTCCTTCTCTCATCTGTCTTGACCGTCTCGCCTGCAGGCTTTGGTAGGTGAGACAAAATGGGAGACTCTGAATTTTACACTGCCTACATCCTTGAAGAAAAAGAGCAAGGGCTTTAGTGTGAAATTACTGTGGAGAAACACAAGTATCCAAAAGTATCTTCTCCTTTTCTGCTGTCAATAGGGTATGATACCACAAAAGAATGTTTGATAAAATGTCTTGAAGGCTGATGTCAGATGCTCTGGCGGATTAATCTTTGGATAATCAGATGATAAAGGAAACCACTGAACATTTGGCCCACCTGCGGCACAGGCTGGTGTAATGTAGACTGCTTCCAAACAGGGTGACATTTGCACTGACCTGAGAATGGTGCTCTTAAGTCCTTGTCCAGTGACTATACTTAAAGAGTTCAAAGCAGTCTATGACTTCAAACCTTCTTGGGAACCTTGGTTTATATTTTGTGGTACAGGTCTAGGTGTCTCTGAGGCATGTGTGGTAGCTTTAGGCTATGCCTAGCAAATTTTCTACTCCATTCCAAGGAATGAAGTTACCTTGAGCACTTAGCTGTGCCCTAAAGCTTAGAAGCATTCCCAAATTCTTCAGAGTGTCCCTGGAGAGCATGATAGAAGACATCATCTTTCAATAGCCTTTAAATAATGAATGCAGGACAAGCAAGTTGCCTTCTTTGACACCTATTCCTACTGTTCAACTTGCTCAACTTTTTGTTGTCAAAGACTATGGCAAGAAGAGAGGATTCCAATCTTTGCTATGGTAGTTCTGTACTCATTTGTCATTATTCAGACTGAGGAAATGCAACCTAGAGTCTGGTCTTGGGAGAGCCATTGCTGAAGAGTACAAAAGGAACAGATTTGGCCAGAGATGCACACCTTCATGCTTTGTGGGAGACAAATCACCTACCAAATATTTCAGTATATTACTATTGCTTCAGTCATTCCCAAATGGCTTTTTCTTCTTTAGCCAGCTCTTGCAGAGACATGAAGATGGCCTGCAAGACTCACCTGACTTGCACTTGGCTTTTCCTGGGGGATAAGTCTGCGAAAGACTCCACACACAGAGATTGTATTTAATGAATGGGTAGTTTGCTTTTTAGGAGCCCTAAGTATTTAACTTACAGTTGATGACAGATATTTCTTATTTACTGGTAAAATTTGTGGCATTTAGTGGGAATTGGACTTCTGGAAACAGGAGTTACCCGAAGTATCTTAATGGCATAGTAAAATAACAGGGACAAAAAATTTCACCATTCACTTTTGAAGATAGAGATCACTGTGGAGGTTCAACATTTTTAAAATGTATTATTGTGATGTGTCCAATCTATATGTCAAACTAAACATGTTTTACAATGTTTGAGCTAGGGATGGATAAACCTGTGGGATAGATACGATACATAACATTGCTTCATATGAATCACCGCCTCTTCTTCCATATTATTAGGCAACATAGTTTTGTGTGTTGAACATGTGGCTGCCAAAGGTTTTTGAAAAGTCTGCTTGATCCTCAGTATTGCTTTACAGGACTTCTTTGCATCTTCTGTTTTCCCTTCTGCTTAAAGTGAGTAATAAACATAATTGTAAAAATGCATCAGTAAGTGCTGAACTGAATGTAGAAGGCACATGTAGAGGGTGAGGAGCACTACTGTGAAAATACTAGCTATTACACAAGGAAGAAGATATAAACATCAGACTATGCTTACATATTGTAAATGGAGGAGGCAGAAGATGAAATTAGACACACCTTGAAACATCCATTAGTGCAAATTCGAGGAGGGCCTAAATAAATGAACAGGATTCCCTTACCCGGAAAAATGCTTGCTGCAGAAGGACCAGTCAAATTGAACTCCCACATTTGACAGGAATGAAACATTAATATTTTATTCTGTCTTAACCTTTGAAATTTCTGCTACTGCTCCTAAAAATAGTTTCCCTTCTCATTAGGTAAAGATTCCTGTCTGAAAATGTGGGTGTACCAAACAATGCAGTTATTACTTCCCCATTCATTTGTTAGCCTGAGTGATCTATAGTTCAGAGGTGAACATCCAGGCCTACCATTTTACCATCATGGAATTTTTGTCCAAGCTAAAGGTTCCAGACTTAGAACTTGTAATATAACTTATATTTTCCCCAAAAAAATTAACCTGAAGTTTACTCTTAATTCAAAATAGCTGATCAAATGATGAAACATATATAAAGGGATATACTTAATCTCCACTAGAATATTTATATATGAAAAGTCTGACCTTAAAGCAGTAGAGTTAATATGTGATCCTAATTATTTTTAAAACTTTCCTCTCACCCAGGCATAATGGCTTTTTGGACAAATTTGTACACTAAGTGTCTGGAAAGGTCTCCCAGTTATCTCCTGTGAGGTCTCCAAGGTCTAAGTTTGGGTGCTACAATACATTATGACCTTATCTGACAAGTTACTCCTGGGAAAAAATAATAATTATATTTTCTGTATCATTAGCTCTTTATTGACAGTTGACCTGGTTTAAATGCAGTTATCAAAGAGAAGGGAACTCGTGAGACTGGTACTCTCAGATAAAATTCATGTCATTTGCTCAAGAGTGCTCTTACTGAACTGCAGATTAAACTCCACATTCAACATGATGAATCCAAAAAACAGCCAGGTTCTCATCAAACCTTTTGGACAGGTATTGCCATCCTGCATAAGGACCAGAAAATTCAGTGAGTGGTATTCTATGCCATTACTTCAGCAGTGTGATAAACCTAGGTGAAGCTGTCATTGTTCATGTAAATTGTGTATATGCTTAAATAAGCTACAGAGACAGGGGAAAATTAAGTGATACAGTAACTACACTGTCACAGCTATCATTTTACTTAATCTGACCTAGAGATAGCTGTGAGATGTTTACCCCTTCCCTGTGGAACAGTGATTACCTCAAGTTATCTTGCACTTGCCAGGGTGTAAACAGAGGCACTGGAAAGTAAGTTTACACTGAGCTTGCCCTTAGCAGGGTCACCTGGATTACCTATAACATACCCACAGACTGCTCTTTCACTGCTGCCAATTTGCAGTCTAAATATCACAAGCTGTTGCGCAAAGATAAACCCTGGGGCTCTCCATGGCCACAGATTAGGAATCGGCCACCACTGCATTCACGGTGATTTACTGCAATTGAATCTCTGACTCAGAGTCATTTGTGAAGTTGTTTATATATTTTCGATATTTTGGGTTTTGGACCTTATGTCCTTCAAAGGCCTTTCTGTGTTGTGGTATAAGATAGCTTTTGAGCAGTACCTCAGGAAATACAATTAGAGCCAGTTATTTATCGTGTCTATCAAGTTGTTCTGTATAAATATCTTGATTCGTAAGTGGCATACACAAAGAACATATTTTTTTTCCCTAGAACATCAAACACAACAATGACTGCCCATTTTCTCAAGGCTAATCTGCTTTTAAATGACTTTTTGTTGGTTCCTCTTCATTGTGTCAATGCAAGCAGAGAGGAATTTTCATGTCTAGTTTCTGCCTTTAGCCAATGAATCATCAAAGCAATCCAATATTAATTTCAGTTGCAGATAAATGAATGTTTCTCTAAGGGCTTCAGAAAAGTAAAGGTTAAAATTTAACCTTATTTATCTAAAGAACAAATATTGGAGTATTTCTAGTTTGAGCAGTGTCTTTTCTTAGTAACAAACTTGACAAAAGAGGATTAGTATTTTCCTTCTCTGCCTTTGATGCAGATTCTGCTTTATTTCTATCAAATAATGGTTTTGCTGTTTCTCAGGAAATACTTGGACAATACAAACATTTTGTTACTTTACTGACTTGGTCTGTATTTCTCATAAGGAACAGACACCAGGATTTTTCTGTTTCTAAAGGAATAAAGAAAATGAGGTTTCTAATTGAGCAGATGTAGTCCAATGCCTTCAGAACCAGAAAAGTGGTACTGCAAAGGAATTCAAGACAGCATAATTTTCATACTGGAAACCTTCCTTCTGGTAGTTAACAGGCACAATGTTGTGTGATGTACTTGGAGAATTCCATTGCTGGGTTTTATCTGTGACCTTCATTCATTTACACATGTGCAGGTTAGGAGAAATATCCAGGGGCTGTTTGGAAGAACCTCATTTACGTTTTGACTTGCCTTTACCGACTCTAGTCATTGAACTGCCTGTCCCTAAGCTCCAGCAATTCTGTCATTTCCCACTGTGATTGTTCTCAATTTGATGTGTAAAGCAACAATGTACCTTCTTAGTGTGTGAGATGCATCATTGCTCTGTGGATGAAGTTCTCCCATGCTGTTAAGTTAAATGCTCCAGTTCTCCTCTTCTGCAGAAGCAGCACTCCATTCTTATAATTTACAGTGATAAAGGCCTAATTATACTTGTTACCAGACAAGAAATCTCAAGTTTTGTATGCATTCAAATATAGCTTGATATGTCAGTGCACCAGTTGACATATATTTGAAGGATGTTATTTGTTTTGTTTTGCTGGTGAGTGGGTGACTATTTTACTTATCCTCTAGCACAGGAGATCCACAAGGCAGAAAAATATTGTCCATTGAATGAAAATAGAATTATCAATGCATCTCCATCTTTTGTCAGCCACTGAAGACTTCATCTTCCTGCCTCAGTGCTTGAACCACCAGCTGTGCGCCTCTGTTAGTGCATCTGCTTAAATTGTCACATTAATCCATACGGCTGAGATGTAGTGAGGGCAAGAGCTCTACAAAGCTGTTTTTGAACCCTGACTCAAGGAAACAAGAACGGATATATATTTTTCTTGGTATTTATTTCCTTCTGCATTTCAGGTTTTCCAGGAGCCTTTCATGGAAGAAATAAAAGCCTCCAGCTAAGCACAGAGCAATGTGCTTTATGTGGGAAACACTGTAGCCTTTACAGCTGTGGGTACAAAAGCAGTGTAGAAATGTATGCTGTCCTCCCTAGCTGCTGGGACAGGAAGAGCTAACAGGATGGATGAATCATCTGCCGGGCTCTGTTCAAATTGCTCCCACTCCAACCAGCCACACCAGTGGGGAATGTCACAAAACATCAGTCTCAGCCTTGGACAATTCTTTCTGTCATTGTGTTCTCTCCGCTGAAAGGGCCAGACCGGGACCCTTGAGGGATTTTAGCCCCTTCCTCACAGGCAGCTGCTGGAGTGGAGTGGCCCCTCGCAGCTCCTCTGGCTGGGCTGCTCACACAGCTTCCCCGCACTGAGGCAGGCCACTGGCCCCTCCACTCACCCCTTCACTGACTCTGCAGTGCAGCAATCGCTCAGGTTGTGTCTGCTTCATTTGCAGCACTAAAGAGGCTTTATTGGCTGCTGTGCTGTGCTCCACTTTCTGGGATCCCCTGTTTGATTCTGCTGCATGCCTCCTTGGCAAGAAGAAAGCATTTTGTTTACCTCTTAAAAGAAGATTCATTAATATATTTTTCCTGTTCTAGTTTATTTGTGTGTCATTTACCCTGCGTAGGCAATTTTGCTTTCCTAGTTCTTTTGTTGTTGTTGTTGACTGGGGAATGGGGGAGGTTTGTTTTTATCATTGATGTATTGGTGAATTAAGTAATTGTTTGCAAAATGAAGCTCATGCTTGTTGTGGTTTAGAGATTATTTTCTTTTTTCCTTTTTTTTTTAAAGTTTCTGAGCCAAGTTTTGCTAGCAGTTATTTTTATGCAGCCCCACTGAAGCTGGTAGAATTGCTTAGTTATAACTGAGCATTGCATTAAGCCCACTGTAATTTCCTCTCAAGCTTTGTTTAAAAGGGTGTATTTATGTGAGTTATTTACCAGTGACCACTGCTGGCACCAAAGGCCCCTCAAAAGGAGCAGATGCAGTGTGAACATTCATAAATGAAGCCCCCCCTGTATTTCTAAACTGCCAGGATATCAACCTGAGAAATTTTAAACAAACAATGCTGAAGATCTCAATCTGCATTAATATTGTTACACTACTGCAAAAAGCAGTGGTGCTATTTTAGCAGAGAAATCAAATTGATGTTTTTGACAGTGTAGACAGGTTGATCGAATAAAGTGGAGGTCAAGTAATAATTTCACAACTTTCACTTCACTGTCCTACAGAGGATGTAACTTCACTTCTTTCTTTTTTTTTTTTTCTTTTTTTTTTTTTTTTTTTTGGTATTTCCGAATGATGAGATGACAGTTCAGCAGAGTTCCTTCTCTCTCTCTCTTTTTTTTTTTCCCCTTTACATGCACCAAATGATTTTTTCAAGTTTTCCATGCCCAGTTTGTATATTCTGGAGGGGCTGTGAAATGAGAAAATGGAAAGTGATTCAGCTCACAGTGCAGGTTTTGTTGCTGCTTTTAAGGAAGGGAGCAGTGGGTGGGCAGTGTGGCAAGCAGTGAACAGTAGTAACCTGTCACTGCCTGGACTTGGAAAGCTGGTCAGGTGGAGGAGAATAGGGGAGGTGAGATGACCAGCATATTGCAGGGGCTTACAATGGCCCTCACATGGTTATTTAAGCATAGGAGTTGATACAGAGCAATAAGGGTAGGACATGCTTTTTCATTCCTCAGTCACAGTATCACAGTACATTAGAGGTTGCAAGGGTCCTCCAGAGATCATCGGGTCCAACACCCCTGCCAAAGCAGGATCACTTAGGGTAGTCAGCGCAGGAATGCATCCAGGTGGATTTTGAAAGTCTCCGAAGAAGCAGACTCCACAACCTCCCTGGGCAGCCTGTTCCAGTGCTCTGTCACCATCACTGTAAAGAACTTTCTCCTCATGTTGAGGTGAAATTTTCTATGTTCAAGCTTGACTCCATTCTTTCTTGTCTTATTACTGTGCACCACAGAAAAGAACTTGCCCCCCTCCACTTGACACCCACCTCTCAGATATTTATACACACTGATGAGATCCACTCTCAATCTTCTCAAGAATAAACAGTCCCAGGTCTCTCAGTCTCTCTTCATAGGGTTGATGCTCAAGTCCCCTAATCATTCTCATGACTCTTTGTTGGATTCTTTCCAGCAGTTCTCTGTCTTTCTTGAACTGGGGAGCCCAAAAATGGATGCAGTAGTCCAGGTGTGGTCTCACCAGGGCAGAGTAGAGAGGTAGAAGAACCTCCTTAGACCTGCTGGACACACTTTTCTTGATGCACCCCAGGATACCATTGGCTCTCCTGGCCACAAGGGCATGTCTTTATTCCATGGAGGCCTGGAACTTAATTAAGTTTGTCCTACAAACTGTTATTTTGGGATGAAATTATTTTAATAATTCAGTCAGATGCATTCAAGGCCAAATTAAGAGAGTGAACTAATGACTGCATTCTGGAAGAAAGGCACTTTTTGTTCATTGCCACTCTGTCAGGGAATGGCTGAGATCAATTTCCTCTTTCTATAAAGCCATAGCACTAGAGCTTAAAAGATTTATGTTAAAAAAAATAAATCTCCTCATTTCAGAACAGAAAAAAAAATGTGATTGATTTGCTCCCTCAAAGAAAGGAAATCCTTGTCTAATTAACACCCTGATTTGATTTATTTTAAGATAAAGCACTAGATGATGGTGCATAATGACATTTTGTTATATATTTTATTTTCTCTTCTCTTAGACCAGTGAGTTAGGGTGAACAATGTAACAACATTTTCCACTGGCCCTGTGACCACAGTTAAAAGGATTTTGAAAGCCAAATTCTGAATTGCCTCTTCAGAAGACAGACACATTCCAAAAAACTGTTAAGATCTCTTTGTCATTCTGACTACCTAAGTTTTAAGTTTAAAACCTGTTTCCTTGGTAACTAGACCGACTAGGCTAGTCTGCTCACACCATGCATGCAGAGGCCAATGCGTGCTGTACAAAGCTTATTGAGCCATTTAATAAAAACACATTTAATGCATTAGGGTTTTTGTACTAATTTTAGAGGGCTCCTGGGAGACAAAAGATAAACTTTTGTCTGCTGCTTGCCTTGTTCTGTATAAATTCTGATGGGATTCAAGAAGGTATCATGATGGAGGATGGTGACATTCCCTTTGTGAGAAGAAAGTTGTTCTTTCATTGGACTGGCCTTTCTCCATTGCAGTTAATTCCTAGCTTCCTTCCTGGGTTTCTCCCAAGTGTGGTCAGCTGCAACACCACTTTACTGTACTTTTTCTGTCTACAAATGCTGCTGTAGACATTCGAACTTGGTTATTCATGGCATATCTCTGTGCTGTCGTCACATAGCTCTGTGACAGGCAGCTACTTGGATATTCCTGACTGGCAATTTGACTCTCCACACCAAGACAATGTACATTCATAGCATCTTGGTTGCCTGCCACTCAGCCCATCTGTTGGTTTGACTTTTTGCCCATTTAAAAGTCAGTCAGACAGGGGTGTAGGTGCCAAGAAAATGTGAATTGAGAAGGGGAGTCTGCATAACGCTGCTGGCAGAGCATCTTCAGCAAAAGCCTCCTCCTTTGTGGCAGCCATCACTGCCAGATGCCTCCCTACAGTAGGTTACAACTGCTGACATTTGCATACCAAGAAAAGGATACATGAAGCAGAGAAAAGGAGAGAAGACTTTTCAGGGTAGCCTTGACAACTTGCAAGGCAAGCTGTGCTGCTGCAGGTACTCGGCTCACAGCACATTAAGAGAGGCATGAAACTTGTGGGGTATTAAAATGTCACTCAGTAGGAAGGAGAGCACATTGTCAGTGTACTAGGGTAAACCTGAGGTAACCTATTATGCCATTGACCCAATTCTGTCAGATGCAAGAAGCCAGTAAAGGTATTTCTCCTCCTTCTCCATGTAGGAGATGTGATCTATACGAGATCTTAGCCCTTGAACGCAGAGTGGAGATTCGAAGTTAAGATCGCTTAAGATAGATCATCTCTCACTTAGCCACAATCAGGTTGTGCAGTGAAAAGGATTAACTCATCTGTGTATAACCTTTATAATCTGAATCTGGAGAGTGTCAGGTACATGTTTGCTCTCAATGCTGTCCATAAATGCATGTTTCACTTCAAGTCTGGCTGACTGGGATTACTTTATATGTGAAGCCAACTTGTATATCTATCTTTGTTCCTTGGACATCCCTTCTTTTCTGCTGAATAAATGTTACTGCTGCTGACATTTACACCAGAGGAACAGATAATTTCTTTCCATCATCATTACTACAGTTGAATATAGGAGGGAAATCACTTCAGCATTGGTCAGTGGGAATTTGTCCTATCAGCAGCTATAGTTCAGCAATACATTGCAACCTAACTAGTGTTTCATGGATAATTTTCTTTACTACTAAAAACATGAATAGATGTGTGTGGGCAGTCCAAACTCCAGAGCATTTTAAATTATTCTTTATAAATTAAAGAAAACAATCACCCCAAACAAGGTGAATAGCTCTGTGTTCTCTGAATTACTTTCTTACTTTTCCAGGCTTTTGTTTGTTTGGTGTATTAAATTTGCTTGGGTTTTGTTATAAACAAAGCCATGATTTTCCTAGCTACTCTATAAAATGCACCTTGGCACCAGGAGCTTCTAAGTAGTGCAGAGATTATATTTATCTTCTCATGAACCCAAGAAAGGAGTTTGTGGAATGCACTGAAAGCAAACAATTGCCCAGTCTTCTTTCTCAGGATTTGCTGCAGTGAAAAAGATGAGGTTTCAGGTATCAAGCAAGGCTGTCCCAACTCCTCTTCCACCTTGTCTTTTTTTCTCTTTCTCATGTCTTTTGGCCAAGCAGAGAATCCCAGCTTCCACCAGCACTGAGCAATGTATTAAAGAAGTAATTCAGCACAAATGATGTCTGATGCTGTACTCTTCTTTCCCTGATAGCTCCAAGTGATGCTGAGGAATCTGATGCTCAACATGTTGTCTCTGAGCCAAGAGTTAGGGACCACTGCCTGAGGGGACAAGAAGCAGATTTGGTGTGCCTACTTGCCAGTTAATAGTCAGCCTTATATTGTACTTCCTCACTGCAAGGGAAAACAAAAATCAGTTAGAAGGCACTAAAAATCCTAAACAATAGCAACAATTCTTCCCCTTACCCCTTTCCCATTTCTGTGTAGCCTTTGCAATGCAAATTTACTGCCACATGGCCCACATTCATTGCCTTTCTCCTGACCTCTGTCCTCTTTGGTCTTTGGCAGGATACATCCCACAGACACCTCCGTGTCTGTAAGTTGTATCCTGCACAGTCCTCTACCTTGTCAGCGTGATGGGGATCAACTGGAAGTGGATATTCATGCTTGTCTCCCAGCCATGTCACCATTCTCCAGGAGGATGTTGTAGGGACCTAGGATGAGTCTTGGTTGTAATCAGGGTTGTGGAGACAGAGAGAATTGATAGGGGTAAGGTGGGACATGTTATTATAAGAAGGAGAAAAGCAGAAAGCTTTGTTGGAAGAGGGGAGTTCAGTAAGCCACAGCTGAGAGAAAGAAAAAGATATAGAGCGAAAAAAGGAGGAGACAGGAAGTAGAAGTGAAAGCACTGGAGGCGTTCTTCTCATGCTACTTTCCTTCACTCAGGAGTGAAGTAAAAATAGTCCCATTGTCTGGAAAGGTGTTAATGAAGAGAAACCACACCCTTATTCTCACTTGGAGCCACCTGCAACATGGCATTTGGTGTCATGAGAGATTCAAATAGCAGTGTGTAAACCCAAGAGTGTGCCAAGGTAGTTGGATGTTAAAAGATCAGTCCGTCCTCTGCACAGAACAAACAGCATCACTGAGGCAATACTTAATATTTAGTCTGAGTGGCGCTAGGAAGTATGAAAGTTCTAAGAACTGCAAAAAAGTGTCAAATACTCTCCTGTTGTTAACATACTGCAGTCTACTGAACAAAATTCCACTCAATGAAAGCAGCTTTTTAAAATAGCATGAGCCTAATTCGTCACTCTTCTTCTGTGTACTCTACAGGGACTCTTGCCAGCAGCTGAACTGCTGCTTTGTGGTCCCAGAAAAATATTGCTTCCCCTCCCCCCTTATTAAAGACTACCCAGAATTTAGCTGAGAAAAACAAATATTCTTTATTTAAACATTTTGTTAAAATCAGATTATTTTGGCATGTATTTTTCAATAGGCCTTTTTCAACAGCAGTTCTTCTGTATCTCTTGGTAGCCATGGATTATGAGAGAACTAAATGATCAGTCCTAACTTAGGTCCATTTCCCATTCTGGATCATACATTGTTATGCCAGTGTTGTGTAAAATGCAGATTTTTGAGTTCCAAATTTGGGTATTCAGCATTACCATAGTTAAACCCAATAATAAAACTGTCTAATACATGTATAGAATGATAGAATGGTTTATGTTGGAAGGCACCTCCGAAGGCTATCTAATCCAAACTCCCTGCGGTGAGCAAGGACATCCTCCTCTAGAACAGCCTTGTCAAGCCTGACCTTGAACATTTCGAAGGATGGGGCCTAAACCACCTCTCTGGGCAACCTCTTCCAGTGTTCCACCATCCTCATGGTAAAGAACTTGCTCCTAATATCCAATCTAAATCTCTTTTTTGCTGCTTTAAAAACACTACCCCTCATCCTATCACTACAGATCTTTGTTAACAGTCCCTCTTCAGGCTTCTTGTAGGCCTCCTTCAGGTACTGGAAGGTCTCTACTAGGTCTTCCTAGTGCCTTCTCTTCTCCAGGCTGAACAAGCCCAGCTCCCTCATCCTGTCCTCGCAGGAGAGGTGTTCCAGCCACCCAACCATCTTCGTGGCACTTCTCTGCACCCTCTCCATCAGGTCCACATCCTTCCTGTGTTGAGGACTCCAGAGCTAGACACAGGTCTTGCCAGAGCAAAGCAGCAGACTCACCTCTCAATCTGCTGGCCACACTTCTTTTGATGCTGCATACTCTTTCTATGTTCTGTGTGTTTTCATTGTGTAAGCTCTATGCAGTTGCTCCAATAAATATCCTGTGTAAGTACCATCCTCTTACCCATTTATAGAACATCACTGTGGAGGATGCACTTCCAAAACAGGTTGGTGAATTTGCAGGCTAAAGCAAGACAAAATTATTCTGATGCTACAGTCATTCACAAACAAGTTAAGTTAGCAGAGGGAACTGCCACTGGAATAAGCAGTCCTGCTTTCTCCTTGCCCCTGTGCATATTTCCCCCTTGGCCCCTTGATACCATGCCATCCCTGGTGCCACCACAAGGTTTCATGCAGCTGCACAGTGCTGTGGCCAGGGAAACTCATCCAGGAGAACACTATGCCAGGAAAAGTGTCTTGGCTGCTTCAAACACGAGTCCATTCCCCTCTGGTCCACTGCATTGACAGGCACCTTCTGATGCCAGAACGAGGAAGAGAGCAATGTTGAGCCAGAAAAAAATGAAGGTGATGGGAGAATGGGATTGCTTCTTTTGGCCTCAGCACCAGACCAAAGTGTTTGTGGAACTGAAGCCTCTGAGTGCCAGGTCTGGATCTCTTGAATTAATGTAGTTAAACCATGAATAAATTCTTATTCTGGCAGATAATTTTATCTGTCCTATGGTAAGTAACATCCATTGCTTATTCAGTCAGCTTTCTGGAATATGGGCAATAAATATATTTCTTTTCAATTGTTTTTGTGGAACTTTCTATAACAATGTTTGAATGCAGCAAGTCTTTCCTGGTTGAGTCAGGCTGCACCCCTTTTGTTGAACTCCAAGCTGAGATATCAGGGATTGCCACATACTTTTGGGGCACATTTTTGGGGAACTTCATTGACAATGCCCTGCAGCAATCACTGCTGAGGTCCTTACTATTTCCCAGTGCAAAGCCTATAGTATGGTGTGCTTAATATGTTTAGTGAGCAGGAGATCAGCAGAAATGACTAGCCTGAAAGGTGTTCTGACTGGTGCCCTTCTCTGAGTGGCTCTCCCCATAGTCTTCCATGACTACAGGAAAATGATTAATGTAAGGGTCTTCAGTAAAAGACATTTTGTCAGGTACTTGAATAGTTATGATTCAGACACTCACTGTCTTTATTAGTGGCATTTATGTGCGAGTAAGCACAGCTTATGCCCCACAATGCTAGACTAAAGCTGTTTGCACAATGCCTCTAAGTGAGGTAATCTTGGAAGAGGCAAGGACCATCAGGATGGCCAGTCCTCAGAGGAAATACGTGCAGTTGGGTGCAAAAATGGAAGTCATCCAAACATTGCACAATTGCTCACTCAGAAATCCCAAATGAAAAAACAATCCAGATGCTACATGTAGGGATAGACCAGGGGGTTTACTGACTGGGTAAGGGTTTCAGAAAGTAACGAAGAAGTGAGTCCCTGTTCCCAAGAGCATGTAGTGTAGGTGGCAGAAAGCCCCCAGCAAAACAAGGCTGAGCAATAGATAGGAGGGTAGCCCACTGCAGTTCAGATGAAGTGCAGACATCTCAGATGCATGGAGGGAACAAGTTTAAAGGCATTGCAGATAGTCTTAGGTTTCTGTATACAGCTCTAGGTGAGCTGATGGCAATGGGTCACCGATTTTGTCCTCTGGCTTTGTTCAATAAGAGCAGCGAATATAGATATCTTAGGCTGGAGAAAAACACTGCTACTGGTATTCAAAATAGCAACAGTAGGGCGAAAGGACAAATCTTTTACAAACCACACCAAGTTAGGGCGTGGAACACTGAAAGTATAGATGTACCACTGAAACATCAGGAAATAAAACTGCTTTTTCACCTTTACAAGACGTTTCCTTACCTCTAAAAAATTCTTCCTATTTATTTTCTTTTATAGTCACACATTCCTCACGCCCCGCAGTTCCTCCCCACCCCCCCTGTTTTTTTGTTTTACTAGGTTTGAGTTGGGAAACATCTTCTTTGGTTGCCTGAGTGTTGCTTTAATTTGCAGTTCTACTTTGTTTTGCAAAATCATTCAGGAATTCTTCTTTATCCAAAGGCAATTGTTAAAAGCATTTCAGTAAAGCCTCTAAGAAGAAAGACAGCTATTCTTCTGTTATCCCCTTTCTCTGTATATTTTGTTATTCTCCCCTTGCCTTTGCTGATGACCATTAATTTGTCCATTTAGAATCCAAGGAAAAACTCTCTTTTGTATTTCCCGAAAAAGACAGTGTTATTTTCTGTCCTTCGCAAGGTGTCACATGTGCAATTTCCTTCCTGCCTCGAGGTCTGAAATCCCCACAACAATGCCTTCTTCCATCAAGGACTCAGAGGGTCCTCTGCAGCAAAACACTTGAACAAACACTTAAAGTTAAGCCTCTGCATGGCCTTGTTTAACGAGATGGAGAAGTATGAACGTGTCTTGAAATGCACAGAATTTTTGTGTAAACATTCCGAAAATCTGCATTCAAAAGGGAACTGATGATTTTTTTTACACTGGAAGTTGCTTTTTGCTTGAAATGGCTTTTCAGTTGATAGCAAAATTTCACTTTGTTCAGCATTCCATAAGAATAAAAACAATAGACTCCTCAAAGCCAAGCTTCCAACTGGAATTTATTTTTTGTTTCCATTCTCACAAAACATGAAAAACTAAGGAAATTTTAGCTGAGCTCTTCTTTTACCCCAGAAAAAGACAATAAAACATATTGACCCTAGACTTAAACTACTAAGTGACATGAAAAATAAGAGGAAAAAAAAATCTGTTGTTATTTGCTTGGATTTTTATGCTTTGTGGTATATAAACCAGACTGAAAATTTTGAAGATTAGATATGGGTGACTCGTGATACACAGTCAGATTTCCCATGTGTGGTTTGGTTTGATACCAGTTTTTTTCCAGACCATTCTCTTCTTTGGAAGGACAGTTTGCAATTTCTGCTTTCTGGAACTGTAAAGTACTCGAAAGCCTACCTGCAAAATTGTTCCCTTTTACCTTATCATAGTCAGATACACGTCAGCAATTCCTGTATATCCCTAAAGTTTTTTCCAGGATCACTGTGTGGGCAGGGTATCATGAAATCTGTTAAGAGATCCAGGGACTGGCACTGTGTAATGAAGAACTGTAAATACTTGCATCAGATGAATGCACTCAAAAATAGGTGATTATACTGTTTCTGATGCAAGGAATTAATCAGGAAGTCTTTGCACAACGAGTCTGAAAGATTAGGCCCCATGTCATTTGGATTAAGGTGTTGCTGTGTTGCTATCCCAGATGAAGTATAGGATTTATATAAATGTCTTACCCTTGCTGAGGATCAAACAATTCAAATAACTTGTTTGGGTGGTTTCCATACTAACGAGAACTGTGTTTACATCATGAGCAGCTGTTGGTGTAGTTTGGTCCTGTACAAAACCAAATCAAACTAAAATCCTTTTTAATTTCACATTTGTTACCTTGTTTTCAATCCTCTTGGCCATAGCAGCTGCTTTGTTCGTCTGGCAGAAAAAATTCAAGCAGTCTGGACAGAGAAGGAAAATTCCTGCCTAGTGGGTTCCCCAGATTTTGGGCAGTGTTGTTGTGCTTCCTCCCTCCAAAAATGAGAAAGAAAAGAACAAGAAAGGGAGATTTTTTTTTTCCTTTTTGACTGGTTTTCTGTGAGCTGTCTAGAGGCATCACAGAATCACAGAATGATGGGGGCTGGAAGAGACCTCAAAAGATCATCCAACCCCCCATGCCAGAGCAGGAACACCTATACCAGATCACACAAGAACACATCCAGGCAGGTTTTGAATATCTCCACAGAAGGAGACTCCAGAACCCCCATGGCAACCTGTTCCAGTGTTCCATCACCCTCACTGTGAAAAAAATTCCCTCATGTTTACATGGAACTTCCTATGCCTCCACTTCTACCTATTGTTCCTTGTCCTGTCATTGGGCATCACTGAGAAGAGCCTGACTCTATCCTCCTGGCGCTCACCCTTCACATATTTATAAACATTGATGTGGTCACCCCTCAGTCTCCTCTTCTTCAAGCTAAAGAGCTCCAGCTCCCTCAGTCTCTCCCCGTAAGGAAAATGTTCCACTCCCTTAATCATTTTTGTTGCTCTGCACTGGACTCTTTCAAGCAGAAAAGGGACATCATCTACTGACACCAAACTTAGTCATTGCAGATCGTTTTTCTTCCTCTGTCAGTGATATGAGGGAAGGATCCAGCAGCCTCAGGTAGCAGGGCTCTGCACTGTGCGTTACTCTGGACATTAAATCCTGGAGTACCCATCACAGCTTCATTAGGCACCTCCAGTAGAAGGACTTGAAGAGCGCCTTTGAGATCAAGGACCTGGGATTGTGCGTTCATAATTGATACTTTAAAACCAGGTTCTGCCCCCATGATAACTGCCCTGAGTTTTCTGAGAGAAGATCAGGGTCCTTTTCTCCCTTAGGAATTAAATGTTAAGTCTTATTCTTCAAAGGGTTTTGTTTTCATGTACACACATTCAAATCTTCCATGTGTAACTGTGATAGCATTAGTTCTTTAAATGAACACAAGCATAAAGGACAACATAGCTCTTTATATCTTTTGCAATTAATATGGCCCTGACAAGAATGTTGCAGATGACATCAAGTTAGGTGGGAATGTTAATCTTCCTGAGGGTAAGGGGGCTCTACAGAAGGACTTGGATAGATTGGGTCAGTGGACCAATGTTAATGAGATGCGCTTCAACAAGGCCAAGTGCCAGGTCCTGCACTTGGGTCACAACAACCCCAAGCAATGCTACAGGCTTGGGGAAGTGTGGCTGGAAAGCTGTCTAGCAGAAAGGGACCTGGGGGTTCTAATCAACAAGCAGCTGAATATGAGCCAGCAGTATGCCCAGGTGCCCAAGAAAGCCAATGGCATCCTGGCTTGTATTAGAAATGCTGTGTCCAGCAGGTGATTAATGATAGAACAAGAGGGAATGGCCTTAAGCTGTGACTCGGTAGGTTAGACTGGATAGTAGGAAAAAAATTTTCATGGAGAGAGTGGTCAGGCATTGGAATGTGCTGCCCAGGGAGGTGGTTGAGTCACCAACCCTGGATGTGCTTAAAGGTCATTTGGATGTGGTACCTGGGGATATGGTTAAGGGGTGAACCTGATAGAGTAGGGTCATCGGTTGGACTTGGTGATCCTGACTGTCTTTTCCAACCTGAATGTTTCTGTGGTTCTGTGATACTTTTCTTCGAAGTTTAGAACCTGTCTATTAATGAACTTCATCTTGCCTAGCTAGTTCAAGTCAGGTCTGATGAAAGCCACCTCTGGTTTCATGTTTTGTTTACATTAAATGTCTTTTTAAGCTTTGGTATGGGTGGCTGACCTTTATAGGAAAAAGCTATACTAGTTCAATGCATCTAGAAGCGTTAAACAACTGTAATGACCGTTAAGTGAAAAGTGGCTGGGCTGAGATACACCTTTCAAATTAATGCTGCCAGGGGAACTTGGTGCTCACATGTTTTGTTTGTTGATTTTTTTTTTTTTTTTTTTTTTTTTTTTTTTTTTTTTTTTGCTAGGGAGATTTACATCTGCAACTCTGGCTTCAGAGGCACCCTGCATTGTATTTAAAGGAATTCCGCTCCTTTTCTCTGGAATGCAGGATCAAGAGAGTGCTTACACATTAAAAATGAAAGACTAAATCAAACAGCATTGGCTTATTCTTTAAAGTAAACAGAACAAAGGCTATTGGTGTCAGCCACAGCAGCAGTCAGGTGTGTGCTGACAAAGGAAAGAGAGCAAAGAAATTCTTTCTGACTAAAGAAATTATTGGTGGTTGTTAAAAAACCTTTTTCCAGGAGAAAATGCTATTTTTAAAGGAATAACAACAACAAAAACAACAGTAATAATAATATCAGAAGGCAGAGTTGTTTGCAGTAAAATGGTTGCACACTATCCAGCTTATGGCCCTACTCAGAAAAGTGCTGAGCACACCCGGGTTCACAGAATTGAGTAGAAAATTGGGTTATGCCCTCAGAATCGAGCCCAATGACAGGATGAGGCAATGCTTTAGGGAATGACTCCCGGATTTATCATTAATATGCTGTAGGTGAGGAACTCCATATGCAGTTTTGACAATAGGGAAGCTATGCTGCACAGTTATACTAAAGAACACAGCAATTAGCTGGCCCTACTGATGTTTACCTAGCTTCTTTTTGAAAACAAAGCTTCAGTTTCATTTCTCAGGCTGCCTGGATTGTGTCATCTGTTTCGGTTTTCTTAAGTCCATGTGTTCCATTAGAGGTTAACTCCAATTCAAGAAAGTGGGGGGGGAAAAAAAAGAGTATGTCAATGGAAACCAGTCTCTTCTATAACATGACAGAAATCAGAAAGAAGTGTATTTTTATATAGTGGCAGGTATGTATCAGAGTGGGATTTCAGTAACTTATCAATGATAATAACATCTTAGCAATGAGAGACAGTGATTTCAGGCTGCTTCTTAGTCCTTTTTCCTATGCAAGGCTGCTACTATCACAAAGGGAAGAACCTGGTCTATTCTTATTTTGAATCATGCAGGTAATGCCAAGGAAACAAAACCTGTCTGAATGGCAGTATTGCAGTGATTTCTGGCAACAGCATCCTACTATTTGCTCTTGCTTTGCAACCTTATGCAACAAATACTGCTGGTTTAAATGAAAGGTAGGAGGAGTTGAAGGCAACGCAGGCTGGGAATGCCTGCAAGAAAGATGGCTTAATGGCACAAAATTGCTTCTAAGATGGATTTAAAAATTATGTCAGACAATGGATATATTTGCAGCTTTGTTGCGTCCTCTGCTACAAACTACAGCCTGGACAGTTTGGGGTGCAGCCCCTCTTCTCCACTTGCTGAAGTGCCAGCAGTGTGAATGCACATCTGTATGTTCATCAGAGGAGTTTTGCTTAGTAACCGTGCACCATTTCCAGATGCCTGACTGCAAGTGAATAGTTTTTATTGTTGCAATGGTTATCTTACTACTAGTGCTGTGATTTTTTCAAATAATAATGTCAAATTTTCTTGACACAGATGAACCAAGTGAGTAACTGCTACCCCTAAAGAGGCCATCACGTTTCACCCTTTTCCTTCTCACAGAATCACAGACTGTTAGGAATTAGAAGACATCTCAAAGTTCATCTACTCCAACGCCCCTGCCAGATCAGGACCACCTAGAGCAGGTCAGACAGGAACATGCCCAGGTGGGTTTTAAATGTCTCCACTGAAGAAGACTCCACAACTTCTCTGGGCATCCTGTTCCAGTATTCCGTCACCGTCGCAGGGAAAAAGTGTTTCCTTATGTTTACGTGGAACTTCCTGTGTTCCAGCTTGTACCCATTGCCCCTTGTCCTATCACTGGACATCACTGAGAGGAGCCTTGCTCTGCCCTCCCAACACTTGCCTTTGATATATTTATAAACATTAATGAGGTCACTCCTCAGTGTCCTCTAAGCTGAAGAGACCCAGATCCCTCAGCCTTTCCTCATAAGGGAGGTGTTATTTTCCTGCCCTCTTTCCCACATCTCTGTATTTCTTGTCCCACTCATAAGCATAATTCCCTTCCCTTTCTCTTCACAGTATCACAGTATTGCCAAGGTTAGAAGAAACCTCAAAGATCATCGAGTCCAACCTGTCAGCACAGACCTCATTAAGCTGACTCCCTCATTTGGAACAAAAAACCCAAAACAAAACCCAAGCCAACAAAAACCCCCAAACCAAACAAATAAACCAACACTGCCCCCCCCCCAACAAATACAAAATAACAAAACAAAACAAACAAAACCCAAACCAAACCCCACCAAAACCCCCCAACCATTGAACCCAACAACCCTACATTTTCTTTGTTCCACTAAGTTTTAGAATTATTTTATTGAACTGAATTCACTAAACATCTTGGTTGTCCCTCCATGTTACCAGACAAACAGCAGAGCTGGCACACGCTAAGTGACAGCATGAGTGTGCAGACATGGTGAATGAGTGCAGGCTTTCTTTCTACCTGTAGCAAATTACTTGGCTCATCCTACTGAACAAAGCTGTACTCTGAGAGCCAGTTTAAGATGTTCTGATTTTTCCTGTCCCTCTTCCTCTTCCCACTGACTGTTCTTTTACTACTTTCTTAGCTGTGCTGATACTACTATTTGTGGACGTGTTGCAAAGTGGGACGTTAAAATGATAAAAATCTCTCTTCAAAACTATTTTTTTAAAAAAAGGATAATGATAAATCCTTCTGATCATTCTGGTTATCAGAGCACAGCCCAAAGCAGCCCAATATCTCTTTAAGTTGGCAGAGCTGGGAGGGCACTGAGATGCAGCTGAAAACCACGTGAGTTTGCAAAGATGGGAACTAAGTGTCTGGGAACAGGGAAACAACAAACTATTTGCCACTGCTTTGCCATTAGAGAAAATAAATGTCTACGTTACGTGGATTTAGTTTTTGTATTCAGTGGAGTCTGAAGTGAACACAACAGGGTAATGTTCAGCAACAGATGAAGTGGAATTTCTAACCACTGATGTAAGTACAGATTTTTAAGGTGACGACAAAAGGCAAAGCACATCAAGGTGACAGCTGTGTTTTCAGCATTGATCACATAAATTGAGAGCTGGTGCCTGCTGGGAACAGTTCATCCTTTCCAGGGATCCAGCTTTAACAAAGAACCAGTTTTGCTGTAGGAGCCTGTGGGCCTTGTTTGTTGCACCTGACTGACCTGTATTTAGGAAATATATAACAAAGAACATTTTCTAGGTTCATAGTGAAAGAAGTGATCACCATCATAGCCATGACTGCTTGGCATAGGAGAATGTGAAGTACAGTATGATGCTCTATGAAGTCCAGATTAAGAAAACCTTCAAACCTACTGTCTCTGAATAGTTCTTTGTCTAGCGTTACATCCACCCTCAATCAGCAGCACATAATGAGCCACCTCATGCTGTAATTTATATGCTTGTATAAAATACAATTGTCAACTTAGATGTTTACATGAGATACAGATTTTTACTTGTAAAAAGAGAGCTGAATTCTTTGAACATCAGGAAGGAGGGAACATTCTCTCCCCATGGGGTTAATGACATGTTTGTATTAAACACAGAAACAGTTCCCAGCAAGTTTCTGTTTACAGTGAGATGACTGCACTTGAAAGGGACATTAATAAATCCCAAAGTTAGATGGAGAGAGCCACTACAGGACAAGTGTCAAAATTATCACTCTGATTAAATTGCAGATCACAGGTATCCATGGTGGGGTAAATGTAAATTTGACTATAACATCAACAGGAGTGTTTGCCGTAACAAGATTTTCTTCTGAGAGTGAGTTTCATCCTAAGAATAGTGTGCATGGGAGCATCTGGTAATATTTGAAGCAAGAACAAAAAAAAAATCATTTGAGTGGATCTTAACTACAGGCATATGTAATCATTATTCTCTTACATTTCTTTAAATTTTAATTAAACTAGGTAATCAGTCTGTAACTATGTGAAGAACAGAAAACAGTTGTTTTCCATAACTGTTTTTGCATCTGCTTCTTTATCTATTTCTTAATGTCTGTCTTGGGATAAAGTGGATTTGATGGTGACTCAAACACCAAGGTGGGTTTTTTATCTCTGGATGTGATGACCTTTAAATCTTGGGTTGTTTTTCAGTTTCCTCTACCAGCAGCACAGCCAACATGGTTTTGGAGGACTGAAGACTTAATGTTCCTTCTCTAATATTTTTAAATTATTTTAAATACAGAGCATCACTGCAAACAAAATCTCTTTCAATTAATAGTGTCAGCCAGAGTCTTAAAGTCTTTCCTTAATAAAGAGAGTGCTTATGCATAGATATAACCGGAAACACAGATGTTTCAAAGAAACGCTGTTGATGAAACATATTCTCATAGTAAGAGATGAAGATAAATTTGTTTCAAGATTCAAATGCGTGAATAAATAAGCAAATAAAAAGTAATACAGTGCAGGCTAGATGTTATTAGTATATATAATAGTAATATGGAACATATTAGATCTATAGTTGTGTGAATAATTAACAAGAACTATTTATTCTGGAAATTGCCTCAGTTATATGACATTTAGAAATCTTTCTACCTAACTTAACCTCAGTTCAGCATTTGAGTTTCAAGAAGGTTTTAAGGCCTGTGTAGATGGGAATCTAATGAGGGACACAGGTACAGTGTCAAAGGGGACAGAACTCTCCTTTGTTTACAATCAGAGCTGCTTTCTGGCCTTCACACATTGAAAGCTCTCACTCAGCTTAAAAAAAAATCGGCGTGTTCTCACTACTGATGCTTTCCAGACATCTTATTTCATGTTACCATTACTAAAGTTAAGCTAGGCACACACTGCCATTGCTAATCATGCTTTGCTAAACTGGTATGGATACTGTTATCTCAGACTATTTGTAATGCTGTCTTAAACTCTTGAATATACTAAGCTCTATTAAAGGAGTTTAGATTACATTTTTGTTCTTTACCTAAACCTTAGCAAAATCCTTTTGGAAAGCTTCTGTGAAGATTTGAATTACTTTCTCTCTGTTTGAACAGGTCTGTCTAGCTCTTTCTTGTAGAAATCAAGAGTTTCCAAGGACTCATAATAAGTTTTGTAATTTTTATGAATAATAGAATGAGAGCAATGATAATGTAAAGGCTAAAAAAGATCAAAGATACCCAGCCTAATGCTTTAGGATCACTGTTATGTAGTTGGAATTCAGAGGAAAACAGTGTCTGCAAGGTTATTTCATCTATCTTAGAAGTTCTTGAAAGAATTTCTTTGGTGGTTTCCAAGGATGTGTATGGTCTGGTGCTTTAAACTATTGCAGGGATTCTTGAAGGAATTCTATGAAGACTTATTTTTCAAGCCCCAAGAAACATGCAAGTCATCACCAAAAGCTAGCAAAGCTAGCTCTCAAAACATCAAGGCAAGGAGAAAAAATAGCAGCTGCAACTGTGTGGTTCACAGGAAATTTATTTTCCTAATGTGACTGATTTGACAAGAGTGCTCAGATGCTGCTGTGATGGGAAACAGCCTAAAACTCTAAAGCTGTTGCCACTGATGGAGCAGTGTGTTTTTTATTACAGAATTTCCAGGTCATGTTAGTCAACCCCCTGCAGAAGCGTAACAGAATTAACATTTTGTTGTAAGGCAAATGAGATCTTAACCATGTGAGGACATATGGATGTTGCCTAGTTACTTTGTGTGATACCCAGTTTATTATTTTACTCTATTTTACTCTATATATACTATATTTACTATATATTATTTTACTATAGTTTACTGTATTCTAGTATTTTAGCAAGGTCTGTAACTGGGGGTAATTTTGTAGAGGAAGAGGTGCTAGAAAGTTGTTCTAGTAGTGACTGAGAAGATGTTTTGCTGATGATTGGTCCAAACAGGTTCTACTATGGTGTTCTGGCTTGTTCTACCGGAGATCTTCCTGTGCTAATAAATATTCCACACTAGACACCTTGTTATAAGTGAAAGCTTCTGTGTTTGTGAATATAAATCCCCAGACGAGACAGAGAGAAAAAGGTTTAAAACAGAGAGATAAAACTGAACATTTGGGAAATAAGAACAGGTGAAAATATGAAAGCAGGAATGCAGGAAAAAAATGTACTTCATTTGAAGAAGATTTTCAGGAGAGAGTTAGCTTGAAATTATGATATTGCTAGGAATTTTTTTAACCCAGTGAGGAAAAAAATAAACTTAGTTCTCTGTGATTTTGAATTGATATCAATAGAATCCTTCTGGCTTAATCCACAATGAATGTCAGTGATGCATTATATTTCTCCATTAAATAAGAAGTATGATTTCTCAGCTTGCATATAATATTTTTGCCCTTTTAATTTTTTTTCTCTCCTTTCTCTTCTAATTTGAAGCATTTTTCTATCTCCTACTAGGACTTTGTCCTTTTTTCTCTTTCCCATAACTCACAATCAGCCCTGAATCAGGTCCCAAGAACAACTGGGACTGTTTTACAAAATCAATAGAAATGTTTTATTGCTTGCTTTTCTTGCAAGGCTGCTTTATTTCCTTGTTCCTTACTGTGCTGCTGTCCTATGATTTATTTTTAAATTAGGAGACTAGTAACCAATGACAAAAATTCTCATTGATTCTTTTTCCACTTAGTCAGGTTCTTGGGAAAGTTGTTTTGTGCAGGTTACTAAAAGAACTTCTTTCATTGCTCCTGGGTAGAGGAGGATGGATGGAAGATAAAAAGGCAGGGGATTTTCCTTCCTTTAAGTCTTTATTCTTCTGTCTTGATACTTAAAAAATAGCGTGATAAGGAAGCCAGAATTTACTGTTAGCTAATGAAGGATTTGTTCCCACATGTACAGAATATCTCCTCTCTTGTAAGGTATGAAGAAATATATCAGATATGCCTGAACTGAAATCAAGTCATAACTCTGTCAGTCCCTGTGAATATTCATTACTTCTGGGTGTTCATCATCTTACAAAGTTGGCCTCAAAGATACTTGTAGTGAGATAAGGAAAAATCTTGCACTTTAAAAGTCTAAAGGAGTTTTGCTGTTGCCTCGGCTGGAATCAGGATTTCACCTTGAATATTTAGCTTGTTGAGTATCTGAAATTCCACTGTAGAGCACATGCTTTCTGGCCTCTCTAATGTTCCCAGATCTTGTAGGTCCCTGCAAGATTTTAATTCCCTATCCCTCTTTGTCACATGTGCGATAAGCTACTTTCTTTGAAAACTACTTTGAAAATAGGTGCACCCTGCCCACAGGTGTTAGGCTGATGCAAAGTCTGAGCTGTCAGACTTCTTGTGATAGGGGTTGTTTACTACTGATAAAACAAACATCAGACCAGACAACAAAGCCTGCAAAAAAAAAAGAAGTTGGCATTTAGTTTTATTATGAGCTTGCCTTAGAATCATTTCATTCAGATTCATGACCCTGCAGTCACATATTAATATTCAAGAGATTAATCTTATCTTAAATGACAGGTGAAAGCCTTCAGATCAGGCATATAGTACATAACTATCCATGCAGTAAGTCTCCAGATAGATCCTTACTAGATAATTAACATATTTCAAGGAAGTGACACAGTGATAATAATTTGTTCTAGAGTTCAGATATGTACTTGATTGACTTTAAATATGTTAGGATAATAATAAATTCTCTAATTCAAGCATTGTAAGAGCTTCAAGATGAGTGTCAGTTTGTTCCACACCTCCTAGCAGATTAGTTTTCTAATATATCTGTTTTCTAATGAAACTGCAGTGGAAAGATATGATTTGGGTTATTTGCCAGATGTTCTTATGCCTATTTACATTATAAACTTCAGCTGAAACTGACACATGGTAGGTATTTCCAAAATATATTCCAGATTTGTACAGCAGGCAGAGTGAATGAGACACTGTTAATTTGAGGTGGGGATTCTTGTTCATTGTAACTCTTTCTGCGTCATTTCATTCACTGAGCTTCTTTTACTAAGTGTGAGTAACTGTATCGATTAAGTAGGTTCTGAGAGTACCAATTCTATTGCAAAGCTGAATGTTCTAACTGCTTGGCTATTAAAAAGAAGGCAAACCTGTAGACCATAATTTCCTCCTCTAAGTAGTCAAGGAGGGACACATGAGCAGGGATTTGATTATGTCTCAAAGAAGGATTTAGTACTTAGTCAAGTGATCTTCAAACAGTCTTTGAGAAGGTGCCAGTCACCACCACAATGGGGGCCCCTCTAGGCATATGGAACAGCAAATTTTACAATACAATACAATAAACCAGGTTGGAAGATACCTTCAAGATCATCGCGTCCAACCCATCAAACAACTAGATCATGTCACCAAGCACCCCATCAAGTCTCCTCCTGAACACCTCCAATGACGGTGACTCCACCACCTCCCCAGGCAGCCCATTCCAATGGGGAATCACTCTCTTTTCAGGTATCTGACCAAGTTTTCACCAGCCAATGTGGATGTTCTCAACACTTGTCTTATGTGCACAGTGGATCACTATACTGATCATCAAAACACAATTTTCTTACTTGCTTTTTTTGGCACAATCTACAATTTTATACATCATCTCACCAGAAATATGACTGGCAACGTGCAACTCTTCTGCATATATGTAGCTCACTGTTTTGATCATCTGCCTTTTATTCAGCAGAAAAGGTAGAGGTGCTACTGATGTGCCTACTTGTGTTGGAGCTTGGTTCCATGCCACCAGCTGGTGTTCAATGTGATATCAATCCTGACCACAGCTAGAGTTCCTGAAGCCCTATCTCTCTCTGAATGCCAGGATACATCTTCACAGAAATTAAACAGCAAGCTGCTCTGTACTGTGTCTCTACCTCATCTCTTACCATTCCTTTACCCTGTACCCTACTTAGTAGTACCAGAGCATTTTTGCAAGTACACATTGTCCTATATTTGTGTAGTGGGTACCCTTTGACAAATTGGAGGACTCATGAGCAAGAGTCTTATAGAGCCTTTGAAAAAGATTTTAAAGGGATAATAGATAGGTGAGGTGGAGAAAATGTCAAAAAAACAGCTTAAGAAGAAAGCACCTCATGCAAGAGTTTTTGGTAAAGAGAAGAAAAACTATGTCAAAAATCGATTCGTGCTTTTTTATCAGCTTTCATGCATTTAGATAATCTTGAATCTGAATAGCCAAAACCTGATAATGAAAAAATAAATCCAAATAATTATTCACACTAATAACAGAAAATTATATGGGAACTTAGTGAGGAAAATTATATGATATATTACTCTGTGAACTTTATGAGGATGGTGTCATCAAGTTTCACATTGCTTTTCCTAGTATATCCTTAAATATTTATGGAAAAATGTTTGTCCACAAAAATATTTGTTAAAAAAATTTCCACCATTATGAAAAGCCAGGTATTTTCTACAGAATGAGGAATAAGCAAATCTGTTTCTGGTCTTACTGGTGCTAGACTAAATGTGGGGAAAGTCTAGGTAGGCCGTGGAATTACATTAGTGCAAAACCAGCAGAGAATCAAAATCAGTAATATTATACTTTTATATTTTAGAAAAGATTGCCACATTGTGAATATTTCCTACAGTCATAGTTCTTAAGGAGATGTACCTTGATCTCCTGTCTTTAGTGATTAGTTCAATGAGCTCAATTAAAGTGAAGAAAGTTATTTAGCATTATGTTTATTAAAAATAGACCTGATCCTTATGGCCTTAGACAGATTAAACTATGCTTTGAGTGGTGAAAGGACAGACTTCTCTGGCATGATGTCATCATTGAGATATTTCTCACTGAAACTAAACTGACATGTGAGGGGAAAAAACAAAATTGGTTTATACTCCTCAGGACTTTAAAAGAAATCACTATTGTCAACTACACATTTTTTCCTGTTTTTCTGTCCACCTGCCTACCTGACTACATCAGGGAAAGGAATAGAAGTGAATATTGTAACCCAACAGGATTAGATTTACACTGGACATTTGGAAGAAGTTCTTTAGTATGTGGGTGGTGGAACACTGGAACAGATTGCCCAGGGAGGTGGTGCAGGCGCCATCACTGGAGATATTCAAGGTCAGGCTTGATGGGGCTCTGTGCAACCTGATCGAGTTAAAGATGTCCCTGCTTATTGCAGGGGGTTTGAACTAGATAGCCATTAAAGGTCCCTTCCAACCTGATGCATTCCATGATTCTATGATTCTTTATTTCCAAAACTTATAAATAGATTTTACAGTTCTGTTCTATCTGCTTTTCTTCTGATTGTGCATCAGCGAACGATTGCAAGTACCTCAGCACAAAAAGCTTTTTGCACAGCCAATCTCGTAGTCAAATTAAGAAACTTTACATATTTAAAAAAAAAAACAAACAAACCCTCTGTATAACTTTATTCTTCTTTTAATTTTCAAGAAATCCTTTCCCTAAACTTTTCTGAAAAACATCACTGTCAATAATGCTAGAGCTAAAAGCATCAGCTTTCTTGCTGAGGCAATTAAGCTGCTCTGTGATTTGCAGCAGGTTATATAATAGAATAGAAGACACTGCACCTATCATTTTGCTTTTTCTCTAAGGGCTGTTAAAGTAACCTTTTATGCCATGAAGGACAGGACTACCTTAGCACTTAAAAACTATTGCCATAATAACTTGTTTGTTTGTTTGTTTGTTTGTTTGTTTGTTTGTTTTTCCTGGCAGTAACTAATATGTGTGGAACTTATTACTAAGTCCAAAGCTCTTGGAAGTGAAAAATCTTTTTTACTGAAAAACATTCTTGATAGCTCCTGTATAAAAATATCTATTGTCAATGTGCTATCAGGACTGTGAAGAAAAATAAACAATCAAAATGTGGATGAAGGAGAAAATAGGTATTGTCAAATTTATAATATTAAATAAATATAAAATAAATACAAAATTCATGACCCAAACAATGAAGTGCTTAACTCCTACTAGTTTCAGTAGGAATCAGGCATTCAAATAAGTTTTGGGGATTTGGGACTGTACAGGAACTGTAATGAGAACAAAGGAAATGAAATAAATGAATATTTAACACAAAATGTTTACTTTTGACAGGTTTATTTCTTCAATAGATAGTTATTTTTATTTTAGTCTCATAAATATGTCATGGCCTAGTATGATATGTCAGTAAGATAAGGCTTTTAGACCACATTAGATACATATCTATCAATATTGCTATCAATATTTCTTATTTTATGAGAGCTTTCACAACTTTATTGTCAGACCTTTCCTTGGGCGAAGACTCAGTTGAAGTAAACTCAATCCAGGGACTGCATTCAATTTTAAAAATATGTTCTTAGAGTACCTGGATCTCCCCTTTCTTTAAGATGAAGGGGGGACAATGACATCACTCTGCTAACACCCAAGCAAGATCTGTCCAGCTCTTTCTCTTCTTATTCTGATACCCCCTATTCCCTCCACCCCCTGATCTCTCCCTCTGGCTAAGTGTTTGCAGGTTAGGCAACAAATGAGGCAGCATTTGCTCTTTAATGCTCTGTGTTGTGATTCCACAAATAGTTTGCCAGTCACAGAGTCCAGCTAAGATCAATGAGATCATTCACATAAGCAAATAAAGATTTGTAGGATCAGGCCCTTGATCACCTCCTCTCTTCTCCTAGGATTAATATCCTTTCCCAGCACCACCATAACAACACTCTTTGGCATTTCTTTCTGTTATTGTTTTCCTGCCAGTTTGCCCATTCAATCTTTTATTTCCTTGAAAGCCCCAGCTGTCCTCTTCCTTCCAAAAGGCTGGGGATTTTTAAACAGTGAAAACTCAGGCAAAATTAATTTAAATTGTTGATTCCTCTTATGTTTAATTGCTGGAACATGATCTCTCCTCTGAAGCCTGATGTGTTAGTACATGCTTTCTCCAGAGGCTTTCTGTCATGTGGTGATTCATCTCCCTTGCTCACTATGCAATAGTTACCATTATCACTGAAAAAATCACTCCTCTGTTTCTGTACCTCTGTACACACTGAAAGCATCGTTTTTACAGTGAGTTGCATCATGTGATACCACAGCTTTAAAGAAAACATTTTCTTAGTGGGAAATAGAAAACTCCAATGAGCCCAGGGCTGCTTCATTTGAAATCAATAGAGATTTGGTCACTGACTTCAGTGGGAACAGAATTAAGTCCCAAGACTACAACCACATGACCCCAGAGGGGCTGATTTACACAAACAGTTCTTATTAAAAGAAATAATAAATTCCCCAAAGCAGTGAAGAGAAGAGTATATAAATACTTAAATGCTTCCTCCTGTGCTACCTATACCTGTCTGTTTTGTTGCCCCCACTCAGTCGTTTTTGTGGTGAGCTGGGATAAAGGAGAGAATTTCCACTCCCAGAAAATCCCTCTCTGATAAGAGAGATGTTTTCAGGTGAGAGCCTTGGGTGATCAGTTATGTAGGAGAGCGCTCTAGGGGAATTTGAAGGAAAAGGTGTGGAGCCAGAGGCTGTGGAGAGGGTGACAGGAGAAAAGTGCTTCCATGCTTCCTGTCTATTTTGCAAATCAGAATTGTCTTTTTTTTTTTATCCCCTCCTTTGGCAAAACTTGCGATGATACTCAGCTGTCATGTAAGCACCTTTAAGTATACAAAGTTTCTAGGAAAGTATCTGTGAGGATCCCGAACACCTCCCACACTTGCTCTGGGAGACTTCTGAAGGGGAGGACGTTCTTTTGTAAGGAACAGGTGTCCTGCAATGATACAAGAGGAGTGTGAGCATATTTCCTTCCTGTCATGTTATAGCTGAGTCATAGGCTTGTTTGTCCAAGTTGTTACAGGCTGAAGTGGGAGTCTGCAGACTGTCAGCTACCATGTTAGCTATCTTAACCTGGCTATGTGGTCAACAGACAACCAGCTGGACTTAGTACATCTTCAGTTAGAAAAATACAAAAAGTACCTGTATGGACCTGGCTACAAATATTTTTGTGGACAGGTCACAGAGGTTTCATATTCCTTTATGTAGAAAGACAAGAAAAGCTTTGTCCCTGAACATCTCATCACACTTTCCATCTAGTGCCTCTCATCCTTGCTCTTGGTATTGTCCTCGACACCTCCTGTGAGCTGTTCTTTCCCTTTGTGAATGGAGACGGAACTGGATTCCAGAAACACCAATTCAGTGGGGCTAAATACCATGGCAGATAGATAGAAAATCATCAAATATAAGCCACAAGCTTTGGAAAGCTACCTGAATCTAGTCCTGTCATTTACCTTAATGTATTACTTTTTATTCTGTTCCATTGTCCCTGAATGGCTAAGTAAGACTGTATGCTGCCATTATTTGTTACTGGCAAGTTATTGGCTACACAACTAGGACAAGTCAAAAAAATAAAGGTCTGAAAATTGTGAACTAGCTGTTTGTGGGTTTGCAACCATTATATTCCCAATGAATATATTGACAAAGATCTTAATGGTTGTGAACCAGCTATTTCTGTACTCATGGCTATTAGGAAGTCTCTACCAAGAAGCCAAAGGAGTTTAGAATGGTCGTGAACTGGCTATTTCTGAGTTCATGGCTATTACAGATTCCAAGCAAATGCCAGTGAAGTTTATCATGTTCATGAGCTGTGTGTTTCTGTCTCATAGTAACTATAAACTCTGCTGAGAGAGTGAAAGAAAAATAGTTTGTAATGGTCACACATGAGCTATTTCTAGGCTCAGTGCTATTACTAACTCAGATAAGAAGCCAAAAGTTCACAAAGTGGTATTTCTTTCGCCTCTGGCAAACTCCCTGTAGAAGCTGATAAAGCTACTAATGTTTCTCAGAAAACCACACTCTAATTCACAATAACACCTCTCAGAGTATACAGTGGTGGAAAGTCTCTGCTCTGCTCAGAGCCACTGTGGCAACTTGCCAGGAGCCTGAGGGCTGAAACTCATTTATATATGCATTTACATAAATTTACATGAATTTTGTGTCAATTTGTATTCCATCAATGTTGTAATGAAACCTATACTGAAGAGAATAAACAACATATAGCTAACTGACTAACACTAATACTGTTTTTCCTGTTTTTCAGTGTACTTCCTTTACTCACATTTTCTTTGCAGCTTTCTAATACTTGTTCCTTAGTTGGACTGACTTCTAGTCTCAGAAAGAGTCTATTTTTCAGCTTAAAGAAAAGCCTTGTTTCATCTACATTTGATGACAGGGAAGCAGAGAGTTGTAGCTTCAGCAAATTGCTTATGCCGTACACTTAGCAATTTCCCCAACCACCAGTGGCTAATATACATATTAAAGAGGGCAGTGCTAGCACAGTCCCTTGCTGACCTCCACATGTGAAGCACTCAGAATATTCATGAGATCTTAAATACGCACATTAAAAAACTCCTGAAAATCAGAAGTAATAGGTCTTTTTGTATGAAAATTACTTCTAAATTAGAATTTTACAGATAAAAATAACTCAGTGGACTGAATTAGTCATTTAACAGCAAAGGTTCTCTTTGTGACAGGATCTATTAATAATTAATGGGCTTTGATGCCATTATGTACCTTTGCCTTCTCTTAAGGATACACAGCTTATATAATGCTTCTTTATTTTTCACTGCAGCTTTCCACAAAGGTCACTATGACTTCAGATAATTATGTGTATTACCCACAACCTCATATTTTACTTTCAGCCATTCTCATAAAACCACTAGCTTTGAGATGAGTAGAGTTCCCCACTTGTTGCTGAGGGCATGACAATATTTTGAATTGGAGGTGGATTTAAATCCTGTGCAGTTTTGCTGAGGTTAGGAAACAACAAATAGCTTTAAACACTCAGAATCAATCTGAAACTGCCTAGAACTCTAATGGCTGATAACACTCACTTTAGAAACCTTGCTAGGTTAGGAGAAAGTGGTGGAAGAGGCTACAGCTAACTGTAGTCAGCTCCAGTGTTTCTAGGTGCTGCAAGTAGAGTTTATGTTAGCTGTTTATAACTGATTCTTAAAAAGTTTTCAGTTTCCTGATGGCTGCTATAATCTAGTAACATGCTGGTAAACAACTGCATTTTAAATATTGCTCATCTGAGTGACCAGGCATTCACACCTAGGCCTGTGTTGCTGTATGGCTGCCTACTTGTAACACACTGGCTGTCACTAGAAGTGAAAACTTTAAATCTTTTGCTTTAAATTGCAGAGAAAAAAAAAACAACAACCTTAAACATACTGGGTAAGGATTTCATAGAGTCATGGAATGGCTTGAGTTGGATGGGATTTTTAAAGGTCATCTAGTCAAACACCTCTGCGGTGAGCAGGGACATCTTCAACTAGAGCAGGTTGCTCAGAGTCCCATCCAACCTGACCTTGAATGTTTCCAGGGATAGGGCTTCTACCACCTCTCTGGGCAGCCTGTTCTAGTGTTTTACCACCCTTGTTGTAAAACATGTCATCCTTATATCTAGTCTAAATCTACCCTCTTTTAGTTTAAAACCGTTACCCCTTGTCCTGTTGCAACAGGCCTTGCTATAAAAACTGTCTCCATCTTTCTTACAGGCCAGAAGTATAAGGATTTGACTGAAAAAACGACCTTTAGTCCTGGACCTTGTCTGACAGTGTGGCATACTTTCAGTTCTATTCTTCCTCAGTGTGAGACAATAGAAATGGTGACTGGGCACAAGTGCACAAGGAAAAGCAGTATTGTGGCCGTATTGTGAGGTCCTATGTGTTTGGTATCTGATTGATTGGAAAACTTTGGAATTAGGACTGCCTGGTTTCAAGTGGCAGTGTCATCATCTCAGCATGGAACAGCCCTGATGGATTTTTATTCCATGACTTTGTTTAATTGATTTTTGAACCCATTTACAGCTCTGGCCTCCTAGTTTTGTCCTAGAAGGAATAGTGAAGAAGCATTTGTTTCCTTTCTTTGCAGAGTCTGCAGGAGTGAAACACAAAAAGATACATAAACAGGGAGCCTTTGAACCAATTGAACACACACAAGTCCATGGGACCAGATGGGAAGCATGCAAGGGTGCTTGTGAAGTTGTTTGGTGTCATTATGAGGCCCCTCTCTGTCATCTTTGAGAGATCATGACAGTTGGAGGAGGTTCCCGACTACAGGAAAATCTGTCCTTTGAGATATTAAAAACTCTTGGGGGTTGCACTGAATGATCTGCAGAAATCCCTTCCTGTGTGTACAATTGTGTGATTCTACATGCCTATACAGAGGAGTGCATATGGGAGTCAGGGAATTTTTTGAAATACTTTATAATGGTTCATCACCTGGGTGAAAGAAATTCCACAGAGAGTGTTCTGAGGTTGGCTGAGCTGGAGTTAGTTCTGTAACACACCAGTGTTTTGGTTGCTGCTGAGCAGTACTTGCACAGTGCTAAGGCTGAGCTTTTCCAACATTCCCTCCCCCAGTCAGTACACCAGTTGAGGGATGGGTAAGATCTTGGGAGGGGTGGTGGCCAGTCCTGCTGATCCAAACTGATCAAAAAGGTATTCCATACCATATGATGTCAACTCAGATTTATAAGCTAAGTGAAAGAAGGAAGTGTGGGGTGTGCTTGTTGATGGCTTCTGCCCTCTGGAGCAACAACTACGTATATTGAAGCTCTGCTGCCTGGGGAGTGGCCAGACACTCTCTGATGATAGGAAGTAAAAGTAACATCTTTCTTTGGTCTTGCTTCCACATGTGGCCTTTGCTTTCATTTTTTCCCCCATTACATTGCTTCTGTCTTGACCCATAGGCCTCTTGTTATATTTTCCCTCTCCCTTGTCACCTAAGAAGGTGATAGAGTGGCTTTGGTGGGCATCTGGCCCCCAGCAGGCAAAACTGAATTGTTTAATGGTAAATTATACGAGCACTAGCATTACATGGAAAAGTTAAATAAGTCAATATACAGTGTAAAATAGATCTTTGTGTAGGTGTATTGTTAAACTATACCTTGCTCTCTATGAACTCAGCATGATTTGCATGTATTAAGTAAGTCTCAGAGTCATTTTTTGGGGAAAGGAAGTGTCCTGTTTACAGACACAGGTAAAGAGAAGCACCTCATGGCTGCATGACTGAGCCAGGGCCACAGAATTAGGAAAGTTAAAGTAGATTTGCGAGAATTGTATAAGCATGAATTGGTAGTGGTTGCAAGGGACCTCTGGCATCATCTAGTCCAACCCACCTGCTGCTCAGAGAGGTGGTGGAGTCACCATCACTGGAGGTGTTTAGGAAGAGACTTGATGGGGTGTTTGGTGCCATGGTTTAGTTGATTAGATAGTGTTGGATGATAGGTTGGACTCAATGTTCTCAAAGGTCTCTTCCAACCTGGTTAATTCTATTCTATTCCTATTCCTATTCCTATTCCTATTCCTATTCCTATTCCTATTCCTATTCCTATTCCTATTCCTATTCCTATTCCTATTCCTATTCCTATTCCTATTCCTATTCTTATTCCTATTCCTATTCCTATTCCTATTCCAATTCTATTCTATTCTATTCTATTCTATTCTATTCTATTCTATTCTATTCTATTCTATCTAAACAGATCCATATCTCTCTGCTTTTCCATCGTAAAAGAGATGATCCAGTTGATGTCACAGCATACAGAGGAGAGGGCAAAAGGATAATGCAGAAGCTTGCTCTTATGTGCATCTGTGCTAAGTGCGAGCCATGACTGGGTATTTTACTGTAGAGAAGAGTAAGAAGGCGGGGTAAGAGGTTTCTCTCTCTCCTCCCAGCCACCAACAGGGGTTTATAGGCTGCCAAGAAACAGAATCAGCATATCTTGTGTGCTGCTGCTATACCTGTCTGCTTATGGTATGGAGGATGTTGCACCTCCTTCAGGTGGGGGTGCCCTTCAAAGCTCCAGCTGAGACACTTAGAGTGGCTGCCAGTCTTCTATGCTAAGACACTGGCCTTTTCTCCTGAGCTGGGCCTTTCAAAGAACTAGCCTTCCCCTGTTTTAAAAGATGTCCCTCTTTTCAGTCTTGCACAGAGAAAGAGAAGGTTGGATTAGTCAGTTAAATGATCAGACATTTATAGTGCAATGCTAAGCAATATGTGTTGATTAAATGTTGATCTAAGTGCAAAATTCAGCCTTGAGAAATCCCTTTAACAAAAGATGACTACCGAACTCAAAAGAAAAAAGGTTCTTCTCGTTGTGTTGTCTGAAGATTACAGTGAATTGAATGCTTTGAAAAAAATAACCATGCATTTGGCTTCCTGTTCCATGGCTGCTTATTGTTTCACAATTCTGCTTTGTAATCTATACAAAAAGTTTCATGCAAGCAAGGAATCCCTTTCCTGCCTCTCCCCTCCCCCATTTTTAAAGGCTATATAAATAGCAAATACTCAGAAAAATACTCATTGAGCTAGAAATGTACATTGCCAGTCCAGAAAGCCAGCTGTATCCTGGGGTGCATCAAAAGATACATGGCCAGCAGGTCAAGGGAGGTAATTCTGTTCCTCTACTATTATGAGACTCCATGTGAAGTACTGCGTCCAGATCTGAAGCCTCCAACACAATAAAGGCATGGATATGTTAGAGAAGGTCCAGAGGAGGGATATAAGTATCATCAGAGGGCTGGAGTACCTCTCCTGTGAGGGCAGGTTGAGCGAGTTGAATCTGTTTAGCCTGGAGAAGATACAGCTCTGGGAAGACTTTATAGTGGTCTTCCAGTACCTGAAGGGGGCCTACAGGAAAGCTGTAGAGGGTCTACTTATAAGGGCATGTGTTGATAGGACAAGAGGCAATGGTTTTAAACTTGAGCAGGGTAGATTTAGAATAGACATTGGGAAAAATTTCTTTATGCTGAGGATGGTGAGACACTGGAATGGTTTGCCCAGAGAAGTTGTGGACACCTCACCCCTGGAATTGTTTAAGATCAGGCTGGATAAGGCTTTGAGCAACCTTGTCTACTGGGAGATGTCCCTGCCCATAGCAGTGGAGTTGGAACTAGATGATCTTTAAGGTCCCTTCCAACTCAAGCCATGCTGTGAAAAAGAGCTACACTCAGGTAGCTGAGGGTCAGCTGTGAAGTGAGTGAACACTGTGTGCAAGGCAGAGTTTTGACAGGTTCTTCTGTCAGACTCAGGATGTTTTAAGATATTTACTGGAGCTCTCTGGAAGTGTCTGCTGGCTCAGTAGCTCATGGCTAGAGCAGAACTGCAGCTACTCTCTAAGTATGGAGATCCAGGTGCAGTTGGAGAGAGAAATAGGCCCTCCTGCATCCTCAGACAATGACATGGGGAGGGTGACAGAGGACAGGGGTAAACTACTATGTATTAAAAATATATGGTCAGAATCTTCTAGTTTTTATCCTTACATGCTGCTTGAAGGCCGAAGGATCCGGCTATAGAGATGTCAGGAATGGGGGTAAGCCAGGGACATGCCAGAGTACTTACTCAAAGAAACATCCGAATTATTTGAACAAGCTATTTTCATATAGTTTCATTTACCAAAGTCATATTATGGCTTGAAAGCAAGGTTTGTATATTTGATGACAAGTTTAGAGCCATTTACATTTTATGTAACTCCTTTTAAACCCAAAATTGTTATATTTCTTTGCAGAATTTATACAGAAATAATCATAAATTGCTGAAACTAGAAATGTATTGCCCAGGAGAACTGCAATTAGGTTCCCTCCATGCTCAACTGATAAGTGGAGATTGAAACCTTCCATATGTCTAGGACAGGCTAGAATCTTGCTGTATGGGAACAATACTTGTTGCTGGCTGTACACATAACACCTGGGATAAATCAGTCCTGTCAATGAAGAATGGTAGGAGTGACAGGGATCTGAGACTGGGATGAAGCACAATTTCTGTATTTTCTGATGGCTGATTTCTTCCAGTGGTCACATTCTGGTGAGAAGCCAAAATATCCTCATTAAAGGAAGAAATGATCACTTTGTGGAAGGAGTAGAGAAGTGATTTTGCACAGATGAAGTAGAAGTGATTTCCATAAGATGTATTGAAATACATATGGGAGAGTCTCTTTTGGTTACAGCAGACTGTTAGAGGCCTGCATATAAATGGAGCAGATGATTAAAATTATAGAATCACAGAATCACCTGGTTGGAAAAGACCTTAATATCTACAAGTCCAACCATAGCCTAACATCTCCCTATATACAACTGCTGGGTCATGTCCCTAAGCACCCCGTCCAAGTATCTTTTAAACACCTCCAGGGATGGTGACTTCACTACTTCCCTGGGCAGCCTGTTCCAGTGTCTGATAAAATTAGTCTCAAGTGAGTCCAAAACCCCACCCCCAAAAAAAAAAAAAACCCAAAAGTTGAGATTTATAGATTTATAGTAAGAAATGTGAAAATAGAGTAAATAACTTCTTGGGGGTTGGGGTTTGTTTTCTGCAAAGATAACAGAAGTGGTTTCACCCACTATTGTTCCAATAGATCAATTGATTGTGACAAGAAATGAGAATTACCTTCCCAGCTTCAGGCATAGCTAGAATGATACATTTTTTTGGATAAGGCATTATGTATTCCAAACATGATGTTACTGTTCTTTCAATTAAAAAAAGAGTAATTCCTTAAGAGATTTCCCCCTCCCCATAGCCATGGATGCCTCAAGTCATGGAAATACACAACTGTTACTGATAGGTGTCCTGATGCTACTGATGCAACTCCAGTCCCATGTGGTCACAAAAACAGTCATGTAGGCACAGTCAAGGGACTAATGAGCTTTAGTGAAAGGCTGGGAACTATGGTTTGAGACAGGGAAGAAGAGGACAGCATAAACCAATTTTAGCAAGGCTGAAAGATTTCAGGGGCTCTTTCAATTTGTTGTTATGATGTCATAGAAATGTTAAGGCTTGTATCCATACACGTTGCAGCGGAAAGGATCTCATATATACTTTCAGTCTCTTGCTTCTTAGCAGGGAATTGCTAACTTCTCTGTTTTTTATGAGTGATGCACTGAAGAAGTGTAACTGCTGCTTCTATTTACTTCATAAAATGCTCACAGTTATTATGTCATAATTTGAAGTTGGAAAAATATGCTTTGTATGTGCCAAAGTTTAGGATAGGAAGTAGACATTTAAGTAAAGAATCACTGATAAATTTGTTTGAAGAAAGGTTGCTCTTATCTGAAGAAAAATGATGACAAAGCAGAACACATGGAAAAAGATTTCTCTCCTGTGTGTATATTAACTCTTAAGTTACTGATATCACATTTATTTGCAGCTAAATTTATATTATTGAAGGGCTTTTCAGGCAACCATAAACATTACTGAAGGATTAGAAAATAACAGGGGTTGGTATGGATTTCTCGATTTTAGGACAAATTCTTTATATGGAGAAATTCCACAAACTATGGGTAAGGAAGGACTTCAGGAGCCATTCCACTACTCTGCCTTCAAACTCTATTCACTTAATTTGTTTAAATGGCTGGAATGTTTATTCCGACTTCTGCAATAGAAGACTTTTTGAGGTACATAGTGTCAGACCTATTAATGGTGAACTCTGAGACCAAATATGAGCAAACACTACATCTTGAAAGAATTTTTACAAATTGGTTAAAGTGAGGTATTGAAATATATTCATACTGACCATACATTCCATTTGAAATTGCATGCTGGAAGTAAGGGAAATTGATTTCTATCTATGGAGGCAACTGACACATACTAAAAAGAAGAGTGTCTTTATAAATGAGATGCAGCTTTGGTGGTGGATTTTCAATTTAAGTGGTTGCTCTTTGATATTTTCAGAAGTATGCTTACCTAAGTAATTATTTTGATGTTTTGTTTTGTTTGTTTTGTTTTTATTGCAGAGATATTTTTATTTTTCCCTAGAAAATGCTCTATATTCTCTTAATCAAGAATTTACACTATTCACTATTTTACAGGACAGAACTCTATTGGCTCTCTACAGTTCATTACTAATAGTGCCTGAGGTGTTCTCTTTATTTTAGACCTCACATCACACTTGTCTCCAAAGTATCTCAGCAGCTCAATGTTTGAACTTATCTCCCTGTGAAAAGCAAGATTGTTTCCTCTTATGCATGTTCTAGTGTTTTTTCCAGGGTAGATTGTGATGTGTCAAGACATCAAATTTCCACTGCTTCAATAGGAGACTGTTTTGCCCTAGCAGATCTCCCTGGCAAGTAGTTTAAGCCTGTGATACAGGTTGACTCTCTCAAGCTGGTAGTCTGAATTGTTTCTTTGCTATTAGAAAGCTTTCTGGAAGTCTGTATACACTTGGAATGCAAAAATTCATTTATTTGGAAGAAAAAAAGAAACATCTTAAGCAGCATCTTCTGTTGAATGCCCCAGCAAAGCTGCTAGGTCACAAGAGTATGGAAATTCAATGAGTGGTGACTCATGTGCCTCTGAGCCCCCATTCTGTCAGCAGTTTCCATTCGTCTGCTTAGCTGATGTAAACAGCAATGAATCTGTGCTGATTTACTAAAGCAGAATTTGGCAGTGTTTTCCTCATCCTACATTTAATATTAATTTTTATTTGTTTTCTTTTCCTTGTGTTGCATCTTTTGTTTGTTGTGGCCAAAGTAAGACATAAGATGGAACTACCCAACAGTAATTTCCAGGCAGGAGAGCTTCTGGCTTATTTATTCTGAGCCACAGAAGTGCAAGAAATGTAAACACTGAAGATTTGGGAATCAGTGCTTGCTTCCCACATACTGGATCCAAGAGCACAGCTCCACAGGAAATAAATAAATGAGTAGCATCTCCCACATGTTGTTAGCCTAAGAAAGGAAATATGGGCAGATGAGGACCAGAGGTATAGGAAGTTCTGAATGCGCTCCCTGCCTGCTGCAGGTAGCTCTGGGGCAGCACTTTAGTCTTGACCAGTGGGAAGTCAAAAGTAGAAAATACTGTTTTCTACACTGGCCTGTGATTCTGGACATAGAGAAATCAAAACAGAAAACTGGTAAGCATGCTGCTTTGTTCCAATGATTGCATGTTTGAACGTATTCAAACAAGAGTATCACTGCCCTGGCATCGTTGCTAAGAAGAGATCAGAGAGGATTACAAAGTATTTCAACATAATAATAGCTAATCAGCTGGGCAGAATCAGACTGCCTTGATCAGTAGAAAAGGTAATGAGATTACTATTAAAAAACAAAACAAAACAAACAAACAAAAAAAGCAGGCTACTCACAGTGCCCGCAAAAGCAGATGTCAGGCTTTGGGAGTATATCATAATAATACTCACATAAACCATTTTTTAGAGATTTTACCACCTCTTTCCCTGTAAAACGTGTAGAATGTAAGAATCAAACTTTGGATATTTTTGGGAACCAGTAATGCATGCTCATGATTAAACAAATCCAGCAATGAAAAGCACCATACAGCAAACTGGTCTCAGTCATTGCGCTTAATGCTTGAGCAAAGCAGGAGCTACAAATGTTAAATATTTGATATTGATCACCAGGAGTCAATCTGATGAAAGTAATCTGAGTGGTCATTCCCAGTGCTGGCTAGATTGACTGCCACTTGGCAGTGCTGCTGGCAGATGAGGATGTTATTGATTGTAGTTCACACTGTTTATACGTTTCTGTGTAACAGTTAATTTTATCACAGTGGGAAAGACTGTCTTGCCACATGTGGGACAGTCAGAATGAATGGCTTCATAGAATTTTTAATTACTTTCCTTTGCACTATCATCAATTAATAAAGGCAGGAGCAGTTTTGCTACCATCAGAAGACACTTTCAGTGTTGTTTGAAAAAGACTACAACAAAAAAAGCTGGTTAAAATTAATACTTCTGTGAAGATTTGATTCACAATAGTGTACACATCTTTTTTCTCCTTGTCTGTCAAAAGGGAATGAAATCTCTTTAGTGGTGCACTGCATGGGGTATTCCCTTTGTTAACGTAATACATTGTAGATCCTGAGAGATGCATTCCTGCACCCTCATGCAAGTTAAAGCATGTTGATGCTTTTAACTATACTACCAAGAGGCTCTAAGCTGGCAGTGTTGCTATTGGCAGTTAGTTTAACAAGGCTTAATGTGTTTATTGTCAGTGTGGAAAGACTGTCTTTATTTATTTTTTTGGTGCCTCTATGCTCTTGCTATCTCTTACCGCTACTAGTGCAACTGAACACCTTATCATCTACATTGTTTTCAGGTTCAAAATATTCCAGCGAAGTACCACCAAAATACCTGACAGAGAACTGAGGTGCAAGCTCAGAGCAACTAAAATCCATGTCTTTATTAGTAATCTGGAACCTTCTTGTCCTGGTGAATTGCTAGAGTGCCTCCTGTCCTACTTCTGGCTTCAATCAACAGTCTCTGGGGATGTCTCGGGAGCATTAAGGGGCTGGGGTCATTTCCCATAGGCTGTTTGGATGTTACAGGGCTGAGATAATTTCCCATAGGCAGTCTGGGTATGAGCAGACTTTTCTGAAAGCCAAGAGCATTCAGATGTTTGAACATGATCTCAATGATCTCAATCTCAGTTGGTCTCAATGACATAGTAGAGTTCACGATGTGTTTAATTCTCCAGTACAGACATGGTGTCCTGTCAGATTCCCACACAAGGATTTAAGTAAAGAAATGCTTGGGTAAGTAAAAACTACTTACAATGTCCAACTGCTGTCATAAACCGGGAGATAACTGTTGACACCTGCAACAATGACAAGTGCCAGAGTGGACTCTATAGAAAATAAAAGTGATGCAGTCATCTAGGTTACAAAACCTTGTTACCAGACTTCTTGCCCTGAGGAAACACAAATGACATTGTACTTACAGAGTTACCTACAGACAGTGCAGGCTGTGGCAGCATGAATGAATGACAGATATTTTTCAGTAATGTCTCTGTTTATGAATACAAGTCCAGCAAAGAAGAGTGTAGACAAATACCTTCTAAAGGATATAAGAAACCAAGAGGGTTAGGTTGCTGTGATTTGGTATGTTTCCTCCAGAAGAAAGAGACATTCTGAAGCTTCAGAGAAGTATTATTTAGACTGCTAAGCTCTCTGGTGGGAGTTTGCAGTAGGGGCTCGGCTTGTGTTCATAAAAATGATTAAGTTAAATGGAAGATATCAGCAATATAGTATAAACCTTTTGTGACTAAGATCCAATAAAGGCTTTTAGCCCTACTGTGCTGACTTAGTTATGAAGTCCAATATTATTTGCAGGATTTAGTCCTCATAAACTCCCTACTCTTAGTACAAAGGTTCATTAGTGATGGATAGCATTAAAACTGTTTTGCAGCTGAACCACATAAATAAAATGTAAACAAATTACAACTAGCCAGATCTTATTTTCTCAGCTGTATTCTGGTGCTTTTTAATTTCAGAGAAAATTGAGCTGAACATGGAAATTGCTAAGCTTTTTTTTATTTTAATTTTAATCTGAGATCTGTCAAACTAATTAGTTGGACAAAATAAATGCATACATTTTTCTAAAGTTCTGAAGTTTTTTTTTTCTTAGTTATTTTACACTTGCATGAAATATCTTTCTATGCTGATAAACACAATAAATCTCAAAATTATTTAAAACAGATGGGAGCAGAGCACTGATAATTGATTAAGCTAAATATTCTCAAATTAGCCAATGTTTTGGTGATAAATTCTTAGGATTTGGTCCTGTTTTCTTAGTAATATTAGTATCAATACCAATGAAAATGCACTAATTCAACAAAATCAACTCTCCAACTCACGAAAATAAATTAGTAAAAGAAATGATTTACAGACTCCAAGATGGAGTGTGTAAATCCTCAAACTCTCATCAAATATTTGCCTTCCTCAAAGTGATGCTCCATAGCTCTTACACACATCCTTTTCCTTGCTTTGTTGTGACTACATCACCTACTGTCTTCTAATACTCATTGCTCCCTTACATGATGTATCTTGATGCTTGGTGGACTAGAGGCATCAGTGCTTAGCCTGCAGCTACATACACATTGATTGGCTGCTCTGAGACAAAAGTACAAATAGCATATAGATACATACTGAATATATGTGGTATATATACAGATATTTCTCACTACCAGTAATTTATGATGCTATGGGGGCCAAAGAAGTGGGCTTTTAGGTAAAACCTTGCTTCCCAGTAATTTACACAGTGCAAGCAATGTCTTTACTCATACAGGAACTCACTGGATCTGAGCTCCTACATTATAAATACGGTTAATGTCAAGATGTGAGCTGTACTAAGACAGACAATAGGGGGCTAATAGACTCCCCATCTTCTCTCTGATGTGGTCCAGTAACTGATGATGAGGGGAGGGTATAAGAACAAGCAGAGTGTAATGAATGCTCCTTAGCTATGCTTTTCATCAGCAGTGGGCTAAAGTCCACCTGGCACAGCGACCTCTTCTTCACAGTAGATTTTATTCTGTGAATCTGTAAAGCTAGTTTTAAAGCTGTGTACATTTTTAGCTTTGTACCACCTGCAGTGGCAAAAAGTCCCATAGTTTAATTACATGCTACATGAAAAAAACAACCAACCAACCAACCAACCAAAAAAAAAAAAACCAAAACAAAACCTCAACCAAACTGAGTTTCAGAGAAACAATAGCTTCTGTACTACTTCATTCCCTCTTCAATACTCTATGCCAGTCCCATCTCCTAAGACTTCTGTCATAATCTTCTGCCTCATTTCCAGTCTGAGAGTTCACAGGCAATTTGGCTCCCCCTCACAGAGCAGCCCTTCCACAGCCTTACCTGTTCCTGTCTCTCTTCTGCCAGCCTTTTCTGGGCCACCTCACAATTTTCCAGTGGAATGGCCTAGAATCATATGGTGCTTCCAAAATGCAGTGGTGTCATGAAGTTATGCTATTGAGTGTGGAGGACATACAGATTTTTATAGGTGGAGATCAATTATTAGATATAGATTTACCTGAGGGCATGTCTGCAACCCTTTTCTTTTTACTTGTTATGCATCCCTCCGCTGTAGCACATCCTGTTTTGACATTTTCTTTATTACATCAGTATGGACAGCCTGAATCTGGGCCCGGTAGAATTCATCTGATAATTTATATAGGCATTTCCTAAAAAAAGAGCAAGTTGTTTCTGCTGCTGACCCTGGTCAAACAAGGTTTCTGGTAAAATAGCATGACCTCAGCAGAGATGGCAATTCACCCCTTTCAACATGGTAGATTTCCGCCCTTCCCTATGCCCTCAAAAATAAAGCCAAACCAAGAGATTGTGAAAGGCAACTAAGGGAACAGAAATATAGGCTACCTGAGGAAAGATACATTTTCCTGATCTAATGAAGTCTGTGCTGAGAAGAAGCTGTCTGTGCAAGGATGCTGCATTGTGAGGTCATCCCATCCACCACAGTCACAGGCAATGCCCTTGCACAATGCCCTTCATATGTCTCCTGTTTTTTTCCTAAAACTTGTCAGAATTGGAATCATTAGCTATTCTTTTTCCATATCGCATCAGCTGACATTGTTAGCCTGTCCTGTTTTCATGAAATCTCTTGGAGGGATTGTAACTTCTCATAAATTCATCACTTTGTGAAGAAGATTTTTGTGTGTTTTCTTTTTCCTTTTCATCCTGGAAATGATTTTTCAAGTGGGTGATCAAGAAGCAATAAACACTGAAAACAAAAGGGAGAAAGTAATATGCCATTGTAGATCACATTATTTCATTAATTCTCTAAGAAAGTGCTCTAATGCAACTGTGTAATGTTTAATTGTATTTACTGATTTTTCCTGATACGTTTCGTTATTCTAAGGGCTTTCATAATATAAATACAGTATTCTGTGACAGGAATAAAGAGGTGAAATATATGACAGAAAATACAAAAGCTACCAAAGGTACTATACAAATCACTTCTTTCTTTATTGTGATTTACAAAGCAAGCATATAAGGAGCTTTACTACAGATGCTGAACATCTTCATTCAGCAGTGTGATGTGTGTAAGTTAATATGCTATCCTGCTCTAGTAATTTGATGTTATTTCAGAAGCAGATTTTACTCTCAGTTAATTACTGTAAGTGACGATGAATACCACTTTTTTTCCCCCTGCACTGGAGATGTTGCTGAAAATAGATGTCTCTGCAGGTTGAGGGGAAAATAGTAAGTGCTTGAAAAAACAGTCTAAAGGTAAAAATGCAGCTAGCAGCTAAATCTCTCTGTAGGGTGTTTCTGGGGCATCTACCATTCTTACTTGGAGCTTTGAAGTTCTCAGCAATTTCCAGCTCTCAGTGTAAGTAGCATAAAGCTATTAACATATGCTCTGATAAGAGAGACAAAACAATTCCAGCAGTGAAACAACACAGCATGCCTTCTGGAGTGCAGAATAAGTGCTACCTTCACACACTGGATTCATCAGGACACAGTGAGGTATCTAATGGCAACACATTCCTGCTCTTTGTCTCTATTACGTGCATGTTCTCATACACAAATACCTAGAAAAGATTCCTCAAAGTTTCCATTGATCAGCCAATGTTTGTGAGCATGAGTCACAGCTCTCTGTAGTATTTTTAGGGGCCAACTTGCTGTAGATTTCTCCATAGAGCACTATAGATCAGTTGCTAGAATCTTATTTGGATTTGAATTTTTATTTAAATTTACATCTGTGCTGTTACATGAATAGAACAACCTCTTAAAAAAATACATGAGAAGGAATGGGTGAATAACAGATCCAAAGGGAGGAAAACATATCCCCTTCTCCCATAACATTTACTTCTTTTCCTCATCCCTTTTACGGGATTTATGTGAGTAGTCCAGACTGTGACAAAAGTTCTGACAATCTTCCTCTGCTGCAGATATTCCTCAATCTCTCTTTCAGTCAACATCTTTCCTTAGCCTTTCAATTCCTTTAGTTTGGCTTTGGTTGTTGTGTATGTTTTCAGGGCTAAAAGACACACTCCTCTGGGTATCCTCCTTCCCACAAGGTAAGGGAGTCGATATACTCTTTGTTTAGGAAAACTGGGATCACTGTAGTTGTACTGCAAGGTGCTCTTCATCTTCAGATTGATGACCTTACTATGGCTATTCTCCTATTCTTTAGTCCGGTAGCACTATGGACTCAGCTGGATAAACACCAGTGGCAGCAACAAGTGTTATATCTAATGAATACAGCTCTGCCAGGAAGAGCTACAAAGCCTTGGTATAAGCACAATAATCCTTACTAAACTTGCTCTGACCCCAGGTGCTGGGGGTAGCTCTGCACTTCTGCTGTAACATGTGCTTCTACAGCAGTGTTTACAGAAAGTATATACTGATGTAGCATATTAGTCTTTATGTACCAACAACACTTTGCTTCATGCAGTTTTGTTCGGGGTAAACATGAGGCATATCCAGTTCTAGTTGGCAGGAATTGTAAATTGCAAATAGGTAGAAATCTCCCAAACCTGACTGTCTTGGGTGGTGACTCAGACCCTGTTGGTATGGTTCAGCCTTCTCTTTGCTAGGATGGGGAAAGTGCTTTCTTTGTATGTATGTGCACAGCTATGTATTCTGGACTTCATGCAGAACAGTTTAACCAGACATCTAATCTCGCCTGGAGGGAAGAATGTTATTCACTCTGTGTGTGTGTGTGTGTTCATTCTTTTATTCACTTAGCTCTGTGTTTCTGCACTACTGGGTAGAAATAAATCTTTGTATTGTATTCTTTGACTAATATTAGAAATGCTGTCACTTGCATTTATCATATCCCTTATTACTCTATAAATGCAAGGAATTTCAAAACCAGAGATGCCACTTTCAGCAACTTGGGTAAGCATGAGCAAACAAGTCACTGAACAGGCACTGCATTGTAAAAGATTATTTTTGTATTTATATTTTGGTTTTGTTTGTTTCTTTGGTGTTTTGGTTTGGTTTAATTATTATTCTTTTTATGTTTTTTTTATATATATATATATAATATTTCCCCCTAATTTGACTAGTTATAATTACAAACAAGAAGATAGCACTAATATTTCTTACATATGATGCCTGGTATGATCCCCTATATTCAGCCACCCTACATAAATACATATACATCAATAATGCTAACAAAAATTCTCCAGGTGTAAATGTTCAGCCTAGTGGTGGACTAAGCAAGCAAGACAAGTGGTAACATTCTCTTCTTCAGACTCTGTATTTCTGGAGCAGCTCTGCTGGCTCAGAATTTGTGGATAGGTTGATCAGCTTCACAACATGCAGAGATGCCCCATGATGTGAAAAACATAACTTTCCCTTCTGCCTACAAAGTCACACTGCAATCTCTGTCTCCAGATCCAAAATTTCTCAGCATTTATGAAGCTGCATTAAGGTTTGAGGCTTGTTTCTGTTTCAGTCTTTGGAGGATTTCATCCTTTCTTTTGAACTCTGCTGACCCCATCAGTACAAAGTGGACACTTTGAACATGAAAGCTTTAAAATTCTAATTAAACTAGCTGGCAAAGGAATGTGAAAAATCTCATCAAGACTGTGGGACAGAGATTGATAAAACTTGGATTTAGCTTGTAATTTAAAAGGCAGGTTATGTTAGGATTAAAAACTGAATTAAATTCTTGCTCCCTCAGAGTTTGTGTTTTCACCTACTTTAGCTGTAAAGACTAAGAAAATGAAACAGTAGAAAGGAAGCATGTTGTAACCGTCATTCAGGTGAACACAAACTCTTCCCCGCTTTTCTTACTTGCTTAGCATCATACTGTGGCTTGCTCACAATTAGTTGACTGTCCAAGAGAGGAGGCAGGACTACTTCTTTTGTGATTCTCTTTTCTGATGGAGACAGACTTTTAACAATTCTTCACACCCAAACTTTGTTGCACACCATGGCTCCAGGAAGACCAACCCTACTTCATGCCATTGACCAGCTCAGTGATATTGTAAGCCTTACCCAGATCAAATTACAGGTTAAAATAATATATGCCTTAGTTCCATCTCACTTGTCTCTGAGTGAATGGAGGAGGAAAGGCACACTTGCTCACTCCTATCCTGCTCCAAGGTACTCCCTTTGAGAGATGGAGAGAAGCAGACCTTTCCTCTTGCCTTCCAGGTTGCACCCATGCATTTCTGGTGGACAGCAGGTTGAGGACCACTTCCATTCTGAGAGGGAACTCTCAACTAGCATTTTTGTTTATTTTGTTCTGCAACCTCAGTGAGCAGAGCTAAGTATGTAAGTAAAAGCTTTCAGGTGCCAGACCAGCATCCGCAAAACACTTTTCAATATTCCTCCTAATGTGACCCATATTAAAATGAAACTTACCTCCAATTTCTTGACTGTCCTTATTTACCACTGCCCCTAAATCTGCTTACTTTACACTAAAAATGTAACCCTCAACATCTCTTTTGATGAAATCTTCTTGATACATTGTGACTTATTCAAGATCTTCCAGAGGGCATCAGGGTGTTCAGCATCCTAGGAACCAAGACTAGATCATCAGGTCATACAAACTGGAATTGATGAATAATTGTATTGAATCAGTGAATTCACATCTGATCTCTGGTAACTATGTGCTACTAAACAGTATTGCCAGTTTTTTGTGTTTTTTTTTTTTCTTTCTTTTTTTTGTGATTTTGTTTTCATTGTGGGTTTTGTTTGGCTTTTTTTTTTTTTTTTTTTTTAATTCCTAGAGATGACTTGGACAAAAAAAAAAAAAGTTGAATTTTTGCTGGACTGTAATTTTTGGGTTCTGAATTAAGGGAGTTGCTGATTCCACATGAGAAACCCCGAGTGGCTGGCACTTTTGGTCTGTGGAATAGTTTGAATCACTGTGTCAGTGTTTGGTTTTGACACCATGATGTTTAATCTTTAGTTTTGCAGCATGATAATGCTAAGGGCACAGAATTTGCCTCTGCTGACTAAAAGTAATTGAAACTGAGCACTGAAGTCTTATGTATTGCAAATTGCTCTAGGCCCCCATCTGATGCCATACATTACTCACCTTTGTCTCAAGAAAGTTTGAATTTCTCTTCCTTGCTGTTTTTGGAGGTGGCTTGAGATGTTTCAGAAATCTGCATTTTTGGTCGCTTCTTTCCACAGATCTGCATTCCACACTAGCTCTGACTCATTTGCTGCAGGAGATTGGCAAATCTGAAGCTGCATGATGAAGTCTTCTTGATTAAATCATACAAGGTGGGCAACAAAGTGCAAGAGGCAAGTCTGGGGCTTCAGGGTTGAGATAGCCTAGGACTGTAGGAGCCAAAGGGAGAGATTAATAAACGACAAAGAACCTGAGACTGTAACCATGAAGGTACTGCTCTGGGAGAAGGGAGGGGCTGCGTTCCTGCCTCTACTCCTGAGATTCTTGATGACACTTAATTAGGAAATGCATAAACAGTGCCAGGAACAGTCTCTTGTTTATTCTCTCACTGCCTGTACCACTTGTATTGCTGAGTATCCAGGCTTAGACTGGAAAATAACCATTCACTTGCCTTGCCTCCATGGAAGTGGAGGGTCTAAGGGGAAGGAGGATAGTACTGGGAAAAGGATGAAATCTATTCCAGTCGCAATTTAAGAGTGCTGGATCCCTGGGCCTGGCTCAGGTGAGGAAGGCGACTTGGGGCACCTCTAAGTGAGGTAGGGAGGCCTCACCACTGAGTCACAGAGGTCATGAATGAGGACTGTCTCTGGAGGCTTAGTGGAGTTCCTGGGGGTCAGCCCCAATTTACTTGCTTACCTGTCCTACATTGCACATCAAACTCCTATTTCCCTGATGATGTGGCTCACATCTGGGTTTCCTTTCCCTGAGTGAAAGCCAGTGTCACTATGAAGTGGGCATTTTTCAGACATGAGGTCAGGCAAGGCATGCACCGACACTTGGATGCACAGAAGGTCCACTTCATGCAGCTAGATGGTGAAGCTGAATGAGGCTGCCTGAGCAATGGAGCTGCACATCTGCCTTAGAGGCAAACTGTGTGCCTTCACAAGCTGTAGGAAGTCAGCCTAGAGAAGAGTGGTTTTAAACAGGACAGAGGAATTTCTGCCTTTGATACTGTTTCTTTCGCTAAGAGAAGGCACCCAACAGAAAGACAGATGGACAGTAGCGTAAGCAACTGAAATCCTAGTTTTCCCTAGTCAGAAAAGGGGATGGTTCCTACTCCCAGGATAATGTCTGGCTTTGTTTTTCTGTATTACTTTGATGTTGACATCGAGAAAGCAAAGGCTAGTATGAAACTACGCCTCAGTGAAGAATACAGGTCAGATGCTGGGCTGCTGAAAAGTGCAGGCATTAGTGTACCTAAGGGCTTCAGCCTAAATCTTTCCCCTAGGGCATGTGAATGGGTGCCTCACATATTTCTAAGTGCTTCAGACTGAGTTGAGCTCTTAACTGCTATGACTACCTAACACATTTAGGAGCTTTTAGAAAAGCATTCTGTTAAACAATTTAAGTACTTTGACTTTCTGGCTACTAATCTAAAATAAGTTTATTGTACAGGTATTACAGCAGAGTTCAAAATATCTCTTTTTATCCAGGTTTCCACTTGTGCGAATGAGAGTGTGTGTGTGCATGGGTGTGTGTGTATTCAGAGTCTAGTGAAAACTCAAGCTGAACTGACCCAAATTATCTGCTGTTTGAAACACAGTGTCACTTTACTTTCTGAAACGGTGGTACTGTATTATCAATACACCCAGTCTGTGGCAGGAGAAGGCACAAATTTAACAGACTTACTTCCTATGCTGGTCTCCACAAACATCATGATATTATTATCATCTTCAAGTACTATATTTTGTCCAAAAATTATGTTTTCTTTTTTTTTTCTGCTTGAACTTCAATAAAAAATGGGTTTAGGTAAAAATCTCAATCTCATCAGCAATAGCAATCTCTCCTAAAGTTTCATACTAGTGCTCATTGCACAAATGAAATATTTATCATCACATTCTTCCTGCAGTAATGACAAAACACAGCTGATACAGCTACCCATGGATCTCAAGGTCTGTACAGTTTATGAACATCCAAAGGAGATTTTGTATTACAGCATTTTTATTTTTACTTTTTTATGTGATGATTTTGCAGGCTGGAAATGCAGGAGTTAAGTAGCTTAGATTTGGCAGGAAGTCTAATAAGCGATTCGACTTAAAATAAACAAAAGTCCAAGTTACAGTTTTCTTTTTATTAGCTGACCTTGCAAGCTAATAAATTCATCCTGTGTTTTTCTGCTACTGCCAATTTGCAGCATACAGGAAACTAATCTTGTACAATAACTACCTTCCTGTACTTGGTTCTTAAATGGAGCCAAATGGATTGGTGGCGGAAGAGCTCCCCAGCAGTTCCTGTGAAACAGTGCTGAGCACAGCAAGACCTGACAGAGGCTGCTTGCTATTATTGACTTTGACAATGTAATTATGTTCTCATTTACCTCCCTAGCACTTAAGGGGGAAAAAAAAAACACACAACAAAACCAACACAACAACAAAACAAACAAAAACCAAACAACAAATAAATCCCAGTACAATGACTACAACAAATTTATTGTCAAATTAGAGGTGAGATATGTATTTGTAACATGCTAAATATATAGTAATAGCTCTGATTTTTGAGAGGGTAACATACACTAACAGTGGCCATTGGAAGTCTTTCACATGTATCTGGCTGCTGCAGCAACACTTTGATCTAGACACAAAGGCTCATACTCAGTAGTGAGTTAATAAAGGGTCTCTGTTCAGATTAGAAAGTTGCATGTGCTCTTTATTTTTAAAGACATACTACCATTAGCATAGCGTACTGCAGAATACTACAGATGAATCTAGAATCACTCTTTTAGAGTATGAGTTAGCTCTTTCAAGTTTAGTCCATGGGTGTTTTGCACATATATGACTGGTTTCAACCTGCATGTACTGATATCAGTTGCAAGAGCTGCCAAAGACTTTGCTGTTGGAAGGCCAAACACATGAGCAGATACTCAATGTGCTGTAGCACTGTGGACACATGCAGGTGGAGGGCATGTGTGTGTACAAAACTCATATTCTCACTCCAAAGGGAGGCTGCTGAAGTAACTATCTGGTCAATATTGAAATTCATGTAGAACAGCATCCCTCTCTCCAGCCCCTATGATCTCCACCAAGACGAAGAAAAGGACCCAATGACAAAAGGTATTTGAAAGACAACTTCTGAAAAACATTTTTGATTTTATAGTTTCCTCCCTCTAGGTCTTGATTATGCCTGACTCCAGCTTCAATTGCCCTCTCAGAAAAGGTTAAACACTAAGTATGGTTCACATATTGCTCTCCAGGGAAAAAGATCATGATAGCTTCCGAGCTGTGGCTGTCATTATTATAAAGCATTTATGAGAAATCACACAAGCTACTCCAATAAAATGGATATATTTCTCTGCAGCAATATTTGTTTGGGCTTTGTACCAGCTGTAGTTGTGAATAAAGCTGGGTGGATAGGAAGGGGCAGAAAATGGAAGCTAGTTTATATATTCTTCCTGGGCCTTCTTTCAATTTCTGATTACTTTTAATTAAAAAAAAAAAAAAAAAAAAGTAACTGGAAGCTAAACTCACCTCATGGAGTTCAGTATTCTCTTTCAAAAAGAAAATGTGTTTTATACATGCAGATTTCAAGTAATGATTTCTGGATGTGTTAGGTAAAACAGCTCATTTGAGAGAAATGACCAATTTGGATGCAGGTTGTAGTGGGTTGAGGCAGACCCCCTCCCCACCACGGGCTGAAATAACGACTCTGACAAATGGATTGCAAAAGTGATGGAAAGTTTAAATAGAAAAGAGTGAATGTGTACAGAGAACCGGCCTTGGGCCTAGCCAGGCCCAAGGCCGGGAGATGTCTCCCCAGTTGCCAGGTGCTGGTGAGGGGAAGAAAAGAGGAAGTGCTAGATTTTATAGCAGTGCAAGGATTATGGTAGGAGATACCTGGTTTCCTGTGTCCGCCCACTGGGCTGGACTTCTGGACACAGGAAACACACCATGTAGCAGAGGGCACTCAGCCCAAACCACCACACAGGTCTTGTCAATTAGTGACTTAATAGACATTTGCTGTTGTGTATAATGGGTTATAATCTTAGAAGCTCTCCACTGCAACAATTGCTTGTGGGACTCTACAAATGAGACAGTTAATAATGGTTGGGAAGGTGGTCTGTAGATAAACCTGAAACATACACCATTAATTTAATTCAAATATGGGAATATTTGCTGTTAAGTAATGGTATCTACTACCTATTGCTGGCTTAATCTTCACCCTTTAACCTTCATCACTAAGGGGTCTTTAAGCTCACAGAGCAAGTGTCTTAAATGCACATACTTTGCTTTGCAATTAGGATGGCCTGAATCCACACTCAGACACTAATGGCACCATAACTCAATCCCCACACATCCTGGTTCATCCACATATCATGAGACAAAGGCTCTGTAGAGGATGATATGTGATCCTGTAATTAAAAGATTTTATAAAATTCAGTCTACACAAGCAGTACTACTTCTGGTCTTTCTCAGTCTTTGAGTTGACTTTGCAAGCTTAATATTCTTTAAAAGGCGTATTTTCTTGGTTTTTTTTTTTTTTTTTTTTTTTTTTTTTAACCTAAAACTAAGCAAATGAAAAAAAAAAAAAAAAAAAAAACAAAACACAGGAAAGAGCAGCCCTTTCCCACAGATATCTAATCAGACAGATTGATACTAGCTTCTTATCTGGGATTTACTAAGCAGGGTTCAGACTCCTGACTCCCCAGGTTTCTGTTGTACTGTCTAATGAAAAAAATAGTGACAACTCTGAGTCTATAATGGCTTTTACACAGCTGATTAGACTAGCATGCAATAGAAGAATGAGATTTGCCACATGCTGCAGAGATGTCCTCTGTGCTTGGTTTATAGTTCTGAAAAGAGTATGCTCCAGGCAATCCTTCCTGTGCAAACAGTATGTCTTCATTTGTGTTCTCCTACCCAGTGGCCATTCAACACAGCTCCTGTTCATGTCAGTTTTTTTCTCTTCAAATCAGACACTTTTTTGGCCCATCTTTTGCCACCTGCTCCCACTCTTCCTCCCTGCTTCTCACTGCATCTTTGTTTCCCACCCCCAGCTTGCATCTCTAGGTGCAGGTCTTCTCCTGGTCTGAGACTCCCATTTGATCCTTGTTTACCCTTCATCTGGCATAATTTTCCTCTTCACTTGGAGGCTGCCGAAGAAGGAAGCAATGGGAGTTCACTCTCCATACCACAAACTGCCTTTTGCAGACGAAAGCAGCAGCCCTCCTTGCAGGTAAAAGTCTAGTAGCGAGGCCAAAGGTTACATTGCTCTGAAAAAAAAAAAAAAAAAAAAAATCAGTTTCACCATGGGGAGCATTTGTGGTGATAAGCTTGGGGAAAATGGACTCTTCAGTCTATCCAAAGCTGTTGAACTCCATCTCTATCCTTATCAGCTGTGTACAGTCCTCTTAAGATCAAAGTTTCCTCAATTCTTTTTATGACACTGAAAGTTTTCTTGGGGATAGCAAAAGACAGCAGAACAACCCAAACACATTTCAAGCCTTCACTGTGAAGTGCATGAAAAAGAATAGAGATTGGCAGTAAAATGACTTTAAAATTATTTTCTAAATTGAGAAAAACATGTTTTTTTATGGTATTGTTCTTGGAAACTGTCAAAGCCTTGGGAAAAGTGTGCCCCAGTACATTCATGGGGCAAGTGTATAATGCATGTCTGAAAAATCCAGCCCATAAAACTGTATGTCTGAATGGCTCATTTAATAATTCACTGAAAACTTTATATTAAAATAAGTATTTAGGTAGCCCTAAACATAATTTTATTCAGTTTCTGTCTATTGTATTTATAGAACACTATTATGGACAGGTACATTCACACATGGCTGCAGGAGCTGTATCATCACATCTGTCAGATTTATTATGCATATGCTCAAGATGTTATCTATTTAACTTTCCCTGAACCTCTAACACACACACACACACACACACACACACACTTACTTGTTTTTGTACAATTCCATCTATATAGTTCACTGCACTTTCCCTCTATACTTTTCAAATCCTACAATATCTTGTTTAATCTGAATGGACAAGAACAGAACACTGTGTTCTAAGTGGAACCCTACCAGGGAAATGTATTATTCTCATCATTATCACTGTCTTAGACACAGTGAAAGCCTGCAGTGAATGCTATTCTAGGGGCTTATTTAACTTCTTAGAGTGAGAAGCAGAGAGATGCTCCCTTCCCTGTCAGTCAAACTAAATTGTGTCTCTCTGATACGTATGAAGCCACATCTGGGTGCATGAGTTTCTAATTCTTTATTTTAAAAGGCATAATAGTTCAACTGTCTGATAGTTTGAGTCAATCTTATTATCTCAAATGAGCAGCTTTATAGTGCTATAGGTAGATTTCTTCTAGTATTTCTGAAATAGCACACATGTCTGCTTTGACTGAAAATATGACCTGAGTCCTAATTCATTGGTTAATTTACACGGACCCTGAAACTCAACCGTCTACCACCAATATGGATATTTATTATGCCAAAGTAGCATCTAATTTGGTTATATCCTTCAAAGGCAAATAATTCCATAAACTCCTTATTTTACTGTGTTAGCATCATATTAAAACTATTTTTACTTCTGAAAGGCCCCCAAACACAGGGGACTGTACAGAAAACAGTCAAAAGGCTATTCATAACAATGAGATAAGAATAACTAAGGAGTCCTGAGTCAAACTACCTCTGATATTTAGCTAGATATCTTGGACTAAAACCTTTATTTCGGTACTTTGTTTTAGTACTGGTGCAAAAAGAGCAAGAAATGCTGCCATTCCAATTCAGTTGCATTTTATCTTCCTTTTGGTGACTTGAACATGATTCAGCAAAAGGCAGATAATCTGGCTTCTGTACATTTTGCATCGACCCTGATTTGCAGATACTGTAGCAGAAGGACAGATACATGTTTCTTCCTCCGTAGCAGCTAAAAACAAGTCTGTCTTTGAATGCGGAAGGATGACTCGCTCGCTTTCAGACTTCTGAGACCTACTGTGAACTTAGCAAGTCATCTGTGGTGGGGAACTGATCTGTCACAACATATGAGGATAAGCCCCATCTGTGCTCCCTGAAGCCATCAGTTTGGAGTACATTTCTGCTTCCCTACTCTGGGAGTTGTCCGAGATATTGGATAAATAAGATTCGTGAGGCTGCACATTTCTAGGGTTCCCTCTTTGGTCTGCAGCTACATTTATTAAGTTTTCATTTCAGATGCTTCCTGTCCTATTCTGCGTGAATCTAATGTCCTCTTTCCCTGAAGCATCATGGATTTTCTATATCTCACAAATGAAGGCTTCAAAACATTATTCAAGTTTCTGAAGATCTGTTCCCTTCTAGCTCTGATCATCATTATCAGAGATAAAATTTTGGGCCACTCTGTGGCACAACTTCCATTTCAGGATAATTTTCTTTCTTTATGCTGCCTTCTTACTTGGGTGTCTTGTTCTCTTAGATGTCTGCAGGAAAGGTCACAGGAGTATTTTTTGACTTTTGATTTATTTTCAGATGGGATATGTAAACCCTAATCTAGTTACTACAGTACCTGACTATTTGGTGCCATGAAGGTGAAATTCTGGTCAATCAGGAAAATTAATTGAAATGCATAACAGGTGACTAAATCCTGGGCACAAACTGTGTAATAACTTTGGACTAGGTGTCATGGTTAAAAAAGGTGTTTACCTGTGGGTTATACAGAAGATTAGAGGGAAGAAAATGCATGTAAACACATACGAGTTTTTATTAGAGCTTAGCTGAACTACACTTACTCTCCAAGATATCACAACACTTTCTAGAAACAAACCAATATTCCCTTCAGTGTTGAGCACTGAAACGAATGTATGATAAGGTGTTATGAATTTCTGGAATCACTGCAGTGAGTTGTGAATTATTCATGAAATTAAAAATCCCAGCTAATTCACAGTATCAAACAGTTCTGGCGAGTGGCATATAATACTGGAAGAACAAATATACACTACATATTAATCCAGAAAAACCTTTCTTATCCCTTGACTCACTGAATCCATACTATGTTCCTCACCCTCAGGCTATGTGGTAGTCTAATCATTTAGAAGTAATTTTATTATTATTATTTTTTTCACATATCAGGATTTAGATATTGTGATTCTGTGCTGTGAAAAGGTCATACTAAAAATGGCTCAGAAACTAGCAACCAGAAGGATTTGGGAAAGAGACCAAAAGTAGTCAGTAAATTTTCTTATCTGGGTTTATTTTTTCCCCCCTATAAATAAAGCACAGATACAATGTAGTGAAAAAGAAGTGTTAGTACTTAAAAGGAAGGAGTAGGGAATTCATGTAAACAATTTGATCCGTAAACAAGCATATTTTCCAGGAAAGTTCTTGATCAGATTCAGCTGCAAACCCCCTCAAACACAGAGAATAGTGTCATTTGCTGCAAACTGAAAAGTAATTCTACTTCTCCATGGTTTTCATTTTAAAAAAGGACCATTTCCAACAGAAATGTGTCAGCTCATAAGTTAAATCATTGTAACTGATCTTTTTGACTTTGCAGGGATTTGCAGGTTTATGGTTCTGTGAATGTTTACTGAAATCAGAAAATCCTGAAAGGTGAAAAGCAAAACAAGGAAAGCATTACAGAAGCTATTTGAATCTTTACACAGATCCACTCTGTTAAAGGATAGATATGTTGCCATTTACAGACCCCTATGGATACTACATAATACATATCCTGTATCTGTTCCATGATTGTTTTACTTGAGGGTGTTACCAACTGCTTGAAAAATCAGTGGAAGTATTTACTGTAAAACCAAGAATGCTGCAGTAGGGATTCTGGTTCATTTTTGATCTAACAAATGAAAGCAAGATAAAGAGATGTGCACTTCCATTGTATCAGATCTTTGTATTCTTTGTGGAAAAAATGAACCACCATTACACCGAGTAAGAGAGCAGTTACAGTTACTCAATTATGCCTTTCCCCAGTTTTCTGAGAACCTCAGGAACATAAACACAACTCCTGAAATACCCTTTGCAGCTCAGTGCACTCTATGTCATGTTATTTTTCTTCTTTCAGACTTTTCCTCCAGAAAGTGGCACTTCTCTGGAGTAGCTCTTTTCAACACTAGGTCACTACACAAATGACAAGGGGTACCTTGAGGACAATGTCCTTATCAAAAGTCAAATCTCAGGGAAGAGCTTCAGAAGGCTAGTATCAGCTCTTGGCCCTACAAGGTTTGCTTTTTTCAAGAGTCTTCTTATTTGAAGGTGTTCAGGTTTGAGTAGAGATGTGAAAAAAATGAAAAATGTGTCAACTGGTGAGTAGAAGTCAGAAAGATTCACAGCTAACAGTGTACAACTGCCACATACTACCCAGAAACCCTACTTTTAGTACAATTCATTAGTGAGTTCCCATGTGCTTTGACCTGTACTATTTTGGAAGTACTGAGCTTTTGAGAATTGTTCATTCAGTCCTGCCTAGGCTGGAGTCAGCAGGATGTGGATGCTGGTATATCAAAGTAAATCTGGATGTAGAAGCACCTGTGGAGCTAGGCACCATTTGAAAGGAGAGCAAGAAAAGGCTGAAAGAGTATCAGAAAAGAAAATGGGCAGAAAAGGAGCTCTGATTACATGCTTGTTATGAGGAACTGGAGATCTTTCTTTAGCAAACTCTATCATCCATAAAACAGATTGGTCTGATATGGACACAGAGACTGTAGTCAGAACCCCATGCAAAATGCCTGCCCTCAACAAGCTTCTCAACATTGCTTTCTCAATGTGGGAATCTAGCAACAGAGTGTTTGTTGGTACAATCAAAGCATACATCCCCAGCAATTCTGAATGGTATGGAAATGTTACATACAGGCTGTCACACTCAACCCAGCACAGAGTTCTCCTCCTTAAATCTCAGTTCCCACGGATTCATATTTGTCTCAGTTCTCATAGCTTCATATTTGTCTTGCTTCTTATATTCTTTTAGAAGACCACACAAACAGTTCCCACCCTTCTCTTCAACAGTGGGACACTGGACAAATGCTACCTGCCCCTTATTTTCATATAATGTGAATATTCAAATACAAGTTTCTGAAGAAACTGCTGCAAAGAAAAGACTTTGAACAGTAATTATGTGATATTTGACAGAGTAACTGAAAGAAAAACTACTTCTGTTTCTTTCTGTTCAGACTATTCTGGGGAGACTTGAAAACCTTCTTTGAACCTTTTTATGTTTTTTGGGTAATAAATACCTCCCTGCACAGTCAGCTTCTGTTCTTGCTTTCCCATGATCCCACCTAATCAACAGAATTTTCCAAACGTTTAACTATCTTGGGAGAGTAAATGTGGAAATTAGCACATCTGCAATCATAGAAATAGCATTCCAAATCTATAGAAGTGAAAACTGTCATCACATTAAAAAGATGCTGCACTTGAGCAGCTCATGAAACATAATGAAAGCAGACCTGGCTAATAGTATGCTGTGTATCAGGACAGAGCTCAGCTGAAAAATCCCATTTGCACCCTGGCAAAAGTCAGTCTCCTTCCTGGAGTGGCTGTTGGGATGAAGTGCTTCGATGAAATCGGTACTTGTGTTAACTACTTTCTTATGTATCTGTAAATGCATCTTTAAACTGTAATGTAAAAGTTCCCGAGGAACAGAGTTAGAATGGGTACTTGTGTTTGCAGTTACCTTGCCATTTTAATTGACATTCCTCAATCAGTGCAAGAGTCATCTAAAACATCATGAAGTGTAGGGGAGAGGAGGAGAAGGAATGGAAGAAAAGCAGCTGAAGAGCTGTTTTAGAAACTTAGGTGGCCATGTTTACAGACAACTGTGAAAGCAGAGCTGTGAAAGGGTGCTTTTTCAGATAATGTGGAAGAAGTGGAAAATGCCTGCATCACTCTGGATGCAGAAGAGACTTATGCAAGCAGTTGGTTTGGAACACTTTTTCTTGCATTGGACAAAATCTAATATCAATTTTCCCTTAACTTGCATGGTACAGAGATCCCACATTACAGAATTGTCCTGTAGGATGTCTAGTTTAGTAAGAACCCCAAACTTTAACCCTGTGGGTATCAGAAAAGATATCTGATATGAAGGAGTTTGCAAGTGCTTTGTTGGGTTTGTTTGTTTGTTTGGTTTTTTTTATCATACTCCAGAGGCCTCCTATGGTTTAAACCTTGAATCCTGGTCTTGTTTAAATGTTTAGGCTAGCACTGAGAAAGCAGTAGCACTTTACCTCTGCTTTTTGTTAGCTAAAAATAGCTGCTCTCAGCAGACCTAATGCTCTATCCAGTTCTTCACAATGACTATGCTGATGATGACATTCAGTGGTGTTGTTTTCTACTATGCTTTAGTAATTCAGAAATTATATTGGCAAAAAAAATGGCAACCAGGCAGTTTTTTTACCCTAACCTTCTGCCATAGATTTTGCATAATTATATGTACCAATGATATGGCTAATAGCAAGAAAAATCAGAACAATGATTTTTGCAGAACCAAACTGTCACTGGGATTTTTTCAGTAAAGGCCTTGCAATTAGGATGCATAATCATGAATCTTCACTGACACTGCAGTTATCAAGGAAATTAGATTGTTGGGTAGCCAAGTAGAATGAGCAGATTACAGGGGTTGAGCTGCCACACCTAGACTGAAATAAATAGATCAGCATGATATTCCTGTGTAGGTATAGCTTAAAATGCCAGAGATGCCAGGTAAAACAAGCCAGGCATCATGAAGGATTGGTAGCTTGAGAAGATGCACAGTAGTCCTTCTTGCCCAGTGATTATAGGCTTCCATAGTAATTAATGGCAGCTGCTTCTCATCCTAGTACTCAGTGTCTTCTCCTACACACACATTCCATTTGACTTATAAATGAAAAAGCATAAATTAGTTTTCCAGTTCTGGAACAAGAATATGAAAACACTCTTAATATTTCTTGCCCCAAACAGAAACAGCTTTTACCTTCACAATATAATCCTTAGAAGAGTACAACTTGTTTGTTAGCAATGTTTTTATTTTCTGAAAATAAATGCTAACCCTGACACAATTAAAGTTATTCAATATGTTTCTTTCTTTTCTTTCAGGGCTTTACTTCCACTACAGGTCAGTATAAGAAATGGACAGAAAGATGTAGAATATATAGTCTAGAATTACTCTTTTTGCACTAATAGTTTTAATTTTCCCAGTGCAAATCACTTATAGATGTACTAAACCTTCTTGGCATGAACTCGGTATCATTCACCAGTGTGTGCCAGTTTGAATGGACATCGTGTGTAATACGCCCTGAACAGGACTAAGCTGTGTTTAACAGAAAGATGATGTGGGCTACCATGATGTGTAATCTGCAGGTCCAATTTCTGCTGTGAGTCAGACTATTCACCAGGAAATTGAGCCATGCCATGGAAGTCTATTTTTACTTATACTTGGGGAGATTTCAAGTACTTGATGTGTAGGGAGTTGTTAAAGATGAATATTTCATTGAATACTTCTCTTGCCTTCTATTCACATAGCTGGAGAAGGTTTTCTCTCTTATTCTTTAAAAAATAAAATAATAATTTTGAAAGTTTATCCATCTCTCAGAGGGAATAGTCAGCATACCCCCTTAACCATAGGCTCAGATGTTCTGCACTGACTGCTGTTTTGACACTCTTGGATGGAAATCCTTCACTTAATACTCAAACGTGATGCACATACTGGTTCTCTGGCATGCCTTCGTCTCTGACCATCTGTTGGGGTGGCAGTATGCCCACTCAGAAAACTCTCTGCCAGATTCAAGGGGGCATAGGTATTAACCAAATATAAATTTAGAAAGATAGCTAACAAAATGCTAGAGATGTCATTTTGGCTGCAAGACTATTCTCTTGATGTTAGACATCCTCAGACTAGATCCATACATTTCAGAATAAAACTTGCAGGCACACTGTAAGCTTATCCCAGACATGTCTGTTTATACACAAATACACGAAGGTAAACAAATGTTATTAAATGGAAAAAGTCTACATATTCATTTTTTCTCTGACTGGCTTGAGGAAACCTTCTTTTCTAAAAGGAACCATTGTAAAAAAAGAAATGTTTCCTTTTTTAATAGATGTAACTGTTTCCATACTTTAAAAAAAATTAATACATTGACACTAGACACAATAAAAAAGGATTTGGAAATTGTTACTTGAAGAGCAGTTAGGGATTGCTTGAAAGAAATATATTGCTAGGCTGCTCAAAAAGTCACATTCTCTGTATAAATTTAGAACATAAAAATATTAATTATAAGGAAAAGTTGAGTTAAATGGTGTACGAACACAACTAGGATTTGAACTTTGTAAAGCTGTATCAAAAGCCAAGGCTCCATTTTAGGATAAAATAAAAAGTTAAGATTTTGAAGAGTTGTGGAGCAAAAATTTTGATCATGAACTAGTTTTCTTTTCAGCTTGTAAGAGGAACAGAACCTACTAGTATTACCAATGCAGAAGACTTTGGTCATGCAGGTGTAGAGGAAGCAACAGTTAATATTAATAAATATTTACACTGCTTTTATCTATATCTGTAAAGAGCAGTTTACAACTATAGGAATATAAAATTCCTGTCCAGATGAATTTAGAGTAAATTGTAACATACGATAAAGTAACAAGGATAAGCTGAAATGCAGACAGGAAAGACACTAAGAAAGTGAAATAGTGAGAAAAGATGGGGAAAAAAGTAAAATCAGGCTTGCCACAGGAGAGAATTATATATAACCTTAAAGACAGATGCAAGTTTTTGACTCTGATGTGGAAAGAAGGAAGGGTATGAATATTGGGAAAGCATCCTGCACATTAGTATAAGAAAGTAGGCAAAGAGGCTTCTCTGCTACAGTAGCAACAGACATAGAAAGATGAAGTGTGAGAGTCTGGGGCAAAATTACTACAGAAGCAGAAAGCTGAGAGAGAGAATTGAGAGAGAGCTGAGAGAACTGAAATCTCCCCAGTGGAGAGAAGGCATGTTTTACAAAGATAATTAAAGAATTGAAAGCAGAAGAAGGGGAGAGATTACCACAAAGAGAAAAACTAGTCAAAATAATAGACATGTCCCAACATGATGGGTCTGAAATCTTCCTGCTCAACCAGAAAGCTCCCAAGAAAGTAGAAGAATTTGCTCTTGTAAATCCAGATATTCTCCAAGGAGATGTATATGAGAACATTTCCAGTTGCTTACTGCAAAAGTGAAATTTAAAGATTAATGGAGGATTCCTTTAAGTAGCAGCCATTGCTCAGTCTGTGAGCTATTCTCTGGAAATATTTACATGCTTACCACTCTTCTGCAATACTGGGCCAACTCTGTGGTCATTATGCTTGGTCTTACAGATGGAAAAGACTTATAAAAACCAAGAAAAGATATTGTCTTTTCTTCCTCTTTTAATTGGCCTGTGCATCTCCATTTACACATTTCTTTTTCCTCTTGGACTAGTTTTTGACTTCCTTTCATAAGAGTTGACTACCCTTGACACTACACCTTCTGAAAGGCTGGAGTAGTATATTATCTGTATTTGTTCTGATGAAGGTCAATGGGACAATTCTAGCACTGTCATTATGACAGCAATTACCTGTCACAACAGACTCTACAGACTCTTACTATGGACTGGAACTTTGCAATGCTGAAAGTCAGAACACAGAACAAAGAGATGGTCCTTGTACCACAGCAGTTATAATCTAAATGCTTCTTAAAAGCATGTGTGTTCCAGTATTTCACTGGTTGTTGAACTGGGTTCTAATTATTAGTTTCAGTGTTTCACTTTTCTTGGAAAGAGTCTGAAAGCTGTATTTGTTGTTCAGGATGTAACTTCTCTCTGACAGAGGTTTGGAAAAGAAGGTAAGGACTACTGCAACCTGTAAAGCACCCCATGTCTTTGACTTAAAGAGCAACACTGACATTTCTGACTGATTTCTTGAGTGTTGATGGGGTGTGGCAACGTGTACATTATAAGTGTGCCTTATGAGAAGATCACTGGCTATGGAGTGGAATAACAGGCAGAAGAACACTCAAAGGCAGAGTGTCTGCTTCTGTAGGTCCAAGAGCAGGTTTAATGAAGAGCTTTGGTAAGGCAGCAGGCACAAATGCTTATTTCTGTACTTACAACTGTCCTATTATTCTGTCTTCAAAGAGAGAAACATTCAGCAGCAATGAAGCAATCAAATATTGACACATGTTGACTCTTGTCTTCCCTCGAAAAGAACTAGTAGAGATGTCTAGAATGTATAAGCGGTGATTAATTTACCTTAGTCCCTGAGAAGCAAACAGGGAATTCATCTATGAGAACAGGTGCCATTAATCCAATATTATTTCTTGCTATAATCTATTTGACTTGACCTATCACATCTTCACAAACCTGTACTGAAGTAAGTATCTGCTCGAAATTCCCATTGGGTATGTTTGACAAAAGGGTTTATCAACAGAGTAAATTAAAAACTGCAATCAAGTTATTAAAAACAACCCAAAAAGCAACAAGCAAACAAACCCAAATAGTATAATTTTTCCCTTTGATGGTGTTGGAAAATGTTGGAAAATGGAAAATGGAAAATAAACAGATTTTCAACTTTTGTAAAAAATATTTATTTGTAAAGATTATAGAATTAATATGGATCTAATGACATCTGCCTTAGAATGATTATAAGGACAAAATTATTTCTTAAATATTATGTATATGTATCAATACTCTTATCTGTATCTTGGGCATAGCTCTGCTTAAGGGTATCACTGTTTTTCATATATATTTGATTGACATGTATTACTAATTTATAATTAAAAGTAAAAGAATTTTGTATCTTCTTAAATCTTGCAAGGGAAAACACTCTTAACACCCTGGGGGTGCTGGTTGATGAGAGGCTGAACATGAGCCTGCAGTGTGCCCAGGCAGCCAAGAAGGCCAATGGCATCCTGGCCTGCATCAGCAACAGTGTGGCCAGCAGGAGCAGGGAGGTCATTCTGCCCCTGTACGCTGCACTGGTTAGGCCACACCTTGAGTCCTGTGTCCAGTTCTGGGCCCCTCAGTTCAGGAAAGATGTTGACTTGCTGGAGCATGTCCAGAGAAGGGCAACAAAGTTGGTGAGGGGTTTGGAACACAAGCCCTACGAGGAGAGACTGAGGGAGTTGGGGTTGCTTAGCCTGAAGAAGAGGAGACTCAGGGGTGACCTTATTGCTCTCTACAACTACATGAAGGGAGGTTGTAGACCGGTGGGGGCTGATCTCTTCTCCCAGGCAACCATCACCAGAACAAGAGGACACAGTCTCAAGCGGCACCAGGGCAGGTTCAGACTGGATGTTAGGAAGAAATTCTTCTTAGAGAGAGTGATTGCCCATTGGAATGGTCTGCCCAGGGAGGTGGTGGAGTCACCATCATTGGAGGTGTTCAGAAGGAGACTTGATGGGGTACTTGGTGCCATGATCTAGTTGTTTGGGTGGGTTGGTTTGGATGATGGGTTGGACCCGATGATCTTGAAGGTCTCTTCCAGCCTGTGTGTATTGTATTGTATTGTATTGTATTGTATTGTATTGTATTGTATTGTATTGTAAGGTGAGTGTCTCTCTGTTTTTGAAAGATGAAACCACTTTCCAGATAAAAAGCAATGAAAAAGAAGATTCCATTTTGTCTCTAAATTACAACACAATGCTTTCTAACAGCTGCATAAATTCAATTCCCATTTGTAACTTACAATTGTTTATTCCATGTCAAACCTAAAGCATTAGCTACAGCTCTAGAAATGTGCACTTGCAAAGTTAGCAAGCTATAGTTAATTCAATTCATTATGGTATTCCCATCTATAACAATGTAAGTAGTTCAGTGTTCCATAGTGTTGCAATAGTAAGCAGAGTTTTTCATGCTATGTGAGAAGTCCATAATCTTTTGTAATCTCAGTCCATCAAAGCTTGGGAAAAACAAGATATAAAGTTCTCACTAAATGAGCACTCTTATGTTATACAATTATTCCTTAAGGTTTAAAAACAACTCAGAGGGGCAGATCAAGTGAAACTGGTTGCCTTGCAAAGAAATCACATTTATAAAGTCCAGAAATATGTCATGTGCATATTTAAGGCAGGCCCAGCATGGTGGCAAGCTATACCTTTGACCCTGGGAACATGAAAGAGGATATACGTTCCTCAAATCATTATAAAATTTTAGAGCACTTGGATTCCTGTAGGAATATTATATGTGATAAGAACAGGGGGAATGGAACAAAACTAGAAATGGGTAGATGCAGACTGGATGGTCACAGAAGTTCTTCACAATGAGGGTGGTGAGGCACTGGAACAGGTTGCCCAGGGAGGTGGTGGAAGCCACATCCCCGGAAGTTTTTAAGGCCAGGATGGATGTGGCTCTGAGCAACCTGATCTACTGTGAGGTGTCCTGCCCATGGTGGAGGATTGGAACTGGATGATCCTTGAGGTGCCTTCCAACCCTAACGATTACATGATCCTATGTTTCTTTACTAAAAGGTGGCTGCCAAGCAGGATCACTGAGTGTTAAATCACGCTTGTGTTAAAGCTGAGAGAGATGAATGGAAACAATTATTCCAGGGAATAATTAGAGACCAAATTAAAATCATTAGAACATTAGAACTGGCAATAGGATCAAAGTAAAGCATTCCTTGTGAGAAATGGACATGACATGATATTGCTCAGAGCAGGTAGAAGTGAAGATTTTCAGGGAAGATTGCATTCTTTAAAGAGAAAGTGTTGAACAGCTAAGGTGAAGCAAATGAAAACTACACCCTGAGTCAGATAACAAGAGCAAATGCTTGTTTGCAGCAAATATAAGGGCAGGTGCACAACAGTACAAAAAGAAAATATAATGTTTTTAATAAAACCTGTAATTTTGCAAAACAAAGCAAAAACCAGCAAATCAAGGAAATTCTACAGGCTATTAATTTTAAAAAGTAAAAGAGAGCAAATTGGCAGAGAGCCATCCACAGAATATCACAAGGCTCACCAGTTTGGAGACTTGTCTGAAAAGGGACCATATCTGATGGTTCCCCTTCCTGTGAGGAAAGTGACTGCAAAAGCTGGTGATATGAGGAAATCAAGTCTTGGAAGACCTGAATAAGATGATTGCCCTTCATACTAGGTACAGTAATGAGAACACAATAAAAAGATACCAACGTTGATAGTTTGTTTCTTGGCACTGTCCAGAATACTGTGTAAGAGCCTGTGAAAATCACACCTCAATCCACAGACTCTGAGAAGGCAAAGGGACATGAATAAAGAACGTGTGGATGTCCAAAGGATGGATCCCCTGGCAGTAGTAGGGCTGGGGAGGAGGATGTTTACAGAAGACCAGTGAAGATCTGGGATTTTGAAGCATTACCCAGTGTGTCCTGCAAGAGGGTGAGAACACCTTCTATTTGAGACTTTCAAGCTTTCTTCCCTGCTCTATCACATTGTATTAACTGTCTGTATCAGGAAGTAATGAAGGTGTGATTTTTGTTTTATTTTCAGAAATAGTGAAAATTCAATGTAGCAGTGAGTGCTGAATGATGACTTTTATGATAGAGAACAGTAAAACGCACAGCATCTGTAACTCTGACTCATGTCATATCACCAGCTCAGGAAATAATGGCCAATATATTGTGCTTGCATATGTCCTGCCAGTACCATAATGACTGGTACTATTAAAATAGTAAAAAATTAATCAATGTGTATATATATCAAAACAAGTTATTTCAGGGAAACAATAACTGCACTGGCACATATCATGCTCAATAAGTAAATCAATGCTATTGAGCTCAGTTAACCATAAATCAAATATGCAGAATCAATTCTTCTGCTGGAAATGAAATAATTAACTCTAAAGCACAAAAGCACATGTAATTTATATGATTTCTTCTGTAATTCATGTTTATTTGACCCTAAGATGTTCACTGCATGGTATTTAAAGACACTGCACCCTTTTTTATGCTTCACATGGTATGTGAAGTATTGTGAATGAGGTGCATTCCATTGCAGATTTTGTTGCTGTCTGGGAAACAAATGTGATTCTGTGATTGTCTACCTGGACCGTTCTGAGGCTTTTGACATGGTCCCCCACAACCTCCTCCTAGAGAAAATGACATGTTATGGCCTAGATAGGTGGTCTCTGCAGTGGGTGGGGAGCTGGCTGACAGGATGTACAGGTGATAGTAAATAATTCTGTCTCAATCTCACAGTCGGTCACAATTTGGGTCCCCCAGAGATTGATATTGGGCCCAGAGCTGTTTAATATCTTCAAAAGTGATCTGGATATTGGGGTCAAGAGCACCCTCATGAAACTTGCAGACAGCTCCAAAATGAGTGGGAAGGCTGACACTTCAGAAGAGAGAGCCATCCTTCAGGAAGACCTGGCCAGACAGAGTGAGTGGGCTAACAAGAACCATATGAAGTTCAGTGGAGACAAATGTAGGATCTTGCACCTGGGAATGCATAATCCTGCAGTGCAGTTCAGACTGGGATCCACCTGGATGGAGAGCAGACCTGAGGGTCTTGGTGTACAACAAGGTCAGCCTGAGTGAACGGTGTGCTACAGTACCAAAGTAAGCAAACAGGTTGCTGGGCTGCATCAACAAGGGCATTCCAGCAGATACAGGATTAATTGTCCCACTCTACTCAATTCTTCTGAAACCATACCTGGAGTACTGTGTACAGTTTTGGTCCCTGCTGTACAAACAAGATGTGGACAGGCTGGAAAGTGTCCAGAGAAGAGCCACAAGAGCGATTAGAGGACCGGAAGATCTGCCACATGAGGAAAGGCTGAGAGAAGTGGGTTTGTTCAGCGTGGGGAGGGCTTAGGGGATGCCTTGTAATCACACACCAGTACATAAAGAGGGGCTACCAGGATGATGGAGACTCCCTTTTTACATGGAGTCTCATGGAAAGGACAAGGGGTAATGGGTACAGGTTACTTCTGGGGAGAGTCCAACTGGAATTCAGAAGAAAATTTTTTACAATTAGAACAGACAGACATTGGAATAATTTCCAAGAAAAATAGTGAATTCTTCTACACTGGTCAGTTTTAAGACTCAGGTTGACAGGATGCTGAGCCATCTTGTCTCATTATGTAATAATTCTTCAATACATTTAGGGCTTCTGGGATCAGAAGTTGTGATGGTGGGGTAGGCAAGAACTCAGTATGAATAAATAGGCAAGCTTTAGGGTCCTGAGTTTTCCCTGAAGTAGAATAGAATGGAATGGAATGGAATGGAATGGAATGGAATGGAATGGAATAGAATAGAATAGAATAGAATAGAATAGAATAGAATAGAATAGAATAGAATAGAATAGAATAGGCCAGGTTGGAAGAGACCTTCAAGATCTTTGAGTCCAACCCATCATCCAACACCATCCAATCAACTAAACAATGGCACCAAGCACCCCATCCAGTCTCTTCCTAAACACCTCCAATGATGGTGACTCCACCACCTCCCTGGGCAGACCATTCCAATGGGCAATCACTCTCTCTAAAAAGAATTTCTTCCTAACATCCAGTCTGAACCTGCCCTGGTGCCGCTTGAGACTGTGTCCTCTTGTTCTGGTGATGGTTGCCTGGGAGAAGAGATCAGCCCCCGCCGGCCTACAACCTCCCTTCATGTAGTTGTAGAGAGCAATAAGGTCACCCCTGAGTCTCCTCTTCTTCAGGCTAAGCAACCCCAACTCCCTCAGTCTCTCCTCGTAGGGCTTGTGTTCCAAACCCCTCACCAACTTTGTTGCCCTTCTCTGGACATGCTCCAGCAAGTCAACATCCTTCCTAAACTGAGGGGCCCAGAACTGGACACAGGACTCAAGGTGTGGCCTAACCAGTGCAGTGTACAGGGGCAGAATGACCTCCCTGCTCCTGCTGGCCACACTGTTGCTGATGCAGGCCAGGATGCCATTGGCCTTCTTGGCTGCCTGGGCACACTGCAGGCTCATGTTCAGCCTCTCATCAATCAGCACCCCCAGGTCCCTGTCTGCCTGGCCTCTCTCCAGCCACTCTGACCCCAGCCTGTAGCACTGCATGTGGTTGTGGCCAATGTGCAGAACCCGGCACTTGGGTGTGTTCAATCTCATGCCGTTGGACTCTGCCCATCTGTCCAGGCTGCCAAGGTCCCTCTGCAGAGTTCTCCTACCCTCTAACAGATCAACTCCTCTCCCCAGCTTGGTGTCATCTGCAAATTTACTGATGATGGACTCAATCCCCTCATCCAGATCATCAAGGAAGATATTAAAGAACATGGAGCCCAGCACTGATCCCTGGGGGACACCACTGGTGACTGGCTGCCAGCTGGATGTGGCACCATTCACCATCACTCTCTGGGCTTGGCCCTCCAGCCAGTTCCTAACCCAGCACAGAGTGCTGCTGTCCAAGCCACAGGCTGACAGCTTGGCCAGGAGTTTGCTGTGGGGGACGGTGTCAAAGGCCTTGCTGAAGTCCAGGTAGACTACATCCACAGCCTGCCCCACATCCACCAGGCAGGTCACCTGATCATAGAAGGAGATCAGGTTGGTGAGGCAGGACCTGCCCTTCCTAAATCCATGCTGGCTGGGCCTGATCCCTTGGCCATCCTGTAAGTGCTGTGTGATTGCACTCAAGATGACCTATTCCTTGCCCGTGTGAACCTTACCTGCTATTGTTTTATATATATATATATATATATATATATATATATATATATAAAACTCTTTACCGCTCTACTTCCAAGCTGACTCCAAATTATTGTTTGGAGGATTTGCTCCTTCCTTTTTTCCCCTCCCTGTTGGGCGGGAGGAGGGGAGAGTGGGGGAGAGATTCTCAGCCTTGTCCCAGTTAAGGCTTAAACCACCACACCTAGCAGAGACTCTTCTATTATTTCTGTAATCAGTAAAGAGAGATGAATTGTCCTTTGGACATACTTATTTTTTTTCATTGACTTTAAAGGTAGTCAATTCAATTAGCCTAGATTAAATACCTAGGTAGCAGGATTTGCTGAACAGATATGTGCTTAAAAATTCTTAAAATAAACTGCTAGTAGATATGGTCACATTTCTAAAACAGAACCACTAAATCTCTTCAATTAAAACCAAGTGTCTTAATTTAAAAAAAGACTGTAAACAAAGTTGAAGATTACACATAGCTAACAGAAAAGAAGAGGAAGAAAAAAAAGGAACAACCAGAAATAAGAAAACTGATCACCCCTTAGTTGTCTAAGTTTTCTTTGCAACAAAGCAAGCTAAGGGGTGTTTTTGGGTGTTTTTCATTTCTTTGCTGCCAAAAGAAAAAAAAGGGGGAAAAAAAAGGAAACAAGAGCAAAAAAACCAGAAGGATAAACTGGACCAAAGAAAATGAAACTTCACGTGTTTTGTCTTGTATACAATCAAAGACAAACTCAACACCTATAAAAATTTAGAGGGCTATGTATGAAACACAGCTGTATTAAGCCTAGCCTAGAATCATATATTAGAGTGACGTACAGCGTACAGTAGGCAGCTCTGGATAGAAGGCTGTAGGAGCTGCACACTGCTGTCTTGAATTTATATGTTGCAGCAGTCTTGACGCATAAGGTAGGTAGGTGGCCTGATTATGACTCCTGCAGATTTTCTGGATGTCACCCATATCCGCACTGTTGTTTGCTCCCAACTGTGTTTGACCTAGTACACTTACTACTTTTCAATCTTCACTTTAGAAAAGTGCAAAGAAAACTAAATGCGTTTCAGTACAATATGAGGTAAGAAGTAGGTGTTGGGAAAAGAGCATAACCATTTCTCATGTCATTTGCTAAGGAACAAGAGAAAAGAGAGGCAGATGTGATTCTGCCTGAGCAGGGGAATGAGGCTGGAAAAATTCAGTATTGGGATACAAAATTAACTCTGTGGAGAGCAGAACTAGATACACACAGATTCACATGCAGACTATCTCTCTTTTATCTTTTCCCTTGCTTCCCCCACCTAACTGTGTACTGCTTTGGCCTCTCTCCAGCTGCAGCAGAAGGGAGCAGAAACAGGAAACTCCCAAACCTGTCTGCGCTGCCTGGTAAGTCTGCTGAAACTGGTTGGACAAATTATACTGAATTTCAAATGCCCTTTGAGCTCTAAGGTTCAGACATGCAGAAAAAGCCAAGCTGATACAGGGATTGATCTTACTGCTGCTTAGCATACAGCTTCTCCTCCTCTGCAGACATCCTTGTTACAACGAGCCATCTTGTTCTTTGTCAGACAGTTGTGAGGAATGCTCTTGTCTCAGAAGCAAACTAACTTAGGTAGTCAAAGAGTTTAAGTGAAAAAAAAATGATGTAGGAAGAGCAGAAACCTTCAGAATATTTCTGTTTCCATGTAAGCAATCTTTGGTAACAAAACAAAATAGAGGAGAAAATGTGGAAAATACGTGCAAAAATGAATTACAGAAGAATGCATTAACAGTAGTATTTCTAGAGATGGAATAAATCCCTGGTGAGCAAGCAGTCGAAAACTTTCGGCCTTCATTCTTAGGACATAGATTCCAAACATTTTCACCTGCCTGGCACTGAAAAGCCCTTTTTCCTTCCTTAGAAAGCATTACATATACTAAATTATATTACATATATAGTTCCCTTCTACAACTTGCTCCTTACCAAATGAAGTAAGTTTAGTGAATAAAAGCAGGCTAAGCAGTGCACTCAAGCACAGGCTTTTTGAGCATCCAGATGGGTTGTCACCTCATCCACTAGGTCTGATTTGGACCTCTCCAGTTAGATCTCCCAAGACAACAGTCACTGTGCTCCAAGGATTGCCTATCAAAAGCATTGTTGACCAGTTTGTCCCTCAGCATCATTCCAGATGTCTCAAAGAACTCTGTACATCCTCCTGCCACTCTGGATTGTGCAACACTGTTGTTCTCCTGATTTAGGGGCCATTAGGTGACAAATGAAGGCATGAACCCCATTGTGGTATACCAATGTGGTATACCAATTCCAGAAATGCAGAGAACACAGAATCTCTGAAGTCTTCTCTGAAGTCCTTTATTACTGTGATGTAGGATCCCTAGCGTTACTGAGTCACAGAGTCCCACTTACAGCAGAAGTCCCAGAAGCCCTTAACAGATGAAGCACTTAACAGAAGTCCTGAGCATATCCCTCGCAGCATCCCTAAACTGAGGCCCTAGCCAGAAGAAGTAGTGAACTAATAGAAGCAGAAGTCCCTAGCAGCCCTAACCAAAGCCCTAACTGAAGTAACTTGCTCAGAGTGGCTGTTTTTTCCTACTTTGTTATCAGTCCCTTCACCAGTAAAATCCAACCACATATATAAGCTAAAATATTTTCCCAATAAGAGGTGCCAGCATGCCAAGGAGGTGGCTTCTGCAGCATGTTCCAATCAAAGGGTGCCAGCGTGAAGATGTTGTTCTTGGCACACATGGAATGTTATTGTTTTGCTCTATGCAAAATGCTAAGGAATTGGTTAGCTAAGGAATCATGCACTCTGTCCAGCAGCTGCCTTCAGAGCAGTGGCTGCAACATAACACCTACCCGAAGTTCCACTCACTCTCAGACTGCAACAAAACCTTCACTCCCTTTTAGAAAGCTTGAAATTAATAGACGCATTTAGAAAAATATTCATACCTTCGAGCCCCAGTGACACCATTCAAGAGCCAGAAGGGATGCTGAGCCAATTAGTGTGCTGTGTGAAGGAAGTCAGCCTGATACGCAGAGAGAAAGCCTTACACAGCAAGGGCACAAGTCAGCCCAAACCATTTGAGTTTAGTACTGTGGATTGATCACTCTTTAACTGGGCAGCATAGACATAGTCAAAGACAACAAATACCATTTCCTTTTTTTCCAGCCTGAGGTCCACTATTGACTCTTGTGTGTCTACATAGTTGGAAAGGATTATTTAGCTAAGTGTTGCCAATAGAGGGGAGAAACAGCCAGAAGAAACCAACATTGAAATCCCTTTGCATAGACCTAATTCATGAAAGTGGTTGAGTTGGTCAGATGTTTAAATCTACTCTTTTGAGAAGGATCTCTAAGGCTCAGCTGTAATGCCAAAGTGTTCCCTCAGTTCAGGTCCAAGGGCACAGAAGGGCTCTGCGGTTTGTAGGTTATTCAGATATTTCACCTCCATTTCTACTGAAATCAGTAGATAATTGGGAGTGATCAGTTTGAAAAATCAAGCCTGCTTGCTGGTGAGCACTTGTTTCAAATACACCAGCCTCCTACATAATAACCTCCTCCATCTCAAATTGCAGAAAGTACTGGAAAATTAGTATTTGCCAGTTTTATTTCCTAGCTCAGAAATTATAACACATAAAAATTGCACTCTTTCCAGGAAAGATTGCAGCATTTATTTGGCCTTAAAAATAATTTTAATCATAGCAGAACAGTTTATAGCTTGACTTAGAACACTGTTTTGTGCTTTAACATTGCTGGTTGTACAGTTAATTCCTGCATAAAGCACCATGGTAAAATGAGGAATTTCTCTGTTGCATTCATGTTAACCTGCTGCACTAGCAGATGTCCTGCTACAGCTGTGTATTCCTTCTGCATTCCCTCATCAAAAACATCCCAAACTTTCCTACTGCTGTTGCACTTCTTTCCAAGCAGTGCTGCATCAAGAAACATGCATCAGTATAAGCTTTGACAAAGATTTCACTATAGTCAGCTGTGAAGGCTGTTGCTGTGAGACGAGTTAGTGACAGCTCTCTAGCAAGTGTGCCTTCAGATTTATTGGTGCCAAAAGTGCTGGAAAGTGAGAAAACTGGCTAAATGCACTCATATATTCTGGCTATGCCAGGCTTTACATCCTGCTGCACTTTAGTAATCAACAGTTTCCTGTAACATTTGAAATATTACTCATTTTGAGTATTTGAAAATGACTTTGCAACTTTGTGGGTGAATTGATATGTTTTTGAGAGAGCACAAATAACCATAAAAAATATTGAAATGGGAGTGTTAATCTATTTGAGTAGTTCAAACATCTTTTGGTATCCAGTTCTCTCAAAGTGACTCTTTTTGTCTTCTTGCAGTATATTTTAAAAATGTCAGTGAAATACAATAAAATAACTTTTTTCTCCCTCTCTTTCCATTAATATCAACAAAAATTTTCATAGTCCTTAGAAATGAGGCTTGAATATATTTATTTTATTGTAGTTTATATAAAACCCCACACATACCTAGGTGTGAACTCTGTATTTCTTGTGGAAAAAAATGACAAAGTGTCTTAAGCAAAAAAAGGGGTGGAATTTTGCAATTTAAATATCCATGCAAGCAGGACATACCTGTTCTACTAATGTAAATCCAAAGTAATCAGATTAATGAGAGGTAAGGATTTATTCTGTGCTGTGTTGTTTCTTTGTCTACGTGTATTCAAGGCCACATATGAAAGGTTACACACTACTTTTCACACACACAGAGACCTCACTGAAATCAGTGAACTGGTGTCTGTCCACATCAGGTCTGAATCTGGGTATCACAACAGACTTTTATTAGGCCTTTGATGGTGCATTCAGGTGATCCTGTTGGTTAGTATAAGAGCTAACACGTACAGCAGACACATTCCAAACCACATGTGCTCTATTTACTGTAGAGAACAAAATATACAGTCTTAGATTATACAATGCAGATAATTTAAGCCACATGTAGCTCAGTGAATGTAAAGCTTGATGTATTTGATCTCAAACCCCAATTAGAACCGTTTCTTTGCTTTGATCTGTGTGGAATGCAGTAGTATACATGTTATAAAATGGACTTCCGAAAGTTATTGGGGCAATAATCACTAATAATCAGGTTATTTTGTAATCCTGAATTCCAAAAGGAAATTGCATGTAAGAGCTGCAATAGGGTATTGAGGGTGTGACTTTTAAAATTAATATAATGCTCACAGAATCCCCTGAAGAGATAAGAGATCAGACAAAAAAAAACCCAACACCCCAGCAAACAAACAAACAAACCCACCAACAAAACCAAAATCAAAACAACAAAACAAAGCAGCAAGAGGCCAGTAGTCTCTGGTGCTCCCCTCTCACCTGTTTTGATTTTTGTGTTTTGATTTTTTGTGGTCTTTTTTGCATTTTTTTTTTTTCTCTAGGAACATCTTCCCTCTGGAAAAAAAAAAAACAAACACACAAAAGCCCAATGTACATCATTCTAGATATAACAGCTCAGGGAGCACAGATATGACTGAGATGCAGATCTGCTTAAAGTATGCATAAAAATGATAACAGTTAAAAGAGACAGCCTCCACAATTTTTGGAGGAGTGTCTTACACAGAGAAAGATTTACAAATCCATATCATAGCAAGCAGTTTGCAATTTTGTTTTAATAGCTGATTCATATAGTGCTTTCATACCTGTTATATCTATATTATCAAAATGGTTCTGTTTATGTGCCTGGCACTTAGACGTTGTAAAGGAGAAAAGATTATTAATTGCACAACAGAACTCTTTGATGATTTGCTGAACTTGTGTATCACTGACATAAGCCTTTCTCCCAAGTGCCTTGACTATCATTCACTTGAAAAATCAGCCAAGCAAAAACCTTTATGAGTGGGTTCATGGAAACAGAGATACATATTTTGTAGCTATGGTATGAAGCAGACATATGGGAACAGGAGATTACCTGCAGCAGCATAATATGCCTTGCATAGTTTTCAGGAATGCTCCATTTCTCAGGGCTAGTATTTATCTAGAACCTTATACTAAACTCAGTACGTCTTGTTTGGCTGGACTATAGGTGTCCTGCTGCGTGGAATTATTTTTCTGTCTTTTGCAAGTACCCTCAAATAAGATTAGTTAATTTCCTTCTGTGGCCTCAAAGAGGCCTGTTCTCTCTGCTGCTCCTCAGGAATTCAGCATTTACAAGCTACAGTCACATAACTACACTTCCATCTGAATAGCAAATGTGAATTGCATTTGTTTCTAGCGTCTTACTCACTTGCGATCCGCTGTTACACAAGAGATTGGGAACCTTCAGCCTGAGCTAAAAAGCTACATTAAATGAAGAATTCTTGTTTTGAGTTTTAAACCTGTGTAAATGATGAAATCAAATTATTTCTCTACAGGAATGGCCAGCCAAATAATGGGTGACCTAGTATTGAAAACTTGATTATTTTTTGGGGGCAGACTTGTCTGGACCAAACCTGACTAAAACAAAAAAGACATTGGTAATCTCTGCATGGAAACCAACCAATTCAAATGAGCTAAATTATATTAATAATTGTGTCAGTTCTAGGCTGATGCCCAGGAAATTTTCCACAGATCTTGAGTAGAAAGTGATAGGATGTAAATAAATTACCATTCGATGGAAAAGAAAAAATAATGACAAGGTCTAAATAATCCCATTGGTCTGATAACTAACAAAAAGTTAGTTGTATAAACTAACTTTCTCTCTTTCTAAGTTCCTAGTTCTAGCTTATACTAGCTGGTAGCTTTTACTTGGCTGTTCCTGACCTTGGCCGCATTCTTGTTGTGGCTAAGTAGAATCATAGACTCAATAGAATCAGTCAGGGCTGGAAGGGACCACATGGATCATCTAGTTCCAACCCCCCTGCCATGGGCAGGGACACCCCACACTAGATCAGGCTGGCCAGAGCCTCGTCCAGCCTGGTCTTAAACACCTCCAGGGACGGGGCCTCAACCACCTCCCTGGATAACCCGTTCCAGGCCTTCACCACTCTCATGGTGAAGAACTTCCTTCTCACATCTAGCCTGAATCTCCCCACCTCCAGCACAAGCTAGTCTCTGCTTTTCTCTTATCTTTTATCTTTTCCCTTGTCCAGGGGAGTTCTTGTGTTGTTTATAAATTGTAAATACACGTAAAAATTGTATATTTTGTACATATTCATTGCATTTCATATTTCTAGGTTGTAGTTTATCTTGTAAATATGGATTCATTTGTTTCCAACTGAGCTGGTCTGGCAATTTTATTTAGGAGGTAATTTTTCCCCAGATTAGTTGGGGGATCATTTCAACCCACCACAATAATTCAGGTGAGAAAAAGTCTAGCTGTAATTACAGCATGTACACCATTCAGAACAGAAAATGTCTATCTGTAGTTACATCATGTGCACCATTCAGAGGGACTCATAGTATGATTTGTTCACTGCATTTCTCAATTTTTTTGTGTTCTAGTGCTAGGATACTGGTATTCACTAGAATAATCTAAATCTAGATTAATTTCTGTTTTCTTATCTTTATCTGATCTATTTTACATGAGAACAGATTTTTTTCTTTTGTAATAAATGAAATGTTTTGCTGAAATGTAGAAGAGATACTACAGTACGTTTGAGATGTTTAAGCTAGTTCAAAAAAATACTGACTTTATTTGGAAACACCTAAAATGAAGTTTTATCCAATCTGCTAAAGTGGAGAACTCAAAATTAGGAGCCTAGTCTTCTTTTGGCACTGATCCATTTCTGGCTTACTTTTGATATAGCTCCATGAAGGTGCTTCCATAACATTGTATTTCCCTTTATTAAACTCAGGTCAGTTTCCTGTGCAAAGATTACTCAGTCTACAGCTGCTTGTGGAAAGCAAATATTTGCACAAAGCTCAATGTGAGTCCATTGAAATACGTATGTATGTAGATGGAAAAAGTAAAAGTTGACATATATTCCCTTTTCCTTATAAATCCCTGCACTCAAGGCCACTTGCTTCCGTATTGAAAGGAGACTGTCATTTACAACAACCAGCATGTGTAGCTAGGACAGAACGTCAATATGCTGTTGTCAAGGGTTAAGAATGTCATCGTTTTCAGAGTGCATCCTTCCACCATGTACAACTCATTAAAAAGTGAGTGTCTTCTAAGTCTGGGTGTTACAGAGTTTACTTGCTTCTCATATACACTGAGCAGTTGAGGTTTACTTCTTTTTATATTTACTGGCATACAATGAACAGAAATGTGGTAAAGCAATTGGATATTGTTTATGAAATAGAGAGCATGATGCATCTGATACAAAAAAATAGTGTTACTTCAATGAATTTATAACAAGTGAAAGATTAATTGCATGCCTTTTTTTTTAATTAGGTACATTTTCTGCCAGTATGATTAAAAAACCCAGTATAATGGACAAGTATTATGAACATGAATATGCTCCCATTGTTTCCACTGAAATCACCTGTAAAACTAAAGAGTTCAAGCAAGTGCACCTTTATCATCAGAGACAGTCATGTACCACAGTTATATTAGTGTGGATGTTATTTGACTTTTTAATCAAAATTCCAGTAATAATTTTGATTTTTTTTTTAATCTAATTATGGACAGCAAACAAACATCTACTTCAGTATTCAGACAGTTCCACTTCCGAGTCCCTTGTATGTAATCAGTAATAGTCGGATTTTACAGTGAGAGGACCGTCTGTGTGGATGTGCATGCATGCCAAGATTGAAAACCTGTCATGAAAGTCAGTCTTCTAACTTTCCTTCTGCTACCCAGCACCTATAATTTCCTAATGCACTCTATCAACTTTACTTGAATCTGAGATTGGCCTACATGGAGCTCCAGCATTTTCACTGCAGGTTACAACATGCTTGTAGGTTACAGTCACAATCTCACTATTTACTCTGTGGGAGAAATCATTCAGATCTGCCAAATAAGTGCTGTTGCAGATAGGGCATTACTAAAGGTTAGGAATGATCTCATGTGCATCTTCAAATTCATAGCTGAGACATTTTAGATCCTGGGAGATATTGGATTTTCTTCCCACTCATTTTCACAGAAGTCACAGAAACATTCAGGTTGGAAGAGATCCTTGGAATCGCCAAGTCCAACCAATTTTCTTATACCACACTTTAGGATTTCTTTCCAGTATGCAGCAGAGGACTTTTAGGTGACTTCATGGCCCATACACACACAGTCTAACAGAAGGGTGGGATGGGACACCATAATCACCTTTCCCTTTCCAAAGAGAAATCCTTTCCACCCCACCCGCCATGTATCTTGAGCTTCTGTGTCTATGAAGTTCCTCAAAAGATGAGAGGCTCAAAGTAAAAGGGCATTTTTGAGTGCAACTAATCTGACCAGAGGTAGATGTTAGTATCTGGTGAGAGGAACTGTGACTCAAGAATGCCCACACAATTCTATGAGTTTCATTTTATAGGATTGCTCACATTATCTACCTCAGGTACAGATGTTGAAAATTCAGATACCTAAAATTCCTCACTGGATACAGCCATTAACAGAAATGCTAAAATGAGACTAAGTTCACAGAGGAAATCTAATGAGCCAGGATGCCTTAGTTTCCACTAACACCCTTATTATCGGTACTGATGTGTCACATACCCCTTTCTCTGTGTCTTAGTCAGTCACATCTGGGCTGTTCCTGTAGGGAGTAGCAGGTAGCAAACACAGTTAAAAAATTTCACGATTTCCACATTAAATAATGTTTCACACTATTTCCATATTAAATAATGTAAACTGCAGTTCAATAGAGTTAAATAACTTCAATGCTATTTCTACAGCTGAACGAAACAACCCCACAAAACAGTGGCACAGTGGAGCCTCAGCTGAAAACAAGTACAGGCACCTCCTTCTATCATCATAAAATTGTTTTGGTTGTAAAAGAGCTCTGAGATCATTGAGTCCAGCCATCAGCTTAATGCCATCATGGCTGGAGCACCTCTCCTATGAAGCCAGACTGGGACACTGTGGGCTGTTCAGCCTGGGGAGGAGAGGACTCCAGGGAGACCTTAGAGCTACATTTCAATATCTGAAGGGGACCAACAGGAAGGAAAGAGAGGGACTGTGGTGACAGGATGAGGGGCAATGGTTTGAAAATGGAATAGGGTAGATTTTGGTTGGACATTAGGAAGAAGTTCTTTCTAATGGTGAAATTCTGGAACAGGTTGCCCAGAGAGGCCCTGTCCCTGAAGACATTCAATATCAGACTTGATATGGCCCTGGGCAGCCTGATCTAGTTGGAGGTGTCCCTGCTGACTGTAGTGGGGTTGGACAAGATGACCTCTGAGGGTTCCTTCCAACCCAATGCAATCTGTGAATATGCAATGATAAAAAAAAAAATCCTTATTTCCCATCTGCTCTTCTGCCAGAGGCACACACTTGTTTAGGGAAGCAAATTCCAAATGTACCCAAGCATGCCTACCCTGATGGAGATTTGTTTTACCCATAACTACTCCTCCTCCTCCTCTGCCTGTGTGAGTCTTCTGTTGTTGCTACTGAGACTGAGAACAGGATGTGCAGAACAGTAGTTGCTACTGTATGAGGTGGCTGTCAGCAGCATCACTTCCACTCGTTGCCTCCTTCCCTCTTCCCAACATGATTAGTGGGGAAAAAAAAAACACAAAACGTTGCTTGTCAAGGATTTCCTCTGGCTCTTCATCCCTGAGACAGTAAGAAAACCCAAGCTTTCTCTCCAGCATACAGGCAACATTGGAGCTGGCTCTGTCTATGTGAAAAACAGACATAGAAGGGAAAATGAAGTTATTTCCCTGAGTACAGCCAGAGTGCAGCTGCTCAGTCCAAAGTACATCCTAAAAATCCTAAAGGATACACTTAAATTCAGACACAGCAGTAATTCCATCACTGTATATCTCACCCCAAATAGGCCAAAGTCCTAGGTCGGGTCTCCAAATCATGTGACAGGCTCATATACTGGGTAGCTAATAAAGGAAAGGACTTTAAAATGTTATTTGATTAAGGGATTCTGAAAGTCATAGGAAATGTTTAGGTCATGGCATCTGCCTGTGCAATTTTGTGTCAGAAATAAAAGCTGAAGTGTCTATGTAGTCCTTTGGTTCCAGGAACTGAGACTTAGGGAAGAGCATAAACAATCAAAAGGCTTTCAAACATGTATGTGTATAAATATGTGTTTGTGTGTGTGTGCATGCATACAAAACACAAGATGATGGTCAAGATGCCATGATTCACATGGGACTGCTATTTCTTTGCAGATTAAATATGGGATTGTTTCCAGCAAATCTATTACCTAAGTTATACAGGTGAGGTCTATGATGTTAAGAAAGGTCCTTGGAATAGCATTTTGTGATGCATAAATAATGATGCGGAAAGGCCCTAGAACTTAGGAGTGACTTCACGTATGTTTGCAGTATCTGAGTTCAGGTGAAGTGGCAAATTCCAGATGGTAGGAAAGTGGAATTTCTGAAGAGAAGCAGCTGAAGGTTTAGAGAAAAGAGGCTTTTAATATGATGAGAAAAGATAATGAAGAAAATACTTCTTCCTTTTTTTTTCCCCATAATACAAATGTTCTTTTTGGAATCACTTGTTAGTCACCAAAGTAATATCATTTGGAGAGTATATGAACACAAGCAAATCTATGTACACACATGTAAAGTCCTTGTTTGACTAGAATATATTGGCATCTTGAAGAATGAATAGTATACAAATCATTAAGCCTACTGTAGACCTTTAAGAATTCAGGAAAGCAAACACCTGAACAAAGTAGACAGAAAACAGAAGTAAACCCTGTTATTTTGATCTAAGCTATGGTTTATTTGTGGAAAAGTATGTGGTAATAAAGCAGTTTGTTTCAATATAGTTAATGCACAGTTGTTACAGTTTGAAGGGGGAAATCATACTATGACAACAATGCAAGTGTAAGTTGATCACAGGTAAATAGAAGTAGTATCTGCACGTAATTCAATAAAAAGATGGAAGATGAAGGCAGAATGATACTGCGTGTTTAAATTCGTAATTTTCTTTATCTACAAGGCATGCAAAGCTAAATCTCACCCAGTACAGATCACTGAGTGACTTAGCAAGTAATTGCCATTACTGCATGGGACAGGGAACACACTTTGATCAAAGTTTTCTCTCTGTCTATAACATCATCCTGCAAGTACCTTCAGCATGTACATGTATTTACAAGTTGGAGATCATACACGACTCCAGTATGACCTGAGGCATTTCGTGCCAATTTAAACTTTGTCAGTTCTCTGTAAAAAGTTCAGGCACTTACAACGAATGCTACTGTACACAAGTACAAAGGACCTAATGTTCCAGGTAAATTATTAATCCTCATCTTTCATAAACAAAAATGTTCCGTATTTTTAGTAAACAGATCTGTAAAATGCAGAGGTACTAGGGTCAAAAGGCTTATGAACCCATCGAACTTTGTCATCTTGTCATCTTGGGTGTGGTATTTCCTCTCTCTGTCCAATGTCCTCATGTGCAAAAGTGAGGTAATAACACACAACATAATTAGTTAATGCTTCCACAATGTTTTGAGCATAGTAATCTCTGTGTAGGTGCTTATCTGTTACTGATATGTTGCAATTAAATAGCCCTCACTATGGAAAAGGTTGTCCTGTTTACTATAAACTTAATATCTGAAGAATGAAAAACAGCCCTCTGAATGGATCAGTCTGCAGTGCCAAGTACCAATGTGTAAAGCAGAGCAAGAAGCTTCAAATTATTTGAATCACCTAAATCTGAAAGCAGACTTAACATAATTCCTTGAAACTTGGACTTTTTTTCTTCTTCTTCCCTTTTTTAAAAAAAACAAAATAAACCAACATTTTTGACTTTTGATTGCTTGAAAGCAGTCTCTCTAACTTCCAGATCCCTTCCATGCTCTTATGGCCAGTGCATCTGCATAGCACCCCTTTTCTGCCTTTCTCTCTTGCATATTTTATTGCCCACTTTCCCCTCACCCCTATCTTTCTCTCCCCAGTCTGGTGGCTTCAAAGGGGAGCTACTGATGGTCCTCAGGTTACTGAAGCACCAGTGGGTTGTATTCCAGTTACTTAATATGACAACAGTTGTGTGGCCGGTCGATGTCCAACCATCCATCTTCTCAGAGTTCTGGGTTCCTGTTACCAGAGGCACCCTGTGGCAATGGGGGCCTGGCTTCCACAATACAATTCCAAACTGAGAAGTTTCAAGCAAAGGTGAAAGAGAAATCCTCCTACAGTACCCTAGGCCCAAACATCCCCTTGAGGTATAATGTGGTATTGATAGTCATTCCGGTGAAGGGGAGCCTGCTGCTCAGCTGTGTTCACTTTTTTCAATTGATGTGTTAAAGAGATTCTCCATGACCTATTCATAGGCATACCTAGGTCCCCTCCTAGAGCTGTTCTCATTAATACAGGTTCAGGTTTCACATTCAGAAAGTCAGTTTTCTCTTTCCTGAGAAGCCCTTACAGATGAAGCCGTGAAGTTTGTTTCTAGTGAGTTGTAACTTCTCAGAAATACTTTCTTTAACCTGTTTAGCTTTCCTTTTGCAAATGTCTTGCAAAGCTAGGCCAAATAAACCATTAATTAAGATATTACTGGAAGAGAGAAAAAACATGGAAAAGAATAAAAGCGGAGATAATTAGTACTCTTTCCTTAAAATAATATAAAATATGACAGTGTTCAGGATCTTGATTTTTTATTAACAATGTTTAAAAAAAATAAAACTGTGCCAATGAAAACTACTGCTTTGGCAATACAGGTTGTCATTCAGTCACTAACAAGCTTGGCTAGCTATAAACCAGCCACTCTGTTGTCAAAGGATACACTGACCTTTCATTAGCAATCATCCCTTCCAAACCTGTTTGTTGATTCAGGCATAGGATGTTTGCCTGGGACACAGTGAATAGATACTCCTTGCCAGCATAATATCTGCAAAGAGAGAGGTTTCAGTTTCATAATTAAATGAGAACGCTGAAAAGACTCTACTGAAAGATAAATTACTTCACTCTTTGTGAAGGAGATGTTTCTAAAATGAACTATTCAATACTAACAAGGTAGACTTTGAAAACAGGATAATTTCCATGACTATCTAACTGTATTTGTACAAATATACAGATGCAGATGCACAATCATGCATGCACACATATAGGTATGTGTTTTTGTAAGATATCTCATGTATCACATATCTTGGCACTTTAAAAAATGAAGTTATCCTTCTTAGGTGTATAAAAATAGAGGGAAACTCCAAAACATTCTGTGGAATTCTGTGTAACCTTAATGTGGATTTTAATCTTTCCACAGTGATTTCTTATGACTCCTGTGTATTATGATTTGTCAGATTAGCATGGAAGTAAATGGCAAATTTAAATGAATCTGCTTTGGCACTACATAGATAAACTTGCATAAAGTAGTTGTAAGGACAAAATGATCTCTTCTGGTTCTAAAATAGAATGACATGTGTATGCAGAGTCATGTTGCAGAGAAAGATATCAGTGTTAATTGAAAATAGGTCAAGATGGCCAAGTTTTTATTTTGGTCGAACTCGCTTGCCTTTTTCCCAGCAAAAACAAAGCCACACAAGCAATATGGTTTACCTTGCACTCCCCAGCACCCTCTTATGAGTTTGTAACAATTACAGGCAAAGTCAATGGTCCTTTACCCCTTCTGTCCCCAGATAATCTGACCTTGTTTGTAGAAATACAAATGGAGAGACATGCCAACAATGAGGCAGACAAATAAGCAGAAGCACCACCTGGACCGTGGGGTTGGCACAGTGTGCCTGTGTGCTGTCAGGTGCTTGCACTGATGGGAGAGGTCTGTGATACTTCATGCAGGGAAGCAGATGGATGTCTCCCAAGTGGGGAGAAGGTGAGAGGAGGAAATGGGCACCTGAGATGGTGGTTTAAAGGAAGTGGGTGATGTTGAGAAAGAGTTTCTTGGGGAAGGGAAAAGGTAAGTAGCAGAAAGAGACTTTTAAGAACAGAGTAAATAACTCTGAAGGATGATCTAGGAGACCTGAGGAAAGAAGCGAAGGAAAATGGTGGTGGGTGGGAATCGGGGTGGCAACTTCTGCAGGGCAGAATTATAAAATTGTAAACCATTTGATGCTATTTCCTTAACATTATGTTCTTGCTAAATTGTAACAGCACCTTACCAGCAAATCAGACCAAGACATAAAACTGAGCTGTGCTGTGCTCTATGCTCTGGACCCAAACATCCCCTAATATGAAGGCAGGCATTGCTTTTGAATTTGGAACTTCATCTGGGCCCACATTCTGTACTATTCTTGCTATTTTAACTGTCCTGCTTGGTTTTATTTGGGTGATTGGGAAACAGCTTAAGAAGCAGTTTGTCCAGTCCATTATCAATTTGGCATAAGAGCCCTCTGGATTCATATACCAACTTATATTTAGCACTTGGGCAAATGACTCATATGTCCTGGCCTCCACAACTTTTGAAAAAAGGTCAATTATACTTGCCTTCCTCCTGGGAATATTGGAAAGATTACCTTTTACAGAGCTTTGAGAATGCTAAGTGTGGTATTTATACTCTTTTAACAGAATAAAAGCAAAGCAGTTTCCTTGATGCAATCCCACACTTGAAATCACCACTCATCAAAAAAGAGTGACTCATGAGCACCATGAGCTGAGGCTATGGTGTCTATTCCTGCAGGTTTGTTTGCACAGAAAGAACAATCTATGCATCTGAGTACACCTGGCTCACTACCCTCCCAGTACAAATGAACAAGAAATGGCAGAGTCCAGAGGTGTGGTCCAGAGCTGATAGCCAACCCACATCGCATCAAATCATTTCACTAGGGAGCAGAACTGAGTAGGAAATAGAACCATGGCAAATCTTAGTAGACAATTGTAGCATTGCCATTTGGAAACTGACTTTAGTGAGCTGTGCTGAGGCTCAGGAATCACAGAGGAATATGATATTGTTAGTTTTTAAAGGTGAATAATAGCTGAAAGACAATATTCCTCAACTATTGTACATGTATGCATTTGTGGGCTTGAGTAGATGCTGGAGATCCTGGCAACCTTGGTGTGGGCCAGCCTCATGATTGGCATGCCAGCAGGGTCAGTCACCAGCCAAGACTGGCAGTGGAACAGATACTGTTGTTGGGAATGGTTGCTAAAGAATGTGCTGCTGTTTGGCTAGTTGCTGGGGGAAGAGCTGATCAATGTGTGCACATGCTGTGTGCATGCCTAGGCTTCCACTAAGTCTCTGATAATGGTCCCCCTTTTATAGACTCCCACCCACAGCCTGATCTTTGGCCTTGGGCCATCCACCTCCTCTGTAGCTGCCTACCTCTATAGCTAAACCCTCAGCCTCCTAGTAATGAACTCCATACTGGTCATATGAACTAGAATCTCAGCACCATCTATTTGACTACCTGATAAGCTCCGTTATCCAACAGTACTTCATTTCTTTCCCTCTTTTGCCCCATTTGGGAATGCTGAGATGGTGCCAGAGCCTCACGTGACTTTGACTTGAACATACACTGGGAAGCAAACACAGGAGCTAAGACCTCTATTACATTTCTATTGCGTCTTCTCCAGAACCACATCATCCAGATACAGAGGTGCTTACTTTGACACAGGAGAGATCCTGTATGCATATCTGGCATCAAAAGTTTCCAGACAGGCTTAGGTCTCCAGCGGCTCCCCCTACACGAAGAAATGACAGCTGACACTGCTTACTTCAGTAGTATGCACACAGCCAAGTGTGTTTGAACTAGAGCTTTACTCTAATGCCTTTGGTCAAAATGTTCCTACTGCATTTACATCCACATAAGTTAAGGCTTAAAGGAGTCATTAAAATATTCTGGCCATATGTTGCATTAATTTCTGTATGTTAAGCCTCCTGCTTAACACAGGTTTCAGACATAGGCTGTTTCCTGATCCCTCAAAGAAATGGTGTCTGCATGACATCTGCTTGAGTTAGTAGCTAAATTCAAGTAACCCAGGGTTCCTCATATGCCTATAGGGAGCACAATGCACTCTAGTTTTGAGAGTCTGTTAAAGGTATAACTTTCTACAAGATCATCACCTCTCCTGCCTCTATTATAACCCAGACATAGCACTACCACATACACACGAATTGCTGCCACCAGAGTGTAGGGACTAATTAAATACATTGTTTTAAAAATTTTTTGCCAACATGCTGCTACCCATTGTAGTACAAGTAACATCCTTTTTTTTGTATCTTATACACATACTTATGAATGTATCTTGTAAGTATGAATGTAACTTGTAAGTTAATGAAACAAATATAAATGATCAATAGTAATTTTTAATAAATATCTGTTCTTGCATATTCTTCAGTCAGAATGCCAGAGCCAACAGTCAGAATGCCCTCACCATACCAAATTTTCCCTTATTTTTTCTAATCCTCTTACTCCATAGTTTATTCAGACCCACAGATAAAAACATTTTACAAAGATTCCTACTCTTTTTTTGAACTCCTTAATAAATGTTGATAATTTGATTGTGCCTGTCACAGTAAAGGCGGTCATTGTAGTTAACCTCGCTCATGTATGGTAATAATATATTGTTTTGCTTGTTCTTAATTTGTAACAAAAGGAAGCTTTTGTGTCCAGACTGAGAATTATCCCATTGGCTATGGATGTATCCATTTAAAACCAAATTTTCTACGCTATTTTGCAGTTCTCCAGTGAAACATATGTAAGTTGCAAAGTCCACTAACACCTGGACATGTCTTTATTAGGTATAAACCAATCTAATTGCCCTGAAAAGTCAGGCTGCATTTTCTAGCTGGAACAATTATGCAAAGGTTGGAGACCAGAATGTTTTTTTTTTCTCAGTCCTAATGCTTTTTTCAGTCCTACTGTGTGCATATTAGCAGTACATGCATGTGTGAATAGAAAACTCAGCATGCAGATATTTGGACTAATACCTGTGCTTTGGTCCAAGTCTGCCCTCCTTTTACATGAAAATCTACTAAGAAGGCCATAGTGAGTTTTGATTGGAAAAGGTGATTTGTTTCTTAACTAAAACAGAGTGTTCTGAAATCTTCAGTTTATATTATTCCATTTAATTTCTGTTTATATCATGGGTTTGTTGATGCTCTTGGTTGGTTATTTAGTAGCTGAACTACAGTGGCGTTATCAGTCTGTAGTGACTTTACATTACTGAGAAGTGTAATATGCAAAATGTAAACCACTTAGTTTACAGTCCAGTTCTGTTAATCAGTGAACAGACAAAAGGCCTCTTTTAATGTAGACCAGAAAATCCAGTGAATAATAAAAGAAGATCACATTATTTTACTAGAAAAACAAAGTAAGTATAAGTGCTGGAATGGGTGTTTGTATTTGGATGTCACAGGCAAACAGAAATAAGCTCTTAAGGCCTGTTATTACCTTGCTATAGTGTTATACTAGTTAATAGTATGAATGCAGTAGGAGCTCACCATTAGCCTTGTCCTGTATGAGCTGGATATTTATAAATATGATTTTAGTTTCAGATTAATGAAAATAATTGCTCATTATAGTTATTAAGGATTAGGGCCCTGTAACATCTAGCAGATGTATTCTGAAGAGAAAAACATAGCCCTAGGGAAACTAGCAAATCTTGAAGTTCTAGGAAAAGAAATTATTATTCTGAGTACTCTTTCCTTGCTCCCTTCTGAGAATGAGAAGTAAAATGAGAGAACATTTGCATGCTCCTTAATGGACTATGTGGTGGCTCTAGATAAACCCTCACTGCTCTAAAAAGGGGTGAACTAGTGCATTGAAAATGGATTATCTTTCACCCTCACTATTTAATGAGTGCAGTGCTTCCTGATCAAATTTTGCACTATGAAACACACAAAGTTATAAATTAATTGTGTAAAGAAAGTCAAAATAGTGTGCTTCTTTGTAGCCTGTGTTGAAGGAAAGTAAGAAGAAAGACACTCCAGGCAGACACTCCAGGCAGACAATACAATAGAAAGCACAAAGACAATACCAAAAGGGGAAATAACAATAGTGTTCCCTTTGCCTATGGAAACATAAATGCAAGAGGAAAGGGGGAATTAATAACAAGATTTTTACTACATATAAGAAAAGAGGCTTTTATGTAGGTTGCAGAACCTAAAGACATTTGGTTGTGATCATCTGCTGCTCATTTTCAGCATATGACTGCGGGTTTCTTAAGACAGGATTTCAGCTAACCTCTTTTTCCATCAAGGTTGTTCACTGAAGTTCATAAAAACAACTTTTGTCCTGAATTAATATCTACATGCCTCCTGTCATGAGGAGAAGCCATTCTCTGGGAATCATCAGGACCTTTGTTTTTCAGGCCAGCTTCAGATGTCTTTTTTAGTAGTATTTTGATCATCACTGTAATTGATAAGAAATACTACATGAAGAAATGGCAATGTGCATTGATCTGTCCACAAGAAGATAACTTTAGATAACTAATCCCACCGAGGAAAAAATGAAACAAACCAACATCTTCAAACTATACTGGTTATGCAGAGAAACATAACTGAAGATATCCTCTGATTTAAATCTACCTATGCCATACTCAAGGATAAGGATATTCAGTAGCTGAATAAATGCCTTCCAATTTAAAAGTAAATTCTCATTCAATAAGTGGCCATCAATCTTCAACAAGGCAGAAAAAGTGACATCTCTGGTCTTCCAAAGACTAGTTGTTATCCATAAAGAATATATCATTTGCCAGGTGGTCCTTTTCAGTGTTCTCTGTCTGGACACAGCTGTTCTGTGTCAAGTCAGTGACATGCAACACATTTTTTAAAAAGCTTATTAACATAGTTGTCAGTTGGGTGTAGATGACTGTGTACTATTGTCTGCCAAGTCTCCCCCTTCCTGCCCAATTAACTTCCTTATTGAGAAGACGGAAATAAAAGTACAGAATCATCATGCAAAATATGTTTTAGTAGTTACCTGGAGGTCTAGGGGCAGAATGTTCTCAACGATGGATGAGGTCCTAGAAACTAATTAAAACAGTTAAATTATGCACTATGTCACACAAACCTGATACAGAGGAAGACCAATGATAGAGATTTTTTTTTTTTTTTTTTACCCTGAAACAAACAATTTTATTTTTTGAAAAGAGGTTGGGGTTGTATTTAGAGTTCTCAGGACCCTTGTGTAAACATTAGTAGCAATCTTCATCTGGAATAGTGTCAAACACAACAGGAAGAAGGAAGACAAAATGGGTTTACATATTTAATGTTTATTGGCTTTTTTTTTTTTTTTTTTTTTTTTTTAAGATTCATTGCTTCAATATGAGCCTATATATTTGAAAGAATTACCTGAGAATGCCACTTGTGCCACTTTAGCCTTCTGTTTTTATCCATTAGGCTGTACACCCACTTATTTTAAACAAAAAAAAGTCTGAAGAGCAACTTCATCTGAAAACAGAATGCTTTAGGTATAGCTGATGCAGTAAAGAGTGGATTTTTCATAAGCAAACCTAACTATCCACAAGTCTGTCTGGAAGAGATCTGAGGATCCAAGTGAACATAAAAACAAACAGCTTAGCTGTTGCTTTCTTTGGACAAACCTTTGGTGTTTTTTTTTTAAATGTGAACTACATTTTATTTAACAGGAACTACATTTTATTGATTTGAAATGGCAATTGCCTCCTTTAATTCAACATTATTATTTTTTCACAGAATGTGCCGTCTTTATTTATTTGTTACTGGAAAATGACTGCAGATTTAGCAAACGTAATCACTGCCTGGCTTCTTGGAAAAGCAAAATTTTTCCATGTACATTTAACACCTTCTTGCATAACTGGTTTAGCTTTTGTCTGAACAGGAAGTTTGTGAGGGACATAGATTTTTAAGTTTCACAGAGTATTCTTGTAACCCAAATAGAGCATGTTCTGAACACTGGGGTCTGTGTCTGCCCATGACAGTGCCCTGAGCTGCCCCCTGATCCTCCCAGGTAATCCCAAATGCACCTTGGGGTTAGTGTGGTACAAAATGCAAAGCAATTTCTCTATTATCATGCAGGAACCTGTGAAACAGTCAGGACTGGCAGGTCTAAAACAGGGCAGAAAGCCTCCTCACCGAGTATCTAAAAGGAGGTCACAGGTGTGAGAGGAGACGGGACTTGCTAGGCTTTCCCTTAGGAAGGGAAGCCAGGCCAGTTGTGCAAATGGAGGTAGTCTGAAGGGGAAGATTACCCTTGATAAGCTTTGGGTAAACACCCAGATGTTTTAATAAAAAGGCCAGACAAAAAGATGGTTTTGTGCTTAAATTTCAGATTACGACTTAGCAGATTTGCATCCCATCCCTGACTTACTGCCGTAGACTTTCAACATGGAATCATGGAATAATAGAATGGCTTAGGTTGGAAGGGACCTTAGAGATCATCTACTGAAACCTCCCTGCCACGGCCAGGGATGTCTCTCAACTAGACTTGACTGCTCAAGGCCTCATACAACCTGGCATTAAACAGCTTCAGGGAGGAGGCATCCACAACCCTCCTAGGCAGCCTATTCCAGAGCCCCACCACCCTCGTACCAAAGGACTTCTTAAAATGCAATCTAAACCTACTCTCCCTCAGCTTAATACCATTCCCTCTTGTCTCTTATGAAAAGCCTCTCTGTGAATAAGACAGGTTTTGATTCATACTCTATATTTATCTTAGTACATTTACTGTATCTAAAGAATGCAGAACTCAACAAGTATTTTAGCATCCTCCTTTGAAGCAGCAAATACCCAAACACTTCCTGAAAGAGGTTTGTCTAACTAGTCGTTAAAATTGAACTAAGAGCTGTCTTTTCTGCAAGAGTCATAGATTATATTTCTTAATCACTTTGTGTTTTTGCAACATGGCAATTAAACATATTTCTTATTTTGTATTTGTAGAGAGGAGTTGTGTTTCCTCAGTGTAATCTGTACACTTGTATTCATTGAATTTCATCCAGCAATTTGAAGTAATTTCTATCATTAATTTATATAATTCATCTTTTATTCCTCCAACTGCTTTTTTATTCTCTCTTTAGAAAATATCTAAGAAATCTAGAAGTATACTCAATTTCATTATCAAGTGATTGAATCTAGCTTTCCTGCAACTCAGATGCATAGTAAAGTTGTTCTAATAAAAGTTCAATAGCAAATAGCTGCCTTTAAAAGCAAATGAAAGAAGATCCTTTGTACTTAACTGGATAATGCCTTGTTCTTGAGACCTTTTAAGCAGCTAACATCTTTGTGTTTGTTTGTTTGTTTTCTGGTGAGACAGCATATGCATTAGCACTACTTTACTAGACCGTAAAAATGATGGCACAAGAAAATTTGGCACCTGCTCAAAGCAGTACATTTAAATACTGAATGTAACTAGGCTCAGAGCACACAGGGGAGGGCACTACTTTGTTGTTCTCTAGACAGTTGATTAGGAAGCAGTTTGTAATTGCCCAAAAGCCTGCTTTCTCTCCAAGTGGTGTGCACCAGAGTTATGACACGGGTTTAACCAAAGCCGTATTTCACACATTTCTTCCTATAGAACAGCCTGAAATTAAAGACAGGATGAATCACATATGCCTTCTTTAGTTAATTCTCAGTTTATTCCTTACACAATAAGCGAGTTGCTCTAGCAAAGAGTAAAATTAGACTAGTGTGTTAGTACTGATGAATTGAATTGGTTTATTACTTGATTATTTTTCAATACTTAAAAATAAATTGACCAATAATGTCTACTAGACTAGTCTAGACTAGTGTCTAGACTAGTGTCTAGAACTACCTAGTCTCTTTGAGTGAATGGATATTACTCACTGAAACATTATATGACAGGGAAGATAACATAAACACAAAGATATGTCAGAGATAGACTGAGTACAAAAAAGGACTAACCTGAATTAAAGAAGGATATATAGATTTACAGGACACTGATGCATACAAGAGGTTTTCTTTGCATAGCAGGTTGGAAATTGGAGGCAACCTTCTTTTCAAACTTTGGTAAGCTACACAACCACCTTAAACTAGAAAACTCTGAGAAAAAAAAAAAAAAGTCGTGACTTCCTGGCTTTTCTTATTCTTTTCCCTGAACCAACTCAATGTTGTAATCATACTTTCAGTTCATATCCGGTTTCATGATTTAAAAATAAAGATGAAACCCCCACAACACTTTCTTTCTGTTGAAGAGTTTAATATTAATTCATTAACCTTCATTTATAGCAAACTGTGCTTCTTCAGTATAGAAGATGGTTAACTTGAAAAGCTTCACTGAGCGATCATCTGGCCCTTCCTTCATATATTTATCTGTGCATTTGTTATACGGTTAAAAGGTATAAACAAGGACATGCTGCGTGTGCGAGTTTCTGGAATCTCTTGTTTTCCTTCCATAGTGCACAAACAAGTCATTTAGGTGGACAAAGTCTGAAAGTGAATCATAAACTTGTGTTGCTGTTGTTTTTCTAAGAGAACTTTCTCTGGTGGCTGCAAGAACAGAGGCACCCTGTGTCAGGCTAAAACATTTGCTTAGCCCCTAGTATTCAATCGTATTGCAGAGCTAATTTTTGTGGACAGGCTGACAAAATTTCTAGTAGCTCTGTGCCAAGGATAATGACATTATGGCTGGGAGTATGGCAGAAAGCAACATTTTAGACTGTTTTGAGGAGCACAAGTAAACAACTTTTTTATCACTATATTAAGAAATTTGATATAAGTAAACACATACATTCTACCTAAAGGCCATACCAATGAAACCTCAGGTGAAATGCTGGTTTGTCTTAACACAAATGAACTGTTATATTTTAAAAAATGAAATCTTTGTTAAAATTGGAGTAAGTTTTGGTCTTGTTTCAAATATTAGATTGACACAGATCAGGTCACTGAGAACTTTGTACTTTTCAGAGAGTTTTTGGCTGGCTTAATCTTTGACACTCACCCCTGTATGTTTACATCTATTACAGCCTCAGCTCATGGGCCTGGTTGTGTGCCTCAGCCATGTTGTAAATGAGACTAAAGAGAGGAAAAGCCAGGCATATGAGTCAGACAGGCTCTGTGGCATGCCCCACCTGGTAAGTCTAGACACAGCCCATGTGCCTAATACTGCTAAGATGAAGCTATCAGATAAAAGCAGCCCTGTAATTGAAGCTGTTTTCATTTAGACTCAAACTTTGATTTGATATTTAAAATATATTTTTCAAATAAGACTTCTTTTATGAGTCTGTTGAGTCACAGAGAGCTAAAATCAATTCACCTTCCTGCCACAGAATTTCTATGTGGCCTTGGGGAAATCATTTAATCTCTCTGTCCTTATCTACAATTACCAAATGTTAAGCCTCCTTCTTGCTCAGCAATTTTAAAAATGAGAATAAATAGGGAGTATGAAAAAGACGGCATCTTAGAACAGATACAGAGGGCAGGAAGATGAAGGGAAGCAAATGGAAGAGGCAGAGACATGTGAGATACAGGAAGTGGACAAGGTTGAAAACATACAGTAGAAGTGGACAGGCAGAGACCCTCAGAGGTGGTTAGCTCATACTGAGCAGATGTAGTTCTGCAAACCATTTGAGAAGGAAAGTGGCAGATGCACTAGCTGACATCTGCTTGTAATAAACTGTATGTGTGTAAGGGGGAATGTGGGAGAGGGGGAGGATGGCCAGAGAAAAACAACTCTCAAGTGATCAAAGGGTGTTGAATTTCTCAGAGTACAATGACCCTTTGATCTGTGACTCTTTCCATAGGTAACTACCTGGGTGGAAGACTGAGGAGTTAAAAGGGAATAAAATGACAGAACAGTGCAGGAGTGTCCTAAAGCTTTAGTGGTTTTGGACTAACTGAGAAAATCTAGATACCAATCTCCCATGTAAATTAATAGCAAAAGGAGGAATTCTGCCAAGGTAACCCAGAGACAAAAAAAAACCGATTGAAACTGAATGTGTATAAATGCAGTGCCTATGTAACTTCTGATATTCAAAACTCTGGTTTTGAAAATAAGGGTTACTAGTTGCATAAGTTAAAAATCATGATTAAATACCTTAAGACTTAAACAAGTGAATGCCTTATTTTTTGCATTTCCTTCTGGTTGTGCAAGTCCTGAGAAGTAACATGGTTCTGGTTTCAAAATTTTTCTGTAATTATGATTTCTAGGAAGTCAGTTATTTAAAATGAGAGGTGATGTTCCTATGCATTCCTATTCCTCCATTTCAGCAGCTGAGGCTTTGGAAAAAAAGTCATTTACTGTGAACCTTGCAATAATATATCCTAGGACTTAGCCTCCTTGGAAAATTACACCCAAAATCCATTGCTCTTCCCTAAGTGACCCCAGCCTAGATTCATTACATATTGTGAAAACTATGATGAAACTATGTCCCTAAAAAAAAACTTGTTTCAATGTAGATTTCTAAATCTAATCGGTGATGGCCATAAAAATCCCATAATAGTCAATAGGATAATTAAGCAGCACATTAATCTACTTGGTTATGTAAGAATCTGACTCAAATGATTCAGTCATAGATTCTCACTAATATTTAAACACAAGAATTTAGCCTTGAAAGTGGTCTGAAAGTCAAAATAACAAACTTCTAACTTATATAGATCTGCAGAGCACCACTGGTTGGACTGTAGCTCTCCTGTACAAATAAGAGATAACAGCAGTAAAAGCTAGAACAGTTGAGAAGAAACTAGTCTCTGCTAGCTTGTACAGCTAATTATTAGTGTAATAGAAATAAACATAAACAGAAAACACTGTCATAAGACATGTTGTCTAGGTCTGAGATGCACTAATAAACACCCTTCCCTCAAATGTCATATTCACTCTTCTGAGAATGGAGATGGCACATCAGAAGACAAATTCCCCCTCCAAGCAAACAATTCCTTGCCTCAAACCTCATTGCTTTCAATTCCCATAGAGTGCATGAATGTTAGAGTTCTTGGCACAAAAAATCTCCCTAGTGCCTGATTTCTGAGATTGTCTCTTCCCCTTGAGAACATAACCTTTCAGAAGTCTTCTGCTGCTTAACAGGCCTCTGAAATCCTCACACTGTAAAAAAGGATTAGCTGAGTTAGAACTTGGGAAAATGACATTGTCTAAAGTGAAAAAAAAAAAATACACAAAACTGAGTTCTCTAGACTTCTTTAAATAATATACTGTCCCTTTTTTTTTTTTCTTTTTTTTTCCCCCCTTGCAGTCATGAAGTCTGTGGTGAACTCATAAAAGACAACCATTCCAAGGAAATAACATGGAATGGTAGAGATTGGAAGGGACCTCTGGAGATCATCTAGTCTAAGGCTCCTGCTAATTCAGGTTCACCTAGAGCAGGTTGCACAGGGTCACATAGGTTTAAAATATCTCCACAGCCTCTCTGAACAGCCTGTTGCAATGTTCCATCATTCCTCTTGTTCAGATGGAACCTCTTGTGTTCCAGTTTGCTCCTGTTGCTCCATATTCTGTCACTGGGCACTACTTGAAAGAGCCCCATCCTCTTGACACCTGCCCTTTAGATATTTATAAGCTTTTACAAGGTCCACTCTCAGTCTTCTTCTGCAGGCTAAACAGACCCAGGTGTCTTAGTCTTTCCTCATAAGACAGATGCAATAGCAGCATTTTTTCTCTATAATTCCCACAAAATGAGGAAATGGTAGGCAGAAGGACTCAGAAAAAAAGAGTTAATCAATCATATTCACAGTTAAGTGGATCCAGAAAACATTTGGCTATTTTATTGGTAGAATTTACCAACTTGACAGCTGTATGGAATTTAATTTCCTATTTATCTAAAGACAAATTAATATTCAGGAGATGTAAGTAAAATTTTTGTTGCTGCTATCTTAACATGTGTCAACCTTAACTTTTAAATACTGTCATTAGAAGATGCCAGAGAGGATGTGAGTTGCCATAGAAGTTCTTATCTAAGAAGTCCATACATTGGCAACCACAAACTGAAGCAATTTTTCCTGATTAAAGTGCTGGCTTTTTAACTTGCTTGTTTCTGGTTTCTGTACACCAGGGATGCCTACAACAATAGAAAAACAATTGATACCACTTGTTCTGAAAGTCAATGAGAAGCTAAGGATAGACACAGCTTTGGTCCCAGGGCAATTTGAAGCTGTTCTGAGGGAAGAGAAGCCTGCCTGGCACACAAACCGAGTGATTTAAGAGCATGTGTGTAACAGGAGACAGTCTTCATAGGCCACCACAGTCTTCTGGGAAATGCACATTTGGGATAGTGCAGATAAAATAGTTTGAGATGTCAGGGAACTTGGTTGGACCATATGGTAAATTACATCCTGTATATCCCAAACCACTGTATGTAATTGCTAATGAATATCTTTAATACTGTAAAATTTTTAAAAGGTGTTTCTCATTTAGATCCAAAACATTGATCAAGTAGTAAATGATAGAATAGAAACATTGATTAATTGCATTAATTTTTTTTTACTGTCATCAACTTTTTCAAAGTTAAAGGGATAGTATGTGTCTAAAAGACTCTGGTTGCATCAGAGAGATATGTGACTCTTGGAAGTTCTTCTGCAGAATGGTTCATTTTTTTAAAGTTCACAACTGAAATGTGAAGTAATTGTAATTGTTCAGTGTGTGTGACCTGGCTTCAACTATTCTTTTCTTTTCGTATGCAAACTGAGAGTAGGAAACAGGATATCAATGGATTGGTTCATATGTCATGTTGTCATGTTTGAATTCAGAAATGATGAGGAGATTTTTTGTTTGGTTGGGTTTTTTCCTTCCTTTTTGTGTGTGTGTCGGGGGGTTTTTTGTCTTTTTGTTTGGTTGTTTGGTTGGTTTGGTTTGGTTTGGTTTCCTTGTACTTTTCTATCCAAATTAAAAAGGAATGTTCTGGGAAGAAGTGCTTAGTGGTTTCTGTATGTATGAAGGAGCTTTACAACAGTTTCTAAAGCTGTCTGTCACTTCAGCATAGATGGATTACCAAATTAACCATTCTCCTTCCCATGTTGCTGTGAGAGACTAAAATCTTGTCTCTTCTGATGTGACTCAACAAAGATCAAATCACCTTTGCTGCTTGCCTGGACTACAGCTGGCCTGACAATAATGGACCGAGGCCACAGCCATCTATACCTTCCGTAATATGCATACAAGATCATCTCCACCCAACAGGACCTATCCTGGATGCAAATCACCTTGTGATTGTATCATGAACTGAGATGTGCCCCAGGAAAGGATAATGATTGCTCACTGGACTGCAGCTGTCCTGGAAATAGGCCAATCGACTTAAAAACTGTACAAAAATTGCTGAGCAAGTACTGGCTCAGCAGAAGAAAACACAGAAGGACAATGTCACTGAGAAGGAAAACACGAGAGAAGGAAAAGCCCAGGGCAATGCTGCTCTGAAGAAAAATACTGGAGAGAATACCGGGAGAGAAAAAATGACAGAGACATCACCATGGAGCCTGGAAGAAGCAGACCAAGAGGAACCCTCTCCATGTCCTAAGCTCCGCCTGCTGCAACTCATGGAGCTGAAGAGGCTGCTCAGAGGACAACATCGCTTCTACAGCCAAAGCTACAGCACCCCCACTCTACAGACCCAACATCTCCTCTACATCCAAAACTGCAGCACCTTTCCTCCACAGACTCAAACTGTCTTGGGACATAAGGGGTATGGTAATATAATTCCTTTCCTCTTCTCTCTCCCTCTTCTCTCTCTCCCTCTCTATTTTCTCTCTCTCCACTTCTGCTCCATCCACTTTATTTGTGTAATAAATAGTCTAACTGTTGGTATTTTTGCCTTGTCTGTGCCTCTAATTTCATAACACGGGAATATTCAAAGAACTGAGTCTCTTTCCCTCTCTGGACCAAGACAGTTGCCTCTAGGACATGAGGAAGATGGTACACTTACCAAAGCAAACTTAATCCAAAGAGGCAGTACTTTTGTTGGAACCCTCAACTTGGTATGCTCATTAGACCACTAGTTTCATTCTCCAAATTGGGAGATGACTTTTAAATCTGTGGTGAAACTATCATACATGAAGTGTTGCCCTCAGGTAATCACCTGTGATGACCAGACACACAGTTCAAGTGCTGCCACTCTTAAAGAGCTGGAAACAGACATGTTCTCACCTCTCAATTCTTGGCATGAGACTGTTGTAAAGATACTTAGTGACTAAAAAGTATGGACATTTTAACTGTTGCTGAACACAGCATTAAAAATTTTTTGGTTTTGCACTCTGCCCTCACAACGATTTGGCTGGGAATGTGCTGAAGGCACACCTGAATTGGACAAAGGGATGCTCCGTACTATTTAACCTCATGCTCAGCAATAATAACTATGAGGAGGAGGCTGGTTGTTGTGGTCTGTAGCCATTGCTCAGAGACTGGCTGAGCATTGATCTACTTGTGGAAATCAGCATGACTTATTTTTCCCCCTCTTTCCTTCACTTACTTTTGTATCTCAAGCCACAAGGTCTCTTACTTTTGTTCTTCCAGTTTCCTTTTTCATCCCACTGGGGAAGAGGAGGAGTGAATAAGCATCCGTGTGAGACTTAGTTGCTGACTGTGGTCAGCTCATCACAGACTTTAAAACAAGTCTTGATTCTGCATGAAGAGAAATCTTCTACTTTTATCTGTGACAGTTTTGCATTTGCAAACACAGGGTGCTAGGTTTGTTGCAAGATCCATGCATATACGAGGGGTAATTCTCCATAACAAGAAATCACCACGTGGAGTCCAGGCATACTATGCAAATATCGTATCAACAGAGACAGTGAGTGGGCTTGTGTGTTAGCTGATGCCTTAAGATGGCTCTGAGCAAAGGGCCAGGATAATACTTGTGCTATAGTGATGATACAAGCTGAAGTCACTTGTCATCCCTGTCTTTGCTGAAGCAGTAGTTTTTAAAGACATGATAAATCTATCAATTTACAAATGAAATAGCTATAAAGGAAATATTGTCATGTTGTCAAATGCTGCTAGCTTTGACATGCACCAGGCCAGCTGAAATCATCTTACTTATGGGGAAAATAGGGATTGTGTTCACAACTGACAGAAGTTTCTACAACCAGTATTAGTGCACACTTTGGTCCTGCTCTTCTGTCACTACCTATTTAATAGAGACATGTTGCTAAGCTTAATGTCTCAGTGGCAAACCAGCACAAAATCCATAGACAAGCATAGTTAGAAAACTACTCTGTCATCCTGTCGTCAGACTGACAAGGATTGTGATTCTTATGTGAATGATGCCAGTGGTAGACAGAGAGACGTCATGGCCATATGGTGCTGCTAAGGTGTCTTTAGATGCTGTGGATACTGTGTGGGAGGTAACAAAAATAAGGTGTGGTGGGTTGAAGTTTCCCTCCAGCATTAACTTTTTAGCCAGACTAACTCAGTTAGCAGCAAATGAAACTGTATTTACAAGCAAAAACTACACTCTACAATGGAATACAATGAATATGTGCAAAATGCACAGTATTTACAATATTATACAGATATTTACAATTAGCAAATGACATGGAAACATCCCTGGTCAAAAAGACCAGGGAAGCCACTCCACTTTGTCCCCCCCCACCCCCCACCTTTCCAAACCCCCTGTACCAAGAGAGAGAGAGGAGTTGAGAGAAAGCAGTGTTATGCTTATCTCAAGGCCAGCCAGAAGTGTGTTATCTTCTCCCCAGCGAATCACTCAATAGTGATTTATTTCTATTTTTCTACTTCTCAAAATCTGCAGCTAAATTTTAAAGGCATAGCCTAAAACTACCAGAATCCACCCCTTCTAAACAATTTCATTGGCTGCTAATGCTATCCATCTAATCTAAAACACTATCTACAATAATGAGTAAATAAAATTCACTGTCCATTCTGGCTGTCCCCAGATGTAGATGACTCAGAAGTCCAAAAACCAGGAAACAAGAAAACAGAAAACAGTTTGTCGCTCTCTGCAGATGAGGCAAAGAAAAGGAACAGGGACTCTGAGGTGTCTCAGGGCTTTCAGGGTTCTTAGGGTTTGTGCACCATAGATTCCTCATGGGTTCTTCTTTTGGGCACGATGTTGTATCTGTACAACACTCTGAAGTTAAACTCTCTCAGCTAAAGTTAGATTTCTTTGTGGAATACACTGAATTTCACCATTCTCTTGCATTACCTAGCAAGCATCACCAGGACCTTCAGCAGAAACCACCCTCGGACAGGTTTGGCCTTTCCTGAAGGATAAAATACCCAAACAGTTTTGCCCAACAGATTCTTTTCTCTAACAACAGGAACTCTATCACCTTCTACTTTCTGTAGCAGATCTGAATGTGCCGGTCCAGCTCGATTTACTGAACCTCTCATATTTACCAGCCAGGTTGCTCATGCTAGATGTTTATCCCAGTTTTTCAAAGATCCACCCTCCATGGCTTTGAGAGTGGTCTTCAGCAAACCATTGTAGCATTTACTCTTTTCTGCAGCTGGTGCATAGTAGGGAATGTGGAATATCCACTCAGTGCTGTGTTCTTTGGCACAGCTTTTCACAAGATTGTTTTTGAAATGAGTTCCGTTGTCTGACTCAATCCTCTCTGGAGTTCTGTGTCTCCACAGGATTTGTCTCTCCAGACGAAGAGTGGTGTTGTGTGCAGTTGCATGAGGAACAGGATAAATGTCCAACCATCCAGTGTTTGCCTCTACCATAGTAAGCACATATTGCTTACCAAATCAAGACTGAGGTAGAGTGATATAGTCTATCTGCCAGGCCTCACCATACTTGTACTTGGACCATCCGTCACCATACCACAAGGGTTTGATTCACTTTGCCTGCTTAATGGCAGCACAAATGTCACAGTCATGGATGACTTGTGATAGCACCCATGGAAATGTCTATGGATCTGTCACAAGCCCACTGGTAGGTTGCATCTCTGCCTTGATGTCCTGACAAATCATGAGCCCACTGAGCTAAGAGTATCTCACCTCGGTGGTTCCAGTCAAGATCAAAATCAGAGTCTGTGTCTACTTGAGAAACTCTTGCAGCTTGATCTGCCTGATGGTTGTATTGCTGTTCCTCAGTAGCTTTGCTCTTAGGAATGTGAGCATCAATGTGTCTCACCTCCACTGGAATTCTCTCAATTCGATCAGCAATGTCCTGCCACAGGTCAGCTGCCCAAATAGGCTTTCCTTTTCTCTGCCAATGTGGTGGTTTGGCTCTGCTGGGGGGGGGGGGGGCAGATGCCCACCAAAGCCGCTCTATCACTCCCCCTCTTTAAGCAAACAGGGGAAGAAGGAAAGGAAAATATAACAGAAGCCAGAGAGTAAAATAGGAGCAGTTTAATAACACTAATAAGCAAATGGCAATAGACTGCGCGGAAGCAGAAAAACAGAGCGAGAGATGTTAGTCTCTACTTCCCATCAGCAGGACGGTGGTTGGTCTCGGGAAGCAGGGCTCTCTAAGCTTGGTGGTTCCTTGGGAGGATGAACGCCATGGACGAATCCCCACACTTCCTTCTTCCACTTCATTCTTATACCTGAGCTGACGTCATATGGTATGGAATACCTCTTTGGCCAGTCTGAGTCAGCTGGCTCAGCTGTGTCCCCTCCCAAGATTTTGCCTGCCCCTCGATCCACTCTTGGGGCAGGCAAATGTTGAAAGGACACAGCCTGGATACTAGATTCAGCCATAGCCAAAACACTGCTGTATTATCAACTACTGCTGCAAAAAACCACAGCACTAGAAAGATGCTGTGAGGAGAATTAACTCCATCTCAATTCAACCCAATACAGCCAACCATTCTTTTTCCAGTCCTTTAGCCAACCCCACAGAGCATTGGCTACCATCCATGAGTCGGTGTAGAGATAAAGCTTTGGCCATCTCTCACGTTCAGCTACGTCAAGAGCTAGCTGGACAGCTTTTGCCTCTGCAAATTGACTGGATTCTCCTTCTCCATCCTTTGCCTCTGCAACTCGGTGTGTTGGACTCCACACTGCAGACTTCCACCTTCGCTTGTTCCCGACAAGACGACAGGAACCGTCTGTGAACAAAGCATATTTCTTTTCATCATCAGAAAGGTCATTGTAAGGAGGAGCTTCCTCAGTTTGAGTTACTCTCTCCTCTGAAGGTTTAGTACAGCTGGTACCTTCAGGCCAACTTGAGATCACCTCCACCAGACCAGGTCTTTTGAGATTTCCCATTCAAGCTCTCTGTGTTATCAGAACCATCCACTTAGACCATGTGGAGTCTGTGGCATGATGTGGTGCAGAACCTTTACCTTTGAACATCCAATTCAAAACTGGCAATCTAGGAGCTAGAAGAAGTTGTGACTCAGTTCCAATTACTTCAGAAGCAGCTTTTACTCCTTTGTAGGCAGCTAGAATCGATTTTTCTGTTGGAGTATAATTAGCCTCTGAGCCTCTGTAACCTCGACTCCAGAAACAAAAAGGACGTCCACATGTCTCACTTGGAGCTCTTTGTCACAAGGACTAGGTTGGACCATTGTCACTTGCAGCCATGTACAAAATGTTCTTAATATCTGGACCATCTCGGACAGTTCCCAGACCCATTGCTTGGACTAATTCTTGTATTAGCTGGTCAAAGGCTTCTTGTTGTTCAGGTCCCCAGTGGAAACAGTTTCATTTTCGAGTCACATCATACAGAGGTTTCACAATCTGACTGTATCCAGGAATGTGCAGTCTCCGAAATCCCACTATCCCCAAGAAACGTAGAGTTTCTTGCTTGTTTGTGGGGTTTACCACATCCACTGGAATGTGTCGGCATCCATCTTGCCACTGTACTCCTGGAAACTGGATCTCTCCGGCAGATCCTTTCACCTTGTCTCACTTGATGGCAAAACCTGCATTCAGGAGAATGTCAATGATTTTGTTACCTTTCTTGAAGGCTTCTTCAACAGTTTTACCCCGATGATGATATCATTGATGAACTGGACGTTAGAATAGAATAGAATAGAATAGAATAGAATAGAATAGAATAGAATAGAATAGAATAGAATAGAATAGAATAGAATAGAATAGAATAGAATAGAATAGAATAGAATAGAATAGAATAGAATAGACCAGACCAGGTTGGAAGAGACCTTCAAGATAATTCCGTCTAACCTATCAACCGATCCAACCCACCTAAACAACATGGCACCGAGCACCCCATCAAGTCTCCTCCTGAACACTTCCAATGATGGTGACTCCACTACCTTCCCGGGCAGTCCATTCCAGTGGGCAATCACTATCTCTGCATAGAACTTCTTCCTAACATCCAGCCTAAACCTCCCCTGGCACAGCCTGAGACTCTGTCCTATTGTTCTGGTGATGGCTGCCTGGGAGAAGAGACCAACATCTGCCTGTCTACAACCTCCCTTCATGTAGCTGTAGAGAGCAATAAGGTCACCCGTGAGTCTCCTCTTCTCCAGGCTAAGCAACCCCAGCTCCCTCAGTCTCTCCTCATAGGGCTTGTGTTCCAAACCCCTCATCAACTTCGTTGCCCTTCTCTGGACACGTTCCAGCAAGTCAACATCCTTCCTAAACTGAGGGGTCCAGAACTAGACACAGTACATGAAGGTGTGGCCTAACCGGTAAAGCGTACAGGGGCAGAATGACCTCCCTGCTCCTGCTGGCCACACTGTTCCTGATGCAGGCCAGGATGCCATTGGCCCTCTTGGCTGCCTGGGCACACTGCAGGCTCATGTTCAGCCTACCATTGACCAGTACCCCCAGGTCTCTCTCTGCCTGGCTGCTCTCCAGCCACTCTGACCCCAGCCTGTAGCACTGCCTGGGTTTGTTGTGGCCAATGTGCAGAACCCGGCACTTAGACGTGTTAAATCTCATGACATTGGATTCTGCCCATCTGTCCAGCCTGTCAAGGTCCCTCTGCAGAGCCTCTCTACCCTCCAGCAGATCAACTCCTGCCCCCACCTTGGTGTCATCTGCAAATTTACTGATGATGGACTCAATGCCCTCATTCAGATCATCAATAAAGGTGTTAAAGAGCATGGGGCCCAGCACTGATCCTTGGGGCACACCACTAGTGACTGGCTGCCAGCTGGATGTGGCACCATTCACCACCACTCTCTGGGCACAGCCCTCCAGCCACTTCCTAACCCAACGCAGTGTGCTCCTGTCCAAGCCATGGGCTGCCAGCTTGGCCAGGAGTTTGCTGTGGGGGATGGTGTTAAAGGCCTTGCTGAGGTCCAGGTAGACTACATCCACAAGCCTCCCCACATCCACCAGGCGGGTCACCTGATCATAAAAGGAGATCAGGTTGGTCAGGCAGGACCTGCCCTTCCTAAATCCATGCTGGCTGGACCTGATCCCTTGGCCATCCTGTAAGTGCTGTGTGATTGCACTCAAGATGACCCGTTCCATAATCTTGCCTGGCACTGAGGTCAGACTGACAGGGCTATAATTCCCTGGCTTATCCAACCAGCCCTTCTTGTGGATGGGCACCACATTGGTCAGCTTCCAGTCTTCTGGGATCTCTCCAGTGAGCCAGGACTGCTGAAAAGTGATGGAGAGTGGCTTGGCCAGCTCTCTCAGCACCCTAGGATGGATCCTGTCTGGTCCCATGGACTTGTGGGGATCCAAGTGGCTGAGGAGAGCTCTAACTGCCTCCTCCTGTGTTCTGGAGCACCACCTTTCTCCAAAGAATCATGGATCACTGCATGACAGATGCTTGAAAACTGTGAACCCAGCCCACTGGCATTCTGTTAAAAGTGTACTGGATTCCTCTCTAGGTGAAAGCAAACTGAGGCCTGCATTCCTCTGCTATAGGAATAGAGAAGAAAGCATTAGCAATGTCTATGGTAGCATACCATTCGGCCTCTTTGGATTCCAGCTCATACTGGTGTTCCATCATGTCTGGTACTGATGCACTCATAGGTGGAGTTACTTCATTCAGGGCACGGAAGTCGACTTTCAGATGTCAGTCTCCATTCTGCTTCCGCACAGGCCACACTGGACTGTTGAAAGGTGAATGAATTTTGCTGATGACTTTCTGACTTTCCAACTGACGAATGAGATTGTGAATGGGCAACAAAGAATCATGGTTGGTTCTGTATTGTCCATGATGCACAGTCTGAGAAGCAACCAGCAACTTTATGTCCTCTATCTCATGTTGTCCCACAACTGCACATTCATCAGAGAGCTCAGGTCTAATAGATAGTTTCACTGTTCCTCCATCAATTTCTACAGATGCTATTCCAAAAGCCCATTTGTAACCCTTACGGTCTTTGAAACACCCTTCTCTCAGAAAATTGATTCCCAAAATACAAGGTGCATCAGGTCTTGTCATAACAGTATGCTTCTTCCACTGTTTACCAGTTAAACTTATATCAACTTCTATCTTAGTCAACTCTTGAGATCCACCAGTGACTCCTGGAATAGTTATAGGCTCTGATCCCTGATAATTTGATGGCATTATGGTGCACTGAACCCCTGTGTCAACCAAGGCCCTGTACTTGTGAAATTTTGAAATGCCAGGCCACTGGATGTACACATCCCAACACCTGTGGCTGTGGCTGCACTGGCCTCAGAGTTGTAATCAGCCTTACTTGGCTCTCCAAGAACTGGATGCAGTACTCCAGGTGGGGTCATACCAGAGAGGAATGAAGGGAGAGTCTCCTCCCATTCCAGGTGTGGTCACTTTGCCGTCCCCACCCTCTCCCCCATTTAATCCCTGCCAGGAAAGGCAGAAGCCCCAAGATGTGCCCATCTGGGCTGAGGGATCCTCCTCTCATCACTGGTGAGTACCCCTGGTGCACACTGGGTGTTGGTGGTGGTGACAGCAAAGGCCAGGGGGCCTGGTGGCCCCCCGGCTAGGTAGGAAGAGAATTGATGTCTGCTCCACTATAGACTCACTGAATTGTCAAGGCTGGAAAGGACCTCAGGGATCCTCTATTTCCGACCCCCTGCCATGGGCAGGGACTCCTCACACTACGCCAGGCTGCTCAGAGCTACATCCAGCCTGGCTGCAAAAACCTCCAGGGATGAGGCTTCCACCAGCTACCTGGGCAGCCTGTGCCAGTCTCTCACCACCCTCATGGGGAAGAGCTTCTTCCTAACATCCAGTCTCAATCTACCCAGTTCTAGTTGTTGTTTTTTTTCATTCCCCCAGTCTTATCACTGCCTGACACCCTCAAATGTCCCTCTCCAGCTTTCTTGCAGCCCCCTTCAGATACTGGAAGGCTCCCATTAGGTCTCCTCAGAACCCTCTCTTCTCCAGAAGGCTCTGAGAAGACCTAATTGTAGCCTTCCATGAACCTTCAGTGCTTTCTGCTTGGTAAATCCTCCACCCCCCCACGCCCCCCTTTTGCCTTGTCTTCAGAGTGATTGCAATACTCTAGATTAAAACTTTGTCGTGGGGTGAAGGGAAATCCTCAAAGCTAGAGGCACAGAGAACTCATAACATCGGGGACAATTCTTCATTTCTTCACTTTCTCATCTCAGGCTGTGTTGCCTACAGGGTGAGAGCAGGTCTGTGTGTGCATGTGCCTCTCCCTCTCTATATAGAAATATATGTGTTATCTCTATTATCCCTCTCCTCCCCGAGGCAGGGCACCCCTAATTATGGGGAATACATCCACATGTGCAGTTAGCACAGCGTCTAGGGTCATAGTTGGAATCACTGTTGGAGCTATTAGAATTGTTCTGGGAAACTGAGGAAGTAACGGCTACCCTTCTGGTATTGCCACCTTGGGTTCTGCCACTCTGTAGTTCCCTCAGTCTCCTGAAAAGATCAGAAGTTGCTTGACCATCCCATCTGTTCATGTTCACCAAACGGATCAAGCAGAGTTTTCCAAATACTCCCATGTGATTGTCTCTGTGGTCTGTTTTGGTTTGACCTGTTTTGGAATGGCCTCCTTGGAGGACATCGGTTTCTAACAGCTGAAACTTATATCCATCTGGAAGAAGAATTGAAATTATCTCCTTGTGCCAATTTGTATATGGAAGTTTAAAGCTCCTCCTTCAGCTCTTTCATGCAATTCTTTATCTCACCACAGTTTCAACAACTGAAACTGAAGAAATATGTTGTCTCACTTGTTCAGTGAAATGGCCAACAGCAGGAGGTGTTCCCCCAAAATTTCTTGCCACAATTCTGCTTGCTGAAATAGCAACCTAATTAGGAGGAGCAAGTTTTATGAGCTTTTTGGCAAGACCCGTTTCCACAGGAATTTAATCAGGATTGAGAATACCATGGTCTCCATACATCACTTCTCTCACAGCAAACTCTCTCAAGTGCTTAATTCCCTCATCCATGGTGTTCCAAGGCTTAGGGTTCCATGGAAGGTCATCTCTGGATGGGTACCTCATAAGAGCTGCCAGTAGAAGGCATGTCCACAGAGAAACCTTACCAAGATATCTACCTAGAGGTCTATGTATTCTGCTATCTTTTGAGAGAGTTCCAAACGGAGATGCCGACTTGTCTCCCACTATTAAAGCTGGTGTGCCTGTATTGTAACACCTGCCACACCATGTCAGAATTGGCTCATTCTCTCCTGTAATGTAATCCTTTCTCACATGCCTAATCTCCCGTCTAGGGGTGTTTGCTGTTTGGATGTCATCCTGATCGTCGTCTTCATCAGACTTCTCCTCTTGAGGCTGTTGTCCCCATAATCCTAATTATGCTCTCCTAAGGACCTCTAAGTTCAGAAGCACCTCCAATAGCTCTTGACCTACCAGAGCTTGCATCCTGTCCTGCATTTCCACTATCCACTGATGGTCTCAGTAATTCAGCTATGTCTTTAAGACAAACTTTCTCTCTGCTTTCAGAATGATCCTTTTTAACAGCAGAAGGTCCCTCACCAGCAGAGGGATCTTGCTGTTCCTCCTGTTCTCGCTGTTCCCCTGCCTTGCACCTGCCCCTTTTGTCCAAAGCTGCAATTTGTTTAACTGAGGCTGCGTTTGAATTTACAGTAGGCTTTGCAGAAGCAGAGGGAGTTTGGAAGGAAGCAGCTTCAGCAGGTAGGCTTTGAGAGCCAGCAGCTGCTGCAGAGCTCACCCCTGGTCCTGCTACTGTGGAAGGAAGTCTTTTTGCCTCGTTAATGTCTGCCTGTGAAGCAGGCACTGCCAATGTGGTCGCCATCTTAGGTGCTGGCACTGCTGCTGTGGGCTGTCTGCCCTCCCACTGCTGGCTGAATGCCAGAACTGCCAGTGGTCTCATTGAGAGCTGCCTTACCAATAACTCCTCCCTGCAGATGTCATGAATAGGGGTGGTGGAAGGTAATCGAAATGAAAGACCTTGAAAACAGCTTATAGATGTATTTCTTTGGGGCTTCTTCATCTTCCCCGTGTAGTATTGTCATGTGCACAGTGAGGGAGCATGCCACTAATATTTGGTGTTTAAACACAGAAAAGAGAAATATAAAAAATGCAGAATGCCTTTTTACTGCTCCTTAAACCACATCAACTGCCAATGAAGAAACCATGCAATTTCTGAGGTTGAGAAAGCAATCTATCACATCAATCAATAAACCCAAATCCACTGTAACCTTCAACAGATGATAAATATCAGTAGCAGTAATCCTTACTCGATATGTGTCTTGCGAAATATCATCCATTGGTCTTCATGAAGTGCACTGAGATCCTCAAACTTAAATGTACTACATGCTATGTATGCAAAACATGAGTTTGAGCATGGCAGGAAAATGACCAGTACAGGTGAAGTCCCACATATCTGTGAGTGCTGGTCATATATTGGCCTGATTTTCATTTAATTTGTATTGGTGCTAACAAAAAATTACTTACATGAAGTCACAGTGCTGTGATGTATGGCAGATCACAAATGCGATACATTTTTAATGTTTTAAATTTATAATACCTATTCCAAGATGCTATAAATCTAGATCTAGTTCTGCTATAGGACATTTGCAAATCTAATATAGACATAGGTCTGATCCTTCAACAGGATTGTACCAACCAGCCTAAGATGGGGATCTGTCATGAAAGGAAATTGGGTACAGAGGATAATGAGATTATTCATTGTGATATGGATAGAGACTGTGATGAGATATCATGACTATATTTCATTCTTCTGAGAAAAGACTCAATCTATAAGAAATTTAATCTAGTGGAGTAACTACAATGTGCTTACCTAAGCCCCTTCCCCCATCCAAGCATTTTTAGCCTCATTAGGAGAAAAAAAAAGAAGTCCAGCTATGATATTGTCTCGGTTCAGAGAGGGAAAGAGACCCAGTTCTTTTGAATATTCCTGTGTCACGAAATTAGAGGCACAAATGAGGCTAAAATATCAACAGCAAGGTTATTTATTACACAATAAAGTGGATGGATCAGAAGGGGAGAGAGAGAAAATAGAGAGGGAGAAGAAGAGGCAGAGAGAAGAGGAAAGGAATTATATTACCACACCCCTCACCCCCAAGACAGTTTGGGTTTGTGGAGGAAGGCTGCTGCAGCTTTGGTGTGGAAGAGAGGTCATCCTTGTTGGCTGCGCTGTTCTCTGCTGGCAGAGGGGAGGGAGACATGCCAAAGTCCAAGTCCAAGCCCTTCTCTGGGCAGCCTCTTCAGCTCCATGAGTTGCAGTAGGTGGAACTTAGGACACGGAGGGAGGGTTCCTCCTGGTCTTTCTTCCAGGCTACATGGTGATGTCTCTGTCATTTTGTCTCCTGGTATTTTCTTTGTTTTTCTTCAGAGCAGCACTGCCCTGGGCTTTTCCTTCTCTTGCATTTTCCTTCTCAGTGGCATTGTCCAGGTATTTTCCTTCTCCTGATCCAGTAGTTGCTCAGATCTTTTATACAGTTTTTAGGTATGTATATTCCAGAGACCATCGATAGCAGTGGCTTCTGCCCATTATTTCCAGGGCAGCTGCAGTCTGGTGAGCAATTTTATCTATGCACCTTCCAGAGAGTCGTTATTCAGTGACAACTGCCCAATACACATCGGCTATTGTCTGGGCAAGTAGCAAAGGTGATTTTATGTTTGTTGAGTCACATCAAGAGAGATAAGATATAGTCTCTCACAGATATGTCAGAAGGAATGTGAAAATAGTTCTAACTTTTAAAGAAACCTATCTATTTATATCTATAATTATGCATATATATGTGTGTGTATATTCTCCCAATTGCTTATTTTGTTGACAGCACTAAGTCAGTGTACAATTAGCCAAGTGAAAAATCATACATTTACTTTGATTTTTTTGGTATTTTCATCTTTGTTTCTCCATCTTCTCTCCCTTATCTTTTTGTCTGTTCTCATTTTCCTGGGATGATCCTTTCTCTCCTTTAACAACATCTCTAGAAAGAACAAGCGAATATCCTGGGAAGAGCATTATCAGGTTAGGGATTTTCTGAACAGGATGGCCCTGAGCTTGAATCTGTGCTGCTTAGGCTTGCAAAATGTTCCTATTGCCCTAGAAAGCAGAAGAATTGGTCCTTGGAAAAGTGGACTGGGTCTCCATTTCCATACCAATGTGTATTGCTATCTTTTCTATTTTGAAAAAAATGATTTAATGAACAGTCCAGGTTGGACCTGATGATCTTTGAGGTCTCTTCCAACCTTGGTGATACTGTGACTGTGACAGTAGCAACTGGAAAGTCTAATGCACTGAAGAAGACAGGAAAGTTAACCTGAAGATCTGTCTTCTAAAACATGCCCTGGTTTGAGAGTGGGTACACCAGATGATGCTGTCTTACAAAGTTGAGCATCATTTACTGAGGTAAAACTAAGCATTTTATTTTCAAAGCTGACTAACAAATACTTGGCAAAATACATGGTTTCATTGAATAGATGTTCCTCTATAAAACAATTTGTCCATACATGGAAAATCATTAAGTTGGTTTTCTGCAAGTAAAAATAATGAATGTGTTGTAAGAACACCTGGAAATGAATGTGTGATAGCAGCTTAATGAACACACATCTAGGTCCTGGTGCTTTGAAATACAAAATAGGTGTTGGTAACACATTTTAATTTCTTTCTGTATTTCTTTTTAGATATCAGTTTCAACCTCATATTATTGGTGTGTTTGGGTGGGTTTTTTTGTCCCCAAAGCATAATTCAAATGTGTTCTGTCAGAACTTCTGGATTTCAATGATTTTTTTAAGTATCTGAACAACACTATTGTTTGACTCATGCTTCATGCTTGACCTTCACTATGTAGATGTTGGTGTTTAAAGCTTTTTCTATTTAAGAGAGACAAAATACATTCCACACAATTTGTTTTCTGTTTCAAAGGGCAAAACATTTGATTTATTTCCTATCTTATTGTATTACTAATCTTAAGAAGACAGTGATTCCATGAGCAAATCACTAATAAACCTGTGAAAATACACCTATGTTGATATTTAGTGATCTTTTGGAGTAATCTTGCATAAAATGACAGGAAAATATGGTAAGTCTGTATCTTTAAACCACTTCAAACCCTTGGTCTCTGAGAAAGAAAATGTGTGTAACTTCTGACATTACATGTTCATCTTTGAATAATGTTTTGTTTTCCAATAGAATTAGCAGACAGAGTTTACATATCACACTAAATATCTAATTACATGCACATATGTATAATAACTAATTACCCCCCTTTAATTTGTTTTCCCTAGGGCAACTGAGATAATAATAGCAATTTTTTGTTATATTCTTTCAAGCTTTGTTGAGAGTTGAAAGGCCCTTGGGCTACATCAAAATTAGAGAATTACATTAATTTATTTCAGTCAAATTAAGAGCATTTGAAAAGACCCAAGGATCACCTTCACTCTATCTTTATCTTAATAAATGAAGGCTTAGTTTTCCCTCCCTCATCAAATGCATTTAAAAAGTTTATACTAGTGTCATGTATCTCCTAGGATACAGCTGTGAAAGCTCATGATTCTCAATTGAATTTTTGTTGTAATAGGGACAGGACCTGCCTTACTCATTGCTGAAGACAGCACAACAATCACATTCTGCTTCTTTATAGAAGGAAATTGTTGTCTCATTGCTCTCTGTTTTCAGAAGAAAAAGAGAAATTGCCAGTTTGGAAGAACCTTTGTCAGGGTGTCTGAGAAAGTGATTCTGCTATCTGAGTAGGAGCTGTGCAATTTCACTTACAAATACAGTGATTGGCACACACAGATAAAAGACAAAACTATTTCTTCCATTCTGCAGTCTGATTCATCTTTTTACATGCAAGATGAGTCTAAACCCAAAGAAGTGTTTCACTAAGGCCTTGGCATTTCATCTGGAATCACAATTCTAGGGTGTTGATACAGGTGTCTAGTCCAAACCACACAGCTGCTATGTGTTCTTCCTTGTGGTAAAACAAGGTCCATTCTTGTTCCTTAAGTAAGTTTATATTCCTTAGGCAGGAATCCTTGGCAGGATCAATTCTGTCTTCCAGGGAAGTGAGTAGCAGGACTTCCAGGGAACTCCGTAAGTATAGGCTCATGCCCCTTTTGCTATTTTCTCAGCTCAGTTCATCCTATTCAAACATATACTACAATAATCTAATTGCAGTGCAGTTCCTTCCAACCATCAAGCATTAGATTAGTTGCATATGCTACAAGGTCTTAATTTCTTCTGTGACTTAGAGTGACAAGACTATTGTTTTTGTGTTCTGGTACAGCTACCATGAGAGAAATAGCCCTCTGCATTTCTTGCAAGATGGCAGTGCTTTGCCAGACCCCTTCTTTTCCAGAAAATTTGTAAGATGGAAGAAGAGCTGTTGCCATATATTCTTCCTGAAAAAAAAAATTAATCTCCATATTCTGATTTGAGAGGCTGTGTTAACAAATAGCTTGAAATGTCAAAAATCCATTCACTGCTGATCCTAGAAGATGAAAACAATAAAAATACTGAAAAGAAACCAAACACAATCTCTCGAAGTAACCTTTTGTATTTGAAGGTAAAAGCCTAAGGAACTGACTAGTTGCCAAACAACAACAACAGTAAAAAACAGAACTGCAGCTGAATATGTATATACACCTTTCAAGCTCTGTAGTCAGGGTCATACCATTAATTATAGATGAGAATGAGAGGTTTAAAAAACAAATTATTTCAACCTCACCTTCAGACTAAAATAAAGCAAGTGTTTTATTCTCAGGGAGTACTACTCTGGTAAGATCTAGAAGGATTGAAACAATAAAAAAATACAAGCAGGTGGCCTTTCAGGGCAAAGATGGCTCTTGACACTCACTTTAGTAGCAGCAGAAATATTCTTCAGGCTTAACAATACCCTATTGGCATCACACTTTCAGTTGCTATTGTTTCTTTATTTAGTGGTAATCATGATGGATAGCAATGTTTTAAAAGAAATTAACTACAATACAGATTATGAACATGTTTCTTCAGGTAGCTATTTACATATGAATTATAAATAGCAAAACAAATAAAAATATCTGATTCTTGTGTTATATAATTTCTTTTCCTAAACCTAGACAGTCTGAGTCAGTTGGCTAAACACAGGACATAATGCCCTTTGTTTTGATCTATCTGCATCAGGCTGGAAGACACAGGGCGTATGGAAGCCCCATCCGAATCTGATCTGGCAGACCACACAGGAGGCTAGGCAGGACTACCCTGGATATCTCAGGTGCCACTAGATGCTTGTGTTTGCACCACAGAACCAGGGTCTTGCAGTCTACAGAAGGTATCAAGATATGCAAAATTATGTCCACTGTGGCTACTCTCTGAAAACTATGTAGATTTACTTGCAAATATATTTCAGACTCTAGTTTCAAATTTGACCGCACAAAGAGATTTATGTCTTAAAGAGATTTTCTGAAGTAACAGTTTTGAACAAATTGTCATAAAGCGGTTGTTTTAGAGAAGTCCTGACTCTCATTTTCTATAGAGCATTGCTTCCTCATAGTATAATTTCTTCCTAAGTATGTACATATATTCTATACTCCTCCCCATCATTCTTGTGGAATTTTTCTCAAGGTATGCAGTATAACAGCTAGGGGATATTAGCCTAAAAGAGGATGGTAAAACCCTCTACAAAGTTTTGTAACTCTTACAGTGTACTTCCTTTTGGAATCTGTTTGTTTGTTTACCCCCTTTTTAAAGTATCTAAACAATCAACATTCATGAGTAAACAGTATACATTCTCAAATTTGCCACCAGGTATCCTAAGTAGCCTCAGCATTTCCATTCACTACTGAGACATGAATCATCCATTTGGAAACTTGCAGCCCTAGATGCTTATTAAAGGGCCTCTCCAATGAGCATGTGCAGCATTATTTAAAAGGCTCTGATGTTTACAAGTCCTCAGGGAATTCTTCATGGCTTTGCATGACTAGTGGTTCTCACTGTGTAAAAGGAAATGCAAGGACTTTTGCTTTTCACAGAGTGCAGAAAGAAAGGATTTCTTCTCTGTTGTTCTGTGAGACCAAATATCTTAGAAGAACTTTCAAGATGAAGAAAGGATGAACAGGAAAACTTCCCATAGTAGCACAGTGGAGTTTCTAAGAATCCAGTGAGAACTGGATGGATTTGCCTTGTGTGGTTAAATATGAGAACATAGTTGATATCATTATCCTTTTTCTTTCTTTACCTGGAAAACTCTATTTATCATCTACAACTGGAGGTGAAAAATTTCTCACTGAGGATGCTTTGCTTGTTTCCATCTGCAGTCTAGGCAGAGGTGACATGAGACCAGTGTACCCTTGAGAAATTCAGAAGTGGGTGGCAGACATTAGCCTTGAGATAGCTAAGTATTGCCAGATTCAAATCATTACTGTTTGTTTTCTACACAACAGCTGTGAGAGTAAGGGAAGGAAAGGCTGCCAAAGCTTTGCAAGCAGGGAAAAAGAAGCTGTCAAGACATCCTGAGCCCTGTTTTGGTTGCCAGGACACAGCATGAAGAACATCTTTTTCACTGGCTTTGAAGAAGGGTGAAAATTTGTGGGTTTTGCTGTGCTCTGAGGATATTTTTTCTGGGGTGAGGGAGCGGGGAGTATCAGTCTATAGGACATGTTGTACATGCTCTGTGTGCTCTTGTATATTCTAAATACTGTGGATCTTCAGACTGAAAAGCACAGATCATTTCAGCATGTGAGACTACAGGAGTGAATGTTTAGTCTGCCATTGGGTAGGTATTTGCTGCACATAGGTTGTGGATACCACAGCAGGGCTTTAGCTGATAAGCAAAAATTAAAGTGCTCTGTAATTTCACAAAACATGACTATTGTCCTTAAAGTGCAATCAGTACAAACAGTGCCACAACTGCAAACACTGAGAACATTTAGAACACTGAACTGCAAACAATAGGAGTTTAAGTTAAAGGATGAGGCAGATTTAACTCAATACCTTGTAGTCAATGAATGGTTCAGAGCTGCAGGGAGCAAACATGCTGGTAGGATACTTGAAAACTAGTTGGCACTGAGGTCTAGAGGGTCTGTAAGAAAGGAAAATAAAAATAAATGTATCCTTATTTGGACTGTTTTCATGTTGGCAAACAATATCTTCATTTGAGAGTTCATGCATACCTTCAGAGTTTCCTTATCTTGGAAGCCCCTGAAGATGGTAGAGTTTTACCCATCAGTCATTTGTCTTGAACTCCTTATGTCCTCACATTGCAATCTGAGTTTGCTATCATAATATCAGTTACTAGTGGCTTGCTGCTACATCTCATTTCTTTCAGTGGTGTCTGAGACCTTGTGTCCATATGTCTATAAACAGTATCTTCCTTGAGGAGATGAAGGCAATAGACTTCCTCAGTATAACAATACTAGAGTCCTAACAGAGAACTTTTTATGCTTCACTACCTTTGTCAACTATTCTCAGCCTGGAGCTCTTGGAGTCAATAATGCCATTTTGTAATTAGTTTTAGGCAGTGTGCCTGTCTCTGTGTATATACGTCTATATGGGGGTGTGTGTCTAATTACAGTGCTTGTGACTTGCAAATTGTACCGGGCAGCGTGTTGCCTAACTTCTACTTTGCATATTCCTGTTTACTGACAATAAAAAAGAACCTAGCTAAGATTCATGGTAAACCTAAACAGATTTGCTAAGTCTTTACTGAAATGTGCATTGATGAGATTTCTACTGAGAAGAAAATACTATTCTATCTATCCTGGTAACAAGTTCATAATAACTTTCTGAATTACATCCCTTGGTGAACAAATCATGGTGTGTACAGAGTAAGATGTTCTTAGCTCACAAATGTCTTCCTCTGATAAGGATTTAGAAAATTCTGTCATGTAGAGGTGAAAAAAAAAAAAAGGGGGGTGGGGGTATGGCTTCAGCAGGGAGAGACAGTTGGAGTTTGAGAAAGAAGAATAAGGATTGAATGGCATTACTGAGAACACAGAAATGTACAATATGTGTTTTTTGTAATAGTGCTGAAATACTCCAAATAGATGGCTATGATGATTATGCAGAGTGTGATTTACTCTTTAAAAAGCCAGAGTGAATCTCAGAGGAATCCACATGAAAGCGCAGCTATTAGGCTCATGCACACAAGAGAAAAAACCCATATATATCCACTCTTGTATTTGTAAGTGGCAATGTGCAGTCAAGTCTGAACTGTTGTACAAATAAAGTGCTAGAACAGATTACCACAAGGGACAATGAATATGCCAAAAACAATTTGGGGAAACGTCTTAATGAAGCAGCAAAGCATGTGGAAGAATGACAAAAATAAGAAATCCGAAGAATCTAAGTGAGAGCTAACATGGTCTTTGCTTGTACTGAGGGACCTGGGAATGAGTCCCAGCTCTGAGGTCAGTTTGGCTGCATCCAGATTCCTGTCAAGGTAAGATCTGAATTCTTGTCAGTCACCTCTAATGCTCTGGCTTCCATGAGAAGGAAGCCCTGGTATGCAGGCAGTGAAGAAAACAAAATGCGGGCATAAGAAAAAGAAATAATGAAGCATGGGACCCACCTGCTCTACAGTATTGGTCTAATTCAACAACATTTGAGACAAATGCTGCTAACATTCTGGAAGAAAAGTTTTGTGGGTTGTTTTGTTTTTTTCATGAAAACTGCAATCTCTGCATCAGCTGGAGCTGTTAATGGAGTTATTAATAGCAAGTTATCAATAAAGGAGTGAACTACTTCTGTCTGTCTGGATTACAATATTTCCATTGTATCCTAATGACATTTATTACAGACATCTGATTTTTATGTATGATTATGCTTGTAGTTTTAACCCATTGACAACAGTCCTGACAAATAAGATGAAGTAAATGTGGACAAATTATTGTTTTGCAATAATTTCTCATTTATGACTGGTCAGGGTAATATACTTTTAAAAATGGCCAAAATTATGTCAACATAGAATGTTATACATAATCCCACAAAAGTGTGTAATTTTAATGAACAGAATAGGATGTTCTAGCATCTCTTGAATTCATGCCTATCAATTTTTGTTTCCAAACATTTTCCTTGTTTTTCTGAAGATAGTGTAACATTGGACTGGCCAGAAATAATGGCCTGATTCTTTGTTACATCATAGTTTTGGTTGTGGATGGTGCCTGTCAAATTACTTTCAACGTGTCCCTAGTCTAAGTAGCATTTCACATAGCAAGATGAAGTAGAGTACATGCAAGTGATGTACAAAGAAAAGTATCCAACTTCCTTCCTGATTCCAGCTTGGACTGTAGCATTGCAACGATTCTTTTAAAGGTTAGCGCATCAGGCTTTAAAAAAGTGATTTCTGAATAACAGTTGCATGCATCAGTAAAAATACTTTATATAGAGGCATGGTTTACTATTTATGTTCTGATCTTGAACAGTGAAAACTGTTGATGTCTGTAGACAGATATTTTGTGCTGCAGCAGTTTTTTTAAATTATTTTTTTTATACCAGCAAAAAGAGCACTATGAAGCAAAATCCACTGCAGTCACTGGCAACTAAGTTTAACAGCTCAGTTGTCAACTGCATTGCTGACACATTTTCACTTGGAGCTTGGCTCAGTGCCCCAATTCATTTCACAAAACCCTCTTGAACAGTAACATTTGGATTGTAAGAGCTTTCACCTTCCATCCATCTGGTTGTAATGATGAATAAGCAACCAGGAAGGTAAAAGCCTCCAAGCCTTTGAAATCTGCTTTTGATTCTCTAATCTATTCTGGCCACTAAGAGCCTCTTGTAGGTGGGTGACAACATACCTAGCAGGCACAGCTCACTCCCTGTTTTACCAAGAGAGATGCATTTTCTCACATGATCACTTTGCCATCCAACTGCTGCACCTCTCTTTTAAGTGAGCCCATTTCCAGCCAGAGAAGATGGGAATAATAATGGTGAACACTCAGAAGGAGCTGTCCATTTGTTCAATGTTACTCACTTGGAGAAATGTTTCCACAGGCATGCTCTAGATAGTCCTGTGTGAGTATCACGCAGCTGTGCAAGTTGGGGACAGATTAAGATACTGAGCTTTGAAACCCATGACAAAAATTAAAATCTTAAGGCTGAGGCAAGGCACACTGTACTTGGCAAATCTTAAACACTTGTACTTTAGTCATTCAGCTTCTTTCCTCCACCTCCTCCCTGTGAATATTCATGTGTAGTTTTAGGCTTGCTTACTGCCTTTTCACGTTCTTCGTGGTGGGTGCTGTGATTCATGTTGCCTGCTTCAGACTCCCTTCTCCTTGTTCCCCCACAGCTCCTCACATAACCTCCCACACACCAAACACACCTCCCTCCATTCATTTCCTAAAGGCTTCTGTGAGGAGTTGCTAGGCTTTTTCTTTTGCAGAAGATGCAACATCCCACAGAACTGTAAAAACTTGCTGTCCTCATTCCCTGCTGAGCCAACTGCAATGGGGAGCCCCTCCTCTACTCACCTTAGTCATCCTCTGCTACGACACAGCCAGCTCTGACCTCACTTCTCTCTCTGTAACAACAACACCTACAACACCTACACGGAGAAGCTGACGCAGCGCTCCTGACTCTCCTTCATGTGACACAATCATCCAGTGCTTCATATCTTCTGAGCTAATTTTGTCCCTCAGTATTGCTAGTGGTGCTTATCCAGTGAAGAAAGCCTTTTTTCTCAAGTGGGGCTCCTGCTCATTGTTTGATCTCCATATTTAAGATTTTTTTTTTTTTTTTAATTGACTGCTATGTGATAAGTGCTCAGAGTGATGCTGAGCTCTTCACTGTGAGCAGAATTCAGACACAATGTAGAGCATTTGCTACCAGATTTTTAAAACAGCATCAACATGTGCCAATAGCAATCTGGTCACTGCTCAGAGGATTATAAAATGGCCCTAAACATGTGATCTGTGCTGAAGTAGGAAAGCACAAATTAAAAACCCAGTAACTTACCTTAAAAAAGCAAATCTGGTTACAAAAATATTCATTAAGTCAGTGCAGTTTTGTGAGTTTTTTCTAGAACACATAAAAAGCTAAGCTTAAAGTTCTGTGAATTAAATGAAACTTGCTGAAGGAAGCTAAGCTGTTCCCATGTCAGTGACATCAGAAATAATGCCTTAAAGAGAAATGATCCAAGCTCATACAAAGAGACAACCAGTTGAAAGATGAAACTAGGAGAAAGCAATGAAAAAAATGGGGCTGATTACCAGTGAATTTAACACAAACCAACAAGGATATTACATATTTGAAAGTATTTTAAAAATAGGCTGACATTTTGCTCAACTGATTTCAAGAACTCCAGATACCCTTAATTTGGTTAATAGTTTGTGTGTGCAACAGTCTTAATAGCTCAACACAGGAATGGTCCTCATATGTATCAAATGCTTCCTTTACATTTTATTACACTATATAAAATCACTCCTGCTTTCAGAGAGAAGGGGGGAAAAGCTGCTATTGTGGGTTTTTTTCAGAAATATTAGCTAAAAATTATGGTGAGGTCTAGTTTATTACACCAGTGCAAGACAGACCAGTTGGTAAAATGGTGAAATTGCACTCTTGCTTTTCACGCTACATTTATTTGTGCATGCAGATGATTGTATTTATAGTGTAAGTAAATGCATGAATATTTTGTAGAGACTGACAGCATACTCAGTAACTTTGCAGACGACACCAAGTTGGGCAGTAAGGCCCAGTGGGATCTGTATAAGCTGGATCATTGGGATAGGGCCAGTGGTATGAGGTTCAACGAGGCCAAGTGTCAAGTCCCACACTTGGATCACAACAGCCCCGTGGAACACTGCAGCCTTGGGGAAGAGTGACTGGAAAGCTGCCTGGCAAAAAAAAACCCTGGAGGTATTGGTTATCACCCGATTGAATATGAGCCAGCCGTGTGCCCAGGTTGCCAAGAAGTCAAGAGCATCCTGGTCTGCATCAGGAATGTTGTGGCCTGCAGAAGCAGGGAAGTGATTGTGCCCTTGTTCCTGGCACTGGTGAGACTGCACCTTGAATACCATGTTCAGTTTGGGGCCCCTGAGTGTAAGAAAGACACTGAGCTGCTGAAGCATGTCCAAAGAAGGGCAGTGAAACTGGTGAAGTGTTTAGAGCACAAGTCTTATGAGGAGTAGTGAGGAAACTAGGGTTGTTAAGCCTGAAGATAAGGAGGTTCTGAGGGGACCTTATCACTCTCTACAACTACCTGAAAGGAGGTTGCAGCTAGGTGGGTGTTTGTCTCTTTGCCCAAGTAACAAGCAATAGATAGGAGAAGAGGAAATGGAAAAATTTCTTCATCAAAAGGGTTATCAAGTATTGAAACAGACTGCCCAGGGCAGTGATTGAGTCACCATCCCTGAATTATTTAAAAGATGTGATATGGCACTTAGTGACATGGTTTAGCAGTGGACTTGGCAGTGCTAGGTTAGTGGTTGGGCTCAGTAATTGTAACATTCTTTTCAGACCTAAACTATTCTATGATTCCATGTTTCTAAAGCACTATAAAGCATGACTCCTTAAAAAAAAAGTTACTCTGGTTAATTCCAAGCTCTATTGAACAGTGCTTCTTCCTGGGAAAAGGCTAATAAAAGCATGCATAACTCCTACATTTCATGCTATAAAAAGCTATGGAACAGCATCCTTGTGATGTTATCCACAGGGATACTACAAATACTTGCTGAATTCTTATACCCTATATCTATTTTAACATCTCTAGTAGGAAGAATTGTACATTTTATTTTCTGCATTTTTAGTACAACTTCAGTTACCTCGCACTCGCAAAAAAATGCACCTCTTGCAGAGGAGAAATAAACCAGACACAATAAAGCCATAATTCATCTGATTAGGTTAGTAGAATTTTAGAATCTGTCTCATTCAAGACAGGTGCCTCTTTCTGCTGCATGAGAGAGCTGTGCTCTGAATCAGGGGGTTCTTGCTATATGGTTATGCATGGATGTTTGAGCATTTCAGAGTAGAAATTAAAAAGTGTTTTGAACAGATAACTGCTTAAAGAGAGCACTACACTTCCATCAGAAGTTAAAAAGTATGTTAGTATAAAAAATCATGGAAAATACATAAACACTTCAGCTGCCAGTGGTATAGATAAAAATTTATCACATGAACAAGATATGATTGCTGAAGCAGTTTGGAATACTGTTTGAAAACTACTAACTTATGTAAGAGTTGCAAAAAGAGCTATTCCAGTCCTCTGAGTCCATTCACAGTCAAAATCAATTGCTATGTATTCCCCTAAAAGGCTGGCTATCTTCTACATTTCAGGTAAATTTGTGTTTTATCATATTTGTGTGTCTCAAAGTCAGATAAACACAAAATCAGCTTATATGAGTGTTCTCAAGAGTAGTAGTATTTTTCTCCCCAACAACATAATTTTAAACACTTAGTGAAATATTTATGTATGAAAAAGAGAAGTTTAAGCAGTGCCTCTTCCATGGACTGTAAAGTCCAGTCAGGCCAAAAAGTTCTTATATGATTGCATTCTGTGTTCTTTCTTTATAAGCTGACACAGTCAAGGGCATGTATGATGACTGAGCTACTAATTCAACCAGTGTTCATCTCTTTAAGGATAATTGATGCTATTGGCTTGCCAGTAAGCTATTATATCCATATATCCGAATGCCATTTATGAGAAGACAAACAACATAAGATATGAATTGTATTTATGCACAGAAAATATTCAGTTTATTTCTATTCAAATATAGCCAAATATAGCCCCAGAACAAAAATCTTAGATATATAGCTCCTGCCACTATCAGACTCAGCTAATGCAATCAAGAGAGTAAAGGGACCTCTTGTACCAATTAGCTTACCCTTTAAAAGCAAAATGACTCACTCCAATTTGTCACACAAAGAGATGCACCAAGGGTCCAAAAAGGTACTTATAAAGTCAACAGAAAAAGAATTTGGTGAAAGATACAATGAAGATTTAAAGACTTAAAGATTTGACATAAAAAATGTGTTGTCTAAGCCCTGGAGATTATTTCATGGAGAATTTGTGTAGAACTGAGAATCTAAGGACAGCTTATGTTTAGAAAGCTCTGTAATTACCTCTCAGGAGGTCAGAAATTAGTTTTAGTCCTTTTGTCACCAATGCTCTCTACCTGTATACCTGAGATTGGAAGAGGCCCATTCACAGAGTTACTTTCAAAGTTCAAGCTCAAGACTTTCTCTTCTCTCAGAACACACCTGATAAGGCAGCAGAGACAGGAAAAATGAGTGCCTTGATAAGTGTGGGATCAGGAAAAAGGTGCAAGAGAGAAGGGGTTTTGTGCATATAGTTATAGCAGTCCTGCTCCAAGACATCTGCTGAGTATATGACCTCAGGTGAGGTAAGTGGAGTTGTAGCACTGCAGACCCCACCTCCAGCATGGGCTCCTGAAGTCTTGACAGTGGTTTTAAATTCCAATTAGTCTCATTTCTGGAGCTTAAGCTTCTCTCTGTCTTTGTTGTTGTAAAACAGAGTTAATTAGCTTGTTCAAAGAAGAAGATCTTCTGCAAGAAGATGGATCTAGGTATGCAAACTAGTTTATTGAAGCTAGCTTAGTGCTTCAGTCTATGGTCTATTATGGTCTAGTTGTTGGGTGGGTTGGATTGTTTGATGGGTTGGACGCGATGATCTTGAAGGTCTCTTCCAACCTGGTGTATTGTATTGTATTGTATTGTATTGTATTGTCAGTGCAGAGGCTACAGTGTAGGTGTGTTTTGGGATGTCACTTTAAATTAGAATGACAGTAAGTTACTGGAATGAACAAGAGGTGTTTGCATGTGTGTGTGTAGGGGATTGTTGAAAGAAGGCACCCTTTACTGTGTCATATATTCATACCAGAGGCAAGTATGAATTTCTCACACAGGGTTTTCCTTTTTTCTTGATTTTTTGAGCCTTTGCCATGCAGTTGAAATGTTGCATTAATTCAGCTTTTGATGGATTCACAAGTGGTTTGTTATCCTGCTGGCATATGCTTAGGTCAGCAATAGTAAGCAACATTTAAGAATATTGATCTGGCTTTATCTGTTCCTGAGATTCCATTTACATTACTTTGGGCTTTATAAATAAAGTTTTTCTGTATGTATCAATTAACAGGAAAAGCAGAGGCATTGTGCTTCTATCTGGACATCACATGATTGAATGAAAGAAATTATAACATTCTCCACTCCCCTAATTAACTAGAAATGGCTCTGAGTCACACATTTGTCATAAGTAAAAATGTTCCCCAAATTAGGAAATATTCAGTCTCTGAGTTTCTGTTTGGCTTGTTACAAAGCTGTGAGCCGACTGTGAGTCTAAGATGCGGATCCAGATTTGAAGAAGTTCCAGGAATATTAAACCTCAAGACATGAGGGTTTTATTCAGGCTCACATCTACAATATTAAATATCTAATTTGGTTTCCTAAGGAAACAGAGCTTATGTGATCACATTACCTGTCAGTCTCTACATAATAAATTCCGAATGAACTGGCCAATTGCAATCAACCTGGAAAGAGTGGTAGATGTCTCAGAAATAAACACATACCATCCTGTGCTGTGTACACTGGATGCTTCACAGAACATATCCTATACCATGGGATACCTTTGCATGGAATAGATATTCTTGCTTGCTTAAAGTGCCAAGACACCTAGATGCTTATCTACATACAGCATGTAATTTAGGGCAATCAGATGCCTAGAGAATTTTTCTACTAAACCCCAACATGATTAAGAATTTGAGCACAGCTAGAGTAAGGCGGTAGCATAAGAGGAGCTGAAATAAGTTTTCAACTCAGGTTGCTCTCAGGTGGAAATCTAATGAAGATTCAGTGCATATAGCGCAGTTTTCAAAGTAAGGATTATAAAAATCCCAACAAACATTCCATGCATCTGCTTCTAACATAATTTCTCATCTCACCACTGATTGGTTTGTACAAGTTTATAGATGTTAAGGGCTGAAAACAGGTCTTTAAAGAGATACAGGTATAGGTTTTTATGATGATAGTTTTCCAGAAAGCTGTAAGACTGGAAAAGAACTCAGGAATTCAGTGAGATCATGATTTCTTCCTCTGCATAGCCTGTACCCTTGGCACATAAGTATTGCAGCTCTTATGTTCCATGTACAAACACAATTTCTTCAGTTACACAATTACCATTATCATTATTGCGCTTGAAAGCAGAGTGACTTGTTCCTGTGAAATAATATCCACAAAAATATTAGTCCTGGAGAAATATAACTGGGAAAGGGGAAAGCCCAAGCAATTGTTGTATTTGCAGAAGGAGCTCCAGGAAATTAAGAGTGAGCAAGGGATGATGAAGGAAAAAGATCTACTTATCAAAATAACAAATTGCTACATTTTGAAACAATGGACAATATAGGAACATGTTAGTATGCCAATGAATTTACCTAAGCTCCATCTTAACTTTCATGGTTTATAGCAGAAACAACTAACCTGTTTCTTGTACACTGGTTCCTGCCCACCCAAAAAAACTTATCCAGCCCCTAAGCAGCTACGTAGTTATTAGGACAGATAGGTTAAGAATAGACCTAGTAGATGTTTTCTAACCATTCTTTCTCAGAAGTCCTTTATCTGCATTCCTATTTTGTGTCTAGATACAGTCCAAAGAAAGAAAAAATTAGTTCAGCATGTAACAGTAGTTGTCTTAGGTATATATTATTTGTGGCTAATATGGGCCTTGGGAACGTACTTTGGGAGAAATTTTCTACTCAACAAGAACAACTTCCTTATGTGTTCAAAATCTTCTCATTAAGCTCATGATTCTTTGGAGAATCTCTGTATTGATCCCTTTAAATCTATCTGATATTACTTCAGTATTATAGGAAGGTTCTGAATTGCATATAGATAACCATGTACAGGTAAATGTGTATAGATAAACATAGGAATCTAGATTTAGTGCTGAATCTTAATTGTGTAAGTCCACTGTAGATATCTTCACCACAGCTATCTAGGGATCCTTCATTTCAGCTTAAGCATCTGCTTTCTGGAATCCTGACTGGGCTTCAGTGGCATCTTCTGAAAGGCACAAGACTTATTTGGTCTTTTTGTCATACTTGAAACCCCATATGGGTTTTTGCACACTGTAGAGTATTTCAAATGACACATCCTCAATAATTAGCTGGCTGAATTGATGGAATGCTGGAATCTTTATACCTAATGTCATTCTCCTTTTGTGGTAGCTGTTTTTTTTTAGTGATAGCATATGAAACAAAAATCTGGAAACATTTAATAATTATGATAGAAGCAATGGGATTAACACTTCTTTCATTGTTGTTTGGTTTGTTTTGGTTTGGTTTTGGGTTTTTTGTGCCACAGATTGCAGTGAAAACTTTCTTACATACATGTCTTGTGTTCATATTTTTCATTCTAAAAAATATTTGAGAGGCATTTTCCGTAGGACAAATTGAAAAATCTAAGTGATGTAAAAATGATAAATATATAAATGGTAATTTAATGTCTCAGATAAAACCTTTCACAAACAAATATTCAGATCTCCAGCTAATGAAATTTGGCTGAGAAAAGGTTAAACCAATTTACTTTGCTAGCAAAGGATCCAACCATATGATTTTAAGCCAAAAGCATCCTTCGTTTCTCAAATGTGTTGAACTTGAAAGGTAGAACTGGAGCTGTTCAACAAGACTGCAGTCATGGGCAGTGGATACAATTTTGCAAAACTGGTGTCCTAACCACCAGGATATCTGCCCCTCCATCCAGTTTTTCAGTGCTCTAAGCATTACCAAAAGAAGTCTTCTGCTCATGGTGACATGAGAAGCATCATCCTGTTCTCAAAAAAATTCAGTCCAAGTCCATACAGACCATTTTAAGGGTCAGTATTGTCAGTGAATAGGTGATTTTGCAAACAAAAATGTGCAGAAGTGTCAACACTTTGACCATGTGATAAAAGACTGATGATTTTCAGATTTTTAGTGGTCCTTGACCAGTAAAAGCCATAGAGGGATGGGTCATATAGTTGTCTTTGATGTACTTTCAAAACTCAGTATCTAATTATACTTTCCAATTGGTTAGTGGTTGATGAGGATTTATCGAGATTAATTATCATGATTGTAAAATATTTGGTTTTGAATAACATGAATGTAAAGTGACTTCTTGAAATTCACACAGTCTAATAAACAGAGAGGGTCAGCACCAGTTTTTGTTTGTGTATTTGGAACATTTGTCAGTCACGTTTCTGACATGCAGTCAGTCTTCTGAAACACAACACAGCAAGTTCAGTTAAATTCAGATTGACAGCATGAAAAGAAAGTTGGCAGAACATAGGGTCCCGTTGCTAAGCAATACTTGGCAATCCAACGCATGCACATTATAGTTCTTGTGATGACACCATGAGGAGAGATGTTTTCAATTTGAAAATCCATCATTTTAGAGGAGATGGGACGGAACAGAAGCAAATAGGGTGAATGTATGGGAGACATGTCCACAGGGATCCAAGATTTGCTGTTAATTACATCAGCAAGAATACATTAACTTCATCAAAGATACTCTGAATTAATTATGGAGCCATTGTAAAAGATTCCAGACATTATGTTGAAACTGTTTGATAGGTTTTATTAAAAAACAGTCCACATATTTCACAGTGCTTCCATTGTTCTGCTTTGTCACTTCCAGTCAATGGGAAAAGTACAGATAATTCTGCTTGACTGTGAACTTCACAGCTGGAGCCAAATTCCTTCAGGTGACCATAGCCCTCAGCATGTCCCATCCTTGAGCTGGGTTTGGAATGGTGACTGTCCTTCCCCCTCTCCTTCCCGTTTGTAAATTCACAACACCCCTTGGGTCTGAGGGAGAACTACCCTGGGGGAACCCTGCTGCAGGAGGAGGTAGAAGAGAACTTTTTACCACTGGGGTGTGTTCCCCCCAGCCTGAATCTGACAAATGTCTTCTTCCTGCCGTGTCCTCCACCTTCCTTCAGTGCTTGATCCTTGGCTAGGCATCTTCCCAGTGTTTCCAAGTCCAGCCTTGCCACCATATGTCTTGCTATAGCCCTAAATAGGTTATCAGTGTTTTGAGACTTTGTCTGCTTCCTTTCTTTATTGTACTAGTTTAGTAGGATGTTTTCATTCTGGTTTTACTAAGATCTCATTACCACTCTGAGCCAACTATTTCAGATTTCACAAGAAGACAACCCAAATTTACTGCAGCTCTGCAGTTTTCCAAGTTAACTGTAACCACCCCTTGTTCAGTCACATCTAAATGGAAGAGTAAAATCTTGTTTTTTTATTGTCAGTCACAAAAATTACATTGGCTTTATGTCTGTTGTTAAGAGAGTGCTTTAGAGTCCTGAACTCTTGTTCATCTTCTGCATATATCCTGACAAATACGTGTGGTTCATTATCTTCATCTTTGCCATTGTTTTCACTGGGAGCAAAGCTAAACTTAAGAATAAGAAGAGATCAGTGATCTGAATGACAGGGGACTGCTCTACCATTGAGATGACAATCTCCATCTCTCACATTATAGGACCACGAAATGGACAGGGAGGATAGCCAAGGGGGAAATATCTGCCAGCCATCAATTCTGTCTCCAAATGATTGATGGTATGGCTATTGTGAGACTATTACATGAAGTATGGTCAAATCACTATGAAGACTTCCAAATCATCTTTTGTTCTATGTTCTGCTGGTTGTAGGAAGAGACATTTTAAAGCTCACTCAAGGTCTGCCCTTGTAGGTGCTGAAAACTCTGGCCTGAATCAAATGAGTAGCAAAGCCCTATGAAGTTTAGGAATGTATGTGAGTGCTTTGCTGGATCAGATCAGTGTGTTACAAGGCAGAGATAGATGTCTATGTTTTAAAATACTCCAAAATCTGTGCTTCCATAAAAGAGGCATCATACATTGTGTAAGTTAATTAGTATTAGAGAGACAGGATTTTAGTCAGTACTATTATGTAGTAATGGAGACCAAAGACAAGTGGCATACCTCAGGCATCAGTACCAGGACCAGAGCTGTTTAACAGCTTTGTCTGTGATATGGACAGTGGAATTGAGTGCACCCTCAGCAAGTTTGAGGATGACAACAATCTGTGTGGTCTGGCTGACACACTGGAGGAAAAGGATGCCATCCAGAAGGCCACAGATAGGTTTGAGAGCTGGGTCCATGCCCTCTTCATGAAGTTCAACAAGGCTGAGTCCAAGGCCAAATGGCCCCCTCTGCTCTGCTTTTGTAAGACCACACCTGGAGTACTGTGTCCAGTTCTGGGGCCCCCAGCACAAGAAGGACATTGAACTGTTGAAGCAGGTCCAGAGGAGGGCCATAAAGTTGATAACAGGGCTGGAGCACTTTCTCTATGGAGACAGGTTTCAAGTTGGAGCTGTTCAACTTGGAGAAGAGAAGGCTCTGAGAAGACTGCATAGGGGCCTTCCAGTTCCTGAAAGGGACCTACAAGAAAGCTGAAGAGAGACATTTTACAAGGGCTTGTAGTGATAGGATGAGGGAGAATGGCTTCAAGCTGGAAGAGGGTAGATTTAGACTGGAAATTAGGAAGACATTCTTTACAGTGAGGGTGGTGAGAAGCTGGAACAGGTTGCCCAGGGAAGTTGTGGATGCCCCCTCCCTGGGTGTATTCAAAGCCAGGTTGGATGGGGCCTTAAGCAACCCAGTCTAGTGGAAGGTGTCCCTGCATGGCTGGGAGGTTGGAACTGGATGATGTTTAAGTTGCCTTCAAAATGAAACCATTCTGTGATACTATGATGATGATGATTCAGATATTTAGCCTGTCCTCACTTTGTGTTAGTTTTTTTAACAGATGTTTTCCAAGTAACCCATTACCTCTCTCTCAGTACTACAACAACACTGTCAAGACAGAATGTCCTTCCTGATACAGTATTTAATATGTTTTTAATATACATGTACTTCAATGAGAAAGAATAGACTTCCAGACTGTGGGTTGGTTGTTCACACTGTTAAATTGTTTGTGGAGTGAGTGTGCTCTCACAGGAGTGAAGACGTGCATAGATGCATCACCACTCCCTCCCACCCCCAAATTTACTCCCTTTCAATTCATTCCCCTTCCTTAACTTCTATAGGGAGTTTATGGGGGAGCCTGGGGGCTTATGGCCCTTACTGTTGCATTTTTAGAGAGATAATAAAAGTCTGGGTGGATCAGGGAGCAAGTATTCTTCTTAGGGAGCAAATGTTTTTAAAAAACGAAGGTGGCACGTGGCTTTGAGCTTAATAATTTGAAGAGCAACTGTGTATGAAATCAGATTTGTTTTGGTATTATACGATTAAGTCATGGAAATTATTTTCAAACTGAGATAAGAAAGCACTTTACTTTCTACATGAAACTGTATTTGAACTAGTCATTTAACAGTGTCAGTCTTTCCTGTATTTTTCTGGAAGAACATGCTTCAGAATACAACTTCTATTCAAAATAATATTTTAATGAATCAACAGGGAAATTTCCTGTTATTTTGACAGCTAAATAAATCATACACTAAAATGAATATGACATTGCTGCAATTTTTATGCCTCTTTAGATTGCTATAATCTGGTTAATTTATGTTATAGCTAATTATGCTTAATTAATTAATTATTTTGTTATCTTTAAAGAGCATCTCAAGAATAATAAAAAGCTTCTTTGCTGATACTTTTTATAATAAGTTCTCACTTACTGGATAGAAAGTCATAGTTCAAAGGCAGCAAGTTCCAATCTGAATGGTTAAATACTGTTGCAGGGTTCTGCTTTTCTTTCCGAGAGAAATGTGCTATTTCTTCACTCCCAACAGCTCTCCTTCATCTCTTTCAGTTTATTAATACCTTTGTGTTTCTTTTATTTCATTAGACTCCTTTTTGTGTCTTCTCCCATAGTCTTTTTGTTTTCTAGTTTGTCTTTTTGTTGTTGTTTTTCTTTCTTCCTGCCCTGCAACACTTATCTTAACATCATGCACTGGTACTTTCTATTAATTTCTTTAAAACTTTATACAGTCTGTAGTCAATAATTAGCATACCATTGAAACAGAAAACAAGAGATAAGAACAAGGCATTCATCCCAGAAAAAAGCTAGAAAAATTTTGGAAGTTATTTGCTTGCTACTGTTAACTGTAAGAAAATAGGGGGATTCTTTGTATCCTGATCGGTACTTCCTACATTGTCAGTGATAACCAAACTAATAACTGTTATGTTTTCACGGAAATAAATGGTGGGGGTTTTGTTTGTTTTTAAGAAGATTATTCACAAAACTTAAATGGAATGTAAATAAATCCTAGTTTAAGAGCAGTATTGGGGAGGACCAGATCTGGATATGCTTATCTTAATTGTCTGGTGAAACTGTGACTAAAGAAAGTGATGTTAGTAGAGACAGAAAGGTGTTTAATTAAGAGATTAATTAAAATCAAAAGTCCAACATGGGAGCTAGAGAAAGGTATCTACTTAGGTTTAGATACATACTTGCTTCAGGTGAATAACTCATCCTTTTGGATGCAGTTGAAGGTTGCATTGAAATAAACTGACACTTCCCTATTGAGATGTGTATCACAAGGCACTTAAAAAGGAGACGAAAGCCAAATATCTTAGTCAGGGGAGCTGAATGCCCTTCTGTTTGCAGGACACAATTTTGCACCACTACCTGGTGAAGCAATACTAATTTTTAATGCACGTATCCTTTAATCCAGGTTTAGGGGAGTCATAAATGGTCGGAAAAAAGGCAATGGTCTGCACTGCTGCTCAGTCTGATCTATCTCATCTCTCAAAAAAAACCCTGTTTTTAGTGGAAACATCTTATATTCTTCTCTAGAGCTGGAAAATGCATCTGCTTTGTGAGTACAAAAAAGCCAGAGCAACAGGTAGATGCTGAACAATTTGCAGCATTGGCTGAAAAAACAGGTGCACTATATGGCTGTATTAAGTGAAACTATTCCTTCTCAAAAGGATATTGATATTTGACTACAGTAGCAAGCAGACTTATAGACTTAACAAATTTAGGACTAATTCAATTTTAAAAAGTCAGGTCTTAACCAAAACAAAACAAAATCCCACAACAAAACAAAACAAAAAACCCCTAACTATAAAAAAATCATAGACAAGAAGTGAAATAGTTAAGAATGACTGTTATTCAGTCCACAACTCAAAACAAAATAATTATTTTGAGCCAAATACAGAGCAGCAGTAAGCCATGAGGAACAAAAGTAAACACATTCTAAAAATCAAAGAGCAGTGAAACTCAGAACTCAGTTGTGTCTTTTCATCTTTACCTATAATTTATGAAACATCAATGTTAGGCAGAATTCAATTTCTAGGATGACATACAAAATAAGCCTTCAAGCTTCTCTAAGACTGCCTTTGCAAGTGTGGCAGTTTTAGGCTGATGCCTAGGAAATTTTCCACAGATCTTGAGTAGAAAGTGATAGAATGTAAATAAATTACCATTTGGTGCAAAAGAAAAAAAATTATTTATAAGGTCTAAATAATCCCATTGGTCTGATAACTAACTTTCCCTCTTTGTTCCTAGCTCTAGCTTATACTAGCTGGCAGCTTTTGCTTGTCTGTTCCTGACCTTGGCTGTGTTCTAGTTGTGGCTAAATACTAACAAGCTACTCTCTGCTTTCTCTTTTCTTTTCCCTTGTACAGGGAGGAAGGGGTCGGAGAGGCAGAAGCTGTTGGTAGTCCCCTGGTTTTGTCCAGGGGGTCCTTGTGTTGTTTGTAAATTGTAGATACATGTAAAAATTGTGTATTTTGTACATATTCATTGCATCTTGTATTTCTAGATTGTAGTTTATCTTGTAAATACAGCCTCATTTGCTTCCAACTGAGCTGGTCTGGCAATTTTATTTTGGGGGTAATTTCAACCCACCACAGCAAGGAATCCCCCCTATTATTCATTGAGTAATAAGGATACAGATTCTCCAGACAGTTGCTTTTGGTAGCTAATGAGTCTGACCTGGGGCATATAGATGGTGAACCTGGAAAATGTCTGAATAAAGAAAAGTCTGCACCCCATACTCTAAATTTTTAGGCAGGATGGCTAAGAGGTTATGTAAATGCCATGGCTTTTGTAAGGCTCCTCAAAGCAGACTGCATTTTTTCAACACGAAAGTAAAAGTGTAAAGAATGAGAAAGTGATCTGATAAACAGTTACTCTAAAGACCAGCACTATTTGTCCTCCAGCATGTTGTATACTGAATCAAGACACAGCTACACTCTCTGTATTTTGTTCCATTTAGTGGGTGAAAATGATAATGTTATCTGAGACTACCCTCTAGAAGACTAAGAATATTATGCATAATTCAAATCCTTAGAGGGGTGAGTTTCCTAATATGTCTAACTTTTCAGGAGTACAAGCTGTATTTGCTGATGAAAAATAAAAACCTTTGTTATAAAAGGCAATCATTTCTACCCAATACTTCTTCTGTGAGTGAAGGTGGCAGGAATCATGTTTGTTGAACATTTCTGACAGTGAGGAATGCACACTTCCCGGAATACATTAGGACAAGGGCCAGAATTCAATACCACTACTGAGAAAGTGCCTACACATCTCTTTAGATCAATAACACACAAAGAAGTGGGTGTAAGACCATCTTAGAGACACAAGATAAGACTGATAAGGAAAAAGAGGAAGAAATCCAATAAATCTCTATAAATAGAAAGATCATCACCAAGTATCGCCATCACCTTAGTTAAATCATCACATGATAAACCCAAATTGTAACACCTTTGTCTACACCTGTCTGAGTACTGATGGGGATCTTCATTGCTGCTAGTTCAACTAGCATGTGGGCAGCACTGCCAAGAAACTGTATGGAACTCTAATACATTTATTTGTGTGACACATCATGAAGAGCTGAATGTTACCAATAAGGATCAGATTTGTCATCTGATGAACTTAGTGTATTGCACTTTTACCATTATTTGAGATGGGGGAGGGGAATACATCTATCTACTGTAATAATAATAATGTCGTGAAGCCTCCGTGTAACAGATGTTTCATCATCAAAAAGAGTATATGCAAGAGAGGTGCCAGGTAAGGTCAGGTGAAGAATCAAACCCTAATATAGTTGGCTTTTATGGGAGATGAAGTGGAAAGCCACAAGAAAGCTGTAACTGACTCAGCCTGCAGCAACTTGCCTCCTGAAAGAATTAGGTGGTAGACAGAACACCACACCAGAGATCTACTCCTTTCCCTGGCTCCTGCTGGTAGCTCAAAATTGCTTCAAGATGTCAGTTCTACAGCTCTAACAAAACTTTTCCTGTGCCCCTCAAGGCAGCTGGATTTAATGGGGTTGTTGTAGTCAAGGGAGCTCCCAGGGGAAGCTCTCAGCCACACATGGCACAGCACCTTCATCTGTGGCACTGCTTAATCCCAGAGCTCAAGGCACATTTGCAGTTTGTCACCATTCAGGCAAAATACCAGATTCAATTCTTTGTGTAAATGCCTTGTAATAGCTGTGTTTGTTTATAGAAGGGCTTGGCACTATTTCGCCTAGAGGTAATCCAAGGCATAAACTGGAATAAACAAACGAGGCACAGACTGCCTGAGTTCTTACATGTAGTGCTGAGCATCCATTTTGAAGAAACTGTTATGAACACCAATCTGAATTGGATTAGCTTGACAACCAAGCTTTGATTGCAAAGAGTTAAGAAACATCCGAGCCACTCATGCATGTTAGCAAAAAAGTGGGCACTGCACAGCTCTGGTTCTCATTGTGCTCTTGAGCTGGCCTGAGTCAAGGGAGAGGAGACACCTACACTCTTCCACTCTCTCTGGCCTTGAACATTAAGGGTGGCAGAATGATGTCTGTTTTGGTCAGTGTCCCTTCATACTGCTGGCACAGACCAAGAATTTGGAGGGTGTGATTTTAAAAAAAAAAAGGTATCTTTAGCATATTTCTCCAACGTTGTAACAAGACTGCTTGCCGCCAGCAGGGAAGAATTAAAATGCTGTGTTAGTGCGGGTGGAATGAAATTTGGAAGGAATAAAAAAAAATAAATCCTGGGCACATTTCCAAGAGGGTTCATAAGAAGAATGCCACAGGAATACGTGTCTGTCAAAAGGCAAGAGTCTAAAAATGAATTGATTCAGCTTCTGGTGCCAAGAAGATTTGACTGTAGAGAGTGAAGTTATGACCGTAGATTGCAAATAGTGAAAAGACTTTCAAAGAGCCTCTCTCTGATAGTGACAGAAGTGAGAATATTTCTACAGGTAATAGAACACATTTTAGGCTACTTAAAATGAAAAAAATGCTGAACTCCCTTCTCCATGGCATTTTGAAGCCTCCACAACCAAAGCCCTCAAGTAATCCCACTAGGTAAATGTAAAGGAAAAAAAACCAAAAAAGCTGAAAAAAAAAAGGAAGCAGTCTCTAGAGCCAAGGTGAGCAGACACTGTCAGGTTGGCCAGGAGTTGGAAGGGGTCATTATGGATTAGTGTTTTAATATTTAAGATGTATAAGTGAATGCAAAGATTCAAACAACTTAATGCTGGGATGATTTTTCATGTGTCTTTCCAGAGGTTTCCAGTAGAAATTAAAAGAAAAACAAAACCCCCAATAAAATTCCCAAAATAAAACAAAAAATTATCAATATGTAAGTCATTAGAGCTGAATAAAGAAAGAAACAAATACAATATGTGCTTTATTTTATTGGGAACTCAACAGCTATTACAATGAATTTTAAAGAGTGACAGATGTTGCTGCAGTTAACAGCTAAAAGCTTTCTATGACAATAGACAAATGTCTGGATTGGGGTATGATCCAATGGACTTGTTGGCCAAAACAACAATCCCATGGAGAGCTACAGGCTGGGGTCGGAGTGGCTGGAGAGCTCCCAAACAGAGAATGACCTGGGGGTGCTGATCGACAGCCGCCTGAACATGAGCCAGCAGTGTGCCCAGGTGACCAAGAAGGCCAACCGCATCCTGGCCTGCATTAGGAACAGTGTGGCCAGCAGGAGCAGGGAAGTCATTGTGCCCCTGTAGTCTGCATTGGTTAGGCTGCACCTTGAGTACTGTGTCCAGTTCTGGGCCCCTCAGTTTAAGAAGGACATCGAGACACTTGAACGTGTCCAGAGAAGGGCAACAAGGCTGGTGAGAGGCCTTGAGCACAAGCCCTATGAGGAGAGGCTGAGGGAGCTGGGGTTGTTTAGCCTGGAGAAGAGGAGGCTCAGGGGAGACCTCATTGCTCTCTACAACTACCTGAAAGGTGGTTGTAGCCAGGAAGGGGTTGGCCTCTTCTCCCTAGCAACCAGCACCAGAACAAGGGGACACAGTCTCAAGCTGCACCAGGGGAAGTTTAGGCTGGAGGTGAGGAGAAAGTTCTTCACCGAGAGAGTGATTCGCCATTGGAATGGGCTGCCCGGGGAGGTGGTGGAGTCACCATCCCTGGAAGTGTTCAAGAGGGGACTGGACATGGCTATCCAGAAAATATTTTCTTTAGTGCATGTAAGATACCAAGGACATCTCATGTGGCTTACAGCTCTATTCGTCACACTGAAAAAAATATAATTAAGTTATGGAAAAGTAGCTCACATAACTGCTGCATTTTGCATGTGATGCTTTTTGTTGTATCATTCTTGCATGGGTAAGTAAACCAGGTGTGCCCCTCAAAGTTAAAGCAGAATAAAAATAATTGTTTGTTTTAACATTTGTGTGTCCCAAAAAAGGAGAATCCTAGAAAGCTGCATAATTGGAGGAGTGTCCCAGGGTGTTAGCCAGAGAGATGAATTTAATTGTCATCTTTCTATATGATAGTATGTTATGTTTATTGTTGTTGTATCTACATTCCATACATGTAAATCAGTGGGGTTTTATTCTACCATGGTAGAGATGTTTTGAAGATCAAAGTCAGGTCTGATTATGAACTACTTCAATTCTGTGGTGGTGGAGAACACGGAATGTTCAAAAGATCTTGTCAAAAACAGGTCAATTGTTTGCTGATACCTAAAATTCAAATGACTAAAATAAAATAAAATAAAATAAAATAAGCTACATCGATAGACCAATTCTAAACAACATAAATCATGACAATGGTAGATAAAATAGTACACTCAAGTTGTCCCTCTGTCACTTCAAAAATAACACTACAAGAAAAACCTCAACTACTCCTTTATAATTCAGTTTCTTAGAAGACAGCAAAGTGATAAGATGCAGAATACAAAAAAATTGTGCAACTTTGGAGAAGGAGGAAGCCCAGATGAAATTTTGAATGAAACCTTGAGACATGTCAAGATCTTGGCCATGAGTACAAAATTTAATGCAAAGGTTCAAGGGTCACTGATTGCAGCACTGTTTCCTTCAACTTGTTCTTTTATCTTATGCCACTCAAAAATAAACAGTCAGTGATTAAAATCCAGAGAATTCTATTACAGTTCCGCAGTTCCTGTACCTCATGCCGAGATGCTGATGTTTTTTTAAGTAGAAATTTCATGGCAAAGGACTGTAAATTTACAGACTCTTCTGTATAATTCACAGTATATAAGCAAAGATGAAGAATGTCTTGTTCCCATATATCCAGTTTACTACTGCTATCCATGTATTGTTTGGTTAAATTCAGAGAAATCCTTTTTAGCATTGGCATATTAAACCACAGGACCCCTTTTGCCTTCAGGATTGGAGATGTTAATCGCCCCCAAAACTGTCTCAGCTTCAGCCACTTCTTGCTAGTGTGCAGAGCCCAGGGAAGATCTCTCATCCTTCAGTATTCACAGCCACCCCCACTCGCAGCACCTACATTTCTGCTTTGCCACCAGGTTTGTGTGGGTAGGCAATTAGTATGTGACTTGCGATCTCCATCTATGGAGTGGGTTCTAAAGCTTCATGTGTCTCATCTACTTCATTCTGCAATCCACCCCAAACCTCCCACCAGGCAAAAATCAAACAGCTTTACTTAATTCTTTCCACATACCTGCTGCAGGCAGACTAATGATCTGGTGCTGCTTGTTTCTTGGTAGGAGGGTGCAGTTCCTCCAACACAGTAACCATGCGAATATATTGAGTAGTGCCTTTCAGATCCCAAACCTTTAACTGCCTTTTCTGCAACACTCTGTGAATTGCTCTTCATCACTGGTAAGCAACCCTACCAATGTAAAATCTTAAAAATCCCTCAAACTTTCATTTCTTCTGTGCCTGTTTATGTCAGGTCTATGTACTCTTCAGTGAGAAGAGCATTTTGTTTTGAGAGAGGTCCTGAGGTCAAGAGAATTTTGGGTGTAAGCAGATAAGATGTATTAAAACTGCCTTGCTGAGATTATAGTCTGAAAAAACTATGCTTTGAGTTGTCAAGAACACTGCATTCTGTAAAAAAAAGTGATTGTGAGTGGAAACTTTTTTTTTTTTTAAGGATCTTCTAGTAAAAAGGAACAGAACAGAACAGAACAGAACAGAACAGAACAGAATAGAATAGAATAGAATAGAATAGAATAGAATAGAATAGAATAGAATAGAATAGAATAGAACAGGTTGGAAGAGACCTTCAAGATCATCGTGTCCAACCTATCATCCAACACCACCTAATCAACTAAACCATGCAACCAAGCACCCTATCAAGTTTCCTCCTGAACACCTCCAGTGAGAGTGACTCCACCACCTCCCCAGGCAGTCCATTCCAATGGGCAATCACTCTCTCTGTGTAAAACTTCCTCCTAACCTCCAGCCTAAACCTCCCCTGGCGCAGCCTGAGACTGTGTCCTCTTGTTCTGGTGCTGACCACCAGCAGAGCTGTCCTCTTACTGTCCATGTATGCAGCTCCAAGTTTTTGAATCACACACACAAACACACATACATACAGTTGTGACAACATTCAGCTGGGATCATGTGAGACTGTGGGAAGGGACACAGTATGGAAATAAGCTAGAAATAGTGAAGGAGTAGCTGGAACAAGCCCAGCAGAGGGGCCACCCATACTGAAAGTGGTGGAAGAAAGGATCTGAGCTGACCATATCAGACACAGGGCAGTGGGCATACACCTGACACAGTAACACTCCTTACAGCTCTGCATACAAACACACACATGGGCATGTGTAAAACAGAACTGTGTAGGCAGAAAGTTTCATAAATAAAAGAACATCTGTAGTATTTACAGATGGAAAATATTTTCAGGTGCAGATGATCCACACAATACTGTATCAGAGTCACTCCCCACTCTGTCCATCATATAAAAATGTGGGTGGTAGGAAATACTGAGGGTTTCTACTGTACTGCAACATTTCAAAGTAAATATTTGGTGTCCAATGTTCTATAAGGAAAGTAATTGCATAAATTAGATGATGACTGTACTTTAATGGCAGTTGTCATTGACTCACTGACAAGCTTCGGCTGCTTGGGCACTGATATGTGTGTGGGTTGCTTAACAGGAAAGATTCCTTCCCTACACATGAAATATAGATGTCAAAGGACCCGAGTATGAAAATCCTGCTCACACCATGAGCAATTTTTTTGTCTAAGAAGGCCACTGCTGAGGTCCAAATGTGGGCAGACTAAATTATTATTCAGTAATAGGATTACTAAGGTGAACAATTGCTCAATGATTACACTAAAGAGCTAAGTACTGGCACAGAGGGGCTGATTGGCGCACTCATCTAGATAAACAAAAGATGACATCTTCATTTGGGGGCATATTTGAATACAGTAATTTACTTAATTTGTTCCATGACACAGTCCTGTCACTGGAAATTAACATGTCTGTCTTCATTAAAAAAGAGGGTATTTGCTTATATTAACAAGTTTCTCGCATTTAAAGAAATCTGCTCTGCTGATTGCCTTACTAAAAATTCAGAAGAGAATAGTGGTGGGTTTGTACAAATGGAATTGAAATGCAATAAAAAGTGCTATTAATATTTGATAGTTGATTATAGAATCATGGAATTGTTTTGGTTAGAAGACACCTTCAAGATCATGGAGTCCAACCACTGTCTAATACTAGCAAGTCTGGTGCTAACCCATGACCCTCATCATCACATCTCTGTGTCTTTTAAACACTTCCAGGGAGGCCAATTCAACCAGCTCCCTGGGGAACCTATTCCAGTGTTTGATAACCTTTTCAGCAAAGAGGTTTATTTTTATATGCAGTCTGGTGCAACTTGAGGTCATTTCCTCTTGACCCTACCATTACTGGTTGTTACTAGGGACTGACACCCAGTTCACTACAACCTTCTTTCATGGAGTTGCAGAAAGTAATAACGTTTCCTCTCAGCCTCCTCTTCTACAGACTAAACAACTTCATCTCACTCTGTCACTCCGCATAAGACATCTTCTTCAGGCTCTTCATTCCTTCATTGCTCTTCTCTCTAGGTACTCAGAGACCTCAATCTCTTTCTTGTAGCAAGGGCCCAAAAACTGGACACAGTACTCAAAGTGTGGTCTCATGAATGCAGACCAAGAACAGGAAACCTAGGTTGATTGCATCGATCACTGTCATGTCTCAGTTGTATATTTTACCCTACGCGCAACCTAAGTTAACATTTTATTAGATACGAGAGTGAAGAAAAGTAATAGTGGAGGCCAAGTGATGGAATAATCATTTGCATTCCTATGAAAACCTTGCAAGTAAATAAATTTATTTCAAAAGAAAAAAGGGTGAGAATGAAGCTCTGTGTTCCTGGAATTATTCCCCTTGTACTCTATTTACCAAAGCACATGATTTAATAGATATGTAGCTTTTGGCCAACAACTGGGTGCTCATTTCACAGCAGAGAAAAACATACCTTGCATCTGGTCATTAAAAAAGTAAATTAGTGGAAAGCTGTTAAAAGCATAGCCTTCAAATGCACACCCACACAATTTATGCAATTAAAAAAATGAAGTACGTGTTTTTTAATCTAAGAGTTAGAACCATTCCTATCTAATTTTTTGTAGTATTTGTTTGTGCTGAAGTGTAAAGCGCTTTGACCTGTCTGTGGCCAAATGGTTGAACAGGATGATCTTTGAAGGTCTCTTCCAACACAAAGCATTCTCTGAATTTAGATATGAAATACAGGTTTGGCTTGTCCGTTGCATGCATTCCATTACCTTCTATTTGCACATCCTCATCTGCAGTTGATGTGAATTTGATGGGAAATTTGTCAGGAAGTAAAGAAATCCATGCAGTCACAACCATTACATGACCTTTTAAATAGCTGCATCTTATGATATAAATTTTAGCCCAAGTGGCTTTTTAACCACAAAGCTTGAACAACCATAGTAATTTTAAAATCAAATGCAGCATCAGAATGTCAGAGCACTCTGACAAAAGTGTAAGTGAATAATAGCAAGGAAACATGTTTTTTCGTGACATACGAAGAGTGTGAGATTAAACCTAGCTGTAAGATCCTAACTGCAAAAGGCAAAAAATGCATTGCATCGTAACACTTGGTGTGAAGATTCTACAGAATTTCTAGTTTTTGTAAAGTGCTTTGAAGTTCCTGGTCAACTTAACAGAGGGGTGACACTTTTACCTTGGAGCATCGATTATATAACTACTGTGCTAGTCTATCTTAGGATGTTAAAAATTGAATAGGAAATGATTTACCAATGAACTCTGTTTTGAAGCTTCACTGACAGGCTACCTTATCTTTGCAAATTCCCAAGTGGAATTTGGCTGCATGAAAGTAACTGGTCAACCTAGCGGTACTTTTCCTCTTCATTATTTCTGTAAGAACTTCCTTGAATCAGCCAGTTTTGTTTTAGTATCAAACATGACAAAGACGACAGTTTGATGACTCTGTTTCTACTTATCTCCTTCTGCATCCTGTGATGACAATAGCATCCTGACAACCTTCTTTGCTTCAACCAAGATTTCACAGAGAAGCTGAAGCTGCTGAAGGACTGTGTTGGCAATTTGTGTTTCATTTGTGGCCTCAACTGCCATGATTTTACCCTTCTTTCATGGTACCTGCTTGCTGTAGAGGACAGAAGGAATCCTCATCTACAAAATCCCATTAAATACCTCTGAACAAAGGCAGGGGCCAGGACTGATTCATACACCATGCACACAACCATGAGCCTTAAATCTATGTCAAATTTTCATGATCAGTTTACAGACGGCCTGTTGGGAGGTGAGGAGGGGAAAGAATAAGTAAAAAACTTTCAGACCTATTTGGGTCCTCATGAGTCCCAATTCTGACTTAAACTCTCCAAGACTATCTCCCATTTCATTTATGTGCCTGATGCAGTTTCCATTGAAGTCTATGGAGAGAGTCTCATTGAGTTTGATGGAACGTAGACCTAGATCTTATGATACCATAAATCAAAAGTGGAAGGTTTATTTATTGCTGTTGTGAGTACCATAGCAAAAGGCTATGTCAGCAGAACTGCTATCCCTAACATATTACATGGCTTATAAATTTGCCATAAAGTTTGACTGGAGACTCAGGCTTGGCAACCAAGCATGTGGCCTTGGTGAGCATTCAGTTTCTCTCTCTTTTCCTTTTTTTCTTTTGTAAAATACAAAATAATTTTGTGTGACGCTTAGTTATGTGTAAAGCTGCAACAAAGCAAAAAGTGGGATTTGGTGAGTTCCTTTGGTTTTCTCCATTTTCTCATTTGTTTGAATCTGAATCAAGAGGTTTGCTTACACTATAAATCTGCAGGCCTGTAGTACCATTTTGCCTTCCAATGTCTCAAAAGAAAAGAGGCAATCGGTTACAAGAAAGTTTGCCTGCCTGAAGAATCCATTTGGGTCCCTCATGAAAGAGTCTGTGAGACTAGTTGATATACAGTCATGAAAATAATTTTCTTGTATTCTCAACACTACTTATATATTTGTACACATGAATATATTCACTGCACTGTCTTATGTGCAGGTTTACCTTCTTGTTCACAAAAATGTGATCATGAATTAACGGACTATGACAAAGATGTTCCAATTGTGGATGGGACTGTAGAATTATACCTTGAGCACGTGCTCTGATTAGACACTCAGAACACTAATAGCAATCTATTGGTGTTTTGGTTTAATATTCCCTTTCATTTATGAGGAGAATACACTTCATTCCTCGTCTCCTAACATTTGCTTGTATCTCAGTCTAAGCTAACATATCAATGGGGCATATTTATTTTTCTTTTTTGAGGCTGGTGACACATGGGTTTGATGGGTGGATCACTGGATGGATAAAGAACTGGCTTGATGGCCACACCCAAAGAGTGGCTGTCAATGGCTCCATGTCCCATTGGAGGCCAGTGACAAGCGGAGTCCCTCAGGGATCAATCCTGGGACCAGGCTTGTTCAACATCTTTGTGGGTGACATGGACAGTGGCATCGAGTGCACCCTCAGCAAGTTTGCTGATGACACCAAGCTGTGTGGTGCAGTGGACACGCTGGAGGGAAGGGATGCTATCCAGAGGGACCTGGACAGGCTGGAGAGGTGGGCACAAGCCAACCTCATGAGCTTCAACAAGACTAAGTGCAGGGTCCTGCATCTGGGTCGAGGCAATCCCAGGCACAAATCCAGGCTGGGCAGTGACTGGCTGGAGAGCAGCTCAGAGGAGAGAGACTTGGGGGTGCTGGAGGACAAGAAGCTCAACATGAGCTCTCAATGTGCACTTGCAGCCCAGAAAGCAAATCAGATCCTGGGCTGCATCAGGAGAAGTGTGGCCAGCAGGTCAAGGGAAGTGATTCTCCCCTCTACTCAGCTCTGGTGAGACCCCACCTGGAGTACTGCATCCAGTTCTGGAGCCCCTATTACAGGAGGGATATGGACATGCTGGAATGTGTCCAGAGAAGGGCCACAAGGATGATCAGAGGGCTGGAACACCTATCCTATGAGGACAGACTGAAGGAGTTGGGGCTGTTCAGTCTGGAGAAGAGAAGGCTCAGAGGTGACCTCATTGTGGCCTTCCAGTATCTGAAGGGGGCCTACAAGAAGGCTGGGGAGGGACTTCTCAGGATACCAGGTAGTGATAGGACTAGGGGGAATGGAATGAAGCTGGAGGTGGGGAGATTCAGGCTGGACGTGAGGAGGAGGTTCTTCCCCATGAGAGTGGTGAAGCCCTGGAATGGGTTTTCCAGGGAGGTAGTTGAGGCCCCATCCCTGGAGGTGTTTAAGACCAGGCTGGATGAGGCTTTGGCCAGCTGGCTCTAGTGTGAGGTGTCCCTGCCCATGGCAGGGATTGGAACTAGATGATCCTTGTGGTCCCTTCCAACCCTGACTGATACTATGATACTATGATACTATGAAAGATCTGGGTTTCTTACTTGCACAGACTCTTGTTTCTCATAGGAAACTAGTAAATGACATGCAGAAAGATAGGCAAATTAACCCTTCTGCACAGGCTTATTAACATTACCTTGGGTTTAGGTATTGTTTCGTGTACTGTTTTATGCATTTATTACTTCATAACAAACTTAGCTGCCTTTTAGGAGGATGCCACCTGAATGGACACTGCCCTCGAGGGATCAACAGGAGATGTTCCTCATGAGGGATGCACAATGCCCCTCCAGAATTCCCATATATGCTGGGTGCTTGTTTCCTACAGTCTCCTAATGAATGCAGCATACCAGGCACAGTGCCTGCAGAAGGGCGAAGCAAAAGAGCAGTTGCTTTTCTTATTGCACGCCCTTCCCACACCATTTTTATGGTGAGGCACTCCACAGGGGAAGCAATCTTTCCTCTCTTGAAGGCAAGGACTGTTCTTATTACCTACTTTTATGCTGCCCATGTAATAGGATGAAGAAAGGGCTGTTAGTTCTTCCTTCTCTGCATATTCAGGATACTGGCACTCAAGCTATTTTTGCATAAAGCTATTTTTGCTTAAATTGAAATGTAGTTGATCATCCATCTAAACACAAGCCAGACTTGCTGAAGGCTATAAGAGGTCATTTTTTTCCTGGCAGCTAAAACCAAAACAATAGTAAAAGCTCAGCTCATTCTGAAACTCTGCTGTCACTATAAATACTATGGGAAAGAACACTAGCTCCAGTGAAAACAAATGCTAAAAAATGCAATCTGGTACATAATGGTTACGATCTGCTTTCAGTTTTCACCATGCAACCACCTGAAAATGCTGCATGGATTTAACAGAGGCTTTCGCCATTGCAAAACATGCAGCATATTTCAGATGTCACACTTTCATTCTGAATATCTCAAAGAACACTTTTCATGGCAATGAATTCATATTTTCTAACTTGCCTCTATCCACAGGTCTTTGTCCCCTTCAATGTTTTCCCCCTCCAGTTTTTAAGGGCCTCTAATGAAACTCAGTCCATTTATTTTACTCCTTTTTTTTTTTTTTTTCCCTGAAGATGTCTGCATGAACTTATTTCATTTTGACATTTAAAATCAAATGAATGCTGTCATTATTTTTACCAAGAATAACCGAGGAAGGACTTCTCCACTAGCTATCTAGCCTTTGTGGTCCTGGGCCTTTTTGTGCTATTGATTAAAATTTACCATTATGAATATGAATGTCATTATTCCTTTCTACAAAGATTATTGTTGTGTTTATTTTTCATCTGTATTGACCTTGTCCTTTCTATGTGACAGGGACTTCATTCATATATAACCACACTGAAGTATAAAAGTGGCCCATGAAACTGGGTCCTGGAAGAAAAAATAAGGAGAACGGACTGTGACCTAGATGTCAGGGGGGAAAAAAATAAATTAAGTTTTTCTTGGCTGTTTGTTTGTTTGTTTGCTTGCTTGTTTTTAATTATTGCAGCATAATGAACAGGTGGACAATTTTATTCCTCCCTCCTAAAATCTAAAAAAAATAAAAATCCCCAACTAAAACCCTGGTGAGAAAGTTGTTATTTGTAGCAATTGTTCTGACTCCCCCACTGTTCCAGTTTTATTCTGATATTCAGATAGTAGGGCTCTCTCTGCCACTGGATTTTTTGGTGCTAATTCAGTATTCACCACAACAGAAAAGCCACCAGTAAAAACCTTTGGCTTGTTACAGTTTCTCCATTAAGTTGTTTTTATTTTCTTTCTTTCATCACTAACTAGTTTCAAATAATGCAAGAGGTAACAAAATGAAAATGATATAATGGTAGAATCCCTCTTGCTAGAACTCTTTAATAGTTTGTTGGCCAGAATAACTAAGAGACCTACTGCTAGGCTTTGAATTTCTACATTCATTCATGTATTCACAGTGAAAGAGTTTCTCAGCTGTTCTCATTATCATTGAACAGTGCATACACACATCCTCCTACTAATTCATAACCTATGTTTGCCAGCTAGTCAAAGCATGAACCGAGCCTACTTCAATTTTAGTAAGCCTGAAAACAGGACAAGATTTTCTCCAAGCTATTTTTATTTTGTTTGTGGAGATGGTGATTAACATATAATCTACATAAAAATCATCCAGTTTTATTTTATGTTTGCACAGGCTTATATGGTTAGTTTAGGAGCTGTATCTGTAAGAAAAGCAAACAAGGACTTTCTACACTGATAATTTACCATCCTACTGGTGTTGCTTATTTGAAGTGCCACCTTTGCAGATTTCAAGTGAAAAGGAAAGGAGAAAGAAGGGAGGGAGGGAGGGAGGGAGGAAGGAAGGAAGGAAGGAAGGAAGGAAGGAAGGAAGGAAGGAAGGAAGGAAGGAAGGAAGGAAGGAAGGAAGGAAGGAAGGAAGGAAGGAAGGAAGGAAGGAAGGAAGGAAGGAAGGAAGGAAGGAAGGAAGGAAGGAAGGAAGGAAGGAAGGAAGGAAGGAAGGAAGGAAGGAAGGAAGGAAGGAAGGAAGGAAGGAAGGAAGGAAGGAAGGAAGGAAGGAAGGAAGGAAGGTATTCAGCATCCACAGACAGATAGCACTGTTCATCCATATGCATATAATGCAGACATTTAATGAGTGAAAAAAAAAAAAAACCAAACAAAACATTACACTTGTAGTTCTCATCTGTTTTGGCTTGTTTTGTTGTGGGTTTGGTGTTTTTTTGTTTGTGTGTTGTTGTTGTTTTTTGTTTGTTTGTTTGTTTGTTTGTTAATGTCTAGGTGTAATACAACTGCATCTCACTCATCAAGTTTTACCATGACTACATCTATAGCAAGACATTAAACAATACCACCGAATTTTGCTGGCACTGAACTACAGTCCTCTATCCTATTAAATTGCTTGAACAACCCCTGGCATTGGTTTTGTGTAAGTCAAATAATATTCTTCCAGAAAGCTTCTGGGAACAACACTCTTAGCATGGGCCTGCAACGATTACCAGGAGGAAGTTTGGTTGTTGTTAGGTGCACTAAATGGATTAGTAGAGATGTAAGCCATGGGGATCCTCTGTTGTGTAGAATTAAGAAGTCAGAAGTGGAACTTTAGAAAGCATTTCTTAAATCTAAACCAAAAAATGGACTTTGCAGTAGTGAAGTTCAGCTGTTGATTACACTTGAGCATCCAAAACATCATTAAAAACAACTGTGTTTATCTATCTAAAACACCAAAGGATCATCTATCTATCTATCTATCTATCTATCTATCTATCTATCTATCTATCTATCTATCTATCTACCTATCTATCTATCTATCTATCTACCTATCTATCTAATTTGGCTGCAAGGTGGATGGCCATTTGAAAAATACTGTGGTTAAAATGACACACAAGTAACTTTGATGACTGAAACCTCTCTATCTTCATAATTTGTGTGTAAAGTTAAATGACGAGTACTTTTTTGAAGCTAATGAAGCTACATAACATTAAAAAACAGGATGTGGAGATGGAGGTTGTTTGGGTATATTGGTGTTGCTAAACAAAATGTGTGACAGTGAATGCAATATTGGACCACTAATCTTCCACACCAGTTATTTGCTGGCTTTTTCCTTAGCTTTGTTTTGCTCCCATTGGCTCACACCAGCTGCTAGAGCTCTGTAACTTAGTGACATGGACAGTTCAGCTGGAAGAATAAACATTCAACATACTGGATCTGGGACACACAAAAGATGGCACCTGTCAGACTGTGAGCAAAACAGATCAGGAGTAGGGAAGTGAAGATTCATAAAAATATAAGGCATACATTCATAGCAGAGCTGTGCATTAGCTAAGGAGGAAGGAAACATTGCAAAGTGGAGGCAGATACACACCATATCTAAGGAAAGAAGTCACAGAAAGGAAAAGGGATTATAAATCACTAACTGAGCACAGAATTTGTGTAAATTATTTTTAAGAATACTGATGAAACTGGGATAAGCAAATGCATGCAAGTATTTAACTGCATTGTGTAGATTAACATATTTCTTGTACTAGCCTAAGCTAAAGGCAGATTTTGGGATCTTTACCTGCTTAGTGACTGCATCTGCTGCCACATGATCCTTGATTTTACAGGTACGGGAGTGGGTAGAATTAAGCTACTTGTACATCAGACGCTAAGAACTACTGTGATGATCTAGGGCAACTGTGTTGTGGCATCCCATTTATGTGAAAGACTGAAAAAGGAAGAATGCCAAAATATGTGCCATGGATCAGAGAAATGTGCAGCCAAAGGGTTTCAGAGCACATAACTCAAAAGCAGAGAGGAACTGAGAATTAGTATAAATGTAGCCAATGGATTGTACTTTTATTTCGATCACTAAACAGTATCAATCATTTGCTCTTGAAAGGTAAGTGTTTATTTTTAAGTTCTATTATTTATTGCAATAACCTTGGGATATTGCAAATATTTGCTATACATAAAGAAAGCCTCAATATTCCTTTTCTGTTTAATAAGAAGAGCTGAAACAATGTTACATGAAGAGATTAGTAGAGTCAAATTCTCAAGACATACATGGAAGTGATAATTTTCAGTTTCTGTGTAGATTAAATCACATAGATCCAATAGAAATAAATAGTATATTAAAAATCTTATAAAGACTCTTTCTATATCCTTAAGAGTATAAATACCTTGAAAATGTGATGCTTGGTAAACATATATGCAATAAAGAAGTCCAACAGCAACAAAAGACTCTAAAAGCCACTGTCTCTCATCTTTATCAGAGGCTGTCAATAAATTAAGTCCTTGGATCATTAAGCTTGTGAGCAATCCCAAGAACTTCTCATGTCTGCACAAATTCTTCTGGGTAGAAACACTTCTCAATGCCAGCACAGACTTACAAGAGTTACCTTTGTACAGATACAATGCAAATTTGCTGGAGGATGCCAGAATATTCCCCACTGATTATTGTCAGCTATATTAATGCAATTACAATGGTTTGAACACTTTGGTACTTTCCGAGGACCACTTTATATAGCAGGCTATTACTAAACTCTGACAACAGCAGCCCAAATTATGATGCACTTACTCACTCTGGAGAGTACTTTGCACCACAAGCAGTCTCACTTTGAATAAGGCATTCATAATCTGGCCCATCACCCTTTAATTATAGAGGTTTCAGAGAAGAGTGAGCATCAGGGTTTACTGTGCTATTTATGAAACAAGCTAACAGCCAAACATTGTAGGGCTTCTACTGCTTCAAATCAACTACTTTCCTTCCTTTTATGAGCTATTCTGAAGTGCACTTTAAGCTCATTTGAATGTATCAAAAAAATCATTGATGTAGAAATGGCATCCACAGATGAGAAATGATCCCGCTATTGGAAAAATCCAGCAGTTAATTCAAACAGATGATTTACAGTATCTGTTTTGGAAATTAAATACAATGTGTTTGTTAATACCAGCAGCAAAACATTCTGCAATCATAGGATGTCACCCTACTGTAAAGCATTTTAGGTTACACTACAATAGCTGTCATTGTGTGAGCTGAATATGCTCTGAAGCACAAAGAAATCTGTCTTCGTTGTCCCTTATACAAATATGACTACACCAAAACATCAATCTACAGAAACTAGCCTCTATCTTGCAAAAACTATGAGGAAGCACTTTATCTCTATCCTTCCCTTAATGGAGTGTTAGAGTTTTCTTTTTGGAGTGTCTACAACAAAATATTGTCTCAAGCAGGAGACACTGTTGAGACCACTTCTGCTTCACATCTTTAGTGGTGATCTTGATAAGGTGTGGTGGTTTGGAACTTCCCACTGCATTAAGTAAAGCACAACTCACTCAGTCAGGAAGTAAATGGAAGCTGTATTTACAAAGCAAAAACTACACTCTACAATGGAATACAATTAATATGTACAAAATATACAGTATTTACAATATTATATGGGTATTTACAATCAGAAAACAGCACGGAATATCCACCCTGGTCAAAATGACCAGGGAAACCTGCCCCACTCCCCCAAAAACTCCTTTTTTTCCTTCCCCCTATAATAGAAGAAAGAAAAGGAGCCTTTAGAAGGAATGTTAGTCTTATCTGCAAGGTCACCTAGCAGCAATAAGATTCTACCCAGCCAAGCAGAAACAGCCAAATCGCCAGAGAAGAAGGAAAGGAATGAAGTAGAATGTGAGACATTTCTAGGGTACATCTTGCACATCTGGCCAATGAAATTTGTTTAGAATAATCTTTTGGTTTCCTTTCTACACCCAAATGTGAATTGTTTGTATTTCTCCACTTTTTCTGCTTGAAATCTGCAGCTAGCTTTTAAAGGCATAGACTAAAACTGCCACATAAGGACATAGAGAGAGTCATCAATAAGTTTGCAGATGACATCAAGTTAGGTGGGAGTGTTGATCTGCATGAGGGTAGGGAGGCTCTACAGACGGACTTGGATAGATTGGATCAATGGGCCAACAACAATGGGATGAGCTTCAACAAGGACAAATACCAGGTCCTGCACTTGGCTCACAACAACTCCAAACAACGCTACAGGCTTGGGGCAGTGTGTCTGGAAAGCTGTCTGGCAGAAAGGGACCTGGGGGTGCTAATTGACAAGCAACTGAATATGAGCAAGCAGTGTGCCCAGGTGGCCAAGAAAGCCAATGGCATCCTGGCTTGTATCAGAAATGTTGTGTCCAGCATGAGTAGGGAGGTGACTGTCCCCTTATACTGGATTCTGGTGAGCCACACCTCAAGTATTGTGTCCAGTTTTGGGCACCTCAATACAAGAGAGATGTGGAGGTGCTGGAGCAAGTGCAGAGGAGGGCAACGAAGCTGTTGAAGGGCCTGGAGAATAAACCTTATGAGAAGCAACTGAAAGAGCTGGGGCTCTTTAGTTTGAAAAAGTGGAGCCTCAGGGGGGACTCATTGCTCTCTACAACTACCTGAAAGGATGTTGTAGAGAGGTTGGTGCTGGTCTTTTCTCACAGGTAATTAGCAATAGAACAAGAATGAACGGCCTCAAGCTGCAACAGAGGACTGGACATTAGGAAAATTTTTTTCACAGAAAGAGTGGTCAGGCATGGGAATGTGCTGCCCAGGGAGGTGGTTGAGTCACCAGCCCTGGATGTGTTTAAAGGTCATTTATATGTGGTACTTGGGGATATAGTTTAGGGGTGAACGTTGTAGAGTAGGGTGGATGGTTGGACTTGTTGATCTTGAGAGTCTTTTCCAATCTGAATAATTCTGTGATTCTATGAGCCTGAAAGAAGTACTGCCTGGATTTAGTAGCATAGGTGGGATTTTCTGAATGTGTTAGCAGAAACATACAGGGTATTTCTGGTTGCCACTGGATGGGAAAGATGGGGAGGAACTCTTTATAAGGGAATGCAGCGTTAGGAAGAAGAATAAGAGTTTTAAACTGAAAGAGAGTTGATTTAGATTAGATATTAATAAAAAAATCAGGTTATCCAGAGAAGTTCTAGATGCTCCCTCCCTGATAATATTCAATTCCAGGCTGGATGGGGCTTTGAGCAGCCTGGTCTAGTGGAAAGTGTCCCTGTCCATGGCAGAGTGATTGGAACTAAATGATCTTTAAGGTTGCTTCCAACTTAAACCATTCTGTGATATGGGAGGAGTTTTCATATGTCACATAAAGGAGGAAGGAAAGGTTGCAGAGAGTCTCCAACTTTTTCTCAGGAAAGGTTCAGATCCTGTCTTTTTTTTTTTTTTTTTTTTTTTCATGTAAGACTGTACTGACCTTATTTAGTAGCTCTTGATTCTGTACCCCTATATCATACTGTAATTTTTGCTAGTTTCCCATCTGTGCTTAATTCTAGAATAAAAGGGGGATGTGCCTTCTCTCTAAAAATTACTCTTTGTGGTTCAGAACTAGCACTGTTCAGGCTGAATTGCCAGTGATTTTGTGTAGAATAGAATAGAATAGAATAGAATAGAATAGAATAGAATAGAATAGACCAGTTTGGAAAAGACTTTTGAGATCATTGAGTTCAACCCATCATCCAACACCACCTAATCAACTAAACCATGGCACCAAGCACCCCATCAGGCTTCTTCCTAAACACCTCCAGTGATGGTTACCCCACCACCTCCCTGTGCAGCTCATTCCAATAGCCAATCACTCTTTCTATGGAGAACTTCTTCCTAACATTCAGCCTAAACCTTCCCTGGCACAGCTTGAGACTCTGTCCTCTTGTTCTGGTGCTGGTTGCCTGGGAGAAGTGACCAACCCCCATCTGGCTACAACCTCCCTTCAGGTAGTTGTAGACAGCAATAAGGTCTCCCTGAGCCTCCTCCTCTCCAGGCTAAGCAATCCCAGCTCCTTCAGCCTCTCCTCACAGGGCTTGTGCTCCAAACCCCTCCCCAGCTTTGTTGCCCTTCTCTGGACATGTTCCAGCAACTCAACATCTTTCCTAAACTGAGGGGCCCAGAATTGGACACAAGACTCAGGGTGTGGTTTAACCAGTGCTGAGTACAGGGACAGAATGACCTCCCTGCTCCTGCTGGCCACACTATTCCTGATACAGGCCAGGATGCCATTTGCCTTCTTGGCCACCTGGGCACACTGCTGGCTCATGTTCAGCCTACTTCAGCCAGTAAACAGATTACATAGTTATTAAAACACATGCATACTCCATGCAGTTTTGTCTCCATAAAAGCTGTTTTCAACTTTTACCCATGAAACATTCCTCTTCATGATAGTTCCTGCTCTCTAGATACTTATGTGACCTTTTCCACTGTGGTTTATAAGTTTCTCATTATCTAATATATTCCCCTTGTCCTTATTTAGCTTTACAACAGCCCATCAGGCTGAAAAACATTAACTTCCCTGCAGCATGGAAGCCATGGTGGGCTTGTCCATACTTTCTAAGGTTTGTATGGCATAAGTTCCTAATTATTACTTTCCTCTCCCATTCCCAGAGAAAGCTATTCACAGAAGTAAAAGGATTCATCTGTAAAGGTAGTTTTAAGAGTACCCTCCAAATGGAATAAATCTATCTTTGTTAAAGGGATTTTTGCTGGTGTAATTACTTCTGTGTAGAAGTATTCTGCCCTATAATCATGCCAAGGTTTTTTTCACCCAGTGCTTCTAACCAGTAGAGTTAAACTAGCAAAACTTCTAAGCGTACAAACAAAAAGTCAGAGAGATTTGCATATGGATGTAAAGAAAGGGCATGACAAAACAGAGGAGTGCTTCTTTGGCCACAAAAATATTTGCTTTATGTTCTAAAGCAAAGCACTGGATCAGCTCAGTTGTTGCATTTAGCTTTTAACAGATGTTACTGACAGGATTTTGGGAGATGTGAGAATTTCTTCAACAAACAGCTAGAGAACTCTGCAGTGAAGAGAATGAGAATCACACTTTTATTCAATATTTCTCCACCACCTGTAAAGACAGTGTATGAAAAATTGCTCTCACTTGTGTCAAGGTTTTGTCTTAAATGGAAGGAGTTCTTTTGTTTCAGGTACTCTCTGTGGAGCAGAGCACATTGCTCTACAAGGTCACAATACAGGGATCAGAGAGTCTTCAATAAGTGGTAAATATCCCTTTATGTCAAAGATGAGAGTCACAGACCCAGCACTATTCTTTCTGGTCTCTGCATGTGAGGAGGCATTGCACTATAATATGAAACAGATTTCAGAGAGCCTAAGTAAGGTGCTGAATGAGTATTGGCCTAGTGTCATCTAACACAAAATACTAAGCACAGGGGCTTAGGCAAATTCAGGTCATCTGACTCAGACACTTAGTTCACTGAGTCCATCATAAATGCTGCCTTTTAAACACCCTGTTTGGGAGAAGAGGTTAGAGTGTGTAATAGAAATGACTTGATTTCTAATAATAGCCAATTAGAAGTTCTCATCTGTAATTGTATTTGGAAATGCAATGTACGCGCTTCTGCTGGAAAAAGTTAATTTGTCTTCATTTTCCTACGATTTCTAAAAATAGATTAGAATTAAATGTCATGTACCTTTGGAATGTGTATGTTTGGTAACTAACAAACTCACTTCGTCACTGTTTATGATCTCAGAATTCTTTCCATGGAAACTATTATAAGGTCACTATTATCATCAAGCAGCAATGAATGCTGTTCATATTTTAGGGAGTCATTAGGGAAAGGACCATTTTAAGGCCCTAAAACTCATTATGTGCTCATCAGGAAAGGAATGTATGGTATTTATTTTTTCCCTTTTTTTTTCCTTCCCCATATATATGGTTTTATGTGTTTGTAGATATATATTTTTGGTTTGAAGGTTCAAAATCATACATACTACCTCTTGCAGAAAGCTCCTTGTCAGTCAGACAAATATTGTTGTGTTCCTAACCTACATCTTCATAAATGGCATGGTTTTAAATAAAGGAAAAGAAACCGATAAGGTACTATATGGCCTCAGATTCCATCAGCACCTTTTAAGGTTATCCATAACCTTGCATAACTGAGGTATTTGTTCACTGAAAGACAGATTCTGAATTGTCACCTCTAGGAGTACATTCAAAATGAATGTACCTGTACTTTACTCCCACTGGAATGTGCAGGGCTTGTTTATTAAAGGAAGTTGTACCTGTGGAAAGATCTGGTATCTACTCAAAACCAAACAAAGAAAACAAACCACAATATTTTTCAATATTTCACTGTGTAAGGGACTCTTGTTTATTTCGTTGTGTCTCAGAGCACTTAGACAACTGTACCAGGGGACTCCACAGCATAAGACTTCCCCAGTGTACTGGAAACATAAGCTTATGAGAATGATTAAAAAGGCTGTACTGTATATGCATGAATATATGTATAATTCAGCTAATGAGTCTAACAGACTCCCTCTCAAGAACTGCTATTTGATTGATAGGAACAGTACTGGAAGCAGGGAGAAAACATTGCCAATAGAGAACTCTACTAACCTACATGCATCCAGATACATAGGTAGCAGAATATGATCCCTTACATCAGTCAATGCTCATGCTTTCCTACTATTAATCTGCTAACAGGTTTTTATGTTAGTTCAAACTCTTCTCCAGCATTTGAGAATATTTAATTAGAATAAGCAAACTGTGAATTTTGGGTTCTGTAATAAAGTAAAAAATGTAAAAACATGGGGATGGATTTATGATGACAAGTTGAACATGGAGGTTTATGATTGTTTTACTTGAAGCTGAAGAAGAAATATAACAGATCAACAAAGTTGCCTCAACCTTTGGTTTGTTAATCTAATAGATAAAACTACAGATCACAGTATCACAGTATCACCAAGGTTGGAAGAGACCTCAAAGATCATCAAGTCCAACCTGTTCCCACAGACCTCATGACTAGACCATGGCACCAAGTGTCACGTCCAATCCCCTCCTGGTAAATACTTGCACTTGTAAATGTTTGCTAATACAGGCTTTAGGTAATATTTGACAGCAAAGATAATAGTTTTATAAGCAGGTATGGTATAGCATACCAGAGTGCCAAAGTACCTCAGCTAGTTATAGTAAAATTGTGCATAATATTTTTTACCTCCTTGACATTCTCTTCCCCACTCCTCAATTACATTTCTCTAGTGTTACTGACTTTATGTAACGATAGTGAATTTTCTGATGCCTTTGTTCTAAACAAGACTTTTTTTTTTTACTCATTTCTTTCTATAAAACTTTTAATTTTCTATGAACTTAGAGAAGTGAGTGACTTTTCAGTATGTAGCACTTCATATTACAAATATGGGTGTTTCAGTGGTGCGGCTAGTTTACTGAAGATGATCTCAGCAATTTAACCCTTAAATGTTTATTATGTACATCATCTTTTGATTAATTTCTATTATTAAAAAAAACATCCTATTTTTAAAGAAACAGCAGAAAAAAGGGTACTTACGTGTCTCATTTCACACACACATATATATACAAGAAAGCTTAAAAGGGCAACATTTTAATATATATTAATTGGCAGCCAGGAAGCTTTATCTAGTCTGATGAAGTGTTGCTGATTGTGAAGAAAACTGACTACAAGGACTACTTTCTTTCCTACGAAGTAAATCTTCTGTCAGACAAAACTAGAAGAAAGAGCTTCTTGCTTTCCTGTAGTAACATAATTTTCAGTGGCCTTAGAGAAATTACTATGGTTCTCTGTATCTTGATGGGGTGCTTGGTTGCATGGCTTAGTTGTTTAGGTGGGTTGGATTGGTTGATGGGTTGGACGCGATGATCTTGAAGGTCTCTTCCAACCTGGTGTATTGTATTGTATTGTATGTTTAATAATTAGATAACTGTCTTATTGTCAATGTGTTGTTAAGCACATGACTTTTTTCTTTTTCTTTTTTGTTTCCCTTTTGTTTGTTTGTTTTGGGATTTGTTTGTCTTGTTGGGTTTTCTTTTTTTTTTGGTGCTATGAATTTAGTTATTTTTATTATTTATCGTGCTATTTCTTTTCTTCCAGTCTTCCAAACATCTTTGTGGCCACAGTAGCTGTGTTCTTGAGAAAGTAATCTGTACTTGTGGCAGTACGTAGAGATGTTCACAAGTTACATGAGTTCCAGACTTCTTGAACTGTCTGCCATAGCTGAAAAGTGACAGGACACCTTGGAATTTGTGGAATGATTGAAAACTAGATGACAATAATCTGTTATCTCTGTGAGAGCTGTAATGCAGAGGAAACAACCTGTTCACACTAGCATCCAGTGGCTGATTTTATCAGATTTGGCACAGAGATGAAGATCTCAAAGAGAAATGATTTTCTAGAACTCCCATTTAAAACACAGATAACTAGAAGATAGATGCCTTAATCCTGAGTTTAGCTTAACTGCAGACAACTTCATTTAGGTGCTTGCAATGTATCTTTTGATTTTTGCCTACCAGTCACCGTCTCAGACTACAGTCAATGACAACCAAAAGTGGTAGTCACTTGTTTAAATATAGACATCCAATGCCATATGAGATGCCCTAATGTATTTCTCCTACCCTCCAGCTGCTAGTTCAGAAGACCATGCAGTAGGTCCTTATCACGTTGCGAGGATGGTTCAAATACCTTATGAATTACAAAGGGCAACTAAATCAAGCTCTGAATCTCCATTGACTATAGTGGGCACTTAGATGGCTATGGCTGTTTGAATTTGTACGAAATCCCAGCCCAAGGCAGGGAGTCAGTCACCTCATGTTGGTGGTGTCATCAACACTCTTGCTCCTCACTGCTGCTCTGGAAGGAAGCAAGTCCTATAAATCCTGTCTGCTGGTCCTATTCCCTTTCATTTGGCTTCCTCATTGAAAAAAAGTTGCAATGTAATTTCATAGGTTTTCAAATCCATGACTGAAAGAATTGTAAGTGTCCCAATGCTGATAAAAATATCCATGGAAGTTTTTGACCAATAACAAGACCACCCATGCAGAAGGTGCTGAGATTTGCCTATGCTAGAGCTCATCAAGCAGCTTCTTTCATGAAAGCTGAGATTCTGCAGTGAGGGCTTTCCGCAGAAAGCCACAGCATCACCCAAATAAAACAGAACTAACATAAGAAGTCAAAGAGTACATTGGTAGTTAGCCATCAGGATGAGACTTTTCTTTATAGTCTTGGCCATCACCCTGTCCCCAGGCTTTATTTATTTCAGCTTTAGTTTTTAATTTCCCCCTAAACTCGCTGGATATACTGAAGAGATTATTCAGTCAGAACAACCAACATGTGAGCAGCAATGACATTCTTCTGGCATAGAACATCATGTTTGAGTTTATCCTTCAGGTTATATCTGCAAACCCTGGAAAACAGCACTTCAGCAACTATTGAGGAGTCACTTCAGCAAGCACCAGAGCTGTGCAGGAGGTCATCTACCTCAGGTAAGCTGAACTGGCCCCTGGCAAGTACCACCCTCTGCCTTTTGTAAGACCTGCCTCTGTCAGGTACCAGACTTCTCCTGCTTCACTTCCTTTATGTCTTCTCCTCCTCTCCTGGCCTGAGTCTCATGTGGGCTTTGAGCTGAAAGTCATTCCTGATCTGCCTCCTCACAACCATTCCTTTAGACTTGGATGTTACTTCTTGGTTGTACACGCATGGCAAGGGGATGGCAGCAGGTGATGAATTCAGTTAACTGGCAATCAGAGAGACTGCCTTAGTGGCAGATACATTTTCCTTTCATTGTCATGTTCAATATAGGTCTCATCAAAATCTCTCTGGTACACCTCTCCTGAGCCACCAGAGCTGTTGACTGAACTTTGTGTGATGCTGATATTTCCCTTCGAGCTAATTTTAATTTGTAACTCAGTGAAATGAAATTGTATCAAGTGTTTTGTGGGAGAAGTAAGTACTGCCATATGACCCTTCTGCTTCTAGCCTGATTTCCCCTTATTAGTGTCTCCAAAATGACAGGCATAGTTATGTGGTCATTTATGCTTTTGAGACAGACTGTAATTCCAAGGTGTGTGCTCTGCTGTGACCAGAGCAGTTTGCATATGTGGAATGTGGGACAAAGGAGGGAACATCTAATTTGTGAATCTTTCAAAACAGCAGGGAAAATTACATTCCTGGTTTAGCAATATTTGAACATCCCTGCTTGTTCACGTCCCCATGACTTTGCCAGTATACATATGGTCTTCAAGGAACTTTGTTCCCATACAGATAGCTATAGTTACAAGAAGTCAGCTTAGACTTCCGTGAAAGTCGGTGGAGCTAATGGTTGTTTTGTGGATGTGATTTGTCTGACCTATTTTAGATGTCTTTTTAAAAATGGGATGAATGTCTCCATAGAAATACCTACTTTTCTCTATTATGCCGGGAAGGATGATGAAGTCTCCAACGTATGTCTTTGGCCAGATGAATGCCCTCAATATTGGTTTTACAGATGAAGTCAATGAGGTTTTAATGAGTGTCCTGGTAGGCACTAAAATGTGGGACATGACAAAGGCAAGAGGTTTCACCTGAAATTTAGAAGGTTCGCTCTGAACATCAGGAAACACCTTTTTCTCTGTGATGGCAACCAAGCATTGGTGCAGATTGCCCAATGAGGCTGTAGAGTAGCCATCCTTGGAAATACTCAAAAGCCATCTGGACATGGTGCTGAGTAATGGGATCTAGGTGTCTTGTCTTTGAGCAGGGGGTTGGACCATATGACCTCCAGAAGTCCCTTCCAACCCCAGCCATTCTGTGATTCTGTGAACCATTTGTTTAGGCATCTTGGTCTCCTTTGTAAATCAATTAATTTAAATCAAATTAGTAGCAAAAAACCCCAACTTGTGTTATTGTGCAGCTAACTTTTCATTATTTTTCGGGGCGGGGGGAGGGGGGAAAGCAGAACAGCTGCAAAGGTCAAGCTTTCTGATTTTGCCATATTTTAGTGAATTAGTACCCCTGAGTGACCTTGATTGGCACTTTATGAGCATTAACAATCTTGATAGTCTTTACTAATTGACATGCTTCTCAACTCTGGGAATACTGGAGACCCATTTCTGCCTTTATTAATTTATATATTTATTATAGTGTAGTTTCCTACAGTGTAATGTAGGGAGAACATTCAAGAAGCTGTCCAGTGGGATCATCTTTTGAGAACAGATGATCACTGTTCTCAAAGCATTTTTCTCACTGAGGAAAGATTGCCCTGTGCTACACATTGGATTTTCTGGCTTCACTGAGGAAATGCTGCAGGGGAGGTGGGCGTGGGGAGAGAAGGGGTACCTTGCATTCATTTCAGAAAAGAAAACCTCAAACCAACAACCTTTGAAGATGTTTTGTTTTAATCGTTTCATGTGAATAAGGTTAGTTCAGTCTGTAATAACAGGCTGTCTTAACAACAAAAGGCTGAATCAACACCGAACATGATTGGAATTATACATGTCAATTATAATGAATCTCATTATGCAACATGAACGTCTAATTCTATTGTAAAGGTCTGGAGTCTTAAGGCTGATGTCAGTGCTGAACAATAACTACCCTCTACTCCACCTCATAGCCGTAAAGAATAAATATAAACCTAATCTCTGTAGCTTTTTAATATGCAAATTTCCCTGGGGTAAGGGAAAAGAGAGATTTCCTTTTTTTAATTAAAACCAGAAAACTGTCCTAGTCTTAAAGCAGTCCATCATGTTCATGCCTTCTTTAGCTTCAAGATTTTGCTTCCCACAGGAAAAACTGAAATGGTTGTTATTAGGTTCTCTCCTTGTATCAAAGTACAAGCCAAGAATGATAATTTCACATATTGTACCAGCCCAGCATTGTATTTATCAAAATAAAATACAAATTTATAGAACTATGGTGAATAGGCTCTAATTTCTAGCAAGAATGTTACAGTAATAAATGTGATTAGCAACACCTTTATGGAATTACAAGGTAGTAAGGGTGGTGCTCTGTGTTTTGTTACAATTTATTGTTTTCCCCCATTATTTATCACAAGTATTATGACACTTGTCTAGATTTGGCATTTATTTCACAACAATAAATCTGCAATAACTACAAAGATGAATTCTCCTTCGTGAACATGTGATGGGAGTGCTGCTTGAGTTCTTAAATACTGTTCAATAATTCACTGTTAAATAGAGGATAATTGCAGCTGGAAGCAGAAATGTAGGGGGCATTTCAATTTGCTGGAAAAAACAGTGTCACGACATTACATCACTCCAGTGGATGGAGTTATATCAGCAAATGATAGTTGAATAAAATTCAAGACTTGGCATTTTCAAATTGCCATGTAGCAGGTGTAGGCAAGCGCATTACATCTGCGTGCCTAGTAGTGAAACTGGTCAGGGGCCAAAGTATACCTTGCAGAATGCACTAGGCATGGCCAGTTACCTCATGTGTCACTGACTGTTTTTGACAGACATTATGAAAAGGTGCTGCAGTTGACAGCAAAGCTTATAGGCATGAATACCTCTACTACCATAGATAGGACTTTTCAATGCAAAACAGAGTCCAGGTCTGCATTGCAGTTCTGCATGAGAATTCATGTCTCAAGGCTATTTACAACCAGACTTCTAGTAAAATATCCATTTGTAGCTGCTGTAAACTGAGTTTTCAAACTTGTCATTTAAAGCAAAATTGAAAGAAGACATGTTGATACCAAAAGAGTTGATACGGAATTACTTTGCACTCACACCTTTCTCAAAGATCATAGTTATTTACTGTTCCTTTTAAAAGAGAGGAATTCATTTTCAGGATACTGAAAGAAATTCATAGTTCTTAGCCCTGGGACAGTTATTCAATTGAATATGCAATTAGAACAACATGCTGAATTTTCATTATTTATAATTTCTAGCAGAAAAGTATGATTCAGACAGGTTTAGCAGCCTGAGAAAAATAAGTTCCTAAAGCTGGTCATGCAATTTATTTTCCTTCCTGTTTCTGAAAACCAACTTTACATTTGTATGAGCACAATGCTGCTGTAACCATGAACAGCACAAGAAATAGCAGACCCAACTGGAGGAAGGATTAATGATAGTAATTTGACAAATGCACAAATACTCTCTTTTAGGTAAAGCACAGGTTATTTTTGTTATTATTGCTCTTATTGTTACCATTGCCTTCATTGCTGATTTTTTTCCTGAGCCAGAGGACGGGGACAATCCAAAATCCAGGCCATTTTCTCAAGGACTGTGATTCCCTTTCAACTGCTTGGGACGGTTGCTTACCACCAACTTTTTTTTGAGTTAGTTTTGTGTTGCTTTCTCCAACAAGAAAAGGATAGGGCAGGAAATGAGAGGAAAAAAAACCCAACCAACAACAACAAACCCCCAAAGAACAGCTGCTTGGCAGGGTCAGGTGATAGGGTGAAAGATCTTTTGTAAGAGGAAGAAAGGGGTGGGGGTGGGATTTTCCAGTGCCATAGGCACAACAGGAAAGCAGACAGCTGGAATTCATTGTGGGCATCTCCCAGTAAAAAGTGAGAGTGCCTGGGATTGTTGTGGAAAGGGTGATGAGGGAATAGGAGGAGTCTGGAGCATAGTGTTCTTTAGGTTCATTTTTCACCACCTCCTCACAACTATTTATGCATCGCTATGGTGTGTATAGAGAACTTCAATACTCGAGTGGACTTGGTTCACATAGGAAATTGCACAACAGTTGCAGAGTCACAAGTCAGCAGTACACTCACAACAGCAATATCTGGGGACTGGTAACTAGCAATGTATCTCGGGGTCAATACCAGGTCCAGTCCTGTTTAATATCTCCATCAATGATCTGGGTGATGGGACAGAACATACCCTCACCAAGTGTGCAGATTGCACAAGAAAAAGAGGAGTGGCCGATACATGAGAGTATCACGCTGCCATTGAGAAGGACCTTGTCAGGCTGGAGAAATGGGCTGTGGGTACCTCATGAAGTTCAGCATGTTTCCAAATGCAGTGACAGAGATTGGCATTGTCTCAAAGATCATGCAGTCATGACAACTCCCAAAAGCAGGAGGAGCATGGAAGAATACTGTGAAAGCAGTGGAAGTTCCTGCTGGTCCATGTCCCAGATATGTTCATGCTTAAAGGCAACAAAGTCCTGAGATTCCTTAGCTGGGATGACTTGAACTTTGCCTAAAGACTCGGGTCGGTTTGCCACTAAACAGCGTGACTGAATGACAAATTTGGGACCATGCTCTTGTGCAAATAATGATCTAGCCTGAGTATGGAGAATGGATTTCAGTGTTAGAAGGGTATGCTTGGGCTGTTTTTCTTTCCTGGCATTGGATTTCTGTGTGCTGAAAAAGAGCTAAAATAGTGATGTCTGCAATCTCTGGTATTACTATACTGTTATATTTTCCTTTGTAATATGGAAAAACTATTGTTAGCACACAGATCTGTAAGGAACTGTGATAGGTATCTGAAGACACATGCAATCTCCTGGAAAGAGTAGAAACTAGCTGTAAAAATATATATTTTATGTCAAATGAAAAAGGAAATAGTGATGTAAGCTATTATTATCAACCAATGAATGCTCATAATGTTAGCAGCAGATGTTAGGTACTGTGCATCCAGATCTTTGGTTGCTTTCCCAATGCCATCTTCTCCTAGGCAACAGGAGGCTGCAGGTTTCTCTTCTGTATAAGCAAACCAATGTATAAACCAGGTAAGTGACCACAGATTAGCCAGAGGATTCCGCAGGCAATACCTCATGCATGGGGACTCTCTCCCAAGTCCAGACTCCCAAGGTTCATGGTTTCCTGCACACAAGTTGTAAAAAACAAGGCACAGGCATAATGGGAGCTGCAGTGACAAAGAGTGAACAAGGGATAGACTGTAATCAGGCACCAGTGCAGACGATTCCCTTTGACTGAAAAAGTCATCAGACTTTTGCATAAAATAAACATGCAATGCCTGTAAAAAGCAGGACACGCCAGTAAGTAGGGAGTCCCATACTTTGGAGATCTATGTACCCATGCTTGTTCTGACACAGATCACCTCTGTGACCTCTGGTGTGTGATTTAAGGCCAAAACCCTCCAAGTTTTTTATACACTTTACCTTCACTGAACTTCAGGTCTGGCAAGATCATCAGGTAAACAGCTGGTATTTTGGAAGCCTGGCAGCTTGCATGTGTATTCTTAGGTCTAATAAAAGTCTTGGCCAATCAGTAGGGAAGCAGAGTGTGTCTGCAACTGTCTACAGAGGCAGCACTTTAATAGAGAGCTGGGTGCCGGTTTGAATAGGAGGGATGGGTGGGGATGGATGGTGAAGCACCTCAGCTGCATTCCACCCCCAGGAGTGCAGAACCCAGTGTGGGCAGTGGCAATGGGGAGGAGAGGAGGGAATGAAAAGTGGTTAGAGCACACTTGCTTCCTTCTCCAAGAAGGGTATCTTTGAAGATGACAGAGCACTGGAACAGGATGCGCAGAGAGGTTGTGGAGTCTCCTCTGGAAACTTAAAAAACCCACTTGGATTCATCCTGTGCAACTTGAAGTGGATGTACCTGCATTAACAGGGTGGTTGAACTAGATATTCTGCAGAGGTCCTTTCCAACCCCTCCCATTCTGTGATTCTGTGATTCAGTGAATGCCTAGCTCATAATAAACTTTAAAATACTGTCCACATGAGGATGAGAAATTAATTTGTCTTCCTGAATATGCTCTTAATTTATACTGAGCTAACTAGGTTTATTGGTCACATTTTCCTGTCAGATGTGATACATTGCATTGCTATTCAGGAAAACCTATTACTTCTATTACTTACTATATATATATATAAATACACACCACTGGACTCTTCAATGTGCAGTGATATTTTTCAATTTAATAAACAGCAACACAAGAATTATCTACTCTTTGAGTTTTAATCTGTGAAATGCAGTTGGCAGAAGTGCTTAGCACAGGATTTTATTTTTAGTTTTATAGATATTTGATTATAGGCAAATGAAGACCACGTGGTATATCAAGGATACATGTGTGGTAACTATGGATATGAACAATTTTAGTTCAGGAATTTGGTTTAGTTCAATCTTTGTTTACACAAAATTGTAGCTTCAGCATTCTGATTAGACAAAACATCTGCGTGACGAAGTTCCTGGTGTCCACTTTATATAAATGGAACAAAGTGTAGGTGATTAACAAATAGTAATTACGAAGACTCTGAGCTGAGACATTGGATGCAGCCCTGTAACAAAGCAGAGTTTAGGGCACGGTCTGTGTTACCTTTTTTATTGAGCAAATCATTGAGTTCTATCTCACCTTTGGGTCTCGCTTTTCAGAAATTAGGGGATATATTTTGACAAATATTTTTAAGAAACACACCCCTTGTAAAATGAATTTGCTCTCACAGCAACAGTCACAACATAGCTGTAAAACTGCAGAGAACATTCCTGGAGAAACAGAATAGTGGATAAGTAAAATGCCCTTCCATAAGGGTAAAATACAAATGTATTCATCCAGTATGTAAATAATTGCTATTACTTGACAGCTGTGCTGTCCATGTTTTCTCAAAGGTACTACTCAAATCAGCAATTATTTTAAAATTAAGAATATAATAATTCTGATTCCCTCCCCAAACAATTGTTGTGTTAGATAACAGTTTACTAGCAAATAGTACAGAACAATATATGAAAGTTAAAAAAAAAAAAAGAAAAAAAAGGCATTTCTTCAGAGCTGGTGTGTGAACACAAAGCTATTGAATGATGATTTATGCCTGGAATAATCATTGCAATGAGCCCCTTTGGAGTGTGCAGCTGGAATTAGAATTCCTGAGGAGGAATCATAAGTGAAGGGCTGCAGTAAGGTCTGTCTTTTTTTCCCTTCCCTTTTTTCCTAAGAAATAAAAAAATCCCATCTCTCCCTGTCTGGACAGAATGGTACTGTCCCAGACAGAAAGGTCCCCATAGGCCAAGCTATTCATGTAGCACCAGGCGGCTGGGAGTACCAAGCTATAGCAGGGATAGGGAGCAAAACCAGGGAAACAACTGTAATGCTCTCATGACAATTAGCATGATACAGATTGGTTTTGCTTGCTGGTCATGAAGAAAGAAAGAGAGAAAGGGAGGAAGAGAGAAAAAATTGAGAAAGAGACAAAAGGGAAAGAAAGAAAAGACAAGGGGAAAAAATAGGGAAATATTAATAGGGCAATAAGGCAATATTTCAAGGCTTCAGAATGAAGTATGAGTAAAAAAAAAAAGAGGCAGCAAATCAGGCTCTTTCCCAAATTATTTTTTAAAGTGATACAAGTATGGTTTATTATTTTGCTTTAGACAATATTCAAAATTGTTTGCTAAATAAACGTGTGAATAAATTCAGTGAGTGTGTGCAAGGTTCCCTGTCTAACTGTTCCTGAGTAGACTTTGGTAACTATTTCTCCATATCGTTTATGAAGACCACAACTGCACACATCCTTCTTTGATCTAAGGATTCTTTTCAATTGATTTAGAAATCTCTGTAAAGGAGGACAGCATCAAAGAGAGCAGGTGTAAGTGAATTCACTGAACATTCTTCAGTGTGTCAGTAATAAAAACATTTCTTCAGGATATCATTGCAGGGTGATGTATGGGGCTTTATGCACATCACTGCTAGTAAAACCAGCAGGAATAATCAATGTATATATCTGCATGCTGGAAGGGAATGGGAATTGCTAGTAATCACTCTTGCATCCTGTCCCCTGAAAAAGCATATCAGTTTTTCAACAAAGGAAAGAGATTTTTAACCATCATGAAAAATCATGTATAGAAAAGTGCCTCCTTAATTCTAATTTGGATTACTTTAGTAGTATTCCAGTCTGGAAAACAGTCATCATTCTCCTGTTTCTCCCCACCCCTCTCACACTCTGCTACTCATGATTTTCCTGCCACACAGACATCTTAACTGTGTTCTCTCCTTTATTATTTTATTCTGCATTTTATAAAGCACTACATTTTCACTTTTGGTTAATGTAAACAAAGAGATTAGTTTAAATTTCCTGTGATCAACAGGAGCTTAAAACATCCTTATGATAGGTTTCTTAGCCTTTAAAAGCTTTCACCTTTTATAATCCTTAAGACTCACTAAGCATTATGACTCTACATATACAATCACAATAAAAGCTTTGCAGAAAGAAGAGTACCAAAATGCTTGGCAAATCAAATCAACCTAAGGAAATAATCCTACTAAATAATACATATGCTAAATACATGCATGCACATTTATATGCATTCATTCATATAGAGATGCATTTATATGTGTATATATGTAAGTTATGCATAAAGGCTTTTCATTTTTCATGATTGATACCTTAAACCACTGTTGGCAATCTTGGATAACCCAATGATACTTGGCAACTCTCTGAATTTCACCTTTCATGACATTTCAGATTGCATCTCCTACTTTGTACAGTTTCATTGTCCAATGTGGAGTGAATAGATCCAACTGATCTGATTATCTCAACATTTCATAGAATCATAGAATCAATATGTTTGGAAGAGACCGCAAGGATCATCAAATCCAACCTGTCACCCAAGACCTCATGACTACTAAACCATGGTACCAAGTGCCATGTCCAATCCCATTTTGAATGCCTCCAGGGACAGTGACTCCACCACCTCCCTGGGCAGCACATTCCAATGGCTAACAACTCTCTCTGTGAAGAACTTTCTCCTCACCTCAAGCCTAAACCTCCCCTGGTGCAGCTTGAGACTATGTCCTCTTGTTCTGGTGCTGGTTGCCTGGGAGAAGAGGCCAACCCCCTCCTGGGTACAACCACCTTTCAGGTAGTTGTAGACAGCGATAAGGTCTCCCCTGAAATTTTCCCCAGCTAAGGCCTGGCCTTCATCATCTTAGGTAGGGAGGCAAAATACGAAGTCTTTTTGGAAAAAATTAGAGTGATGCTGAGAAGCCAAATGTGTTAGTGTAGCACAGTGTTATGCCACATAAGGGCAGGTTTGCACAGTTAAAGTGACAGGACCAGCTGGCATACTCAGGATGGATCTGCAGCTTCTCTTAACCCTGCACCAAGATTGCTCTGCTGGCAAGAAAACTTCTGGAAGTAATTGTCTGGCTCAGAGGGTCATGGCTAATAGTCTGTGCTCTGCCCTGGAGGATGCAACAAAGTAGTTATGGAGGGACCTATCCTTGTACCTGTGCTGCTTAATATCATTATCAGTGGACTTATGCAGATGATAAGGGGTATGAACAGATTACATGAAAATGAGGGGACCATTCAATATGTCCCATGGTAGGGCTGTCATCCAGACGGACCTAGACAGACTGGAAGGTTAGACAAACAGGGACCTTGTGCAATCCAGAAAGGGCAAGTTGTACACCTGGGAAGGAAGTCTCTTGAAACAACGAAGGCTGGGGTGGAGACACTGAGGAGTAACTCTGGAGAAAGAGCCCCAGGGGCTCAGGGAGAGAGAGAGCCTAGGGAAGACTCCATTACACCTGCCAGGTACCTGCACATACCGTTTGTCCTGCCACAGAACTGGAAATAATGACTGGATGTTTACCTGCATCTGGGATTGGGAATAATAACTGGATATTTCCCTGCAGTTTTTTTTTAACTTTATGAATGTAAATGCAAATAAGAAGGAAGATCATAGACCTCCTGTCATTCTGAAGTCTTTGAAGAGTATTTAAACTATCACTTTGTTTGTCTCCACCTCATAAGCAAAATAGGTTGTTCTGTAACTTGTTGTAAGTTAGCATTTAATCAACTTATGATTTCACCTCTTATTTTTTTCCCCACAGTTTAATGTCTAATTTAAAGTCATTCATAAAAATTTAAAAAAAGAGAGACTAGGCTGAAAACTGACCAGCAAAAGAGAAGCAATTCTGCTCATTAATATTTTCACCCTACGTTCTGTGATGTCTCAGATGGTTTTTAATTCATTTCATGCATACATATTTTATGAAGCACTAATTTTTAATGAGAATATTGTGTAATACTAAGTCGGACTAAGTCAAACTCCCAAGAAACCCAAGCAAAACTATATTATGCCCATTCAGTTATTTGTACTAGCTAAACTCTCAATGAATAATACCTCGTTAGTAACGGTCATATCATGCGGTAATGAATAGCACATATACTACATCAGACTTTTAATTTTAGGATACATGTTTTCCCCAAAACCATCCACATGCAAATAATGGATTTTTTCTTTCTTCACAACATCTACTCTTGATACTTGAAGCCAAATCCCTCCCTGCCCTGTAAGCTTGATGGATGGGTAACTTAACTGAGGATATAAATGTTTTTGAGCTATAGGATTTCCATGCCAGCCTCCTACCACCTCCACTCCCAGTATGTATTTCTGCAGAAGAACATTTTCCTCTATCATAACCTCTTGTAGGAAATTAAGTCAATTAGACTAGCACAAAGAGATGGGTTAGATGTTAAGCTTGTGCAGGAAATATTTTGATATGGTTCCTCTCTTCCAAATTACCTCTCATCTTCCTTTTTTCTTTTCATCCTCCTCCAAGCAATATGATACACAATAGATGAAATAGAAGAGTAGGTTCTTTGTGACTCAGAACCTCCCTAAAAGAAAAGGGAAAATGTCTGTTTTAACCTGCTGTGGGGATATATTGACTCAGCACAACCTCATGCCACTTCTCACTTCTTCCCTGGCCTGTGGTCCTTATCCAGCCACTCCTCCACTCCTTCCATACTGGGCTGAGTTAGAAGCTGTCAGTCAGTACTGCATTTTCTAATAAGAAGGTTTGTGGCACAGCCTCCAGTGACCGAAATTGGTTCATATTTACTCATGCTATATGTAACATGCCTGCAAATGAATCTGAAAGACAATTTCTCATAGCCAGTCTGATTAAATATGGGCATTTTCAGGGCAGACTCATCCATCTTCCATGGAGACCTGATTGCTGTAAAAACCACTGACAACTGTGGGATGCAAAATATATTAAGAGAGCTTTCTATTGTAACCAAATCACATTCCTTTAGCTGGAAATATAGACTTCAATATTTACATATTATAACAGCCAAAAGTACACAGGCATGTTTTCCCATCTGAAAATATCTCCTTGGGGAAATGGTAAAATGTAGGTTAAATTCAGAATTTTACATGCCTTTTTTTTTATTAATGGTGAAGTGTAAAAAAATCTTTAAAAAAAAGGACAAATTTGACAAAGTATTTGTTATGCACTTTCCACTGTCCAACTTGTGACACCAGGGATGGCTTCAACAATTGTTTTATTTACTAGTATACCACTGATTGCCAGAGGCACAATTATCTAGTTTGACAACTTCAGAAAGGGTGGTGTGACAAAGACTAAATGTCTTGCAACTTGGATGCCTCTCCAAAGATATAATAATTTAGCACAGATTATTCTGTGCTACTTGTATTGGATCTAATTACAGTTGGAGGCAATGTGATGTCTGTAATTCCTGAAAAGTCATGTTCTCTTCCTTCCTTCAGATTCTGGAGCAGGTTGATCAGAGACTCTTGTCCTGTGGCTATTTAATGAAATCTCTTGCTGTTGTGGTCTCAGTCCATTCAGCATTAAAAAATTGCTACAGAATTTGCTTTTAGAGTAAAGTAACACCAATTGCTTGAAAAATTGCTGCTCTGATTTCATTTGAAGACTCCTATCAGCACAGAAACAACCATAGCTTAATCACAGTTTTATTTGAAAATGAAGGGCACATATTTACTTTGATTATATTTTCAAGTTCCTGAAGGCCAGATCCTGTCCCCACTGGTGTCTGTGTAAAACTCCCATTAACTTCAATGGCAACAGAAGCAGCCACTTAGTTTGCATAATCTGCAGAACGTAAATATTTTATCACTTGTTATCTGTGATATTTAAGTAGCTAATAAAAATGTGCATGTAAAACTGGTTCATATTCAAGTTGGTAAAAAAATGACTTTCAAATAGGACAAAATATAGGACAGAAAACATTCTGTAAATGAATATCTGTTAAATAAAGCATTTTTTTTTTTTTCCTACCCCATAGTAGAGCACATGTTTTTTAATAATGTCACAGAAATGAAGGTAAGAACACTCAAAACAAATAAAATGTACTTACTATGGAGATAAAATGACACATGACTTCAAGTCCTGAATTCTTCCATTGCAAAAGAGGCATATATATTTATACAAGGAGAAGTTAAACTGACAAACTATTCTACTTGAGCTTATTTCTGCAAAGCCATCTCAACCCAACCCATCTGCTAATATGTTATTTATCCATTAAAGAATGTTGCTGTAATTACAATATCTATTGCACAAAGTCTGGTAATATGAGAGTAGAGGAAGAATGCAGAACAAACAAGATTCCATACCTCTAATGCTTAGATATATTAACTTGTATATGAAAGTTAAAAACATGTAGTTAAAAACCTCATTACTACCAGCTCTGTTTTGAATTAAAGTCGTAGAACAGTCCTTTGTATTCAGTGGACCTGTTCTCTTGTACATCTGGTATTACAGGAGGCAACCTCTATGACTCAAACAAAAGACTTCAGTATAAGTGTTTAACTAAAAATTTCATATATCATGCATTTTCTGCATTTATTGATTACTTAATGTGCATAAAGCAAAAAATGACAATAAAATCATTCTTCTCTAATATTTCATTTATAATTCTTTTGTCTTAGTTAGATTTATGAGATTTATCTTGTAGTACTTACTGATCTTGTCAGGGAAGACTGTAAACCTAGTGAAAGAGAAATACAAACCCCTTTTATTTAAAGATGGTTAAAAAATAATAATAATATGCAAGTATTGATGTATTTTTAATGATTCTCAATCACCCAAATGATTGTCTGTGAATCTGGCAACATACCTCATATGAACTGAATATACTCATTGTTTCACGCTGACACTCAGGAATTGCAACCTGTATTGTTTACTTGATCTTAGTCAGGGTTGGAAGGGACCACAAGAATCATCTAGTTCCAACCCCCCTGCCATGGGCAGGGACACCCCACACTAGAGCCAGCCAGAGGCTCATCCAGCCTGGTCTTAAACACCTCCAGGGATAGGGGCCTCAACCGCCTCCCTGGACAACTCATTCCAGGGCTTCACCACTCTCATGGGGAAGAACTTCCTCCTCTCATCCAGCCTGAATCTCCCCACCTCCAGCTTCATTCCATTCCCCCTAGTCCCACCACTACCTGGTATCCTGAGAAGTCCCTCCCCAGCCTTCTTGTAGGCCCCCTTCAGATACTGGAAGGCCACAATGAGGTCACCTCTGAGCCTTCTCTTCTCCAGACTGAACAGCCCCAACTCCTTCAGTCTGTCCTCATAGGATAGGTGCTCCAGCCCTCTGATCATCCTTGTGGCCCTTCTCTGGACACATTCCAGCATGTCCATATCCCTTGACCTCCTGGCCACACTTCTCCTGATGCAGCCCAGGATCTGATTGGCTTTCCGGGCTACAAGTGCACATTGAGAGCTCACGTTGAGCTTCTCATCCTCCAGCACCCCCAAGTCTCTCTCCTCTGGGCTGCTCTCCAGCCAGTCCCTGCCCAGCCTGGATTTGTGCCTGGGATTGCCTCGACCCAGATGCAGGACCCTGCACTTGGTCTTGTTGAAGCTCATGAGGTTGGCTTGTGCCCACCTCTCCAGCTTGTCAAGGTCCCTCTGGATGGCATCCCTTCCTTCTACCGTGTCTGCTGCACCATACAGCTTGGTGTCATCAGCAAACTTGCTGAGGGTGCACTCAATGCCACTGTCTATGTCACTGACAAAGATGTCGAACAAGACTGGTCCCAGGATTGATCCACTTGTCACTGGCCTCCACTGGGACATGGAGCCATTGACAGCCACTCTTTGGGTGTGGCCATCAAGCCAGTTCTTCATCCATCTAGTGGCCCATCCATCAAACCCATGTGTCACCAGTTTGGAGACCAGGATGTGGTGCGAGACAGTGTCGAAGGCTTTGCTCAGGTCCAGGTAAATGACATCAGTTGCTCGCCCCTCATCTGTTAATGTTGTCATCTGTTCATAGAAGGCCACCAGGTTTGTCAGGCAGGATTTTCCCTTGGCGAAGCCATGCTGACTGTTCCAAATCACCCCTTCGCTATTCTTCTGAGTCAGTAGTGCCTCCAGGAGGATCTGCTCCATGATCTTTCCGGGCACAGAGGTGAGACTGACTGGCCTGTAGCTCCCTGGTTCCTCCTTCTTACCCTTTTTTGAAAATGGGAGCAATGTTTCCCCTTTTCCAGTCTGTGGGGACTTCCTCAGACTGCCATGGCTTTTGGAATAGAATAGAGAGGGGTTTGGCAACCTCATCTGCCAGTTCTCTCAGCACCCATGGGTGTATCCCGTCGGGTCCCATGGACTTAAACACTTTCAGGTTCTTCAGGTGATCACGAACCTGAGCTTCACTTACGATGGGCAGTTCTTCCTCCCCGTCCTTGCCATTATCTTCCATGACTCCAGGAGTGTGGCTGGAGGCCCTTGCAGTGAAGACTGAGGTAAAGAAGTTATTGAAAACCTCAGCCTTTTCCACATCACTTGTGACCATTTCACTAGTTTCCTTTCTGAGGGGGCCCACACCTTCCCTAGTCTTGCTCTTGCCATTAATATACCTGTAGAAATTCTTAGTGTTCCCTTTTAACCCCCTGGCTAGATTCAGTTCAAACTCTGCTTTGGCTTTCCTAACCAGTTCTCTTGCTGCTTGGGCAACTTCCTTATATACCCCTGTTCTAGCTGTCCTTTCCTCCACTTCCTGTAGAGTTTCTTTTTAAGTGATAGTGTGTCCAGCAGCTCCTTGTTCATCCAGGCAGGCCTCCTAGCATTCTTTCCTGCTTTTCTCTTTGTTGGTACACATTGCTCCTGGACACAGAGGAGGTGGTCCTTGAATACTGACCAGCTGTCCTGGGTCCCTCTTCCCTCTAGGGCTTTGTTCCATGACACTTTGGCTAGCAGATCCCTGAAGTGATCAAAGTCTGCATGCCTAAAGTCTAGTTGTTTTCAGCTCTGGTGCCTTGTAAACCAAGCCATGATTGTAGAACCCAAAGCCCTGTCGATGGCACCAGCCCCAGAGCCATGAATTGACCTGTTGGCTCTTCCTCAATGTTCCCTCATCCATCGCTGACATTAGAGGGATAGCAGAGAACACAACTTGAGATCCTGATCTCTTTAGCAGTTGCCCTAAGGTTCTGAAGTCACTTTTAATTGATTGTGAGCCTCTCATTGTTGCATCATCACTACCCAGCTGAAAGACCAGAAGTGGGTAGTAGTCTGAAGGACTCATGAGGTTGGGAATTTTACCTACAATGTCCTTTACTGGGGCACCAGGGAGGCAGCACACCTCTCTATGAAATGGGTTTGGTCTGCATATTGGGCCCTCTGCTCCCTTCAGTAGGGAGTCTCCTGTAACGATGACCCTACGAGGTTTCTTTTCTGGATTAGTTTTGATGGCTGGCCTGAGGCAACCTGTCATTGGTGCAGCTTCTGACCTTCTTGAGTCCTCATCCTTACCCATGACCTGTTCCTCCTGTAGAGCCTCATACCTATTCTGTAAGTGCACTATAGGCAGCGTGCTGCTCAAAGTAACACTCTTGCTCCATTTGCATTTGTTCCGTTGGGCAGAGACCTGTTCCCATTGGCCCTGCTCATGTGGGTTACTACAGGGAGGCTGAGAGGCTTGCCGATGAGAGGGTATCAAACTCCCTGTTCCACTAAGAGTTACCCCCTGTTCTGGTTTTGTAGAGGTTAGATTTTGGAAATAGTCAATTTTCCTTTCGCTGTCTCTTATAGTTCTTAGCCTTTCCACCTCTTTTAGTTCGGCCACCATGTTCATCAGATCCCTGATCTGCTCACACCTAACACAGTTGTTCCTTCCATCCTCCCTATCATGTGCCAGGCGCCAGCACTCACTGCAGCCACCTGCCTGAACATCTGCATGCTTGTTTGTGGTCTCTGTTTGGGTGCCCACTGTTCTTCTACTAGCCTTTGTTCCAGTAGTAACCATCTTTCAGTAACCACCCTCTCCACCATGGCTTTTTTCCTTTTTTTCCCATCAGTGAGCAGGCCTGGCTGAGCACCCAGAGCTGAGCACCCAGAGCTGAGCACCCAGAGCTTTGCTGCTCACCGCTGCCTCCTCTCTCTGCAGCCACGTGCTGGGGTCTGTTTGGTTTGCGTGGTTTCCGCGGCAACCCCTCCCCCTGCTAGTCACTGCGCTCAGGCACGTAGGCAACCCGAGCCTGCTGTCCCTGCTCCCCTCTTCAGGAGGTCCTGAGCTTCCAACCCCTTATCACCTGAAAAGAAAGGAAAGCAAAGCCAAAAGCAAGCTCCCAGTGCTGAGCTGGTCGCCGCTGCCTCCTCTCTCTGCAGCCACGTGCTTAGTAGCTCTTTATCTGCTTTGTATAAAATATTACCTTCAAGTCTCATATTTTCCCAGATCAGCACAGTTTCATTATCATCACAGTTTCTGCATATTCTCATTTGCTTCCTTTTCTTGATCTCCTTTCAGTACTATCTGAAGTGGGACTCAACTACAATAAAGTGCCCCTCCACAGGTGGCTTTTAAGTCTCATTTCTGAGACTGAAGAAACTCTGACCCCTGGTCATCTCTGAAACATCTTCCTATGCTCAGTACCTCTTATATCTGTTTCTCACAGAAATGCACCCTGCTGTGGATAGCTATAAAACCTACCTGTGAGTGATGTGCATTAAACCTCCTTTTCTACTTAAGAGGGTCTGTTTGGGAGAAGAGAAGGGATTCACTTCTACCGAAACAGATTGCCAGACAGCAGTAATTCATCATTATCTAACAAAGACCACATTCTGATGAGAATCATAGTTAGAAAAACATGGGAAGTGCCCAATTAGAAATATTTAGTAGGGGTCTGGAAAGCCTACTCTGGGATAGCTGATGGCAAGTGGAGAAGTACAAACTACTCAGAAAGGTAGATCTGTGCCAGCCACCATGTAGCGGATAGGCATGGACAAAGAGACACTGGGTCAAAGAAAGTGAACAAAAATTAACGGGAAACATAATAGGAATTTATGTGCCTGACAGGAGGTTGAAATCTTGGTTTTCACTCAAAGCAATGTATCATACCAAAATGCACACTGCAGAAAGGATTGCAATCCAGCCTCTTACTTAGATCCCATCTTCCATCCCAGAGACTCTGGTACAGACTGGTTGCCTGTCCAACCACACACAGGTTCTCGTTCTTTTCTTGATACCACGTATTGCAAGTAACAGTGGAACTGCTGTGCCAGGTAACTCCTGTTTCATTCTCCTAGGAGGAACATTGGCAAATAACACTGACATTGCTGGACTACAGTGTGACCCAGTTTATCTCCAGTCTCCTTCCTTCAGTCTTCTTACTGTAACAATGCAATAGCTGAGGAACTGGTGTTACCTTCTATGCTCAACTATATCCACAACTCCAGTACTGGAGCATATTTTCTGGCTCTCAATACTACAGTGATTCTGGTGCACTACTAATAGTGTTAGAAAGTAGTCTCACAGGTCTCCCTTCCCTTCAGCTCAAGAAACATTTAATGATATTGTTCAACAAGCTTGATCCAGGGAAATTAAGCTTGCATTACAGCAAATGGGCAGAAAAAAGGGAAAGCTAATGCTTGAAAGCTTCCTGAAGTCAGGAAAGGTTATTTTACTTCCATTTCTCTAAAAGAGATAGAATAGAAAAAAGTTTTCTAATCTCTAAGCAAGTAGTTTTCCATTCAGTTGCAGTCATTAGTTTCCTGTAGTCCATTAAAGTCCTTTGTTTATTTACATGAATCAAGTAAAAATAAACAATTATTTAAATACTGACCTATGGATAGACCAGAGCTTGACATCATTCTGTGAATGAAGTGATCGTATCAACACTCTCCCTGATAACTGCTTATTTCCAAAATAGATCTATTTAATTTCAAATACATCTATTACTTAAATATAGAAAAACTCATCCTTTAATGGTTGGATCCATAAGGAGACTACTTAGAGATTTTCATTGGATGGTCTCCTCTCTTTTCCGTGTAACCAAGCATTGCTGCTGGCATTCATGCTGTGTTCGCATCAGCAACCTGATGCTAACTGTCCCCTCTGAGTCAGAACCTGCTGCAGAGGTATAAAGTTTTGCTCCTATCCTGCAATGGTCAGTGGCTGGGTTGTTTTCTGTCTCTTCAGATGCTGTAATCAGCTCACTGGGATCTGTTTCTACCTTGATCTCATTGTGAATTTATCTGTATCTAAAACAGTTCACTACACAACATTATTGCTGTGGGTGTGTTAAACATCTACACTGCACTGCAGTTCTCCTTGTGAGGATACTGAAAACTGGAGAAAGCAGTTGATACTGGGCTTTTGTTTAAGAGACATCCCTATCCTCTCTTGCCTTCGTGGGCTACAAATCTCTGACTTTTCTGGCAAATATTTTTTCATGAGATTAAAATTGCTGTTGTTTTTTGAGTCATTGTGTTATGAAAGCACTGCAATTTAGTGGACTTTGCTGTTGCCATGAAAGCGTGGGAATCACAGGAAGATCAGAACAAAGGCGGATTTAGAATAGACTGAGGATATAAAGATCTGTTAAAGACCTTCTCTCTCTTTTTTTCTTCTGAGTGAAAAAATCAATAAAGTGTTATAAGCCAGGTAGCATGAAATGTACAACTTCTAGACCTTATGCATAAAGTGACCTAGACCTATTCTGCAATTTCCTATCATTAATTTATTATGTACCTCTCCCAACCATATCACTACAAACCACAATGAAAAACAGAATTTAAGAGCTGGATATATTTCCTTTCTTCCACAGAAGCAGACAAAGCATGGAGTAAAAAAACGTGTTATTATTTACAACAAAAGGAGAAATATTTTGTTTTCACTGTTCATAGCCTGACTAAATAATGATTTACTATCTAGAAGCTTCTGCAGAATGCTTTTAGGAATCATATGACTCTGAACTTTCTGAAAATATTACTGCCTGTACTTTTCTACCTTGAGCCTCACAGAGCTTTCTGGGATATTTTCATGAACGTATGAACATAATGAAAACAGGATAAAGGCAATGTGAAAAGAGTTTTCTAGCCACATTTAGTTCTGCAAGAACTAAATACATCACACTGTCAGTCATTGATCAGGTTAGTATAAAAACTGTAATCAGAGGAAGATAATATCTTCCTCTTCTGCTGGCCAGGTGACACAGAAGTTAACTGTGGACAATCAGTTGAGTTTGAAGTAGCTCAATGTTCCATGTTGGTTATAATAAAGAGGCCATGAATGAACATATTTGAATGAAAAAAGGTGGGAAATTCTGTTTCATAGAATAGTTTAAGTTGGAAGGGACCTTAAAGATCATTTAGTTCCAACCCTGCTGTGATGGGCAGGGACACTTTCCACTAGATCAGGCTGCTGAAAGCCCCATCCAGCCTGGCCTTGATCATGTCCAGGGATGAGACAGTCACAACTTCTTCAGGCAATCTCTTGCAATATTTCACCGTGGTCATTGTAAAATAAATCTTCCTTACATCCAATCTAAATCTGCCCACTTTCACTTTGAAACCTTTACCCCTCATCCTGTCATTAAGGTCCTTGATAAAGAGTCCCTTTCCATCTTTCCACAGGCCCCTTCTACTACTAGAATGCTGGCATAAAGTCTCCCCTGGAGCCTTCTGTTCTCGAGCATGAACAACCCCAACTCTCTCTGTTCTCATGCGAGAGGTGCTCTAGCCATCTAAGCATTTTTGTGGCCCTCTGAATTCACTCCAACAGGTCCACATCTTTCTTATACCAGAGACCACAGAGCTAGATGCAGCACTCCAGGTGGGGTCTCACCAGAGTGGAGTAGAGGGGCATAATCACTTCCTTTGACCTGCTGGAGGACAGGACACAACTGGCTTTCTGCACTTCAAGTGCATATTTCTGGCTCATGTCCAGCTTTTCATGCACAAATACCCCCAAGTCCTTCTCCATATGGCTTCTTTCAATCCACTCATCATGTACCTTGTATTCACATTTGGGATCCTCTGAACCCAGGTGCAGGACCTTGCACTTGGCCTTGTCAAAATTCATGAGGTTCATACAGTTTCTTATACTTCTGTTTTCTATGCTGTCTAAAACTCATTTAATGCCCAGTCTGCAGTTCAGTCTATTCATTTCCAGGGCTGATTGAGCCCTGTGAATGACTGTCCTGTCAGTGACATATCTATTGTGAGCCAGGTTTAGTCAGCAATGTATGTTTCAACCTGAGTAGTCCTGCAGGTGATTGCAACCATCGGAAGGTACCACCTTTTGCACCTATTACTTGAACACAGGACAAAAACCAAGTGGAGACAAGGATTTAAATTTATTTCATTCACAGTCGAGTTCCCTAGTTACTGGGACAAGGACTTCAATGCTTTTCCTTTTCAGTGTTAAACCTGCTAAAACAGTGACCAAGCTTAAAGAGAAGAGGTAAAAATAGTATTTATCCGGTACACGATCTTCATCAACATTAGAGGCTGATGGCTAATAAAGGGCTGGCCCACCCTCTTGAGCTTGCACAGGTGGTCCTAGGGATGTGCCCATGCCTTGGACACTAGCATTCTCTGTCAGTTTCCCCCTCTCCCTTTTGACAGATGTGAATCTAGGCAATTCTGTTGAGGCAGATTAGATGCTTCTTCAACCTCCCTTCCAACACACACCCTCTCCCAGGAGCATCTGCCCTAGATTAGGCAATACCTAAATGAGGTTACCTGAATTATCACCCTGTTCAGGTTATTCTGCTAAATACACCATCATGATCTTACAACAGCTCCAGTTCTATTTGAATATCAAAAAGCCTCAACACTACTGTGCCTGAGGGTGACAGAAGCCAGTATTTATCAAACTCAAGTTTCTATTTTTAAGCATGAGCACTAGAAGTATTTGGTCTTTATTCTATAGCATTTTATTTTTTTCACCAAACTGAACAAGCAGGTACTATAAAACACAGAGAAATATATTTTTATATCAAGAGCAACTACTTCCCAGAACAAGTTTTCAAAAGTAATGCAAAATCACTATTAAAGAGCATGCCCCCAAATAGTTGCCTATTATTGTGCCTCTGTGCTCTGCAGATGGGAGGCTGACAGGGAGTTTCCCCCTGCATGGGTACAGGAGTGTCTCATATGAAGGAGCTCAGAGCAATATGAACTACAGCCAACATTGAATCTGTGCTCCACAAACATCCATCACTTCTTAAAATCCCCAAGTCTGCTTGGACAGTTGCCCTAGATTTCAAGGGGAGCAGGATCTTTCTCTCTGAGACATTTGAGAGCTGCTCTGCATCTCCCATACAAATTGAGCACATTCACACTGGGAGCCCCAGTTACTCCCCATTCACTGCCAGCTAAGTTGTTTCTGGGTCAAGGTCTTAGGCTGTAGTTTCAAAGTCCTGGTCTGGAGTATGGAAGGGACAGACTCAAGACTTTCTAAATGTTTTTAGATTTCCCTCCTTGGTCAAAATCTGCAGGAGTTTTGTCCCTCAAATCAGCCTTCTGCAGTATAGGGCCCACACTACTTACACTTTCATGCCAGCAGATGAATGTCAAAAACTAGCTTTCATCAAAGCTAACCACATGCAAAAGCAGGACTGCTTTGGCTGACTGGAAACAACAGGTATAAATAACCTTCCGTGCCCTAAAAAGTAAGAGCCTTGAAAGGCTCCTTGGGTTGTTTTCTGTGCATCAACCTATGAGCTCGGGGTGTTTTAATGCTCTGTTGATGCCACAGGAGCGGATAGAAGCAGGGACAGATTACACCAAGAAGGAGGTAAACAAGTTGTTTACAACTCAGCAGGGCTGCAGTGTTATCCTCCTTACATCGTCTGAAAGGCAATGAGAGCATCAGACACTGGGCTGCTGATGGGAAAAGATCCCCGGAGCTGCCAAGCTCTGGCTCCAGAAATGTCTGTGGGGCTTCAATAACAGGAAATCACGTGTGCTGTCATTATCAGCTGCTGAGCAAGACAGATGCACCCAGATCAATATCAGTGTCCGATATCAAAGAGCTATTGTGACAGGACACAGCGTTTTGAACTAAAGAGAACAACAAAACTATTCCAAATGATTAGGGTTGGCAAAAATCCCCTGACTTTCTCTTTTCTGTTTTTCTTTCTGAGGCAGTGGATTCATCACGATTAAAGGAACCGAAAGTCCTCCCTGCACAAAGTAACTTTGATCATTATTGATCTAATCAAAATCTGTTTGCTTAAGGTTGCAGTGGGAAAGGGCTGCAAATCAGCAATCTTCCTGGTCTCTTGTAATAGTAAAGGGTAGTGTTCACTCAGCTTGGGAATCATCATGTCCTTCAGCACAGCTTCCCTTACTATGCCATGCTTTATGCTGTCTGAAAATACAATTTAGGAACAAAGCAAAACAACCACAGGGCCCTTGTTCCAAGCCATACTTGGGGAGTGGAGAGGTTCTGCATACAGACAAGTGTCTTCCCTGCAATAATGTTAGAGCTGTGGGGTCTGATCACAGTACTGTTACAGGACACCGCTGATTTCTGCAGTGGGCTTTCTTTCTTGCCATTGATGTTGTCAATTAAAATACATTTTTAAACAAGCAAGCTATTTTAGCTTTGCAGAAATTATACACTAAGAGATGAGTTCTGTTTTATATGGAAACATCTCTCTCCTGATATTTCAGCCCCTTTTTAATTTTTTTATTTAAACAGCTAGTAAGGTAGGATATTTTGAAGGATCTTTTGTCTTGTGCATTTACAATCACTACAAAGCTGTTGCAGAGAATTCAGCAGTTTTTCAGGCCTGGGCTGTTCAAAGGAAATCCACAGGTAGAAGAAGGGAACTTATTTCATAGTCCAAAGAGAGAGACTTTTGTTATGCAAGGACAGCCCCCACAGAAGGATTCCTAGGATACTTTGGGCCCTTCTGGTTTCAGATAGGGAAGAATACAATACAATACAATACAATACAATACAATACAATACAATACAATACAATACACCAGGTTGAAAAAGACCTTCAAGATTATCTAGAATCGTAGAATTGTTAGAATTGGAAGGGACCTCACGGATCATCTAGTTCCAAGCCCCCTGCCATGGGCAGGGACACCTCACACTAGATTAGGTTGCTCAGAGCCACATCCAGCCTAGCCTTAAAGATCTCCAGGGATGGGGCTTCCACCACTTCCCTGGGCAACCTGTTCCAGTGTCTCACCACCCTCACGGTGAAGAACTTCTTTGTAACATCCAATCTGAATCTACCCATTTCTATTTTTTTTCCATTCCCCCTAGTCCTATCATTACCTGACACCCTAAAAAATCCTTCACCAGCTTTCTTGTAGGCCCCCTTAAGATACTGGAAGGCCACAATAAGGTCTCCTTGGAGCCTTCTCTTCTCCAGACTGACTAGTCCCAGCTGTCTCAGTCATGCAGAGGTGAATCACGCACTTCTTTCCATTGTTTCATCTGGATGACTGCTGTGCTATTAGTACTCCAGAAAAGAGCCAAGAGCTAAAACAGGTAATTGCCCTCTGCCTGTTCTGCTGGTGGCTGTTTGCGATGCACACTCTAGCCTGTAATTGCACTGCTGCATGTTTGCATGTGCGTGTGAACTACTCACGTAATCTCTCATATCCTGATAAAAGTAGTGTATAAGGATGAGATGGTGCAGTCTGCACGCTAGCCCATATATACATTTCTCTTAAGTGTAAATCAGGAGATAAGCAGATTTACAACAGGAAAAGGTCCAGCCTTGACTTTATTCTGGGCTGGGGAGTGGCATTGGACCGAGGGAGGTTTGCAGGTTTCATTCCCTTCGGCTTTGTAACAGCAATGAGTGCATGAAGAACTATCTCCTTTCAAAGATGGAAAGAGTCTTGAGGTGGTGGCAGGGTCTGAAATACAGGCTTCTCTCATACACAGCTGAAGCATTCCTGTACTACTTTTTAGGATCGCGCCTTTGGCAGTCACCCTGATTCACCTGCCTTTAAAGCCTCCCTGCCGAGTTTTCCAAGGCTACTTCAGCCTGTAATTAGAACGGGGGTGGAGGGGATGCTATTTCATCTCTGCTCGAGAAGTCTTCCGCAAGGAAAGAGTTAAAGCGAGCGGCGTTTAGCGCTGCCTGCCATCTCGCCCTGCCTCTCCCCGCGCCTCTCGTCGGCTCCGGGGGCCTGCCGGAGAGAGCCTCCGGAGTATAAAGCTTGTCTCCCGTGATAAGATAGACGAGTCCTTAATGCGATTCCTTAGATCCCCAGAGGGAGATCCGTAAATGCTGCAGAATAAACAAACAGGCGAGAGAATGAGTGGGAGCACAACAGCCAGGCAACAAACCGGGCAGTAGCCCGTAGTAAACAAGCGCACATGCGGCTCCGGGCCCGCCCCTCGCCCGGCCCGAGGGGTCGCAGAGGCAGCCTCCAGCGACGGCTGCCTCACAAGGGGTGACAGCCCACCCTAAATTCCTGTCTCTCCCAGCTCGCCCCCTGGCCGGCGGGAGGTTCTGGGTTACGTGCCTCGAATGCCGCATCAGGCTATTTTTGCAGCCGCCGGAGAGCCCTGGTTTCCCCTGGCAGATCTGCTGCTAATGCTATTACCCGGCGGAGGAGAAAAGAAACGAAGCTGCTAAAATAACTGTGCATCACCGAAATAAATGGAAAAGGCACTTTAGGTCATGCAATCTGTGCCTTGGTCAGCAAAGGTTGCTCCCTATGGAATAAATCTGAGTGCTCTGCAGATCAACTTTGTATTGGTATATTAGGCTCACTGTTGTGGAGGTGGGCTTTTTCAGCCCAAGTTTTGGTGGTGCTTTGTTTGTTTATTTTTGTTTTTATTTGTTTTGTTGATCACAGGAAAATTTGACCAAGGTCGTAGTATGAACTGGCACAGCTTCAGTAGTAACTGTTTACCCCAGGCAAGACTTAATTCCTTCTCCTTTGTTCTTTTCCCAACTGTTTTTATGACATAAAATGTTACTCCCTGAAATACAGTAGTATTCTACAAGGTCACTTGCACAAAATGTAATAAAGGAAGCTTATTGTTTCCCAGAAGAAGATTATGCTTGATTTTCTCTTTTCTCCCTTTTTTATTTAAACTGCTGTCTGGTTCACTTTGTCAGGGTTCAGCTGTGATAGTCACACAAGTCCTGACTGTCCACACGTAATATTGGGTTTCAGCCTGTTGATGTGTTTTATTCAATGAAGCAGATATTCCAGGGTTTCTCTGACCTTCTTTACATGTTATAATAATTGATGGTCATCAAGCAACCCTGTCATTCCCTGGGAACTTAGATAGTCAGATATATCCATTATGACCTTCAGGTGTGTCTGCTGACCAGTTTTGTTTTTTTTTCTTAACTCTTCCCTTAACTCTTCCTGTGGGAGGCTGGAGATCAGAAGGAACTCTTTCCATATTGCAGCATAGCTAGAACTCCCTGAACAAGTAAAAGAAATTTGGAGGGAAGGATAGAAAATAGCAGCTATAATCCGGGGTTGCCAAGATTCGCTGTACCTCAGTTGAGACAATCTCATGGCTGCAGTTACACCTACATTCCCAGATCTGAGAGCATTTCCATGTTTCTGAGCTGGGCTATGTGCTCTTGCCGTATCCTAATTCTGCACCACAACCAGATCTGCACATCAGCCTTCTCCAGCTTGCTCCTGGATGCCCATGAAAATGAAACCTCAAGGGTGAGGGCCGACTGGGAACGGTGACTTGTTCCCAGTGGCACTCATCCATCCCTGCAGAACACGGGATTGCTAAATCTAGATGAGATTCTCTCCTTCTATCTCTTCTGATCCAGTAGAAAGGCAAAAGAGATTAGCTTAAATAATTGACTCTCTAAAGCTGTTTGATTTCAAAATGGAGCAGGAAGATAGTGCTCACAGACTCAGGAGCAGGTAGGAGGTAGTTTTAAGAAGCTGCTTCTTATCAGCTCTCAGCTATTGGTTTCTGCCTTCTGGCTGAAACAATGCCAGTCTGCCCTAATTTTGATGTAATAAGATTGAGCCAAACACAAAATCCAAATGTGCAAAAGTCATTGAAATAAAAGTGTGCAAAACTAATTTTTTTGTCATACAAGAATTTAAAATCTGTATCAGCAGCAGAGGAGAGAGTTCTGAGGAGGAATAGATTACAAATAGCCATTTGAGATAAGCTGAATACCCTTTGTTGTTTGCAATTCAATGTTATGGTAAGCATGCTTTTTAGGTGCTATGTTGGAGTGTTTATCTGTGTGATACCTTTTGCAGTTCTGAGGCAATTTTAAAAATATATTATTATTTTTAACTTGTTTTTAATTTAAGCAGGTTTGCAAACGAGAAAACCATATTGTGGTTATTTTACTGTGGAGATAGAATATGAACTAAAGGACCAATATCCAACTGTGAAGAAGAGTTCAGAAGTCCCACAGAACCACAGAATGGCAGGAGTTGGAAGGGGCCTCTGAAGAGCTGACAAAAAGCTTACAAGTCAAGGAGAAGGCCTTGACAAAGCAGCTACTGAAAGCAGTAAGATGTTTGAATATGTAGGCAATTCCTTCAGCTGGAGACCTCACGAGCCACACAGATATCATTGAGAGCACTGGTGCAGATAGAAGACTGGAGCCAAAGTGGCCTAAGCCCTGTGATCACGTGAAGGGCAGAAAAATGAAGCAAGTGAACAACAAGGAGAAGTCAGGACAGCAGAGCACACTGAGCAACAAGAGTTAGAGAAAGAGCAGCAGAAGAAAACAGTGACAGGAGGTTGATGCTGAACTTCTCAGCTGAAAGTTACTAAGGTTTAATCACAGAGAAAGAGAGCTAAGAATAAGAAGGATGAAGGGGACAAAACAACTTACAGATACTGAGACAAGGCTACTACTGTTGTAATGGAATGATGAAATAGTTTTTATATGGCAGAAAAAAGAGGTGCAAAGACACTTCAGTAGATGAAGGTATCTGACACATCCCAGATGCTTTCAGTGGCTCAACATTCAGCAGAGGAGAAAGCGGAATATTGCTGATATTTATTACTATTTTTGTCTAGATTTCACTTTCTCTTAAAAAAGGAAAGAATGGTATGGAGAAATGTATTCATCACTTTTACAACCATTTTGTCTATTAAAAGTGTGAATTTAGCCCTTTACATTTCTGTTTGTAGCAGCATTTAAATGCCTCACAGTGTCCTTCTAATTAACTACTATAGAATAGAAAATAATAGAACTAACTAGGTTGGAAGAGACTTTGAGATCATCAAGTCCAACCTGTCATCCAACGCTATCTAATCAAATAAACCATGGCACCAAGCACTCCATCAAGTCTCTTCCTGAACACCTCCAGTGATGATGTCTCCACCACCTTCCTGGGCAGCCCATTCTAATGGCCAATCACTGTTTCTATGAAGAACTTCTTTGTAATATCCAGCCTAAACCTCCCCTGGCACAGCTTGAGACTGTGTCCTCTTGTTGTGGTGCTGGTTGCCTGGGAGAAGAGACAGTAGTTGTAGACAGCAATAAGGTCTCCCCTGAGCCTCCTCTTCTCCAGTCTAAGCAACCCCAGCTCCCTCAGCCTCTCCTCATAATGGCTTTTTACAAACATCTGCTCAAACTGTATCCAATTAGAAAAATAAATCTGGGAACAAGCTGGTTCCAGTTTCAGCTGGCTGGCAGGTATGAATTCTACTCTTATGAAAGACTTATTCCTGTTCTCAGTTCTGCTTGTGGCTATCAGGCCAGGAAAAAAAACACCTACATCGTGCAACTTTTAAGTCATATAGCCTTTAAATTTATCTAATGTTGTCATCTGCACATAGCATTAGAAAAATGTCAAGTCAGTAAAGAAAACAAGACAAAACTGCTCAGAAACCTCAGATGTAATGACATGCCTCATTATGAAATGCTGCCGAGTTTTTGAGAGTTGTGTGTGTCACATTTTCTTGGGTTTGGGGATAGATCTTATTGTTTTCTGCCAAGGTTAACAGACTTTGTGTTTTCAGTAAACACAAACCAAAAATCTCTGTTGGCTGTTGATACCTGCCACCTTATGAGTACTAGAAAAAACTTGCAAGCCACTCTTGCTGAAGACACATTCAGCACAAGCACTGTTAGCATTGGTGTAGAATAGTGCAAGGTGAGGAGCTCTAATAATGGCATTGTGGCAGAATATTTGGCACTGAGTTGAGCATTCACTCATAAATGTGTTAGAGTAATTTTTTTACGCTTGAACCTGCCTGTGATTTGTGAGAATAAACACTGCTAGTGGTGCAGCAGCATTAGCAGCAGCAGCAGCAGTGGGGCATGTAAGAATTTGCACTTGTAAAATTTATAGGGACCAACTGCTTTTGCAGGTGTACTGCCTCACACTTGTGTGCACTGAGTTGCTGGAGCAGATAAAAGTGTGAGCCAAGGGCTGGAATGCTGCTTGGGGACCAGGGAGCCAGTGCCCACTGTGGGGCTGCAGTGAGGGGCCTGCCTTGAGAGGGAGTGCTCTTGGCTCCATCTATAAAACAGACCCTTATATGGTATCATTTGGCACTCTGGAAGGTAGGTATCTCCAAACACTGCACTTTCTTAAAAGGTTAGTCAGGAAAAAAAAAGCTCACACTTAGAAAATGTGGGCATTTAAAATAGAAGTCCGGTACGAGGTCTTTAGATAATATAACTCATAATGATGAGTCAGACACTTTTATTTTTATTGTCAGACATAATCTCCAGCTCTGTATTTACTACCCATCTGCTCAGAGAGTTGTACTTGCTACCAGATTTACTGGGGGAGAGCAGCAGGGAAGAACAGGAGTGGGAGAGGTGTTGGAAGGAAACAGGAGATCCTCCTGTGGCTTCTAAGACTGCAACAACCCTTGTCACTTTGCACAGCTCCTTTCCCTCTTCAAACCATAGCAGCATGGGAGTGTAGCTTCTTTTGAAAAAGACAAGACAAAACCTTAAAAATGAGACACTGTGTGGTCCCTAGTTAATTACTCTTTATTTTCTAATGTTCTCAGAAGCATAGGTAAGTAAATTACAATAATGGACACATTTCCTTTATTAATGGTGACTACTAGTAAGCCTGATCCAAGCTGATATAATAATATTCAGAAACAGCATTTCATTAGAGTTTGGCTGGTGACTTTGTTTCCATTTGTACTGTGCTTTCCTAGTAGGCTTTACCCATCACAGAATGGGGAGATCACTCACTTCTTCCCCCTGTCAAAGGGAATTAGTGAGCATGGCTTCTTGTTATAAATATATAGTTATATAATACTTTATTTTTTGTTTTTAGAGCTGACGACAGAATTTTGCCAAATAAGCACAGCACTGAATGAAAGCCTTTTTGGTTAGGTATGCTTTACTTGATGAGTTATACCTTACTGAATCTGTGTATCAAAAAATCGTGTATCAGAAGAATGAAGAAGGTGGCAGAATTGCATTCATTTCATTCCCTGCAGGACTGAACAGCTGAGGATACCAGCTATAATATACTGATTCTTATAGCTCTGCATGATAAAGAGTTACTTCAAGATTCATTGCAAACAAGACTCTATGCAGAATATAGCTGTGAGTAGATGGATTCAAATCCAAGATATAAACCCCCTGCTGTATATTATGCTTTGTCACTTGAATCTCTACATGTTATAGATGCAGTTTAGGGGTGGGAAGGGGTAAATAGGTACCAAGCCACTGAGCTGAGCATAATGTCTCATTTGGTGATCAGGCAAACGATTTTGAGACAAAATCCATACCACTTGCAGCCCACTCTGCCACCCCTCTCACTATCCACAGTGACAAAGATGCAGAGCAGGGTATGGCTGTGCCCTGGCGCCTTCTCTCCAGGCCGTCTCTCCGTTTAAACAGCACGGGGTTGGAATGCCACAGGAATTTGGGGTCGGGAACCAACCTCTGAAGGGAGCAGGAAGGAGCAGCTGTTTTGTGTGACAGGATGTCACCCAGAGCTCACTTAGCTTGTTTGAAGCCAGAGATCCTTCTAAGGCTACAGAGAGGCTCTCCAAGAAGCTCACAAGGCTCAAGAGCAAGGTTTAAGGGGAGCTACCAGGCAGCTCCTCCTTGGCACTGAGAGCTGCTGTGGATGCCACATGCTCACAAGCAATATGATGCTAACACATCTTGCCCTTGCCATCATGTGGGGAAAAGCAGACTCAAAATACATACGGACTATGTTCCTCCTTTGGAACACAGCAATACACATGAAGAAGAATGATGTGCTGCTAAAGCCATGGTAATTTAATGTCTTTAAATTAATCTTAAAAGTGTTGTAAGTGCAGGGTGGTAACTCAAATCCTGCTCCTTGAGTTACCACCTGGTTTGACACAAGAATCAGTCCTAGGATTTCATTTACACATTCATGGCAAGTCAGCTACCAGGATTGTATTAGTTTCTAGTGACTGTGTTTTGCTCACAGCATGTTAGTATACACACAGTTCTCAGCTGTGTTCTGTGGACATCTCTGTACTGATATTCACCAATAGATAAGAATCAAAAATAACTTTCTTGCTGAATGCTCATGAGGACAAGTCAGAAAGGCAGTCCATAAATCAAATTAATACTTTCACCTCTTTGCAGATTTATCTCATTTTAAAATATCCTGGTACTGCAAAGAGATTTCCTTAAATTGATCAGTGAGAACATCATATTCCTTTGGGGCAAGAGCAAGCATCTCATTCTTCCTTCACTACCAGTCCTTGTCATTTTTTTGAAAATACAGTCTCAATTCTCAGTTTCCTGGAGCTCTATTACATAACATTTGCCACACATTCAAGCTAAAGCCGTGCACCTGCAAATTCTACTTAAGAGCAAGTTTTCTTTGTGTGTGTGGGAAATACTAGGAAGCCTATGTGACATATGCATTAACCCAGGAGAAATAAATTTGGCTAAATTGCACTGAACTGTCATTCTTTTGTTACTAAATATTTTGTCCCTGAAAACAGACCTAATTGTCAAGACTCCCTAAGCACAGAGAATAACTTTAAATAGCCACTGATCTTCATATCATTAGTTCCCTGTTCTGAAAACTGAAATGCCCTTTAATTATCCAGCTGTAGGAGCATATAAGATGGTACTAAATTTTGCTTAAGTACAGACTATTGCCAAAAAGGAAGCCAAAATACATAATTATGTTGGCATTAACATTCTATAGTTGTGTGATATCAAACTGCACAATGGCTGGAACATTCTGTGAAGGGCAATGCTGTCTGGGTAATGTAGCAGAAACACTTATCTAATAGCATGCCCTCCTGTGCCCTCTGTCAGGGCGCCAGCACATTAGTCCTATTATCAGCCTGCAAATACTGGAGGCTTCCACATAGTGGCTGCTGCCAAAAGAAACAGTCTTCCCTGTTATAGGAGCAAATGTCTGTGCACATAAATGAAACAGAAGAGTAATTAGATTACAGGGTTTCCAGCTGACCCCTGTGCAACAAAATATTCGGGCTTTCTAATTTACATTAATAAAGATCCCACTATTTTTACAGCATGTTTGGTTTAGTTCACAGGTCAAACATTTTCTGTAATACATTCTAAATGGACTATTTCAGTCAAGTAGAGAAGAAATGTCAATGTGACCATTTGTAAAATTATCTTTAAAAGCACTGTTTGTCTTTTCCTTAAACTGTATTATGTAGGGTTTTTTCTCTAATGTATTTCATAGGCTCGGGGTTTGTTTGGGTTTTTTTTGACAATTTGAGCTGAATAGGTTAAAAAAGATAAACAAAACCAAATACCTACCCAACCACCACTGCCGACAAAAAGCTGTCAGAAGGTTATTTAATGTATTTAACTTCTTCATTAGAAGCATATTGCAATAGTCTGTCATTGCGCAGCAGGCACATTTTGAACAACTTAATTTAATGCCAGAAAAAGGAATCCAAACTTTTATATGGAATCTCTACCACACAAACAAGCAAGCCCTCAAAATTAAAATAATTGTCTTGCTTTAATTATTTTCAATAAACATCAGAATGCAATTTTCAGGAATAAATCTACCCACTTATTGATGAGCATTCTCATCAACACTGCAGAGTAAAGAACATCTGTTCATTGGAACCCATGTAGTTGAATTCATATTAGCTTGTATAAGCAATCCATGTTCTATTAAGCCCATCATATCAAAAAATAAATAAGTCTGTGATCAAAGAAGAGCTAAGGGAAGCAAGTTTTTATATGGTTAAGATTTTTTTGTTTATAAAATTCCAAATATTTTTCTGATAGAATATTGACCTCTTTATTTTTTGTCTAAATTTAAATGACTCTTTATAATTTGAAAAATTTGTGGATGACAAAAATGGAAACAAAATCCCACTATTTTATTCTCTTAGATTAAGCATGGCCATTTGTGTTAGACTATTCATGGACCACTATCTGGAACAGCTCATGGGAAAAATGGATTCTGCTGTGACTGAAAGATGTGAGGTATCAATCTATAAATTCCTGTCACTTGTCAGAGACCTCAAGGAGTACTGCATTTGGTTCAGGAAAGGTTCTTGCAATATTTTATAAGCTTATTATGAAACAAAAGGAGATTCAATAATTACTGTATTTACAATGGTGAATCCTGTTTCTGCAATTTTATGATAAATGTGTTCAAAAATAGTGCCCCTCTGGGCCCTCCAACATAAGAAAGACATATTGAAGTTCAGAGGAAGGCCATGAAGATGTTCAGGGGGAAAGAGTTGGAGTTATTCAGCCTGTAGAAGGCTCCAAGGAAACTTTATAGCAACCTTCCAGTGGACCTACAAGAAAGCAGAAGAGGGACATTTTAATAGGGCATGTAGTGATAAGACAAGGGCTACTGGCTTTAAACAGAAAGAGGGTAGATTTACATTAGATGTAAGGAAGATTTTCTTCACTGTGAGCGTAGTGAGACACTGGAATAGGCTGTCCAGAGGGGTTATGGATGCCCCATCTGTGGAAGCGTTCAAGACTAGATTGGAGCAACCTGGTGGAAGGCAGCCCTGACTATGGCATGGGGTTTGGAACTTTAGGGGAATTGGGGAATGGCCTAAAGCTATGACTGGGTAGGTTTAGACTGGACATTAGGAAAAAAAAAATTACAGAAAGAGTGGTCAGGCATTGGAATGTGCTGCCCGGGGAGATGGTTGACTCACCAACCCTGGATGTGTTTAAAGGTTGTTTTGAGGTGGTGCTTGGGGTTATGGTTTGGGGGTAAACTTCGCAGAGTAGGGTTATCGGTTGGACTTGGTGATCCTGAGGGTCTTTTCCAACCTGAATGTTTCTGTGATTCTGTGATTCTTTTAAGGCTCATTCCAACCCAAACCATTCTATGATCTTCTAACATTTCTTATGCATACCAAAATACCTGCGTACTTTTCCCTTGTACTTCCCAGTACAATACCTCTGGCTTATTGGCTCTGGAAAAACACTGCTCAACAAAAGAGATGGCTCTTGGGCTGCTACAAGAGAAGAATAGCCAGCAGGTCAAGGGATGTGATTCTCCCCCTCTACTCCACTCTGGTGAGACCCCACCTGGAGTACTGCATCCAGTTCTGGAGCCCCTATTACAGGAAGGATCTGGATGTGCTGGAACATGTCCAGAGAAAGGTCATGAGGATGATCAGAGGGCTGGAGCACCTCTCCTATGAGGACAGACTGAAGGAGTTGGGGCTGTTCAGTCTGGAGAAGAGAAGGCTCCAAGGAGACCTTATTGTGGCCTTCCAGTATCTTAAGGGGACCTGCAAGAAAGCTGGTGAGGGTCTTTTAGGGTGTCAGGTAGTGATAGGACTAGGGGGCATGGAAAACAAATAGAAATGGGTAGATTCAGACTGGGTGTTAGGAAGAAGTTTTTCACCATGAGGGTGGTGAGATACTGGAACAGGTTGCCCAGGGAAGTGGTGGAAGCCCCATCCCTGGAGATCTTTAAGGCTAGGCTGGATGTGGCTCTGAGCAACCTAATCTAGTGTGCGGTGTCCCTGCCCATGGCAGGGGGCTTGGAACTAGATGATCCGTGAGGTCCCTTCCAACCCTAACAATTCTATGGTTCTATGAAAAACTGTAGAGTTTGGTAACTTTGCCTTTGGTAGGATATCAGGCTAAAAGTGATTTTTATTTATTTTCCCTTGGTAAAATAAAGTGGTGGGGAGAAAGCTGAGTTCTTGTCAAAGATACTAGATGCAATTAAAACTGTGGAGGTATCACTGACAGTGAAAGTGGAAGGTTTGAGTTTAATTCCTTATTCTGGTCCAGACATTCAGAACATGCTTCAACAAGTACATCAGTTTTCTGCATGAAACATGAGCATGAAAACAATTTTATGCCTGCCATACTGCCAAGGATTGCATAACACAATGATGACCATGGTAATGGGGTACGCATCAATGGAAATGCCTAAAAAGAATGTAAGATATTCTGATTTGCATTATAGAAGAGAGATAAAAGAGTGTGCTGATTTTATCTTCTCAAGAAGAACTGTGTTAATACTTAGGAAAGTCTATTTGCAAACAAGTATATGCAATCCTGTTATGTATAAACTAACATTTTTTTTCTTTGTCTATGAATATTCATGCAATCAATTTTAATTCACCTGGAGAAGCGCTTTTATTAGAACAGAGATGGAAATTCATGAGTGAAGTGAGTATTTCTAAACAAACAACAGAAAGCTGCACTCACAGTGTTCTCACCTGAACCCTGTGTACCTCTTGGTTGTGAGAGTTAAAGAAGTGGATATTCTGAGATGCAAAAAAGAACAAGTGTGAGCACCAGTGGCTTTCAAAGAACCTCAAAGACATCATCCAACACAGGCAAGAGAGGTAAAGAGTGGTGGTTTAACGTAATGAAAGTGCTGACATAGTAGCAGACTCATGTCCTAGTGACATGTTTAGTGTGTTTTAGCCTCAAAAGTCAGCATGATCTGCCCATAGTGTGGGACAAAACCTAGGGAGAAGGATCAGCCTCTGAACACAGCAGAAGCAGACATTGTATGCCTAGGTCTTAACTGATCCCTACACTTCTGTGTCTCTCTTCCTGCAGGGTGAAATTGCAGCCAATCCTGCATTATTAAGAGGCATAAGGTTCTGAATTCATCTTGTGTAATTATGGGATTATCAGGGATGCCTAAATTAGGAATGCAGCTACTTCACACTCCCTTTGTGGGCCTCTCTAAATACAAGATAAAGACACTGTTAGTAGGCAATTGGTGTACGTAGCTTTCTTTGCTGTATATTGTGTGGTGCTTTTGATAGACAGCCTTTTTTAAACTCACTTTTGCAGTCCACGCTGAAGATTTTTGCTTTTCTATTGTCTCTTTTGAGTTGGTTTGAAAATTATTTCTGTGCTTTCTTCCACACTTCCCAAATCATAGTATTTTCTCCATGCTAACCAAACACCCTAGATTTATTCTTGCAAAACCTGTCAATACGTAAAATCTTGAAGCAGCCTAGTGTTCTGCATATTCATGCTACTTTACCTACAGAAAAAAAAACATCTTCTTGTGTCCATTATGTTACTGCTGTTTCTACTGCTCTATTGTTTTGTGAAGGCCCATGGTTACATTCCCATTGGACACTCACTGAGGCAAGTGTGGTGGTTTGAGCCTTAACTGGGAGTTAAGAGATCAGGTGGGGGCAAGGCTGAGAATCTCTCCCCCACTCCCCGCTCCTCCCTCCCAACAGAGAGAGGAGAAAAGGAAGGAGAAAATTCACCAAACAATAATTTGGATTCGGCTTGGAAGTAGAGAGGTAAAGAGTTGTCTTTAAACTATATATATATATATATATATATATATATATATATAAAAATATATATATGTATATATAAAACAATAACAGCAAAAGGTTCACAAGGGCAAGGAACAAGGATGGATGGGAGGGGACGAAAACAAGAGAATAATACAAAACCAGCCTTTCTCTGAGGAAGCGCGGAGGCAGCAGGGAGAAGGATCAGGTCCAACCATGTGGCAGAGGAGCAGGAGGGCAGCTGCAGCAGCTCTCATTGAGCAGAGGCAGGAGCCAGAAGAGAAGTACCAACAGCTACGATGTCCTGCTTTTTATACCCTAGCTGGGCAGGGAGGGGGAGTGGAACAGACTCAGCTTCCCAGGCGAAAAATGCCCTGCAGGGAGTGAAAAGTACCTGCAAGTCCTCCACCCTGCTTTGTTCTTTCGTTTTCATAAAAGGGTGTTAACCCACCACAGCAAGATTTACAGCATTTATTCATGACACATCTTTGTTAAAATAGCTAATGACGTGACCAGTCACAGCGAGACATGGGAATGCTGCAACTGAATGATGAAGTGAGAAAAAACACTCTGAGTCCTTCATGGTCACAGTAACATACATCTCAGAAGTTATGATTAAGATAATTGTGGGTCATCCAATCTGTTGTATGTGGATGGCCAATCTATATTACCATCATGGATTGCTGCAGTCTGTAAGCCTCTTTTTGGATTGTTTTCCTGTTTTGTTCAAAAGACTGTTGGCTCTTGTCAAATAGGTGAGCATACCAGAAATTAGAAAATCACAGAATCACAAAAACATTCAGGTTGGAAAAGACCTTACCAAGTCCAATCATCGACCCTACTCTAAAAAGTTCACCCCTAAACCATATCCCCAAGCACCACCTCTAAACAACCTTTAAACGCATCCAGGGTTGGCGACTCAACCACCTCCCTAGGCAGCACACTCCAAGGCCTGACCACTCTTTCTGTGGAAAACTTCTTCCTAATGTGCAGTCTAATCCTACCCAGTCATAGCTTTAGACCATTCCTTCTTGTTCTATCATTAATACCTGTGAGAAGAGACCAGCACTGCCTTTCTACAACATCCTTTCAGGTAGTTGTAGAGAGCAATGAGGTCTCTCCTCAGTCTTCTCTTTTCCAAACTGAACAGCCTCAGCTCCCTCAATCATTACTCATAAGATTTACTCTCCAGGCCCTTCACCGGGTTCGTTGCCCTCCTCTGCATTTGCTCCAGCACCTCCACATCTCTCCTGTACTGGGGTGCCCAAAACTGGACACAATACTCGAGGTGTGGCCTCACCAGAGCAGAGTATAAGGGGACAATCACCTCCCTACTCATGCTGGACACAACATTTCTGATACAAGCCAGGATGCCATTGGCTTTCTTGGCCACCTGGGCACACTGCTTGCTCATATTCAGTTGCTTGTCAATTAGCACCCCCAGGTCCCTTTCTGCCAGACAGCTTTCCAGACACACTGCCCCAAGCCTGTAGCGTTGTTTGGAGGAGTTGTGAGCCAAGTGCAGGACCTGGCATTTAGCCTTGTTGGCAATGGCAATGGGCCATTAATGTTGGCCCATTGATCCAATCTATCCAAGTCCCCCTGTAGAGCCTCCCTACCCTCATGCAGATCAACACTCTCACCTAACTTGATGTCATCTGCATGATGACACACTCTATGTCTTCATCAAGGTTATCAATAAAGATGTTAAGCACAAGTGGTCCCAACACTGAGCCCAGAGGAACACCACTGGTGACCAGCTGCCAGCTGGATTTACCTCCATTGACCACCACTCTTTGGGCCCATTTGCCCAGCCAGTGCTTTATCCAGCAGAGTGTGTGCTCATCCAAGCCACGAGCAGCCCATTTGTCCACAAGAATTCTGTGGGAAACAGTTAAGTCAAAAGTCTAGGTAGACAATATCCATGGCCTTTCCCTCACCCAGCAGTTGGGTCATCCTGTCATAGAAAGAGATCAGGTTGGTCAGGCAGGACTTGCCCTTCATAAGCCTATGCTGACTGGGCCTGATCCTCTGGTTGTTCTCTGTATGTCGTGTAGTGGCACTTGGGATGATCTGCTCCATGACCTTCCCTGGTACTGAGGTCAGACTGTCAGGTCTATACTTTCCTGGATCCTCCTTTCTTCCTTTCTTGGAGATGGGTGTTACATTTGCTACTCTCCAGTCCATTGGGACCTTCCCAGTTAACCAGGACTTCAGGTAAATAATGGAAAGTGGCTTGGTGAGCACATCTGTCAACTCTCTTAGCACCCTTAGGTGTAGCCCATCCGTCCCCATAGACCTGTGTGTGTCTAAACAGCATAGCAGATTACTGACCACTTCCTCTTTTATTGTGATGACCTTATTCTGATTCCCCTCCCTGACTCCTAGTTCATGAGAGTGGCTGTCTCGCTTTTTCACTGCTGAGCTTTATAAAGGTATAGACTGTCTACCTCATGAATGATTGTAATGGTCAAATACTTAAAAGACACTAAATAAGGAATTTACAAGAGTCTTTTGGTGGATTCTCAAATACTACTACCTGCTGGTCTGTGGCTAAGGGTAATTCTCATTATTTTATTGCCTTGTACTGATTGAATCCTTGAAATGCACAATATTCCTTACCCAGTCTTTATCTGGTTAACTGTCTTTGAGATCATAATGTGATAATGCTTTGATTTATATTGAAAATAAACATTAACACTCCTGCATCCAAAAAAGGACAAGGAAAAGAATGAAAGAAGGTATGTCTAAAATATTCATCTCTAGGTTCCATTGCCTAACATTGTTTTTACTAAATTCATAGTATGTGAACTAGCAGATCCTTACACTTGGCAAGAAGCAATAGCAGAGCAAACTAGTTTTTATTCAAGGACTTGAAATGTATTAGTAAAACAATGCAAAAAGTCAGCAACAATGGAGAGGCATTTCAGTGCCTCCAACCACGGAAGAGAAAGTTTTTTCCTGTAAATTGTCAGTTGCTTTTTAGAATAGAATAGAATAGAATAGAATAGAATAGAATAGAATAGAATAGAATAGAATGGAATGGAATGGAATGGAATGGAATGGAATGGAATAGAATAGAATAGAATAGAATAGAATAGAATAGAATAGAATAGAATAGAATAGAATAGAATAGAATAGAATAGAATAGAATAGAATAGACCAGGTTGGAAGATACCTTCAAGATCATCGCATCCAACCCATCAACCAATCCAACCCGCCTAAACAACTAAACCATGGCACCAAGCACCCCATCAAGTCTCCTCCTGAACAGCTCCAATGATGGTGACTCCACCACCTCCCTGGGCAGCCCATTCCAATGGGCAATCACTCTCTCTGTATAGAGCTTCTTCCTAACATCCAGCCTAAATCTCCCATGGTGCAGCCTGAGACTCTGTCCTCTTGTTCTGGTACTGGCTGCCTGGGAGAAGAGACCAACCTCTGCCTGGCTACAACCTCCCTTCAGGTAGTTGTAAAGAGCAATAAGGTCACCCCTGAGTCTCCTCTTCTCCAGGCTAAACAACCCCAGCTCCCTCAGCCTCTCCTCATAGGGCTTGTGTTCCAAACCCCTCACCAACCTTGTTGCCCTTCTCTGGACACGTTCCAGCAAGTCAACATCCTTCCTAAACTGAGGGGTCCAGAACTGGACACAGTACTCAAGGTGTGGCCTAACTGGTGCAGTGTACAGTGGCAGAATGACCTCCCTGCTCCTGCTGGCCATACTGCTCCTGATGCAGGCCAGGATGCCATTGGCCCTCTTGGCTGCCTGGGCACACTGCTGGCTCATGTTCAGCCTACCATTGACCAGTACCCCCAGGTCTCTCTCTGCCTGGCTGCTCTCCAGCCACTCTGACCCCAGCCTGTAGCACTGCCTGGGTTTGTTGTGGCCAATGTGCAGAACCCGGCACTTAGACGTGTTAAATCTCATGCCATTGGATTCTGCCCATCTGTCCAGCCTGCCGAGGTCCCTCTGCAGAGCCTCTCTACCCTCCAGCAGATCAACTCCTGCCCCCACCTTGGTGTCATCTGCAAATTTACTGATGACTGACTCAATGCCCTCATTCAGATCATCAATAAAGATGTTGAAGAGCATGGGGCCCAGCACTGATCCTTGGGGCACACCACTAGTGACAGGCCGCCAGCTGGATGTGGCACCATTCACCACCACTCTCTGGGCTCGGCCCTCCAGCCAGGTCTTCTTGCTGCCCCTCTTGGCTTGGTTGAATACTGAAAATGCAACTATCTCGTGGTCACTGGCGACTAAACGCCCTCCTATCACCACATCACTCACCAGCCCTTCCCTGTTGGTGAAGAGGAGGTCAAGCATAGCCTTACCCTTGGTAGGCTCACACAGCAGCTGGGATAAAAAGCTGTCCTCCATGCACTCGAAGAACCTCCTAGACTGCCTCCTCTCTGCTGTGCTGAGATCCCAGCAGATATCAGGCAGGTTGAAGTCACCCATGAGAACAAGGTCAGGTGATCTTGAGACAGCCTTAAGCTGCCTATAGAATGCTTCATCGACATATTCCTCCTGGTTGGGTGGTCTAGAACAGACTGCAACCAGGATGTCTGCCCTGCTGATCTTCCCTCTAATTCTCACCCACAAGCACTCAACCGATGGTCCCTGATCTCCAACTCAATGGCATCAAGAGCCTCCCTGATGTACAGGGCCACCCCTCCACCCCTTCTTCCTTGTCTGTCTCTCCTGAAGAGCCTGTAGCCAACAATTGCAGTGCTCCAGTCATGTGAGTCGTCCCACCACGTCTCTGTGATGGCAACTACATCATAACTTTCCTGCTGTAACAAGGCTTCCAGCTCCTCTTCTTTGTTACCCATGCTTCGTGCATTAGTTTTGTTTTGTTTTGTTTTGTTTTGTTTTGTTTTTACTCCTCAGATAACTGATACTATCATGTGGATCAAACACTGTTTCTAGCACATTTTAATAATCCTTAAATTCCTACAGTTTCCTTTGCAAACTTTCCATATGCAAACTGGAAGCAGGATGTCTCCAATCTGCATAGATCATCAGATATACTACTCAAGTTTCTTTTATGACTGGAAAGACCACACTGACCTCTTACCTGGAGCTTGTATGTGATTTTTTTAAAGTGCTTACTAGTCTAAAATAATTCACACAGGAAAATTTTATAGTTTTGGGGTCTTGAAAGTTTCTGAATTATACTATTGTACAAAATAATTCAGTGTGTCATGGGCTGATTAAGGCTAGTCTATGGTGCTTAAACTCGCAGCAAAAAATGCAGCAACCTGACTTTCAATTAATTTCACTAATGATTTTTAAAGTTGATGGAACACCCTGACTTTCAGTTTAGGAGTAATTGCTCCTATATTCTGTTAAAATAATTATTTTCTCACCACTATCAAACCTAAAATTACAAACTTTTGACAAATAACATTTAAACTATTTATCTTTTATATTCACAGATTAACAGACTGTACTGGGTTGAAAGAGATGCTCAAGTGTCATCTTGCCCAACCCCACTGCAGTGAGCAGGGACACCTCCAAATAGGTTAGGCTGCCCAGGGCCACATCAAGTTTGATCTTGAATGTCTTCAGAGCCAGGGCCTCAACCACATCCCTGGACAACCCATTCCAATATTTTACCACTGCCATTGTAAAGAAGTTCCTCCTTATGCCCAACCTAAATCTACCCTGTTCTGGTTTAAAACTATTGCCCTTTATCCTATTGCTACAAGCCCTTCTAAACAGTCCTTCCCCAGCCTTCCTCTAGGTCACTGAAATTAAGATATAAGGTGTGTCCAGAGCCTCCTATTCTGCAGGCTGAACAGCACCAGTTCTTTCAGCCTGTCTTTGTAGAAGAGGTTCTCCAACCCTCTGATCTGCTTTGTGGCCATGGTCTAGAGTTGCTCCAGCAGGTCTATGCCGCTCTTCTGTTGCGGGTCCCATAGGTGGATGTGGCACTCCAAGTAAGGTCTCGCCAGAGCGGAGTGGCAGAATCACCTATCTTGATCTGCTGTCCATGCTTTTGATTCATCGTAGGCTTTCTCTTTCAAGGAAACTCACATGAGGAATGTGACTTTAGCCAAAAACTTGCAATGATTTTGCCAAACCAACATATTTTTTAAAAATAATTAAAAAATCATATGGCAAATACAGGAGGTGTATATGACTTACAGCTATAATCTAATTGGTCTTCATTTTAATACATGCATATTTAAAATAGGTTTGTTTTCCATAATTTATTCATCCATTCAAAATCCATCAGAAGCAGGAAAACTTGCTTGTTGTACACAGGCAAGGACAATACCTCTTTCTCTGTTTAAACCAGAGAAATATTGCAGAGATACCAAAATATTGCAACAAGAATACTTCTTGCATAGCAATTAGGTGTTTCTAACATGACATGTCTCATTGTGGCTTGCTTCCCTTTTGTCTCGTAAGATATTTCAGGCCTTTTGACACAATAGCCTTTTTTCTTCTGAAGATAGAAAAGTATAGAATCATTAATGTTGGAAAAGACCTATAGGATCATTGAGTCAAACGCTTCCATGATTGCTAAACCATATCCTGAAGTGCCATATCCACATGGTTTTTAACACCTTCAGGGATGGTGATGCCACCATTTCCCTGGGCAGCTTGTTCCAATGTCTGACCACTCTTTCAGTAAAGAATTTTTTCCAAATATCCAGTCTAAACCACCCCTGGTACAACTTGAGGCCATTTCCTCTTGTTCTACCACTAGTTACTTGAGAGAAGAGACCAACATCCATCCCACTACAGCCTCCTTTCAGGTAGCTGTAGCGAGCACCAAGGTCTCCCCTCAGCCTTCTCTTCTCCAGACTAAACAATCCCAGCTCCCTCAGTGTCTCCTCCTAAGACATGTTTTCCAGACCCCTCACCACCTTTGTTGTCCTTTTCTGGACATGATCTAGCAACTCAATGTCTCTCTCATACTGCATCACCCAAAGGTAAACACAGTACCCGTGCTGTGGCCTCACCAGTGCCAAGAAGGGCACAACCACTTCATTATTCTTGCTGGACACGCTATTTTTGATGCAGCCCAAGATGCTGTTGGTCTTCTTGGCCACCTGGGCACACTACTGGCTGATGTCCACATAGCAGTCCACCAGCACTCCCAGATCCTTTTCTGCCAGGCAGCTTTCCAGACACTCCACCCAAGTCTGCAGCATTCCCTGAGGTTGTTTTGACCCAAGTGCAGCACCTGGTGCTAGCCCTTGTTAAACCTCTTGCAGCTGACCTCAGCCCACTGATCCAATCTGTCCAGATCCTTCTGCAGAGCCCTCCTACCCTCAGAAAGCTCAACACTCCCACTCAATTTAGTGTCATCTCCAAACTTACTAAGGGTGCACTCAATCCCCTCATATATGTCCTCCTTAATATTTTTTAAAGTATGACACTTTGTAAGATGAAAACAACATTTTCAAATTACATTATTCAAACTGTACACCATAGGTGTGGTAACAAATGCCTGCAGAATTATGACTTGATGTCATATATTTCCTTCCCTTATTCAGGTAAACTGAAAAAAAGTGGACTAAACCCTATGTAGTTTACTAATTGGGTAAAGCTTTTACTTTGCTTTATGAGTTGTCAGTCAGGCAAGCCTCTTGGGAAGTCAATGAGAGTTTGCTTAGGAAATTGTCAGAGTAGGAGTTTATTACAGCCCTTAAAATTGAAATGTATTCCTAGGATTTGCAGGATCAGGCCTCTAAAATGAACTGAAAATATTGATGGGAATTTGGGCATTCAAAAAGCTATAGAAAAGCTGAGCCAGGGCAGGCACAGCTCCAGGCAGTGCCTGCCATGTCTCTGGATGTTGAAGAAGTAGTGTAATGAAAAGTGACGGATGTAGCTTGACAGAACACTTTAAAATGACATGTTGAGCTAGATTCAGTGAGAAGGTAATGGACAGATGGTTTTAATTTTCAGAAATTTAATGGCTATTTGACATTCTTTGTCATTAGTGATCCTGCTTAAAACTTTATTGAACATTGATCACATTTGTTTTAATAGCTCTGCTACCACTACAGCCAGGAAACCATGCCTATTCAGAATCTCTGCTTCTCAGCAGAATTACTGAAAGAACGATTCCTTGCATGCAAGATATTCATATTTATTTTCAACAAAGAAGTTGTGTGAGGAGAGAATTGCTTCTTTATATTTTTTTAGCTCTCTAGGTGTAAAAATAGGGAAAATGCATCTTGATATCCATATATGATGGTATGTTTACTTATCCCTCTGCAACAGTTGAATAGTTCTTTATATTGCTACTTTATTTTTAAAAGTAAGAAACAATTAAACATAATCTGTTTGCTTCTAAGGCCTTTTATTACAATATGTAACATAAAATAAACTCTATTTTCAAATAGACTTCTGGAAATCAAATAAAATATTATAAAATGCTTTCTGTATCTTCCAAAATTATCTTACCCCTAAGACCAGTCTAGTAATTTCTTTTAAATAAATATTCGCATCCAAATTTATCCAATTTTCAGTCTCAAATTTTGACCCCACCATAAAGTTCAGGCTATTAGGTAGTAGAAGCATACATCTGTGCTGTCTATTTCATCTGCTAAATAATTAATCACATATTCCCAAAGTGTTTGCAATTTATATTTTTGGTCTTTATATTTCATCTGCAGATTCTGCTGCTCTTAGAAAGTGTCAGAATATCAAGCCCATTGCACACAGCGCAGATTCAGAAGGCAGCAGCAACTGAAGTGTCTGTCTTTCATAAAGCTATAAGACCTCACTGCTTCTTTCATGAATCAGATTCAAAATGGATATATGTACATGGCTTGAAGTATGAAATTACAGTTGTAGTGAGTAGCCTGATGTCCTTCTTCAAAATATGAAAAGACATTTTACTTGTATGTCTTACAGTGTTCTATCATTTGCTGATTTATGCCTTATTCATTATTCATGACTGCAGAAATGCTAATATTGACATATTTTCTTTATTTCCTTACAAAACCAATGCTGCTTTAGTTGTTATAGAAAAATGAGGCTGCTCCAAACATGCAAGTTCATATTATGAGATCTACATGCTCTTACAAAGAGAGACCAGAATAAAAGTTCAGATTTGTATTGTATTTCTGGCCTATTGACTCTGGTTGTGTCTTTTCAAAGCATTATTGTTTAGTGACGGGTTCACATTATCAGGCATATTCCATTTTCATTACTTATAAATGGTACAAGGCTTATTTCATTATTTATTTATTAGGATCCCATGTTGTTTTTGGAGTTAGTGAGTATCCAGATAACTTCTGGAGTGTCACGCAAAGGGGCAGATTATCAGCTCCACTTAAGCTCCTGCATTTTCACAGAAATGCATCAAAGGCCCTCTTGGGTATATGGTTGCTGGCTGGCTGACGGCAGGAAACTCCTGATGCTATAAAACTTGCTTTTTCCTCTGTATTATACGTCCTCCAGTTAGCTGGGTTGGAAAGGAGAGGGTGAAATGCCTTCCCAGCAGTACAGCAGATCCAGCATATCTTTGGGCAGCCCTGAGCCTGTAGTGTGGACAAGCCAGGGACTGAGCTACTGCAGGGAAACCTCCATTCTTTCCCACCCCTGGCACTATTGTGCTTCTCAGATATCAAACAGACTGCACCTTGCTGCACTGCGGAGCATGACAATGCAGCAGTGTGCTTTCTGAGAAGCAAGACCCTTCATCTCAACTAAGGCACCACAAAGCTGTTTGTGTTAACTCTCTAGGATGGCTCTTAGTGCAGGGTGCTCTAAAGAAATGTGGCAGCCCGAGCATGTCATGCTGGCAGCTGTGGAAACCAGGTGCAGGACCGGTCCCATCATATATTGTCACAAGAACATCCACACTCCCAAAGGGGTGAGTGGTGAGCGGCAAGTGCCAGCTGTCCTCTTGATGCGCACTGCCACAGTCATGGCCTGACGTTGGCCTTGCCTTTAGCAAAAGACAACACCTGGTTTCAGAACAACAAAACTCTACACTGGGGGATAAAATTAAAACATGTCTGGAAACACACGTTAAAAAAAGAAGAAAAAAAGCCTCCAGGCTTAATTTGAGGTGTGAACCTGACAGAAAAGGCTCCCTGATGCCTAGGCATGTGCTATCAAGATTAAAATTTCCTCTAAGAGTAAAGACCCCCTCCAGGTTAAAAAATGGTCACACAATAGAGCTTGTCAGCATTTACTAATCTAATCACCTGCTTGACAAAAATCAATTAGACATTGCTTGCCACTGTACCTGATTGGAACAAAGACATCAGTGTAGGACAAAGATTTTTTTTTTTAAAGGAAGAAAGAAAACATTAAGAGAGAGGGCCATTGCTAATAGTTGTGGATTTAGAGTACTTATTATTCTTTCCCATTAATTCTTATATCCTTTAAAGATTCATCACGGTCAACAAGTCACTATTTTTATTTATAAAATTAAATTTTAAAATAGAATTGCAACTGTAAGAAAATAAAAATCTGGAGTTGTTATTAGTCTGTAGATTCTCTCACTTTTGCAATGAAAGGCTTTTAAAGTTTTTCTACAGGGCTTTTATAAAGGCATTGCAATTCTCAGTCTACAATTCTCAGTCCTGATTTCGAGGGATCGTCCTGTACACCTCTTTACTAAAGTCTGCAGCGAGGCTGGTAGGAAGAACGCCAAAGGAACTGCTATTGTTTCCCTATATCGTGACACCCTCTTCAACAGAAATAATCGACTTGGGCCAAGAACTTTTTTCACATATATGGCAGAATTACTGACCCAAGCTGGATTTCAACCAACAGTTATATGATTTAAATAGGAGGTGAAAATTGGTCTCAAAAGAACCTCAGCAGTTTAAGCCAAGGAAGCGACAAAAGGGTGAATGCGTAACACTGCAAGAACAAAAATATCCTGCTTTAGAAAGCCGACCTTGTCACAAGAACCAAATATTTGTGTATCACCTAGTATCTTAAGTTGAAGAATATACCTTTGATGGTAAACATAAGGAAAAGAATGATAGAAAACTTAATGAATGTAATAGTATGACTAGAATGACTGGAGTGAGAGGCATACTGATTATGAAAGTGTCAAGGATATCAACTTACATAGTAAACTACAGGGAAAATTTAGCTGAAAAGGAGTACCGGACTAATAAAAAAGAGCTCCTTAGCACAATATCCTCTCTAGTTTACATGTATATATATACACACACACGTATACATTTGTATATATATAAGATTGCTTTATCAAGTTATGTGAATGGATATGTCTTGTATCTCCAAAATTTAGCAAGTATATGCTGCAATCTCTAGCAAAACAGTAGCTTCCTGAATTTCTGGATTGCATTGTTCATGGACAGTTAGGGTTTTAAGAAATGTTTACTTTCTAGAAGGATAGAATTCAGAATGTGGAAAAGGCCCTACATTTCTGCTAGACAAATAGAGTGGGTGAAAACCGTGTCAGCTTGTTGCCTGCCTATTTCCTTGCACTTCTTGGAGCCCACTGCTGGACCAGCCACAGTGGCACCAGCTGTTCAAATAGTCTGTTGCTGAAAATTCAAGGGAGTAGAGATTTTCCTCACAGAAAGGTTTTGAAAATGCATTTGAGAAGAGGAGTAAGTTATTTCCAGAATGTCTGCATGTGTGACAAATGTTTTACCTCTACAAGAAGATATGTTCTGCTCCTGGAATCCAATACATAAATTACAGAGGAAATAATAGTCTCAGCCCAAAGCACCATCTGCTAATCTACTTGTTTATATCGCAGGTAATATGTAAGTGCTTCTTGGAGCTAATCCTGTCAGCCATAGCATAAATGCAAAGGCCAACATGATTACTTGGAGATGAAGCATTTTAATAGCATGACACAGTCAGGAAGTAAACAGATTATGAAAGGCAGCAACTGACACTGATTTTATTTTGCAGCTTGGCCTGAATGTCATTAGCTTGATGAATCTTGTAATCATTCTTGTTGGAATTTTGTGTAAGATTTTGTCTTATCCAGAGAATATGGAAACATACAATTTCAAAATCAGGATATAAAACATGAATGGCAAGAGGGAAGAAAACCACAATGTAAAGCGCAATAGTGAAATGCTCTTTGTAGATCCTCAAGGTAACTGACAGGATTCAAAGGATGAATCTGTGAAACTTCTGTGCAGAGATAACTGTGATGGGTTTCACCTGCAATCATGGGCTCTCCAGAGAGAAGTCACATTCTGTAGGTGTGTTGCTAGGTAGCCTCCAGGCTTCTCCATCTATAGTTTTGGGGTTTTTTTCCTCCTTTATCACTCTGGACCATTCCTAGTGGAGACCATTCCTTTTGGTTTTAATATGAAGATATGCATCTAGAACCAAAATTAAAGCTTTCATTCTGCTGAAAGGAATTTCACTTGTGCAGCAAAACGACTTTGCAAATCAAATGAATACAAAGGGACAATCAAGGACACAGTCTTTGAGGACTGCAATGTTGCTTCAAATCAAAACACTAATGCAGAGGAAGGAATTTGGCATAAATTTCCAAATCAGTGAAATGAATGCCCTGATTCTGACAACCATCATACTGTAAGAGCTGATTTTCCCTGCTAGAATAATAATGGGAAAGTGCTCTGCAACCTACATAGAGAAGTATTTATCTGCAAGCATGATGTCTTTCATAGGGCATGGGGAAAGTCTAGATCACAGAGTGCATACCAGCTCTTTCTGTCACATGAACTTTCAGACAGTGGAAGAAAGCATTGTTTACATGAAGTTGGCCAGCAGGACTAAATTAACAAGAAATTAATATATGCTCTTTTTATAGAAGAGGAACAACTGGCACATCTTTTGTCACAACTTTTTTCTCTCCTAAGTGTTGAATCATGGTCAACCTTTATCATAAAACACTGAAAAGAACTCTGTGGAGAAGGATCTGTGAGTGCTGGTGGGCAACAAGTTCACCACAAGCCAGCAATGTGTCCTTGTGACCAAGAAGGCCAATGGTATTCTGGGGTGCATTAAGAAGAATGTGACCAGCAAATCGAAGGTTCTCCTCTCCCTCTACTCTGCCCTGGTGAGGCCTCACCTGGAGCATTGTGTCCAGTTCTGGGCTCCCCATTTCAAAAGGGACAGGGAACTATTGGAGAGAGTCCAATTAGGGGGCTACAAAGATGATGAGGGGACCGGAGCATCTCTCTTACAAGGAAAGACTGAGGCACCTGGGAATGTTTAACCTGCAGAAGAGAAGACTGAGTGGGGGATCTTATGAACATATATACATATCTAAAAGGTGGAGGTCATGAGAATGGGTCTGGGCTCTTTTGAGTGGTGCTCAGTGATAGGACACAAAATTTCACTTGACCTTAAGGACATGTTCCAGTGCAACCTGAACTAGGTGAACCTGCCTTAGCAGGGAAGGTTGGACTAAGTTCTCTCCAGCAGTTCCTTCCAGACCCTACCATTTTGTGATTCAGTGATTCTGTTGTGAAGTCTGTATCTGAGGTAAAGTCATGCATTTCTTCCTGTATAGGTACAGGCCTGCATTTTCACTGGTGTGCATGAGTCAAGCAGATTTTAATAGATTAGAAGTCTGTTCAATTTGAAATTCAACCCTTCCACTTTGTCCCTGCAGCTAAAGAATTTCTTTCTGTGTTAATAAGCTTTTACCTGGAATTTGTGTCAAATCTGCCAGTGTACTCATTTGTGTGGTTATACTTCAATTTCATACTTCCTTCCAGTCTACATGAGGGGGCAAATACATCCCCTTAGGTTGAGAATAGTTGAAGCAATGGAGGCTACTGCAGAACAGTAGACAAGGACTAGCTAATACAATTCAACAAATACCATTTGGTTTTGTGAAGTAAGAAGGCCTGGTTAGATGTAAGTGTGAAAAATAAGCAGCAGAAACATGTTGAGTGCAGACGGAGTGCACGCTAAGAGAAAAGCAAAAAGGAGGACTGGATGATGTTTAAAGTCCTTTTCAACACAAACCATCCTGTCATTTTGTGACTGGTTGCTGGTGAGACAGTCAGCACAAAGAGTGCGCAAGGAATGTAAATGCAGTTCAACACACTCCTGAAAAAATTAAAAATCTTGTGGTAGAAGTGGAGAAAGACTTACAACAGGTGACAAAGCAACTGCAGCCTACTGAATTTGCTGCAGAATTTAGGAGGATTGCCCATATGAAAATTTTTTGCTGATGCAAAGAATTGCATAAAACAAGTACCTGAGTTCAGCATCAGTTTCTCCTAACACAGAGAGCCCTGAAACATTGGCTAATTGCTGGAGACATAGCAATTTTTGTGTGTCACTCTTCTCAGATTTCCTTGTGAATCGCCATCATTTGCACAGGTTCAGCTCTGTCTCTTGGGCCACTCTCTCCTGAAAAGGATTGGTCAGATTTGGTGTCATCCTGATTCATAAAGCATTTCTATGTATAACTTTCACTTAAGCCTTATTTCTAAGCTTCATAAAAGCCTTTGGGATTTTTGGCTTCCCCAAGGTTTTGAATCAAAACATCGTCATTTTTTGCAATGCACTGATTACCATAAAAAGTCTCCTAGAACTGGTGTGTTATTTATCATGCACAACTCCTACAAATTAAACTTTACTTTTCCAACAGATGTGTAAGAAGCAAATGAATTATATGTTATTTTTTTGAAGAAGAAGGTGGAGAAACAAGATAAAGCTGGTAGAGTAGGGGTGGAAGTCCAGGACTGCATGAATAATTATTTTTTAATGTGGATTTGAGGTAGATATGTACCATAGAATCATAGAATCAGTCAGGGTTGGAAGGGACCACAAGGATCATCTAGTTCCAACCCCCTGCCATGGGCAGGGACACCCTACACTAGATCACGCTGGCCAGAGCCTCGTCCAGCCTGGTCTTAAACACCTCCAGGGATGGGGCCTCAACCACCTCCCTGGATAACCCATTCCAGGGCTTCACCACTCTCATGATGAAGAACTTCTTCCTCACATCTAGCCTGAATCTCCCCATTTCCAGCTTCATTCCGTTCCCCCTAGTCCTATCACTACCTGAGATCCTGAGAAGTCCCTCCCCAGCCTTCCTGTAGGCCCCCTTCAGATACTGGATACCATCTGAGATTCTGATTTTGGCAAAAGGGAGGCAATGAAGAAAAGGAGCCTCCTGTATCTGTACAATTTTGGAAAAGTATTTAGCCCTTAAAGCTTCAACAGACAATTTCATGACAGGTGATTCTGTCCTAAAAGTCACCTTTTTCTCCATTTGACTCCTCAGGCAGGGAATACTATGCATTTTACACAATAGCATATGAATAAAAGTACTTTGACTAATGCTTATTTCATAAAAAATTGCTTTCAACTGATCTTCCAATGGTTATTGGTTTAGTGTATGGTTGAGCCTGGACACTTTATCTGTTTGGTTTTGCCTTCCCTACATAGTCACGTTTTGCACAAATTTTCTGATGTGTGCCAGTGTGACTTTGTGATCTCAGTCATCATCATGAACTACATTTCATGCAAACTGCAGCTGAACATTCAGGGATAAGACAAAGTTTTACTCTCCTACACTACCAGCTATCAGTGGCTACACCAGAGTAACCTAGTACTCTGTTGTAAACATTGATGGGGAAATCTGAGACAGATTCCTGACAGCTGTAGCTATGATTACTGTCTTGATGTGACTGGTTTAGGCTGTGCCTTTAAGAGAAGGACACTTTCTGAACACTCTGGCTGAATGTTTTGGTATATAAATGAAAAACAATGATATGCTAATCCAGTTTCATTGGTGGAATCTGGCTGTAAGTTCTGGCTTAGTCTTTCAGTCGGGGGGGGGGGGGCAGTCAGTCTTCTTCTTCCCCTGTACTGTGAGCTGGCCTGTTTTTCTCTCTCTGAAGCAGCAGCTTGCTATGCAGGAACGATTCTTGCTAACCAGATAAGAGAAAACTAACTTTTGCATTCGCTTTGAGCTTTAACAAAGTTTTCCCCTTTTAATCACCTTCCTTTCTCTTTCTCTCTAACCCTTTTGGGAAAAGGGGGAGGTAGGGAGGGAGAAGGGAGGGACAGGCCGAACCCCCCTGGCCACAGGGGGTTGGGGAAAGGTTTCCTGTATTACATCCATTGCTGTATATTTCTGTATATATCGTAAATATTGTATGTTTTTGTACATATTCATTGCATTCCATATCTGCTTGTAAAATATAGCTTTCATCTGCTTCTCCGGCTGAGTTAGCTGTGGAATTCTTTTGTGTGTGGGGGGGGAACCTTCCTACTCCACCACACTTGACTTTGATGTTTTACCATTCTCTACAAGGGTTATGAATTTATTACCTGAGATTAATGCAACAATTTAAGTGCCATAATTTTATAGATGCTTTTCCTCATGAGTTGACTTCCAAAACTAGTTTTGAAAACTAAACAGAAAAAGGAAAATAGCTCAGAAAAAGCCAGTCTCAAAATTCACTTTTTGTTTCTCCCTTCTTGCAGTTCTGAGGAATCATATTGTCATCCATCTTATGCTTATTTTAAGGAAGGCATTCTCCTTTTGAACCTTTTAGAGAGTCTTCTGCCTGAAGTCCTTTTTACTCCTGTGGTAGGGCGAGAAAGTTCCCACACACAAAAGAATCCACAGCTAACACAGCCGGAGAAGCAGATGAAAGCTATATTTACAAGCAGAAATGGAATGCAATGAATATGTACAAAAATATACAATAATTACAATATATACAGAAATATACAGCAATGTATGTAATATAGGAGATCTTTCTCCCCCCCCTGCAGCCAGGGGGTTCGGCCTATCCCCCCGCTTCTCCCTCCCTACCTCCCCTTTTTCCCAAAAGGGTTAGAGAGAGAGAGAAAGGAAGGTAATTAAGGAGAAAATTCTGTTAAGCTCAAAGCGAATGCAAGAGTTAGTTTTCTTATCTGGTTAGCAAGGTTGTTCCTGCCCAGCAAGCTGTTGCTTCAGAGAGAGAAACAGGCCAGCCAACAGGACAGAGAAGAACAGACTGACTCCGAACAGACTGACTCCAAACAGACTGAACCCAAAACTAAAAGTTGCATTATATCAAATCCACCAATGAAATTGGTTTAGCATATCTTTGTTTTCAATACATTCAGCCAGAGTGTTCAGAAAGTGTCCATTTCTTAAAGGCACAGCCTAAACCGGTCACAATCCACCCCTGCTAAACAATTTCATTGGCCGTTCGTAATGTTCATTCAATCTAAAACAATATCTACAGTTTGTAAGTAAAGTTCATAGTCCATTCCGGCTATCCTCAGGTGTGATGACTCAGAAGTCCAAAAAACAAGAAAAACGGAAAACAGTTTGTCTCTTCGCAGATGAAGCAAAGAAAAGGGAAACAGGGAAACAGGGAAACAGGGACTCTCAGTTGACTCAGGGTTCTCAGGGTTCATGCACCATGGATTCCTCAGGGATTCTTCCTTTGGGCGCGATGTAGCTGTACAACACTCTGAAATTAAACTCTTTCAGCTAAAGTTAAATTTCTTTGTGGAATACACTGAATTTCACCATTCTCTTGCATTACCCAATAAGTGTGACCCGGACCTTCAGCTGAAACCACCCCTCGGACAGGTTTAGCCTCTCCTGAGGGAGAAAATACCCAAACAGTTTTACCTAACAGATTCTTTTCTCTAACAACAGGAACTCTATCACCTTCTACTTTCTGTAACAGATCTGAGTGTGCCGGTCCAGCTCGGTTCACTGAACCTCTACTATTTACCAGCCAGGTTGCTTGTGCTAAATGTTTTTCCCAGTTTTTCAAAGATCCACCCCATGGCTTTAAGAGTGGTCTTCAACAAACCGTTGTAGTGTTCAATCTTCCCTGCAGCCGGTGCATAGTAGGGAATGTGGAATATCCACTCAATGCCGTGCTCTTTGGCCCAGTTCTTTACAAGGTTGTTTTTGAAATGAGTTCCGTTGTCTGACTCAATCCTCTCTAGAGTTCCGTGTCTCCACAGGATTTGTCTCTCCAGACCAAGAATGGTGTTGTGTGCAGTTGCATGTGGAACTGGATAGGTTTCCAACCATCCAGTGTTTGCCTCTACCATAGTAAGCATATACTGCTTACCAGAACGAGAACGTGGTAGAGTGTCTCGATCCGGAGAGGGAAAGAGATTCAGGTTTTTAATGAATATTCCCATGTTGTGAAATTAGAGGCACAAACGAGGCCAAAATATCAACAGCTAGACTATTTATTACATAACTACAGTGGATGGATCAGAAGGGGAGAGAGAGAGAATAGGGAGAGAGAGAAGAGAGGGAGAAGAGGGAAAGAATTGTATTACCACACCCCTCACCCCCAAGACAGTTTGAGTCTGTGGAGGATAGGTGCTGCAGGAGATGTTGGGTCTGTAGAGGAAGGGTGCTGCAAGAGATGTTGGGTCTGTAGAGGAAGGGTGCTGAGGCTTTGGCTGTAGAAGGGATGAGGTCCTCTGAACAGCTTCTTCAGCTCCATGAGTTGCAGCAGGCGGAACTTAGGGCACGGAGAGTCCAAGATCCATTGTGCTGGCCCCGTGATGTTTCCAGCGTGTGGTACCGTCTTCTTTCTTCTGCATTTTGCTTCTCCAATTTTCTCCTCTTAGCCAGTAGTTGTTCCAGTCTTTTATACAGTTTTTTAGCCCTTAGGCAAGTGTCCAGGTGTTGTTCCCCACGATATAGTTCTGGGAAATCCAAGTATCGTTCCCCAGGAAATCTTTCTGTGTACTAAGGTGAGTTTGGGCAGGGTCTGGATGGAGCAGGGGGGAGGCCTCCTCCTCCTCCTTTTCCATCTACCTACCCACACACTCTTTACACATCAGGAACCATTGTCCTTTCCTGGGGTATCTGATGGCTGGAAATGATCTTGTCCTGAAGGTGTGAATGCTGGGCCCTTGGGCCATTGTTGTAGGCCAGCTGCAGTCCCGTGAGCAATGTTACCTTTGCACCTTCCAAGAGTCCTTCCAGTGGCTCTGCCCAACGCACATCAGCTATTGTCTGGGCAAGCAGCAAGTGATTTTATCTTTGTTGAGTCACACCAGGAGAGACAAGCTTTAGTCTCTCACATAGAGTGATGTAGTCAACTTGCCAAGCTTCACCATACTTGTACTTGGACCATCTGTCACCATACCATAAGGGCTTAAGTCGCTTTGCCCACTTAATAGCAGCACAAATGTCACTGTCATGGATGACTTGTGTGATAGTATCCATGGAAATGTCTATTGATCTGTCACGAGCCCACTGGTAGGTTGCATCTCTGCCTTGATGTCCTGATGAATCGTGAGCCCACCGAGCTAAGAATATCTCACCTTGGTGTTTCCAGTCGAGATCAAGATCAGAGTCCATGTCTACTTGAGAAACTCTTGCAGCTAGATCTGCCTGATGGTTGTATTGCTGTTCCTCAGTAGCTTTGCTCTTAGGGATGTGAGCATCAATGTGTCTCACCTTCACTGGAATTCTCTCGATTCGATCAGCAATGTCCTGCCACAGGTCGGCTGCCCAAATGGGCTTTCCTTTTCTCTGCCAACCATTCTTTTTCCAGTTCTTTATCCAACCCCACAGAGCATTGGCTACCATCCATGAGTCGGTGTAGAGATAAAGCTTTGGCCATCTCTCATGTTCAGCTACGTCAAGAGCTAGCTGGACAGCTTTTGCCTCTGCAAACTGACTGGATTCTCCTTCTCCATCCTTCGCCTCTGCAACTCGGCGTGTTGGACTCCACACTGCAGACTTCCACCTTCGCTTGTTCCCGACAAGACGACAGGAACCGTCTGTGAACAAAGCATATTTCTTTTCATCATCAGAAAGGTCATTGTAAGGAGGAGCTTCCTCAGTTTGAGTTACTCTCTCCTCTGGAGGTTTAGTACAGTTGGTACCTTCAGGCCAACTTGAGATCACCTCCACCAGACCAGGTCTTTCAAGATTTCCCATTCGAGCTCTCTGTGTTATCAGAGCCATCCACTTAGACCATGTGGAGTCTGTGGCATGATGTGGTGCAGAACCTTTACCTTTGAACATCCAATTCAAAACTGGCAATCTAGGAGCTAGAAGAAGTTGTGACTCAGTTCCAATTACTTCAGAAGCAGCTTTTACTCCTTTGTAGGCAGCTAGAATTGATTTTTCTGTTGGAGTATAATTAGCCTCTGAACCTCTGTAACCTCGACTCCAGAAACCAAGAGGTCATTCATGTGTCTCACCTGGAGCTCTTTGCCACAAGCACCAGGTTGGACCATTGTCACTTGCAGCTGTATACAAAATGTTCTTAATGTCTAGACCATCTCAGACAGGTCCCAGACCCATTGCTTGCACTACCTCTTGCTTTATCTGGTCAAAGGCTGCTTGTTGTTCAGGTCCCCAGTGGAAACTGTTTCTCTTTCGAGTCACATCATACAGAGGTTTCACAATCTGACTGTATCCAGGAATGTGCAGTCTCCAAAATGTCACTATCCCCAAGAAACGTAGAGTTTCTTGCTTGTTCATGGGATTTGCCATGGTAGAGACTCTATTTACCACATCCACTGGAATGTGTCAGCGTCCATCCTGCCACCGCACTCCCAGAAACTGGATCTCTCTGGTAGGCCCTTTCACCTTGTCTCGCTTGATGGCAAAACCTGCATTCAGAAGAATGTCAATGACTTTGCAACCTTTCTCGAAGACTTCTTCAGCAGTTTTGCCCCAGACGATGATGTCATCGATGAACTGGATGTGTTCTGGAGCACCACCTTCCTCCAGAGCATCGTGGATCACTGCATGACAGATGCTGGAGCTGTGGATCCAGCCCATGGGCAATCTGTTGAAAGCGTACTGGATTCCTCTCCAGGTGAAAGCAAACTGAGGCCTACATTCCTCTGCTATGGGAATAGAGATGTGGTGGAGTAGGAAGGTTCCCCCCCACACACAAAAGAATTCCACAGCTAACTCAGCCGGAGAAGCAGATGAAAGCTGTATTTTACAAGCAGATATGGAATGCAATGAATATGTACAAAAACATACAATATTTACAGTATATACAGAAATATACAGCAATGTATGTAATACAGGAAACCTTTCCCCAACCCCCCCCGCGGCCAGGGGGTTTGGCCTGCCGCTCCCTTCTCTCTCCCTACCACCCCTTTTTCCCAAAAGGGTTAGAGAGAGAGAGAAAGGAAGGTAATTAAAAGGGGAAAACTTTGTTAAAGCTCAAAGCGAATGCAAAAGTTAGTTTTCTTATCTGGTTAGATGGAATCGTAGAGAGAAACGAGCCAGCTCACAGCACAGGGGGAAGAAGAAGACGACTGCCTGACTACCCTCCCCGACTGAAAGACTAAACAAAAAAACTACAACCGGGTCCCACCAATGAAATTGAATTAGCATATCATTGTTTTCATTCTAATATCAAAACATTCGCCCAGAGTGTTCAGAAAGTGTCCCTTTCTTAAAGGCACAGCCTAAACCGGTCACAAGAGAAGAAGGCATTAGCAATGTCTATGGTAGCATACCATTTGGCCTCTTTGGATTCCAGCTCATACTGGAGTTCCATCATATCTGGTACTGATGCACTCATAGGTGGAGTTACTTCATTCAGGGCTCGGTAGTCGACTGTCAGACGCCAGTCTCCATTCGGCTTTCGCACAGGCCACACTGGACTGTTGAAAGGTGAATGAGTTTTGCTGATGACTTTCTGACTCTCCAACTGACGAATCAGATTCTGAATGGGCAACAAAGAGTCACGGTTGGTTCCGTATTGTCTGTGATGCACAGTCTGAGAAGCAACCGGCAATTTAATGTCCTGAATCTTGTGTTGTCCCACAACTGCAGATTCATCAGAAAGCTCAGGTCTAACAGACAACTTCAGCTTTTGTCCATCAATTTCTACAGATGCTACTCCAAAAGCCCATTTGTAACCTCTAGGGTCTTTGAAACGCCCTTCTCTTAGAAAATCAATTCCCAAAATACAAGGTGCGTCAGGTCCGGTCACAACTGTATGCTTCCTCCACTGTTTACCAGTTAAACTTATATCAACCTCCACCTTAGTTAACTCTTGAGATCCACCAGTGACTCCCAGAATAGTTATAGCTTCTGATCCCTGATAATTTGATGGCATTATGGTGCACTGAGCCCCTGTGTCAACCAAGGCCCTGTACTTCTGAAATGGTGAAGTGCCAGGCCACTGGATGTACACATCCCAATAGATTCTGTTATCTCTGTTACCCCTCTCCTCCCCCTGGCGGGAGGCAGGGCACCCCTAGTTATGGGGAACATGCCCACATGTGCAATGGGCACATGGTGCGGTGTTAGAACTGGAGCCACTGTTGGAGCTATTAGAGTTGTCCTGGGAAACTGTGGAAGTAACAGCTACCCTTCTGGTATTGCTGCCTCGGGTTCTGCCACTTTGCAGTTCCCTCAGTCTCCTGAAAAGATTGGCAGTTGGTTGACCACCCCATCTGTTCATGTTCTCACCAAACTGATCACGCAGAGTTATCCAAATACTCACACGTGATTGCCTTGGTGGTCTGTTTTGGTTGGATCTGTTTTGGAATGACCTGTTTTGGAATGACATCCTTGGAGGACGTCTATTCTTCACAGAGGAAACCTGTATCCATCTGGAGGAAGAATTGGAATTATCTCTTTGTGTCAATTGGGATATGGTATTCTTAATTTAATCCTTCAGCTCTTTCATGCAATTCTCAATTTTTCCAGACAGAGTTTCAATGGCTGAAACCAAAGAAACACGTGTCATGCTATCCTCCAATTGTCTCATCTGATCAGTGAATTGGCCAACCGTAGGAGAAGCTCCACCATAATTTCTTGCCACAATTCTGCTTGCCAGAATATTTGCATAATTAGGAGGAGCAAGTTTGATGAGCTTCTTAGCAAGACCAGTTCCTACAGGAATTTCAGCAGGATTCAGAGTCTCATGGCCACCATAGAATACCTCTCTAACAGCAAATTCTCTCAGACGCTTAATTCCCTCATCTATGGTAGACCAGGGTTTAGGATTCCATGTAAGATCATCTTGGGAAAGATATCTCATGAGAGTTGCCAGCAGCTTTTATCACCAACCACCTCCCTTTAGCTTTTTGGAATGGTTGTGGTGTAGCCTTTCCAGCTGACACAGACCCATATTAGCCTCTACACACTCTAGCAGTATATAGTATCAGCTATTGTCCCTTGCCAAGAGCCTAGGCTGGTGTCTTGGCACCCAAAAAAGCAGGTCAGAGATTTTATGCATACACTGACCTGCTTGACAATATCAAATGAGTCCTTTGTGCTATCACAGAAAACTCTTCTTGTTCTTTTCCGTGGTGGGAAACAGTGGTAAAGTAGAAAACTTCCACTGTAGCTTCCCATTGCTGGCCAGAGATTTGTTACTGGACTAGGCATTATCCAGTCGCATGCCTGGTTCATTCCACTTTATTCTGCCAAATTCTGGCTCAGACTACTTATCCTACCCCTCCTTTCCTCTGTGCTAAAAAACCCAAAAAACCCAATTCATGTCTTGTCTTCTCTCAGGTCAAAACCTGCATGCTTGTGCAGCCCACAGACAGGTGTTTAAAGAGTCCTTCCAACACATTCATAATGACTTTAGGTGAAAAGAATGAGCTGTAATGTCTCCCAATGCACCATATTAAGAGTATAAAGATTTAAGTTTCCAAAATTAAAGCCAAGTAGGTACCCACAGTATTATTAACCACTGCTTTGTAACACTTAGAGTCTGAAAATGTCATCAGTGTTTCAGTATTTATGCTATTTATGTTAATGTAAAACAACAATAAAGCTGTCAAAACTGAGAACCACCTCTCAAACCCCTCCAAAATGGATAGTCTGGACAATGTAAATCATACCACAAAAAAGTATCCTAATAAATTATGTTTGCTGGGAACTTCTTCACTCCTTCTGAAATTAACCGTCTTGCAAAGTAAAGCAATAATGTGCATCACATACTGTTCTAAACTGTGGATCTACTTGGGAAAATGCATCCCTCACGCTGCAATTACAGACCAAGAGAATCAAGTAGCTGAGTTTCTGTGCAAAGTGATTGCCTGTCACCATGACAGGTAAAGGGCTGTATTGAAAATGATGTAAATTGACTCCTTTCTATCTGTTTAAGTACTGTACAGTTGCTGATGGGCACGCTGTCTGTGTTACCATCGATAGCACTGGCTGTGCTCTATGAAAATGTAGGTCTATTACTTTAACCTTCCCCTACTCCTGTCAGGTATACTACTAATTATCCTGTCTTAGGCTGCTGGGGATGGGGCTCATATGTTCTCATGTCAGCTTGCTGAAACAGAGGTCTTAGCAATACAGGAAATCATCCATTCTTTCCTTTTGCTTCTAGAAGGGTGTATGAGGCAAATCACTTTAGGTACAACAAGAAAACAGGCAAGCTGTTTTAAATATGTTGATATAAGAACTATGCTGTGGTCTGGCACCTTCCTTTCAGTTGAGCTGAGAAAACTTCTCAGAAAAACCTTTTCTGCTTCTTCAAGTACTTGTGTGTCTATCTCCATCTTTGGGTAACACAATATTCTGCATATTATCAAAAGAAGAATGAGATTACACAAGTGTGCAATCTTTGCTGTAGGTTATAATTGTTTCTGCATATTTTCTTTTTTGACAGTTATATTTATATTAGGATAATGATGCTGGGAAAATAACAAACCTGTAAGGTAGTTAATTTCTGAGACTGAGTTTAAGCCCCAAGCAGCAATCTTTATATCTATTTTAAAACAAAAATAACAGAGAAAAGTGAAACATAAAATGTTTGATAAGTATTTTTCCTTGACTTCCTTTATTCAGCACATCCATGAAAATACAGCAAATAAATAAATAACACTAAGTACAATCATTATTAAACACAGTGTAAGAAATGTTTGCCCTGAGTTGAAAAACACAGGAAATTATATCATTATATTAACATTTATATGGCATCTGAATGCCCAAAGTATTTATTTGAAAATAGTATATGCAGAATAATACTGGAAGCCCTGTGAATTTAAAACACTCATGGGACATACTAGGAAAATGTAAAACAGATGGGCTGTGAATCTCCTCACTTTTAAATATACATGGAACATCTATTCCAGAAAAACTTGTTTAAAATTCGGAAGTTGAAAGTCAGCCTGAAATAGACTCAAAATGCAAGTGCAACCATAAATGAAATTTAGGATCACTTTAAGATCAAGTGATTACTTACCGGAAAGAAGAAGTAAATGTGATTTCTGTTGAATTAGAATTTCAGGCAAGTAATATATACAGATCATTTATATATTTAGCCATCATTTGCCCTGAATGAAAAAAAAAAAAAATTACTCCTTAAGACACATAAATAATACATTGTAAAAACATTAAATATCCTTTTGGGCCTCTACAGAATAGTAAGTAAGAATAAGCTTTTCTGTGTAGATCTGTTTCTGAAAAAAAAAAAGTACTCTTATCATAAGCATATTAAGACTAATGTCTTCCTCATACTCCACCTAGTTCATGATCTATGCACAAATTGGTACAAATTAGGGAGGCCTGTTGCAAGACTATAAACTCAGAAAGAATAAAAAACCAAACCAAACCAAATAGAACAAAACAACCCCACCTGAAAACAACCTGAAAATCCAGAAGACGTTTTTACATCTGTGTATGTGATTTAATTACATTAGTCATTCAGAACAGATTAATATTGTTATAGTAACTAAACAAAGAGTCCTTTTTTCCAACTGCCATAGTCTCTCTCTATATATATAAATATAGTTTGCCATGTTCCTGGGGAGGCATGTCTGAACACTTCTCAGGTCATCGTTTTTTTGGGTTGTTTGTTTGTTTGTTTGTTTTTTTCCTGAGACATACATTCCACAATTTGCTGTTCTGATGTAGTTCCTCATCTCACAAATGCTGTTGCTTGAGCTTAGGTTTATGCAACTGAATGTGCCTTAGGAATATAAAACCCAACTCATCTGTGCAGAATTAAGTATGACTGTGAAGATTCAAGTCACTAGATCACTGAAATTTAACTTTGAGTTGGAAATTCAGGGACATACTGGCATTAATCAAATGATGGACTACCTCACTTGATTTAGAATCTAAGTCTTTGCAAAACTGGAGCTTTAGGATTGGATCTGTAAACAGATCAACAAACTACCTTCTATGTCTGCTGATAAGGAAAAAAAAGGAATCAACAAACTACCTTCTAAAACAGGTAGTTTATTGATTCTTTATTATTTCTTATCACCAGTTCTGTGGGGAAACACCTTTGCTACAGAACATTCATACTGTGGTGCACTGCAATGCACTTTCTACTTGTTCATCTTTAAACTTATAAGGAGCTGTTCTGAAGTAATGACTTTTGCCAAGTCATTTACACTGTACCTTGTTCAGGAGAAAAAAAAAAACAGTAAAAACTAATTCTAAAGCTAGCAGAGCATGTCTTGGATTTCGATTGGGTAGGAAATCAGTCTTTAACACAGGAAAATCAGTAATTTTCTTACGCAGCTGCTCAAACATGCTGGGGCATTTACTGCAGAAAGAAAAGGGGGAAAGACATTATCAGAATTATAAAGCATTGATTAGAGTTTATTATACAAAATAATTACATTTAATCAATTTTCACAGCTAACAAGTGATTTCATGGGGATTATTATTACCTAATTGTTATTAAAGATCTGACTACAGATGGCATATGCAATTTGTTGCTTATTATTACTTTTACAAGCACAGATGGCACAGTAGAACCAGTAAGACTAGCAGACAGTGATCTTTTTCATAATATAATAACAAATGAATGTGCTGAGGGATTTTTTAAATTTATTATTTTTTAGTTTTGCTAAAGTGCTGCAAAATATCTAATGCACTCAACTTCTCAGATCAGTCTCAACAGCAATTCCTACAGATTGCATGCAGAAGCCTGTTCAACAGATTTCCCAAATTGAAGCTACAGACTCAAAATATTTGTGTTATGATGCTCATTCCAGCTTGCCTGAAACTACCCTTTGCATAAGAATCAGTTTAACTCTGTGAACTCTACTGGCAAAACTTCTAAGGCATCAAAATATCAGTAACAGTTGTACAAAGAAAAAGTTAGCTCAAGAATATTTTAAGGCTATTTACTTAAAAATAGAGTAGTAGCTTTTAAAAAAATAAAAATTAAAACCCCAAAAATTTATGTAAGTGCCAAATCCAATCCTTGTAAACTAGCAAGAAGAATTATTTCAGTAGATTAAAAGTAGGATCAGGAACAAAAACACAGCATGCATGCAATACTTTCCTACCTTCCTTTCCATCTTTGGGTCCTAAATGAGCAGGTGGGAGGATAAGTGTGTGATTTTACTGGCTTTTAGTTAGATTAAATGGGTCCCCTAAATCAAGACAAGTGTGCTGTGATAACTACAGCTTAATTCTTTTGGCCAAATCTATCCAGCAATTAAATCTTGGAGTTACATTCCCTCTCCAAGGCTCCAACTCTAGTAAGCAAGCCAATCATGTCATTCGCAAATGAATGGAATTATCAAAATATCTAACAGTGTTACACTCCTAAGACATAATTATAGCATTCCTGTGTGACAGCTTTTATAGTCAGCAGTTTTAGAAAGGTGGAACATGTTTTCAGTATTTATCTTAGGTTATGTTAAAAATTTATTGTTTACTTTCCTTAAATATATCCTAATAATGTCAGAAGAGGAAACAAAAAATGCTGTTATTATTGGAGAACAGTTATTGGAATACTTCCCCCCCAGAAGGCATGTATCACAATATCTATGTCCCTAAGTATGTAGCAAGTAACACTGTTTTTAAAATACTTGTATGCAAGTTCTGCCATTACATGAATACTGCCATGCTCTGATTATGTCTCTAATTTATGATTCTATGATTCTGATTTAAATCTGTACATTGGCACATCTAGCATTTAAGTTTTTCATGAAAACCCTCCAAAGACAGCATTCTCTACTTTCAGGCCCTCCTAATCTTGGTTCTGCATGCCAAGGCATCAACTAAAACAGCTTTACCTGATCTTCTAAATAAAATTGTTAATAGTGAGGTCAACATCTATCCATACACATGGTGTACTTACAAGTTCAAAAATTATTTTATTACCTTGTGTTATTTGATTGCAATTCAGCAGCTGAGTGGTGGTAACTGGCAAAATGCATACCTTAGAATCCATTTGGTAAGTAAAATCCATTAGCTTAAACCACTATGAAACTGTGCACAAGAAAATCACCATCAAGGACCTGTGGTTTAACTGGTGGTTTGATCTAATGTGTTTCTTTTATCACAGCTTGGCAAAGGAGCAGTGGCTTGTTTAGTCACAATAAGATGATTGCTTCCGTTCCACAGCCATTTCCTTACACATTTTCCATTAGCTTCAACATAAAAAAAAAAGGGCCTGGTTTTAACTATTTTGTGTTAAATGGGTGCTATTCAGAGTAGGAATGACAGAAAAGAACCCACATGTAATTTCTTTCCCCATCAACTAGCTTGAATTTAAGGCTCTGAAGAAAATAGGAAATAACAGAGTTGAAAATGGCAGATAAGTCAGGTTCAGAGGGTAATAATTAGTGGTTTGATATTTGGATGGTGGTCAGCACCTAGGAGAATATCCCAGAGGTTGATACTGGGGCCCTTATTGTTTAGCATATTCATCCAAGACCTTGATGATTTCTGAGTGTAGCCTCAGCAAATTTGAATTAGAGGGTGCAATTACTGTAAAAAAGAGCAGGTCCTGATAAACTAGAGGACTGGATCAGCAAAAATCCCTTATGAAATTCAACAAGGGGAACCATGAAGTTTTGTGTGACAAGTACAATTGCTCTGGGCAGCCAGGTGATTGAGAAGCAGCCACACTGAAAAGGAACCTGAACTGAGCATGAGCCAACAATGCACTCTTGTCATGGCAGCGCAAATTGTGTGCTAAGCTTGTTCATGGCCAAGGAACATTGATCTACTCTGCAGATCTTGTACTTTTGTACTCTGCTTGCTACTGGTGAAACTGCATCTGGAGTATTTCATCGAGTTTTGGCCCTCCGCACTGAGCTGAGGTGAAACTCAAGAAAATCTAACTGAAATCTAGTAAGTAGGACATGACTCAGGAGAAGGTGGGGGAATTTGGTTTCTTTAACCCAGATAAGATGAACTGAAGATGATCTAAAGAAACATTATAACTAACTGAAGGATAACTACAAAGATGAGTAATGAGCTTCTCTCTAGGATGAGATGATACAGAAAAAGTAACAGCAACAAGGAGGGATGTAGGAGGTTCAGGCTGTACATTAGGGAAGACTTTCACCAAGTGGATATTACAACACTGAAGCAGGTTACTCATGGAAGTTTGTGCAACACCCATTATCAGCGAATTCCATAACATGGCTGGACAAAGCCATGGCTGACCTGTCTCAGGGGCAATTTACTCTGACTGTGACTTTGGAGTAGTTTCTATAAGTTTATTTCCTCCAGCATTTGTGTTAGAATGCAATGGCTTTATGATTTTTCCAGCATATGAACTGTGTGCAGTTTGGGCTTGAGAAGTAAGCCAGTTCAAACTGCATGAGGTTCAACAAGTCAAAGTGCAAGGTCCTGCATCTGAGTCAGGCCAATATGAGGCACAAACACATGCTGGGTGTAGAAGTGAGCTCAGAGTAGAGGTGTGAAGATGAGAAGTGCAATATGAGCTGACAGTGTGCTCATGCAGTCCAGAAGGCATACTGTGTCCTAGGCTGCATCGAGTGCAGCCAGAGGGTCAAGCAAAGTGATTCTTCTCCTTTACTCTGCTCTTGAGAGACCTCATCTAGAGTACTGCATCCATTTTTGGTGTCCCCACCATAAGAAGGACATGGAACTATTGGAGAGAGTCCAGAAGAGGGCCACAAAGATGATCCATTGGCTGGAACACCTCTGCTATGAGAATAGGATGAGGGAGCTGGGGTTTTTCAACCTGAAGAAGACACTGAGGGGACCTTCTAGTTGCCTTCCAGTAGCTGAGAGGAGCCTACAGGAATGCTAAAGAGGGACTTTTTGTAAGGGTGTGTGACCGTTTTAGGCTGTGCCTTTAAGAAAGGGCAGTTACTGGAACACTCTGGCTGAATGTTTTGAAAACAAAGATAAAGTCTAAACGAATTTCATTGGTAGATTGGTAGAATGCAACTTTAAATTTTTAGCTTTAGTTCAGTTTGATTCTCAGTCTGTTCCAGTCTGTCTGTCTGTTTTCAGCCTCTCTGAGCAGCAGCTGTGCTGGACGGAGTTGACCTTGGGCTAACAGAGCTAACAGATAAGAAACTAATCTTGCATAAGGTTTGAGCTAACACAATTTCTTCCTTAATAATTACCTTTTTCTCTCTAACCCTTTTTGGGAAAAAAGGGGGGTAAGGGGGAGAAGGGGAGAGGGGACCCTCCTTCCTGGAGGAGGGAAGGGTCTTTCTGTGTTACGTTATTTGCTGTATATTTCTGTATATATTGTAAATACTGTATATTGTGTATATATCCATCTGCATTTCTTCCTGCTTGTAAATATAGCTTGTCCATTTTGCTTCTCTGACTGAGTTAGCCGTGGTTTCTTTATGTGGGGGGGAGAACCGAACCTCTCACCACCACACATAGAAACAATGATTGCCCATTGGAATGGGCTGCTCAGGGAGGTAGTGGAGTCACCATCACTGGAGCTGTTTAGGAAGAGACTTGATGGGGTGCTTGGTACCATGGTTTAGATAATTAGACAGTGTTGGATGATAGGTTGAACTCCATGATCTCAAAGGTCTCTTCCAACCTGGTTAATGCTATTCTATTCTATTCTATTCTATTCTATTCTATTCTATTCTATTCTAAAAGGGGGAATGATTTTAAGGTGTGGGAGAGTAGGTTTAGACTGGATCTTAGGAAGAAGTTCTTCAACATACGGGTGGAATAGGCTGCCCAGAGAAGTTGTAGATGCCCCCTCCATGGAGTTGTTCAAAGCCACATTGAATGAGTCCTTGTGCAAACAAATCTACTTGAGAGGCATCCCTGCTCATGGCAGAATGGTCGGAGTAGGTGCTAAGATTCCATCCAGCCAAACTATTCTATCATTCTGTGATGATTCTATGAAATATTTTGGAGATCAGTATCAGTAACACAACTACTGTCAATGAACAAAATTCATGGCAGCAAAATGTTCAACATGAACTGGTAAAAGCACAACCAGTGAATATGAATGGATCATATACTTCATGGTCATAGCTCAAATATAAGAATAATTCCCCGTTCTGTGCACCGGCAATGGTTTAGCACAAGATCTAGCTTGGCTGCTCCCGCAACACAAAAGTGAGGGGAAGAGTAACACACACAACTCAGGGCTGAGATAAAGAGATAAGAATTTAATATAACATAAGATGTAATCACAATGTATAATTACCTGAGCTAATAATCTAATTAACCTAATAATACAATACATGATTACCTTTGCTTAGCCTATTTGCAGAAGAAGTACAGTGAAACATATAGGGAAAAAAAGCCCAAAACAACAAACAGCATAAACCAGAGCACCAAAACCAGCAGCTGCCTGACTACCACACATTCTGCAGCCATTGCCTGCAGAAAAGAGCCAACACTCAAGATCCCAGAAGCAGCAACTGAAACAGAAAGTGCTGCAATCTGAACTTCAAACCCCATAATACTTTGCTCCAGTTAGCACTTTCTGTTTTTTATGAAGCTGGCACAACTGCAGCATGGTTTCAGTAACAGCAACAGGTTCAACTCAGTCCATGACAGCTTCCCCAGAGCAGTCTTTCTAGCATTAAATATAAGAAATTTCAAATTGGAAAAAAAAAAAAAAAATCCCCAAAGTATTCTGAAGTCAATGTTGATTTATTTCCTACAATTTTACTCAACACCAAATTTTCTGTGATCTAAAGGCAATCACTTTCTCCTCTTTTCAGTATGGATTTATTAGAATAGGAAAAACTAATTCCTGGAATTTCCAAGAAAGTATTGATATAATTGTACAAAAAATACTTACAAATCATTGTTGCATTCAAACAGAATGTGACTATAGAATGACATTTTAGTGTCTTCTTGTTTCTGCGCTATAATTGTCTCAGTACAATATTCTTTTTCTCCCTACTCCATGTCTTTTTAGGTTTAAATAAATTGTGTAGTGTTGTGGGGAAAAAAATACAAAATCTGAGTTTGTATCATAGAATCATAGACTGGTTTAAGTTGGAAGGGGCCCTTAAAGATTTTCTGGTTCAACCCAGACTATCAAGTCCATTTCTCATGGCTCTCTTAATATGTTGCCTGAAGTGCTGATTTTAAAAATGTTCTGGTCTTTGCCATTTAATCACTTCCCTTTTAGGCGATTACCCTGCCTGCTCTTCTCCGCATCTTGCTCAGGAAAGTGTTGCACTCATGGAAGCACCAAAACCTGGATATAGTCACTGAGAATGATCACTGCTGTAAGAACCTGTGGGAAACATTGATGGAGAAGAAAGAAAGTGCATCCTTATGCTTTCCTTCTACGTGCTCCCCCTGGTGCGTCATGTTACAGTATTCTCCTCTGCTGATGTGAGGAGAATTTATTGTACAGTTGCCATGGATCTCTGTGGCATGGATCACATTCATGTCTCCCTTTTTTTGCTAACCAGTTCATTGTCAGCTACAGCCATTCAAACCCTAACCTTTCTATAGCCTTCCATGCAGGCTGCTTGAAGCCTGCATACAAACATATGGTGCAATGTTTTTTGTGAAACCATCAGCCATCTGGGCAATAGAAGGCAAACAATAAGTTTCTATTAAAGTTCAGATAGTGCTGACCTTAGTCAAAACATCTGTCATAGAGAGTAACAGTTGAGTTAAAAGTAGAGCCAAAACTTCATTGCCTTGATATTGCAGTGAATGCTTTCTGAATATACTGAGTGTTCTGAGGATCTTCTGAGGAAAGCATATTCATTATTGTGAGGTCCTGCAAAACATCTTTATATGGTTACAGATGTTGTGGCTCAGGGACAAAACTAGCCTTCATAAAAGTAATAAAGAAAATGTCATTTTAAAAAAAAAAGGTTTGAAACTGTAAAGGTTTTGAGACAAAAAGCCAGAATTCCTTATCAGAGCTAAGATGCAAAGATTTCAATATTCATATGAGATTAGAAAGGAAGTTCATTTCTATCTCTCTCTCCCTGTGCAATAGGAGCTTTCATCACTTCACAGAAAAACGGCCAGAATCCTGCTATCAGGTTTCAGGTCTCAAAATGTGGTATAGATTTATAATCACTGAAATAATAAATAAATAAACTATCTAACTAACCATATCAAATAAAGCAAACACACACACACACAAAATCCCTTTAAATACTATTTCAAGAGCAAAAGCAATGACCTGGATTCCTGACACATGCGCATGCTTAACAAGAAACAAAAGAATGTGCATGTGTACGGCTCCACAGGCAAGCATGGCAAGCAGTTTTATGTGGCTGTTTGCTCAGGGTTTGTTTTCTTTTCAGCCGTGCTTTTTCTCCTTTTGTATTCATTTTCCAAAAAGTGTGGGTTGTCACCATGCATCTTGGGCTTGAAGCTGCCAGAGTAAGTATTAGCAAAACTACTTGACACATGAGAGTGTATTTGTGCACTCTTCTAGTCTGAGAATAGAAACAACACCATATGACTTGTCTGACCAGTCACAACTAATCAACACAAATAGAAAAACAAATATCAGACATTGCATAAATACAGAAAACTGTTTATAAGCAGTCTCAACATTACTGTTGCATAACAAACACTTATGATCTGCTCCTAGATTGATCATAAGCATCAGGAAGAAGGAGCTTAGGCTGATGAGAAACAGTATTATTTTTTTTTTCTGTCTTCTTTGATCTTGAGTATGTACATTTAAAGGAAACTGCCTCCTTCTTAGAAGTCTTGATTGGCAAAATAACAAATCTAAAGTAAGTTTCATACTAAGCTTTCCATTTCATTTTCCTTAAGTCCCAAGTTACTTGTATTGAAGTTTGCCTAACTCTAGTCCTTACTTCCTCGAGTAATGTGTTTATCCATATGACTGTGCATATACGGTATGTATGAGCCAGCATACGAGTCTTTGTGTGGTGACCAAAAATGTAGCAGAGCCACAGCTTTGCTGCAGTCAATACAAGGAGTTCTCTTTTGAAAACAAAGTGGATTTTCCTAAGTGCTCTAAAATTGAGTCTTTCACCTGGAGACAGTGAAAAGCAGGGAGAGAAAACCAAAGACAAGAACATCTGAAGAGGAGCAAGAAGGCAGGAAAATACAACTTTTTAATTCCACTTTTTTCTTGGCTTTGCTTTGATTTTCTGTATGGAGATTACTGGTCTTTCCTACAATAATCTTGTTGAATATTTACCTGATGCTTGACATCAGTTTCTCCACTGGAGAAATCTATTAGAAAATTGTGTCAGATATGACTTTTTCTACTAATGGATGTCTAAACATAACTCTTCAGAACCAGGTATTCACTTCATTAACCATCCTTATCTGAAGGTCTCCTTCCTTTTGAATTGGATGCATCACCTATGGCTTAGGAACTGAGAACCACACATGAAATGGAGTGCTCATCTGCGTTAATCTAGGAACTGAAGAATAATTTACTGTTAGATGATTTACATATTTGAAAGAAAGAGAGGCAGATACTTGAATGGTCTGAGGCCAATTGCCTTCTGAAGGCTTTGAGCATTAAAACTCACTGTTCAGCAATGCGAGGCACTCATTTCCCTTTTCTTCAAGGTCTCTGTGAAGTACTTTTACAGCACTCCTCACTATCTTCCAAGACAGGGAGAAAATATCAAGACAAGGAATCAATTGGCTCTTGCTTTTCACACATACAAGAGAGACATAATTGCTGACTCAGAGCTGTTTTTCGGTCCAGAGAGCTGTCAGTAGCCCATTATCATTAAACACATTTAATATTACTTGTCAGTAACAGGACGTTGAATTTCCCCTTCAGCAGCATCTCTCAGATTCGACTTTATAGTCTCAAATACAGTTAGACAAGTTGAAATTTCCTGGGTTTTAGAAGATGATTGCATCTTTTCAGAAGCAAGTCACTTGTAGTGTCTCTAACAGTTGAAGGAAGCTGACAACCAAGTCATGAGGACTGAGAAGTCAGCAGATGGGAACCAGCACGAAACACCTTGCCTGCCAGCACTTCTGTCCATCACCTTGTGTCTGTGAGGGCATAAACTTAAGCACCCAAGTTTAAAATGTGGAACTTACCTAAGTTTTTGGCATTTACAAGGCTCCTACAAATGCCACTATCTTGACTAACTTTCCCGATATGGTCACTTAGCATTCAAAATCTAGATACAATACAATACAATACACCAGGTTGGAAGAGACCTTCAAGATCATCGCGTCCAACCCATCAACCAATCCAACCCACCCAACAACTAGACCATACAGCCAAGCACCCCATCAAGTCTTCTCCTGAACACCTCCAGTGAAGGTGACTCCACCACCTCCACGGGTAGCCGATTCCAATGGGCAATCACTCTCTCCGTGTAGAACTTTTTCCTAATATCCAGCCTAAACCTGCCCTGGCGCAGCCTGAGACTGTGTCCTCTTGTTCTGGTGCTGGCTGCCTGGGAGAAGAGGCCAACCTCTGCCTGGCTACAACCTCCCTTCAGGTAGTTGTAGAGAGCAAATAGTTGTAGAGAGATATCCCTGCATATAGGGTTCCTTATGTGCCTAGTTGGATAGAGAACTCATATTTTGCCTAACCACTCTAACACAGCTAATGAAAATAGGATTTGATTTGAAAGTGAGACTGTTCACTGCTCACATTTTTAATAAAGCACTAATAGGAGCACTCATCAATAGAAATATTTGGATATAGTAAACTAATGCATGTGATTCATGCATACCATACAGAATACAGAATACACCAGGTTGGAAAAGACCTTTGAGATCATCCAACCTACCACCTGTCACTGTTTTGGGTGACAGACAAAAGCAACAAACACATGCCCTTGTGGTAAGCAGAGTACAAAGAGTAAAGTTTATTTCTGCAAGTAACACATATTTATATGTATGTTATGTCAGTGTGGCTGTGTCTGATAGGGTAACAAGCTTTTCTCAAGATTCTTATTGGTTAGTGATACATTGCTACAGTTATTTGCTGAGCTAAGTCCAGGTTTCTTCTTCTGCTATACTTCTATCTCAATCTTGCAACATCTGTGCCTCAAAGAAATTACACATTCAGCCCATGGAATTTCCAGACATTCAAGTGTACACAACAGTGTATTCATTCACGGATACACAGCCATATTCTCGAGGTCAATCTCTTCTTGGCCTATAAAAGGGTCCACAGATTCACCAGTTTCCCAAAATCACCCAACGCCATCTAATCAACTAAAGCATGGCACTAAGTGCATTGTCCAGTCTCTTTTTAAACACTTCCAGTGATGGTGACTCCACCACCTCCCCAGGCAGCCCATTCCAATAGCAAATCCCTCTCTCTGTGAAGAATTTCTTCGTAACATCCAGCCTAAACCTCCCCTGGTGCAGCTTGAGACTGTGTTCCTCTTGTTCTGGTGCAGGTTGCCAGAGAGAAGAGACCAACCCCAACCTGGCTACAACCTCCCTTCAGGCAGTTGTAGACAGCAATAAGGTCACCCCTGAGCCTCCTCCTCTACAGGCTAAACAACCCCAGCTCCCTCAGCCTCTCCTCATAGGATTTGTGCTCCAGACCCCTCACCAGCTTTGTTGCCCTTCTCTGCACACATGCCAGCAATTCAACATGTTTCCTAAACTGAGGGGCCCAGAAATGGACACAGGACTCAAGGTGTGGACTAATCAGTGCTGAGTACAGGAGGACACTGGCTTCCCTATTCCTGATGGCCACACTCTTCCTGATACAGGCCAGGATGCCATTGGCCTTCTTGGCCACCTGGGCACACTGCTGCCTCATGTTCATCTTGCTATCAACTAGTACCCCCAGGTCCCTTTCTGCCTGGCTGCTCTCCAGCCACTCTGACCCCAGCCTGTAGCACTGCATGGGGTTCTTGTGGCCAATGTGTAGAACCCGGCACTTGGATGTGTTAAATCTCATGCCGTTGGACTCTGCCCATCTGTCCAGCCTGTCAAGGTCCTTCTGCAGAGCTCTCCTGCCCTCAAAAAGATCAACTCCTGCCCACAGCTTGGTGTTGTCTGCAAATTTACTGATGATGGACTCAATGCCCTCATCCAGATCATCAATAAAGATATTGAACAGGATTGGGTCCAACACTGATCCCTGGGGACACCAGCTGGATGTGGCACCATTCACCTCCACTCTCTGGGCTTGGCTCTCCAGCCAGTTCCTAAACCAACGCAGAGTGCTCCTGTCCAAGCCACAGGCTGACAGCTTGGCAAGGAGTTTGCTGGAAGACAACCTATATTGCTATTAAAAATTGAGGCAAAGAAGGTGTTAAGTTCCTCTGTCTTTTCCTCATCTTTTGTTACAATATTCCCCTCCATGTCCTCTAAGGAGTGGAGGTTTTCCTTGCCCCTCCTTTTGCCATTAATATATTTATAAAAGCATTTTTTGTTGTCCTTCACAGCAGAGGCCAGTCTAAGCTCTAAATGGGCTTTTGCCTCTCTAATTTTTTACCTACATGACCTAGCAACATCCTCAAACATTCCAGAGCTTACCTCTCCTTTCTTCCAAAGATGATACACCCTCTTTTTTGCCCTTAATATGCTCAGAAGTTCATTGCCCATCCAGGCTGTCCATCTGCCCCAGTGGCTCATCTTCCAGCACACTGGCACAGCCTGCTCCTGTGCCTTCAAGATTTCTTTTTTGGAGTAGGTCCAGCCCTCCTGGACCCCTTTGTTTTTAAGGGCTGTTTCTCAAGGTACCTTCTGAATTAGTTTTTAAGTAGCCTGAAGTCCTCCCTCCGGAAGTCCAGAGTGGAGGTTTTGTTGCCGCCCCTCTTAGCTTGATTGCATATTCAAAATCCAATTATTTCATGGTCACTGGACCCCAGACAGCCTCTGTGACAATTTAGGCTGTGACTTTAAGCTAGGAGCTACAGCTGGTGTAAAAGGAAAACAAAACATTGTTCTAAACAAATTTCATTGGTCAGGTGTGAGATGCACCCTAGCAATATCCCACATTCTTGTTTGTGTCTCTCGCTGCTGGCATGCTCTCCAGGACAGAGACTGATTATCATCTAACAACCTTGAGATAAGCATTACTACCTTTCTAATGATGCCTCTGAACTAACTGAATTTTCCCTAACATCTCTCCTTTTCTCTTTTCTTCTATTAACCAGAGGGAAAAGGGAGAGAGAGGCTAGGGGGAGCAGAGCAGTGTCCTCCTGCCCAAGGAGGATTTCTGTGCTTTTGCTTTTTCTTTATTTGGTAACAAACTTGTATAATATTGTAAATACTGTATATTTTTGTACATATTCACTGCATTCCACTATTGCTTGTAAAATACAGCTTTCCATTTCACTTCCCGGACTGAGTTCAGCCAAGCTTTTTGTTTGATGTGTGTGGGTTAAGCCATCACAGCCTCCAACCACCACATCTACCACCAGCCCTACTCTATTGGTAATTCAAGCAAAGCCTTACCTACCATGGTAGGCTCATGCAGCAGCTGGTATAAGAAGCTATCCACCATACACTCTATCAACCTTCTAGACTGCCTCCTCTCTGCTGTGTTAAGTTCCATGCAGATATCAGGCAGGTTGAAATCGCCCATAAGAACAAGGTCTGGTGACCTTGAGACAGCCTCTAGCTGCCTGTAGAATAATTCATCAATCTCTTCATCCTGGTTGGGCAGTCTATAACAGACTCCAACCAGGATGTCAGCCTTGTTGGTCTTCCCTCTCATTCTCACCCACTGGCACCCACCAAGCTACAGAGTAGTGACCATTTGCAGTCAAAAACATGAAGATGACCTGGTAAGAAAATCATAGACTTACACAAATTTATCAGGAAAATTGTTATGCCAACTGCTATGTTCTTAAAATATCTTCTTTTAACTAGCTTCGAAGGGGGAAGGGGCTGAAACCAGTCCCCCCAGACAGGAGTCTGAGGGTGGTAAGCTGGAGTCAGGGGCAAAACCAGCAGCCCGGCTGAAGTGCATGTACACTAATGCACGAAGTATGGGCAACAAACATGAGGAGCTGGAAGCCTTGTTGCAGCACAAAAGATATGATGTAGTTGCCATCACGGAGACATGGTGGGATGACTCGCATGACTGGAGCGCTGCAATTGATGGCTACAGGCTATTCAGGAGAGACAGGCAGGGAAGAAGGGGTGGAGGGGTGGCCCTGTACATCAGGGAGGCTCTTGATGCCATTGAGCTAGAGATCAGGGATGATCAGGTTGAGTGCGTGTGGGTAAGAATTAGAGGGAAGACCAGCAGGGCAGACATGCTGGTTGGAGTCTGTTATAGACCACCCAACCAGGAGGATGATCTTGATGAAGCATTCTATAGGCAGCTTAAGGCTGTCTCAAGATCGCCTAACCTTGTTCTCGTGGGAGACTTCAACCTGCCTGATATCTGCTGGGATCACAACACAGCAGAGAGGAGGCAGTCTAGGAGGTTCTTAGAGTGCATGGAGGACAGCTTCTTATCCCAGGTGCTGCGCGAGCCTACCAGGGGTAAGGCTATGCTTGACCTCCTCTTCACCAACAGGGAAGGGCTGGTGGGTGATGTGGTGGTCGGAGGGTGTTTAGGCACCAGTGACCACGAGATAATTGAGTTTTCAGTATTCAGCCAAGCCAAGAGGGGGAACAAGAAGACCTCCACTCTGGACTTCTGGAGGGCGGACTTCAGGCTACTCAAGGAACTAACTCAGAAGGTTCCTTGGGAAACAGCCCTTAAAAACAAAGGGGTTCAGGAGAGCTGGACCTACTTCAAGAAAGAACTCTTGAAGGCGCAGGAACAGGCTGTGCCAGTGTGCCGGAAGATGAGCCGCCGGGGCAGAAGGCCAGCCTGGATGGGTAATGAACTTCTAAAGACACTAAGGGAAAAAAGAGGGTGTATTATCTTTGGAAAAAAGGGGAGGCAACCCATGAAATGTTTAGGGATGTCGCTAGGTCTTGTAGGAAGAAAATTAGGGAGGCAAAAGCACATTTGGAGCTCAGACTGGCCTCTGCTGTGAAGGACAACAAAAAGTCCTTCAATAAATATATTAATAGCAAGAGGAAGGGCAAGGAGAAGCTCCACTCCTTGGTGGGCACGGAGGGGAACATTGTAACAAAGGATGAGGAAAAGGCAGAGGTGCTTAACACCTTCTTTACCTCAATTTTTACTAGCAGGACAGAACGGCTTCCAGACAGCTGGCCTGCAGAGCTGGCAGAAGGAGCCAGGGAGCAGCATAGTTTTCCCCTGTTCCAGGATGGGACAGTTAGAGATCTTCTCAGCCGCTTGGACCCCCACAAGTCTATGGGACCGGATGGGATCCATCCTAGGGTGCTGAGGGAGCTGGCGGATGAGCTGTCCAGGCCGCTCTCCATCATTTTTCAGCAGTCCTGGCTCACTGGAGAGGTCCCAGAAGACTGGAAGCTGGCCAGCGTGGTGCCCATCCATAAGAAGGGCCAGTTGGAAGAGCCGGGGAATTATAGGCCTGTCAGCCTGACCTCAGTGCCAGGCAAGATTATGGAACGGGTCATCTCGAGTGCGATCACACAGCACTTACAGGATGGCCAGGGGCTCAGGCCTAGCCAGCATGGATTTAGGAGGGGCAGGTCCTGCCTGACCAACCTGATCTCCTTCTATGATCAGGTGACCCGCCTGGTGGACATGGGGAGGCCTGTGGATGTGGTCTACCTGGACCTCAGCAAGGCCTTTGACACCGTCCCCCACAGCAAACTCCTGGCCAAGCTGGCAGCCCATGGCTTGGACAGGAGCACACTGCGTTGGGTTAGGAACTGGCTGGAGGGCCGAGCCCAGAGAGTGGTGGTGAATGGTGCCACATCCAGCTGGCGGCCTGTCACTAGTGGTGTGCCCCAAGGATCAGTGCTGGGCCCCATGCTTTTCAACATCTTTATTGATGATCTGGATGAGGGCATTGAGTCCATCATCAGTAAATTTGAAGATGACACCAAGGTGGGGGCAGGAGTTGATCTGCTGGAGGGCAGAGAGGCTTTGCAGAGAGACCTCGACAGGCTGGACAGATGGGCAGAGTCCAATGGCATGAGATTTAACACATCCAAGTGCCGGGTTCTGCACATTGGCCACAACAACCCCAGGCAGCGCTACAGGCTGGGGTCAGAGTGGCTGGAGAGCGGCCAGGCAGAGAGGGACTTGGGGGTTCTGGTTGATGGGAAGCTGAACATGAGCCAGCAGTGTGCCCAGGCAGCCAAGAGGGCCAACCGCATCCTGGCCTGCATTAGGAATAGTATGGCCAGCAGGAGCAGGGAGGTCATTGTGCCCCTGTACTCTGCTTTGGTTAGGCCGCACCTTGAGTACTGTGTCCAGTTCTGGGCCCCTCAGTTTAAGAAGGACATTGAGACACTTGAACGTGTCCAGAGAAGGGCAACAAGGCTGGTGAGAGGCCTTGAGCACAAGCCCTATGAGGAGAGGCTGAGGGAGCTGGGGCTGTTTAGCCTGGAGAAGAGGAGGCTCAGGGGCGACCTCATTGCTCTCTACAACTACCTGAAGGGTGGTTGTAGCCAGGAAGGGGTTGGCCTCTTCTCCCTAGCAACCAGCACCAGAACAAGGGGACACAGTCTCAAGCTGCACCAGGGGAAGTTTAGGCTGGAGGTGAGGAGAAAGTTCTTCACTGAGAGAGTGATTCGTCATTGGAATGGGCTGCCCGGGAGGTGGTTGATTCTCCGTCCCTGGAGGCGTTCAGGAGGGGACTGGATATGGCACTTGGTGCCATGGTCTAGTTGTGAGGTTATGGTTACAGGTTGGACTCGATGATCTTCAAGGTCTCTTCCAACCTTGGTAATTCTATTCTATTCTATTCTATTCTATTCTATTCTATTCTATTCTATTCTATTCTATTCTATTCTATTCTATTCTATTCTATTCTATTCTATTCTATTCTATTCTAACCTGTGCTCCAGATTGTGCTCATTGCCCCTTGTCCTGCCACTGAGTACCACTGAAGATTCTGGCCTCATTCTTTTGACACCCACCCTTTAGATATTGATAAGCTTTGATAAGATCTCCTCCCAGTCTTCTCTTCTGCAGGTTAAATATTCCCAGTCTTTTCTTGCAGGAGAGATGGATACCTGCCTTCACCTGCTGGCTACACTCATCTTAATACACCACAAAATACACACCATTGGCCTTCTTGGCCATGAGGGCACATTACTGGATCATGGTGGACTTGTCCACCAGCACTCTCACGTCCTTCTCTGCTGAGCTGTTTTCCAGTAGATCAACCCCTAATGGTACTGATACATGGAACAGGGTCATATACTTGCCTTCATTGAACTTCATTAGGTTTTTCTCCACCCAACTGTCCAACCTGTTCAGATCTTACTGATGGCAACACACCCTTCTGGTGTATCAGCCATTCTTGCTGAGGGTGCACTCTGTTGCTTCGTCATTGATGAAATTTTAGAGGTCTTTTCCAATGAAACAATTCTATGATTCTATGCTGAACAAGACTGGACCCAGTGCTGACCCATTGGGGTACACCACTAGCTACAATCCTCCAACTAGAGTCCACACTGCTGATCAGAACACTCTGAGCTCTGTCATTCAGTCACTTCCCAATCCACATTACTGTCCACTCATCTGATCCACACTTGCTAAGTTTACCTATGAGAATGTCATGGGAGACTAGTGGCGTCCCCCAGGGATCACTTATGGGTCCCATCCTGTTCAATATCTTTACTGGTGATCTGGATGAGGGGATTGAGTCAGTCATCAGCAAATTTGCAGACGCCACCAAGTTTGGAGCAGGTGTTGATCTGCTAGAGGATAGAAGGGCTCTCCAGAGGGACCTTGACAGGCTAGAGAGATGGGCAGAGTTCAACATGATGGCATTCAACAAGTCCAAGTGCCGGGTGCTGCACTTTGGCCACAACAATCCCATGCAGAGCTACAGGCTGGGGTTGGAGTGGCTGGAGAGCAGCCAGACAGAAAGTGACCTAGGGGTACTGATTTACAGCTGGCTTAACATGAGCCTGCAGTGTGCCCAGATGGCCAAGAAGGCCAATGGCATCCTGGCCTGCATCAGGAATAGTGTGGCCATCAGGAGCAGGGAAGTCATTCTGCCCCTGTACTCAGCACTTTCTGGGCCACACCTTGAGTCCTGTGTCCAGTTCTGGGCCTCTCAGTTTAAGAAGGACATTGAGACACTTGAACGTGTCCAGAGAAGGGCAACAAAGCTGGTGAGGGGTCTGGAGCACAAGCCCTATGAGGAGAGGCTGAGGGAGCTGGGGTTGCTTAGCCTGGAGAAGAGGAGGCTCAGGGGAGACCTTACTGCTCTCTACAACTACCTGAAGGGAGGTTGTAGCCAGGTTGGGGTTGGTCTCTTCTCCCTGGCAACCTGCACCAGAACAAGAGGACACAGTCTCAAAGTGTGCCAGGGGAAGTTTAGGCTGGAGGTGAGGAGAAAGTTCTTCACAGAGAGAGTTGTTGGCCATTGGAATGGGCTGCCTGGGGAGGTGGTGGAGTCACCATCCCTGGAGGTGTTCAAAATGGAATTGGATGTGGCACTTCAAGCCATGGTTTAGTAGTCACGAGGCCTTGGGTGACAGGTTGGAGTTGATGATCTTTAAGGTCTTTTCCAACCTTATTGATTCTGTGATTCTATGAAAAGCTTTGCTGAAGTCAAAGTAGACAACATCCAGTGCTCTTCTCTCATCTACCCAGCCAGGCAGGCCATCATAGAATGCTGTCAGATTGATCATGTGTGATGTGCCTTAGTGAATCCATGCTGACCACTCCCAGTAACCTTATTTTCCTCCATGTGCTTAGAGATGACATCCAGAATGAGCAGTTCCATCACCATTCCAGGGGTGGAAATGAGGCAGACTGGACTCACTCAGTTCTGTAAAAAATTCATCTGATTCATTCATCTGATATTGAAGATTTAAATTCTAAGAAAGTGTATCAAAACCCCACTCAAAAATAAATAATTTAATAATCTGTAAACAAACAATAATCCATCTTTTTCTGGTTTGATGTACTATTTATATTTCTCTTGTTAAAGGTTCAAGATATTTGCAGTTTCACGTGTCTCTAGTGTTAGGTGGATATCTTTTGAGCAATTCACATTGAAAAAGTTTGGGGTTTTGATCACACCAACTGCAAAATATATTGCCACTGACTTTTTTCCTCATTTCCTTGATTGGAATGGGTTTGCACGAACAGAACTGGGTTCTATTTGATAGAACATTTTGTTGGTAGTATGTTTGGTGAAGGTATCAAAGAGTGAATTGAAATAACCTTATTCTCCCTGCCTGACTTGGCTCTACAATCTTTAAGCAATATTAATATTGTCCTCCCAATGACCTGGGATAAACATAGTGAGAAGATCAGATGCACAAGGAGTTGCTATTTTTGCATACTTGCTGTTCAGAGCAGAACCACACTTCAGCAAAGCATTCACATCATCTTTGAAATGCAAGCTTGAATCACTGAACATACTGTGCAATGAAGGACATCCATCTAAAGAACAATGAGTAGACATTCTATTTTTGAAAACTGTGAGCCAATTAATGGCACCATAATACATTTCTTTGTAATGTGTAACAACTAGTTGTCAAGTGCTTGTTTACAAAAAAAACCCCAAACATTTTACTGAACACATGTTGAATTGTCCTGGTTTTTAGGACAAGATGACACCTATAGAAAGTTGCTAGCTGTGACTATGTTCCCTTACCATCTTTGAAAAGTAAGTTAAAAAATAGAACTATCATTTATCCATTTTTAATATGTATTTAACAATCCTCTTCTTGCATCCTTCCATATCTGAGAGAAAATGCAATTAGTATACTATGTCCAGGAGTAAGAGGGGCCTGGTGTTTTATGCAACACCTCTTCTTTTCATCCAGCATACTTATGTGTGCACAACTAAGTTCTCTGGAATAATGGACCAAATTCATCACAAGAACAGCCGACAAATATATTAATATTTTTATACTTGAATTTAAATGGATACAAAAGTATCTTGGATAAAAGGAGGAAATGTTACAATGGTGCACAAAACATCTGGAAAGATAAGTTTTCAATGCCTGCCAGATTCTTCATCAGTAATACGTATTTCTGCAGCAGTAACTGGTTTTCCTTCATGCATGAGGCAGTTCTGCATTTCACGATGAAAGAAGGTATTATTATCACTTAAAGTCAAGGTGCACTTCTAAACCATACCTAACCCTACAAAAACACAAGGTATAGATTTTAACATTAGTAAGAGTCTTTCCTGCAATACAGTGTAGGCAGTACTGTGAGCCAAAGACTGGGATCTCTAATAGCTGGAGATCATTGAAAGCATGTGAATCCTCACAGAAATATCCCTGACACTAAGGAGTAGTGTATACTTGGGATTCAGAATAGAAAAAAATACTTCAAAGTCCATTTGGGGTAAGCATAAGAGATGTTACTGCTATCTTAGTCAAACAGGCATTTGATAAGGTAGGATGTTGGCAGGAAAGCAAGGGAGAAAGATAATTCACTTTTTCTCTGTGTCTCTTTTTCTTCTCTCCTTTCCATTGCTTCTTTCTGACTTACCGAATGATTGGTGTGTTCAGCTCTTGCCATTCTATCCATATCTTTCTCATTCAGTGATCCACATTCCTAACCATCTAGATAGCACTGGCATTTGTGCGGGTCTAATCACTGTTGCCTGCAAGATAGTGCCCAGAAACCAGATCTCTGATGTTGCAAGATAATTAAGCCCAAAATGAAGATTTTGAAAACACCTGATTACATGCCATTATAACTATAGATGTGTCTCATTTGGTATGTACCCATCTGTGGCCCTACAGGTTAACAGCACTTAGTTTTCATGTAGCCAGAAATATCTAGTTTACATCTGGAGTTAAGTAAGCCTCTTCAAATGTGGGTACTGATATGAGCCCTCTTCATCTTTCAACCATTACAAAGTCTCTTCCAATCCTGGCAGTGAGCAGGATACTATTGCTATCAGCCACAAAGAAGGTCCTCTCTGTGCATGGTTCATAGGATGCAGAAGCTGCCCACATATTTTTTCTGTACCAAGCTGTCAGCCCACGGCTTGGACAGCAGCACTCTGTGCTGGGTTAGGAACTGGATAGAAGGGCCAAGCCCAGAGAGTGATGGTGAATGGTGCCACATCCAGCTGGCATCCAGTCACTGGTGGTGTCCCCCAGGGATCAGTACTGGGCCCCATCCTGTTCAGTATCTTTATCAATGATCTGGATGAGGGCATTGAGTCCATCATCAGTAAATTTGCAGATAAAACCAAGATGGGGGCAGGAGTTGATCTGCTAGAGGATAGAAGGGCTCTCCAGAGGGACCTTGACAGGCTGGACAGATGGGCAGAGTCCAATGGCATGAGATTTAACACATCCAAGTGCCGGGCTGGGGTCAGAGTGGCTGGAGAGCAGCCAGGCAGAAAGGGACCTGGGGGTACTAGTTGATAGTAAGCTGAACATGAGGCAGCAGTGTGTCCAGGTGGCCAAGAAGGCCAATGGCATCCTGGCCTGCATCAGGAATAGTGTGGCCAGCAGGAACAGGGAGATCATTCTGCCTCTATACTCAGCTCTTGTTAGTCCACACCTTGAGTCCTGTGTCCATTTCTGGGTCCCTCAGTTTAGGATATATGTTGAGTTGCTGAAATGTGTGCAGAGAAGGGCAACAAAGCTGGTGAGGGGTCTGGAGCACAAGCGCTATGAGGAGAGGCTGAGGGAGTTGGTTCTGCTTAGCCTGGAGAAGAGTAGGCTCAGGGCAGACCTTATTGCTGTCTACAACTACCTGAAGGGAGGTTGTAGCCAGGTGGGGGTTGGTCTCTTCTCCCAGGCAACCAGCACCAGAACAGGAGGACACAGTCTCAAGTTGCGCCAGGGGAGGTTTTGGCTGGATGTTAGGAAGAAGTTCTTCACAGAAAGAGTGATTGGGCATTGGAATGGGCTGTCTGGGGAGGTGATGGAATCACCATCACTGGAGGTGTTTAGGAAGAGACTGGTTGGGGCACTTGGTGCCATGGTTTATTTGATTAGATAGTATTGGATGATAGGTTGGACACGATGATCTCAAAGGTCTTTTCCAACCTGGTGAGGTGGTTTGAGCCTTAACTGGGATTTAAGAGCTCAGTTGGGGGTTAAAAGGCTGAGAATATCTCCCCTGCTCCCCACTCCTCTTTCCCAATCGAGATAAAAAGAAAGGGAAGGAATAAATCTACTGAGAAATAGTTTGGAGTCAGTTTGGAAGTAGAAAGGTAAAAATTTTCTTTAAACAATATATATATATGCATAAAAACAATAACAAGAAGGGTTCATAAGGGTAAGGAACAAGGATGGATGGGGAAAAAATAAGTATACAAATCCGGTCCTTTGAAGTCCTTCAAAGAGGCATAGATGTAGCAGGAAGGAGGAGAACCAGGCCTGACATGGCAGAGAAGCAGGAAGCTGACAGCAGTCCTCTCGTCCAGGCAAGGCAGAAGTAAAAGACCCAAATGGCTGCAGTGTCTCCTTTCTATAGGCCTGCTGGACAGGGAGGGCGAGTGGAACAGACTAACTCAGTTCCCCAGGGGAAAATGCCTTCCAGGGAGAGCAAAGCTCTCACAAGCTCCCCCCCACCCCAGCTTTCAGGATGGGCATAACCCATCACACTTGGTTAATTCTATTCTATTCTTTCTATTCTATTCTAAATATGGTAAAACTGGCTTACTATATGTATATGAGCTGCTGTACTGTTATGTTTTGGCATTTTTAAAACTGTTTAGGATAATTATATTCCTTTATCTTGATATTCTCACTGAGTATATTCTGATTGTTAGTGCTAATAGCCTTATATATATATTTTGCTTAATTTTTTGGCTTGAACTATAGTGAGCCTAGGACAGTATAAACATGCGACATGTACCTTAAGGTTTAGTTGCGATATCACTACTTCGTGAAAAAGAGCATCCCTTTATTTTTAGTAGTTTTGAATACCTTTTTTCTTTTCCATTCTAGAATGGAATAACAAAAATGGAAATTGTTATAGAATCATTCACTGAAAGCAGCTGAAGTAATCGCAAGGAGATGAATTCAAGTTCTGTAGCAGGACAAACAGACAAAATCCCCAGGAAGCTATACTTGACAAACAGTAGTAACTTTATAGTACTTGTTATTAATATTAAAGTGTTCTCTATGCATTATTACCTGAGCTATGTGAGTCACAGTTTAATTAAATAGCAAAGACATACAGAGCAGCAAAGCAAATTGCCTCTCCCATGAAATCCTTAAAATTTCAAAAATTTCCACATCAGGACAAAAGCTATGACCTTTTGACAATTCTCATTTAGGAAACAACATGCCACCTTTGAGAGCACCTACACTGAGATGAAGGCACGAATCACTCCTTACTTAGTATGACTTACCAGCTTTCAACTTAAAGACCCACAAAATTGCTCTAGGCATCAGGCTGTGCAATATTCCTGTGTGGGAAGTCAGTAGACATGCTCTTTTCTTTCCACTGCCACCCTTAGTCTGGAATTTCCTCATTCAGCATATAGATATGTATTTAAATTCTGACCAGCTGTAAGGAGAAACTTTGCAAAAGGTTAGGCCTTATGATTTATTCTTTTGCTAGGCTGTGTAAGAATGTTTGCTTTGGGATCTTTTTGACAGTGACTGCTGTAGATGGCATTCTTTTTGCAGCAATACTGGGGTGTGGGTATTCATCTTCCTTACACAACAGTCATTGTGAAAGTTTTCTAGCCCAGGCTCTTATGTACAAACATTTAGATTTAATAAACAAAAGGAAGAAATTATTTCTAAAGGATAATGATAAGGAGTATCAGTTCCCTACTGGAAAGTGGATTCACCTCTAAGAGAATGTAACAGTTCTACAAGAGATTACATCAGGTCAGTGTACTCATGGTGTGCATTTGAACTGCTGTGTAGCTGCTGTTTCCCAAAATCTGTATTCCAAGCAAGCACTTTAAACAATAAGAGAAAGAATCTTATTACTCTCATCTCATGCAAATCCATTTGGGATTCATGGCAATGAGGAAAAGACACGTGAGACCTGTTTCACTCCAGCACCTGTTTATTTCCCACTGTTTTATGAGTGCTATGAGTTATATGTTTATGAGTGTTAGCACTGTAGGTGTTCATGCAACATGCAGCCACAAAGGAGACATAAAAAGATGTTGGTTACCAGATGCAGGGTCCGATCCAGTGTTCCAGGGAATCCTTGGGAAATCAGTGGGTGTAATGCTGGATGCTGACATCCCAGGCTTTTAGTCTCAGAACAGGTAAAGGTAAACCATTAGGTGAGGCATTTCAGTTTCTGATTTAAACATGAATAATCAGAGGAGACTATGATTTCTCAACTTGTTGCAATACCTCTTTCCACCATTCTGCTTAGACCTAGTATTTTTCCTCCAAGGAAAATCAATTGCTTTCCCACCAGCCAGCTTTTCTATTTATTAATACAGTATTTGTAATATTTTTATATTCCGTAATGTCTAGGGATAGATTTTTACCAAAGCAAATGTCCAAACATAGCTGTGCAACATGTTTAAAAATTCAGCATGACATCTATTAATGGAACAGCAGTTAGAAAAATAAATCTTCCATGACCTGAAATTAGAAAATTAAACCTCAAAGTATTTACTGACCAGAACAGGCCACAGAAGAAAAGAGTTATAGATTATTGTATCATTTTTTAAAAATATTTTAATCAAGCTGGCTTCAGTCCCACAATTAAACAACTGTCTCCCAAGGGATTTACCAGAATGAACAAACTCCTAATATTACAGCAATATCTCATAACAGCAGTTTGCAGGGTAATGAAATGGCTACAGCCTTTCTTTCAGATAAAAAGGGAAGGGAAGGTTTGGGAAGGGAAGGGAAAGGAAGGTTTGGGAAGGGAAGGGAAGGTTTGGGAAGGGAAGGGAAGGGAAGGTTTGGGAAGGGAAGGGAAGGTTTGGGAAGGGAAGGTTTGGGAAGGGAAGGTTTGGGAAGGGAAGGTTTGGGAAGGGAAGGTTTGGGAAGGGAAGGTTTGGGTTTGGGAAGGGAAGTTTTGGGAAGGGAAGGTTTGGGAAGGGAAGGTTTGGGAAGGGAAGGGAAGGGAAGGGAAGGGAAGGGAAGGGAAGGAAGGGAAGGGAAGGGAAGGGAAGGAAGGGAAGGGAAGGGAAGGAAGGAAGGGGGAAGGGAAGGGAAGGGGGAAGGGAAGGGAAGGGAAGGTTTGGGAAGGTTTGGGAAGGGAAGGTTTGGGAAGGGAAGGTTTGGGAAGGGAAGGTTTGGGAAGGGAAGGTTTGGGAAGGGAAGGTTTGGGAAGGGAAGGGAAGGGAAGGGAAGGGAAGGGAAGGGGGAAGGGAAGGGAAGGGAAGGGAAGGGAAGGGAAGGGAAGGGAAGGAAGGGAAGGGAAGGGAAGGGAAGGGAAAAGGTCTTGGTTTCATAGTACAAAAACAAGTTTCCACCTTTGTCTATAAGCTGATAATAATTACATGTCAAGTCAATAAATAAACCTAATTATGAGTTCCACCTTAAAATTATTTCAGTGTCTGTTAATTCCCATATGTATAAGTAACTTTGGGTTATTTGAATTCCTAAAATTCTTCAAAACCACTATTTTCTATTTCTGGAATGTCTACAAAAGTTCTCTGGGACATTCATTGAGGACAGCACAATATTGTACCACAGAGGTGTTTTATGTCTAAGGGATTGGTTCATAGTGACATCATACAAAATCTCAGCTTTAAAACAAATGTAAGAATGGAACAGACATTTTATTGGCAGTCTCTGGGTTACAGCTAATATCTGAGCTGGGTCAAAACCCAACTGCTGGACAGAAAATGTTATATCTGCTCTGGTGAGATCTCACCTGGAGTACTGTGTGCAGGTCTGGAGCCCTCAATATAGGACAGACATAAACCTGATGGAGTGGGTCCAGAGGAGGGCCACAAGAATGATCAGGAGGCTGGAGCATTTCTGCTATGAGGACAGGCTGAGGGAGCTGTGGTTGTTCAGCCTGGAGAAGAGGAGACTCCAGGGAGACCTGATAGCAGCCTTCCAGTACCTGAAAGGGGCCTACAAGAAGGATGGGGAGAGTCTGTTTACAAAGGTTTGTAGCGACAGAGTGAGAGGCAATGGCTTTAAGCTGGAGAAGAGCAGATTTGGATTGGATGTAGGAACAAGTTCTTTGCTATGATAGTGGTGGAACACTGGAACTGGTTGCCCTAGGAAGTGGTTGAGGCCCCTTCCTGGAAATATTCAAGGTGAGGCTCAACAAGCCCCTGGGCAGCATGGACTAGTTGGGGATGTCCCTGATGACTGCAGGGAGGTCAGACTAGCTGACCTTTCGAGTTCCCTTTTGGCCCAGACCATTCTATGATTCTATGTCATTGGGTGTGTACATGTGTTATGTTAGACAATGCTACAGCTCTTTTACTATCAGCGGTAATACAGACTATCAGGAGGGGAGTATTAGTTATACACTATGCCTCATTCATGTAGAGTGATGGTTCCTATACAGCTGATATTCCCACAAACCTGGTGCATTAGTGAACTGACTTAGTCCAATATATTTAACTGGTAGAAAACATTTATTGCAATGTCCGATATTTGACAGGTGTGCAATGTTCTTGCTGGTCACACTCTAGATGATTTCTCTTTCCTTGTTCATAAATATTTGTGGCTTTGTTCACTGGAAATTTGGTTTAGCAAGGTTTTTTTGTTTGTTGATTTATGCTGTTGTATTTGCATTTCATTTTTGTTTGTTTTTTTAACATTTTCTAATATTTTAGTCTGTCAATATTACCTTCAGATTAACTGCACTGTATTCTGAAAGATATCTCATTTATGTACACAGTAAAAGCATGCTTATTTTTCCACATGCAGGAACATGATTTAGACAAGTATCTTATGGAGAACATATTGACATTTTTGGAAGGAACCTTCTGAGCTTGTGAGTTTTTCTGCATATTAGCTCTTACAGCCATGTGTTGGTTTTTGGTTGTTTTTTTTTTCCAAGAGCCACACTAAGATACCTACATGCAAAGATGAGTAATTTGCAGATACCTACAAAAGATGTCACCTGTGTCAATCCTGCATTCTCCAATTGCCACAGAGGGGTAGAGAAGCAGAAGAGTAATGCTTCTTTTTGTATGTCTTCTTTATCACAGGATTTTTGTATTTGTGTTCATTGCAGACACTGAACACAAACACTCATCTCTCCTATTTCATAGAATCAAAAAGATTGGAAAAGACCTCAAAGATCATCAAGTCCAACCTATCACCCAACACTACATGACTAACTAAACCAGGGGTTCAAATACCACATCCAATCCCATTTTGAACACCTCCAGGGATGGTGGCTCCACCACCTCCCTGGGCATCTCATTATAATGCAAATAACTTTTTCTTTGATGAACTTTCTCCTAACCTCGAGCCTAAACTTCCCCTGGTGCAGCTTGTGACTGTGTCCTCTTGTTCTGGTGCTGGTTGCCTGGGAGAACAGACTAACCCCCACCTGACTACAAGCTCCCTTCAGATAGTTGTAGAGAGCAATAAGGTCTCCCCTGAGCCTCCTCTTCTCCAGGCTGAACAACCCCAGCTCCCTCAGCCTCTCCTCATAGGGCTTGTGCTCCAGACCTCTCACCAGCCTCATTGCCCTTCTCTGGACACGTTCAAGAGTCTCAATGTTCTTCTTAAATTGAGAGGCCCAGAACTGGACACAGGACTCAAGGTGTGGCCTTGCAAGTGCTGAGTACAGGGGCAGAATGACCTCCCTGCTCCTGATGGCCACACTCTTCCTGATGCAGGCCAGGATGCCATTGGCCTTCTTGGCCACCTGGGCACACTGCTGCCTCATGTTCAGCCTACTGTCAACCACTACCCCCAGGTCCCTTTCTGCCTGGGTGCTCTCCAACCACACTGTCTCCAGCCTGTAGTGCTGCATGGGGTTGTTAGGACCAAAGTGCAGCACCTGGCACTTAGATGTGTTAAATGCCATCATGTTGGACTCTGCCCATCTGTCCAGCCTGTCACAGTCCCTGTGCAGAGCTCTTCTACCCCCTAACAGATCAACACCTGCTCTCAATTTGGTGTCATCTGCAAATTTACTAATGGTGGACTCAATCCCCTCATCCAGATCATCAGTAAAGATATTGAAAAGGATTGGACCCAGCACTGATCCCTAAGGGACACCACTAGTGACTGGCTGCCAGCTGGAGGTGGCACCATTCGCCACCACTCTCTGGGCTTGGCCTTCCAGCCAGTTCCTAACTCAGCACAGAGTGCTGCTGTCCAAGCCACAGGCTGACAGCTTGGCCAAGAGTTTGCTGTGGGCGATGGTGTCAAAGGCCTTGCTGAAGTCCAGTTCGACTACATCCACAGCCTTCCCCACATCCAACAGGTGGGTCACCTGATCATAGAAGGAGATCAGGTTGGTGAGGCAGGACCTACCCCTCCTAAATCCATATTGGCTGGGCCTGATCCTTTGGCCATTCTGCAGGTCTGCAGTGATTGCACCCAAGATGATCTGCTCCATAATCTTGCCTGGCACTGAGGTCAGTCTGACAGGCCTGGAGTTTGCAGGTTCCTTCATCCAGCTCCTCTTGGCATCATCTTGGCCAGGTTCCAGTCATCTGGGACCTCTCTGGTGAGCCAGGACTGGTGGAAAATGATGGAGACCAGCTTGGTGAGCTCATTTGCCTGCTCTCTCAGCACCCTAGGATGGATCCCATCCAGTCCCATGGACTTGTGAGTATCCAAGTGGCTCAGCAAGTCCCTGACTACTTCCTCCTGGATTATGGGGCACTACACTGCTCCCTGACCCCATCTAATAGTTCGGGAGGCCAGTTATCCTGAACTCCTCCTGCCTTACTGTTGAAAATGGAGGCAAAGAAGGTATTTAGTACCTCAGCCTTTTCCTCATCTTTAGTTACAATGTTACCCTCCAGGTCCACTAAGGAGGAGGTTCTTCTTGCCCCTCTTTTTAGCAGTAATATATTTATTAAAATGCTTTTCATTATCTTTCACAGAGGTGTCCAGCTTGAGTTCTAACTGCGCCTTTGCCTCTCTAATTTTTCTCCTACATGATCTAACAATGTCCTTAAATATATCTCAAGTTGCCTCCCCCCTTTCCAAAGGTGATACATCCTCTTTTTTCCCATAATTCCTTCAAGAGCTGCTTGCTCATCCAGGCCGGTCGCCTTCCCTGCCGGCTCATCTTTCAGCACATGGGAACTGACAGATCCTGAGCCTTCAGGAGCTCCTGTTTGAAGTAGGTCCAACCATCCTGGACTCCTTTGTTCTTAAGGGCTGCTACCCAGGGCTGCTAACTTTCCAAACTAATTGCTTAAATAAAGAGAAGTTTGCCCTCCGGAAGTCCAAAGTGAGTATTCTGTTATTGCTACTCCCTATTTCCCTGCATTTTGAAAACTCCACTATCTCATGGTCATTTCATCCTAGACAGCCTCCTACCATCACATCTCCCACCAGCCCTTCTCTATTGGAGAACAGCAGGTCAAGCAGGGCCTGACCCCTGGTAAGCTCACTTAACAGCTGCATCAGGAAGCTGTCCTCCATATGCTCTAGGAACCTTCTGGACTGCCCCCTCTCTGCTGAATTAAGTTCCTAGCAGATGTCTGGCAGGTTGAAGTCACCCACAAGGACAAGATCTGATGATCTTGAGACAGCTTCCAGTTGTTTATAGAACAGTTCAGCAACCTCTTCTTCCCGGTTGGGTGGTCTATAATAGACTCCAATCAGGATGTCAGTTTTGTTAGCCCTCCCTCTGATTTTAACCCACAGGCACTCAATCCTTTCATCCTCAACCTCAAGTTCTGTGGCATCAAGAGATTCCCTAATATACAAGGCCACCCCTCCTCCTCTTCTCCCTCACCTGTCTCTCCTAAAGAGCTTGTAACCACCCAGAGCAGTATTCACGTTGTGTGAATCATCCCACCATGTTTCTATAATATCAACTACATCATAGTTTACCTGGTGAACAAAGACTTCCAGTTCCTCTTGTTTTTTACCCATACTGCATGCATTGGTGTACATGCACTTCAGATGGGCTGCTGATTTCTCCTCTAACTCTAGCTTGTATCCCTCTCTCTCCTCTCCAGAGAGACTGGTTTCATCACCCACTCCCTTCAAACCTAGTTTAAAGCCCTCCCAATGAGCCCTGCCAACTCTAGTGTTGGAGCCCTCTTGCCCTTTCTAGAAAGATTCACCCCATCTAGGTCCAGCAGATTAGATGCGACAAAAGTTGCCCCTTGATCAAAGAACCCAAAACTGCTGCTGGCACCATCCCCTGAGCCAATTGTTGATGGTGTGGGTTCTCCTGTTCCTCTCAATGTACTCCCCTGCCACTGAGGGATCTGAGCAGAACACCACTTGTGCTCCTGCCCCATCAATCAATTGTCCGAGGGCCTTGAATTCCTTTTTGATTGTCCCGGTGCCCTTCTTATCAATCTCATTGCTTCCAGCTTGGATTACCAGCAATGGGTAATAGTCAGAGGGCTGGAATAGCTTTGGTAGTCTCCTGGTGATGTCCCTTACCTGGGCCCCAGATAGGCAACAGACTTCCCTGTGAGATGGGTCAGGATGACATATAGGTCCCTCTGTTCCCCTCAGGAGAGAGTCACCAATGACAATTACCCAACAACAACAATTACCCTCCTCTTTTTCTTTATGGCACTAGTCCTGGTGGGGATTGATTTGCTTTAGGCATCCCCTTAGAAGGTTCCTCTTCTGCCTTCTGCCCTCAACCTGCAGGGCCTCATACTTATTATGCGAGGGCAACAGGGGAGGTGAAGAGGGCTGGGACGGATTTCCCATGCTTCCCCTAACAGGGACCTGTATCCATTCCCCCCTGTTTCTGGGGTCACCTCCCTCAACTGGGAGGGGGTGTCTGTAAAACCCGCTCCCACACATCTAAATCCCTTTTGCATTCCCTTATAGTCCTGAGTCTTGATACTTCATCCTTTTATCTTGGCCACCAGATTGAGAAGATAATTCACTTGGTCACACCTCACACAGGTGTTGTCTCCTTCACCCTCCATTCCAAGTGCCAGGCTCCAGCACTCTCTGCAGCTAGCAGCTTGGACACCTGCATGCTTGTGTGCTGGCTCTGTCTGGGTGACTACCATTTTTCTAGTAGCCTTTGGCCAAGTTGTTACCACGGCTGGATCTCTTCAGGTAGGTGAAATTAAGTTTAGGGAGTTTTATTGTTGTTAAATATACATATTCTACCTTACTACTACATTTTGTCCAAGCTACCACAGAAGCCTCTGTACTCTGTCGGCTGACCCAGCACATGCTGCTAGCTGCAATTGAGCCAGAAGGCTCTCTTGCCAAATGGCGTCGTGCAGCTTAGCTCTGCCATGTTTAAATTTCCCGCAGCTGATGTCACCCTCTCAACCAGGCATATGAGAAGACGACCCTGCCAGTCCCTGCTCTATGCCAAAGTCCTCCCACCCTGAAAAGCCCCCAAAAGAAACCAAAATGCAGGGCCTGTCAGCTCGAGCACACTGGTTCCTGTGCTGGTCCCAAGCATCTCTCTTGCCAAATGGCAGTCCTTTTGGTTTGCTGTTGTTTTGCAAGAAAGGAAGAAACACTTGGGGAGAATTGAGTAAGAGGAAATCTGAGGAATCTGTATAGAAATGTCATATGTTCTTCCATTTATGAAAACAAGCTCATAAAGTATCTGACAGTGGAAAGTCAAAGTAGCCTGCCACATATAAGCCTGTCTGCAACTTCTACTGACATGGTAACTTCTGCAGACGTGGTTAAAATAGCAAATAAACAAAATCAAAGTCATTATTATGAAAATAAAAGCTGCTTTATCATTTGTCAGAGTGATCTTTAACAGTCACAAGAACTAAGAAAAAAGAAAAAAGAAGATAAAATACTTATTATATTAACAAAGTACAGTGTCTACTGGACCTATTTTCCTAAAACAATCTCTTTAATGCACTTCAAGCAGTTGCTTGAAATGCCCAGCTTACTAGTTAGGATAAAATAGAATTGCAGATTTCTGGAAAGATCCGTAACATTAAGGGAAAGATTTTAATTTAAAAAATGTGGGGGAGAACTGACCTAAATTATGTGGTGGTGAGAGGTTCAGTTCTCCCCAAAAAAAAAACAACTACTGAAAGTATTCAAAAGTGGAGAGAAATTTATCATATAGATAAATTCAGGATCATTCAATAATTTCAAGAGTGCACACATGCTGGAAATGCTATTAAACACTTGTTTCTATCATCTACATTAATTTTATCTCTGAATAAAGCGTTACCAGCTTTAACAATTGCACTGGATCTGGCTGGAGTGGAGTTAATTATCTTCACAGAAGCCAATATGCTGCTGTGTTATGTCCTTGGGGCTAGAACAGTGGTGGTAACACCTCTAGGTTTTCTCCATTGCTGAACAGTGCTTGTCCAGGTTCAAGGTTTCATGTCTTCCCTCACACATCCAAAAGCAATCATGGTCAGGGTGGACAAGATGGTGAGAAGAGATACTACCCAGACAGCAGACTCAAATTGACCAGATGCTAGTCCTTACCATAAAGTACAATACTCAGGAAGAAAAGGTCAAGGCAAGGAGAAGGAAAGGGGACATTCGTGGTGATGGTGATTCTTCCCAAGGAAGCATTATGTATGCAGAAATCTTGCTTGCCAGACGGTGTCTGGACATCTGTCTACTGATGGGATGTAGCAAATTAATTCTTTATTTGCTTGGGTTAAGTACACAGCTTTTGCTTTCTGTATTAAACTGTTAGCATCTTCATCTATAAGTCTTTTTGTCTTCCTTCTTTTTCTCCCTGTCCTGTGGGAGAGGGAAGTGAGTAAGCTTCTGGGTGGGTGTTCAGTTGTTGGCTGAGGTCAACGTACCATAAGACCATTTCGAAATCTTTATACAGAGTCTGTGGGAGGAGAAGTATAGAACAAATGTTTGAATCACCCTCTACTTTAGCTGCAAAATATGGGTATGTTTTGAACTTAGAAAATTAATCTAAAAAATATTCTCTCAAGTCACATTTCTAGGGCATTTTATGAAGAGACAAGAGGCTTATTTTAACATCTCTGTTCTAAAACACCTTTCATTAAAATATGTTTGGTTATGTTGGTTTTATCAAAATTATTTTTCACAGCTTGATTCAAAACTGAGCCAGGGTTTATGGCTACTGTGATATATCAAAGCTAGCTTTAGAGTTGACAGAATGCACACACAATTGCAGTCTGGATCAGGAGTAGGTGAGGGCAGGCTAACCTCCCATCTGGTTCACTGACAGTGGGTTCATGGGTGGAGTTGGCATCCTTCTCTTAAGTTTTCTTAAGCATAGTTCGGCAGTTCCTTTACTTCAGCTACTTAGTTTAAAACTGTTGGAATACATATACAAAAACATTCTTTACTGAGCATCAAGTATATCAGTAATGAAACAATAATTAAAACTTAATAACAATATAGACTCAAGGTAGGCATGCTCAGAGTGCTTCTCTCTGGAACAAAAATGGTGTATTTAGATTCCAGAAGAGATAAAGAGATTTCCCCTTTGTTCTACAATGTAATGGCTTATTGAATGACTTAGTGTTAATGATATGTATACTCACAGTTAATCATTGACTACTGAGATGCAAAAATGACAGTGTGAGTTGTCACATAAGCAAGAGTGAATTCTGTTATATAATTTCTGACTAAATTTTAAACCATTTCTGATACATAGAAAATACAGAATACAGAATAAACCAGATTGGAAAAGACCTTTGAGGTCATTGAGTTCAATCTGTCATTGAACACTATCTAATCAACTAAACCATGGCACTAAGTGCCCCATCCAGTCTCTTCTTAAACACTTCCAGTGATGGAGACTCCACCACCTCCCTGGGCAGCACATTTCAATGCCCAATCACTCTTTCTGTGAAGAACTTCTTCCTAACATCCAGCCAAAACCTCCCCTGGCGCAACTTGAGACTGTGTCCTCTTGTTCTGCCACAGGTTGTCTGGGAGAAGAGACCAACCCCAACCTGGCTACAACCTCCCTTCAGGTAGTTGTGGAGAGCTATAAGGTCTCCCCTGAGTCTCCTCATCTCCAGGCTAAGCAACCCCAGCTCCCTTAGCCTCTCCTCATAGGGCTTGTGCTCCAAACCTCTCACCAGCTTTGTTGCCCTTCTCTGGACATGTTCCAGCAAGTCGTCATCTTTCCTAACCTGAGGGGCCCAGAACTGGACACAGGACTCAAGGTGTGGCCCAACCAGTGCTGAGTACAGGGACAGAATGACCTCCCTGCTCCTGATGGCCACACTGTTCCTGATGCAGGCCAGGATGCCACTGGCCTTCTTGGCCATCTGGGCACACTGCTGCCTCATGTTCAGCCTACTATCAACCAGTACCCCCAGGTCCCTTTCTGCCTGTCTGCTCTTCAACCACTCTGACCCCAGCCTGTAGCACTGCATGGGGTTCTTGTGGCCAATGTGTAGAACCTGGCACTTAAATGTGTTAAATCTCATGCCATTGGACTCTGCCCATCTGTCCAGCCTGTCAAGGTCCCTCTGAGAGCCCTTCTATCCTCTAGCAGATCAACACCTGCCCCCAGCTTGGTGCCATCTGCAAATTTACTGATGATGGACTCAATGCCCTCATCCAGATCATCAATAAAGATATTGAACAGGATGGGGCCCAGCACCGATCCCTGGGGGACACCACCAGTGACTGGCTGACAGCTGGATGTGGCACCATTCACCATCACTCTCTTGGATTGGCACTTCTATCCAGTTCCTAACCCAGCACAGAGTGCTGCTGTCCAAGCCACGAGCTGACAGCTTGGCCAGGAGCTTGCTGTGGGGGACAGTGTCAAAGGCCTTCCTGAAGTCCAGTTCGACTACATCCACAGCCTTCCCCACATCCAACAGGTGGGTCACCTGATCATAGAAGGAGATCAGGTTGGTGAGGCAGGACCTGCCCTTCCAAAACCCATGCTGGCTGGGCCTGATCCCTTGGCCATCCTGTAAGTGCTGTGTGATTGTATTCAAGGTGACCTGTTCCATAATCTTGCCTGGCACTGAGGTCAGGCTGACAGGTCTGTAATTCCCTGGCTCCTCCTTCCGGCCCTTCTTGTGGATGGGCACCACGTTGGCCAGCTTCCAGTCATCTGGAACCTCTCCAGTGAGCCAGGACTGTGGAAAAATTATGGAGAGTGGCTTGGACAGCTCATCTGCCAGCTCTCTCAGCACCCTAGCATGGATCCCGTCCGGTCCCATGGACTTGTGCGAATCCAAGTGGCTGAGCAGATCTCTAACTGCTTCCTCCTAGATTATAGGGGAACTATGCTGCTCCCTGACTCCATCTGCCAGCTCAGAAGGCCAGTTGTCTGGAAAACAACCTATATTGCTATTAAAAACTGAGGCAAAGAAGGTGTTAAGCACCTCTGCCTTTTCCTCATCTTTTGTTACAATATTCCCTTCCATGTCCACTAAGGAGTGGAGGTTGTCCTTGCCCCTCCTTTTGCCATTAATATATTTGTAGTAGGATTTTTGTTGTCCTTCACAGCAGAGGCCAGTCTAAGCTCTGAATGGGCTTTTGCCTCTCTAATTTTTTTCCTGCATAACCTAGCAACATCCTTAAACATTTCATGGGTTACCTCTCCTTCCTTCCAAAGATGATGCACCCTCTTTTTTCCCTTAAGTCTTCCAGAAGTTCATTGCCCATCCAGGCTGTCCATCTGCCCCAGTGGCTCATCTTCCAGCACACTGGCACAGCCTGCTCCTGTGCCTTCAAGATTTCTTTCTTGGAGTGGGTCCAGCCCTCCTTCACCCCTTTTTTTTTAAGGGCTGTTTCCCAAGGTATCTTCTGAGTTAGTTCCTGAAGTCCTGCCTCTGGAAGTCCAGAGTGGAGTTTTTGTTGCTGCCCCTCTTAGCTTGACTGCTTATTGAAAACTCAATTATCTCTTGGTCCCTGGGCCCCAGACAGCCTCCAACTACCACATCTCCCACCAGCCCTTCTCTATTGGTAAAAAGAAGGTCAAGGAAAACCTTACCCCTGGTAGGCTCACACAGCAGCTGGGATAAGAACCTCTCCTCTATACAGTCTAAAAACCTTAAATGATGTACAATCAGAAAACCCTTTCCTTATAGAAGTTCATGAAAAATATCTGGGGAGACCCTGAACTTAAACTCAGTCAGAGCTCATCACCCTTGAGTCCTTTCATCACTGTGGTGGGCTGAAGTTTCTCCTCCAACATTAACTTTGCTAGACCAACTCCGTTATTTACAAGAATAACAACTCTGTATTTACAAGAATAAACTACACTCTACAATGGAATGCAATGAATATGTACAAAATACACAGCATTTACAATATTATACAGACATTTACAATTAGGAAACAGCACATAAATCCTTCTGGTCAGAGACTAGGGAAGCCTTCCCACTCTCCCCCTCCCCCTGTCCCACAAGAGAGAAGAGGAACCAAGAGACAGGGTTAGACTTGACTGAAACAACGCAGCCAAGGTCAGTCAGAAGCAGATTAGTCTCTCCTGAGCAAAGCAAGCAAAGGTCAGAAAAAGAAAAAGAATTGTTTAGGTACAGCCCATCTTATACTATATGTTTATAAATGAATTTGTTTCGAATAATCTTTAGTTTTCTTTTTTACACCTAATAGTGATTTATTTATATTTTTCTACTTTTCTGCTCAAAATCTGTGACTAAATTTTAAGGCATAGCCTAAACCCATCACAATCATCAACCACTGGTTGTTTCAGTATTGCCAGAAAATCTTGTTACTTGTTTGTGCTTGCTGTACCTGTTTAATTTATGTGAGTGAATTATACTGTCAGAAGCAGGGAATTAGAAACTGGCAAATGCATCATTTCAGATGTAGGTATGGGGATTTCCTTTCCAGATTACAAAACTCATAACTAAATTTTCTTTCTTGAACAAAGCAAAGATGTGATTCTGTTTTCATAAAGCTCTTTGGTTCTGATAATCAAATCCATATGTCTCTAATCAGACAATTTGCCTGGGATTCCTCAGTCTTCCAAAAAAATGTCAAATAGCACTGTGGGTGAGGAGCTCTGAGATGCATCATCTCATTCCTCCTATGAACCTGATTGCAATAGTGAGTAAACTGTCTCTTCATGTGTTTCTATTTACGAAGAAAAGTAAAGTTGCCATTCTACAGGTATCAAGAATCATAAGTCTGTTTGTGCAGTTTATTATGCTGATCCACAAGTCTGAGATCATTTAGAAAACACAGATTGTTCTTTACTGAGCAAGGCAGGTATCTGAACTGCTTCTCATGTGCATGTTTATTTGAATTGTATTTCAACTGGCACAGAAACTTCTATTCATCTGGAAGTTCTTTTCATCTTTTGTGAGCAAAATGGACATTTAGTACTAGCATCAAAGATAGGATCAGATACACAGCTGACATAAATCATGCTAACTTTACTGAGTTGCTTGATTATTTCTGTCAAAGTTCACATATTAAGATCATTGCTTGCTTCCTTTTGCACACTCTAATATATACATAAAATAGCATATTTCCTGCTGCTGTTGCATAAAGGATCATGCAACTGACCACAATCTGCTGTGAAGCAACTAACCATGAAAGATTCTTCACTATGGCATGGAGTATTCAGCTGATGTCTAGATATCAGCATGGCAGAGGGAATTTTCACTGAAGATGAAGTTGTGCCAGGGGAGTTTCAGGTTGGATATTAGGAAGCAGTTCTTCACAAGGAGAGTGATTTGGCATTGGAATGGGCTGCCTGGGGAGGTGGTGGAGTCACTGTCCTTGGAGATCTTCAAGAAAAGACTGGATGAGGCACTTAGTGCCATTATCTAATTGATTGGATAGGGCTGGGTGATAGGTTGGACTGGATGATCTTGGAAGTCTCTTCCAACCTGGTTGATTCTATGATTCTAGAATTCTAGGATTCTAAGATCTCTGCTTTATGATCAGTCATTAAAGAGGAATAGTTTAGATGAGCCTTTTAACTTTGATATATTTAACTAGGAGTTGCTCTTAACTTGCCCACAAGATCCTGGAAGTAAAGCTAGAGTCACTCCAGAAAAAAATCCATTTTTGTGGTTAAATGGAAGCTTGTGGTCAATTTCTGTTATCTACTTTGAGACAAAGTATACAAATCTCTTTCTATAGTACATAATTTATTTTTAAATTTTTTTTCCAATTAAATTTTGGTCAGTGTTAACTCATGGCAGTGTCATTGTCTAGCTTTGAACCCTTCTGAACAGATATGTGCATACAGTGTCATGGGCAAAAAAAAGATTCAAATTTTCTTAGTTCATGCCTGGTAAATTACAAGGATACTTCAGTGAGACTCCTCCCAGCTGCTTTTGGTAAACCAGTTATAAACACTTTCATTATAATTCTTTTTCAGTTAATAAGGTTCTGCTTGCTCCAAGTTGTTCAGAGCATCCCAAGCAAAACCGAACAGATAAGCAGATTTCTATTTTAGTTCAGTGTTTGGAATTAGAAACAAGGATTTTGTAGCCATCATATTGCCTTTAAATTACACTTGTAAGTTTTGTATTCATATCTTGTTTGCACTACTCACAAGCACACTGCTTTGCGATCTTCAAAAGCTGGCAATGAAGTATATATAGAGATGTGTCTTAGCAGGAAAAAAATCACATACATCATAATTGTAAGTAGTAATTATGAATGCTATAGCTGCAACACTCAGAGCATATTTGGTCTGAATATATACTATTCTCTTTTGTAGCTTCTGGTGAATCTTGCATTGCTCTAACTGGAACATTTCTACCATGAGTACAGTATTTTAAATGCAACCCAAACTCCTTAATGCTATGCTTCATTGACAGCAGTGGCTGTACGACATGTGTGCATTAAACTTTATTCAGTGGGTCTGTAGTGACCCATTCATAATACTGAGGAGACAAACTCATCACAAGTATATCTCCTTTTCTGAAGAGGATGCTTCTATAACATACATACTAAAATTAGATCATCTTCATTCCAGCTCCTCTCCATGGTGATCCTAGCTACTTTGTACTAGAGGTTTGGTCTTAAGGGGAGACTGGGACATTGTAGAAAGTACTGCTTGTATTGCTTTCTCTTTCCAGTGATAATTTCAGCCATTTTGAATCATAGAACTGAAAAAAGAGTCATCTTAGGTACAGGTATAACCCACTTCATGCTGTGGCTAATGTAGTCACTGGAGTTGACACAAAGCACTTTCCTTGCACATGTCTATCTCCATTCAAGCTGGCTGGAATTCTGACTTACTGCATTTCTGTATTTTTTGGTCCAGCTTGCTAACCTGTGTACAGGGTCCTAGCAACATCAAGCAATCTTCTGCCTGGACAGATTCAAACCTGAGTGAGCAGAATGATAGTTCTATGTTCTTTTCTAATGATGTTGACTTGATGGAGTGTGCATTGTTACTTTGTGGGCAAAAATACTGTCCATAGGCTTTTAACAGCAACAACAGATGGTCCTAAGGGTACTAGCCACTTGAGGGTGTTTACAACAGATAACTGTGTGTTGAATGAGGCACAATTATTTGCTGCTTTCATTTAATTGCTCATGTCTCTTCTTCATCCACCTCCAAAATATGGCAGTGTTTCAAAGCAGCCACAAGTTCTTGGGTTATTGTGTGACTTTGCTGCTTGAATGTATCTTTTTTTTTTTTTCTTTTTTTTTTTTGTTCCCCCTTTCTCCCTGCCCCCCCCCCCCCCCGTTTTCTTTTATACCTTCATCAGACCAGCTTGGGAGCAATCACCATTTCAGTCTTCTCTTCTGTCCTTGGAAGTGTTCCGAGCTCTCTTTTGCTTTTGGTAGAGAGGAGGTGTTTGAAGTTATGTTTGAAATAGGCTTATTAAATAGAAATAAAATTGTTGGTAATTCAGATGTGCTTTTCAGCTATGTGTATGTATTTGGTGCATTTGCTATTGTTAGCATCAGGAGTCTACATAATTATATCATAAACTGTAATCTCTGTGTGATCTCTGTAAGTCCTGCTAGGAATGCTAACCTTGTGTTGCCCTCATACAGCTTTGTCTGGCCAGGTCCATAGTGATACTGTACCCTTGCATGAAGACAAAAGGAATGATCATAGAATTGAGGACATTTTTGTCCTGCTTACAAATGGCCAGAGATAAGACTAATGTATTTAAGTATGACAATTTTTTTTTCCTAAAATGACACAAGACATTTTTTCATACTGAGACCAGTAAAGTTCACAGAGAGTTTCATAGCCAAAGTCTTTGAACAGCATTGCTTGCAGATTCCTTCCTAGTTATTCTGATGCCAGGAATGGCAAACCCAAAAGGTCACTTTACACAGCCCTGGAATTGATGCTTTATTCCTGCATTCATTTCTCTGAGAAGTTTAATTGATCTTGGATCTATTCATATCTTTGTACCTTGTTTGAATATGTTGAATACTTCACTCCCATTTAATCAGTAATCCCGTCACTGTAAATTAAACTACACCAGAAACAAATTAACTAACACAGTGGTCAACAAAACAAAACCACAAGTCAAAATGAACATCCCAGACAATATCCTCAGCAACTGGCAGAATAGTCAGAGGTTGAATTCAGCCCCTTGCTACCTGCCTGTGGTAGGCACCAGGAAAACAGTACCCTTCATTTGACTCCTCTCCAGTACCAAATATGCTTCTTTGCTTCAGCTAAAACTGGCTTTGTGCATCTTATCAGCCCCTTAGTGCTTAAGACAGTCTGTACGAGACTGTTATATGAGGTTTCTGAAAACTGGAAATGATTTTATGACAAATTTAGCTTGAAGTGTCATAGAGCTTAATATCTTTGTAGCTAGAGATCTCAGAGAAAACTTATATCTGAATGTGAATATCTTCTTTGTGTTTTCAGGTATTTTGATACAACAATAACATTAAGGAGAAAAAAGCTTTTGCTGTATCCTTTCCATACATCTCTACAACTTATGAAGGAAGATACTGCACCTTTGTGGTTATCCAGTTGAACGAGTAGAAGCTGTTCTGAATAGTGTGTCTGCAGGAATGAAGAAATGCCTAAGGAAGCTTCAAAACATCTTGCCTGGTAGTGGAACTGATCCAATCTAGGCCTGCAGACACCTTCTCTCCCAGAATGAGTTCTGGTTTATGAGGGAAGTAGTTTGGCAGAGATATCACAGTATGACAGTATATCACAGTACATTAGAGGTTGGAAGGGACCTCCAGAGATCATCAGGTCCAACCTCCCTGGCAAAGCAGGATCACTTAGGGTAGTCTGCACAGGAATGCATCAGGTGGATTCTGAAAGTCTCCAGAGAAGGAGACTCCACAACCTCTCTGGGCAGCCTGTTCCAGTGCTCTGTCACCCTCACTGTAAAGTTTCTCCTCATGTTGAGGTGAAATCATCTATGTTCAAGTTTGTACCCATTGTTTCTTGTTTCTTGCAATTTCCAGTGCTCTAGGTCCTCAGATACCTCCCCAGGGAGGGATGCCACGTGGCATGACACTATGGTATTATAATGTTGTATGACTGTGGATTCAGGTGCAGGAGGCACTGTACTGCATTCTCCCCATACAGCTCTGGCAGGGCTGAAGCCCTCAGATGCTACACTCATACACAGCCATGCTGCTTCAGAACCCAAACTAATATTTGTGTGAAAGCATATCTGTGACAATGAATCTGCTGTAGCAAAACTAGCTCCATCTGTGACACAGTTGACACACAGCAAGTCTGGGCAGGTAGATCACTTATGTGAGGGCTTTGAGAGGTCAGGCAAGCCTCACAATCCAGTTTGATTCTACACAGCTGGTCACCTGTACGGTGCTATACAGGAAAGCAAGAGCAAGTGTGGGTCTGAATCACTTCAAGCAGAAGAGAAGATGGAGACAGTCCACCTTGCCTTCTTGATCTCTCAGACCTATAAACAGTTGTGTAGGTTAAAGAGTGGACAATCATTTTTTACATCTTTAAAAGAAAAGTGGTCTAGTCCATATACCTTACAAGCAGTTCATCACTTAACACTGATGCCTGCTGTGCAAAGATTTTAAGAGTTCTTCCTACTCTTGGCAACTTTTTTTCTCTACTTTGGCAGCTGCACATGGAGAAACCTGTCCATTTTAGATTATCATTGTGAAGGGCACACACCATTTCAGGCACTATACAACATGCCCAAATACCCTGCCTACTGGCCTGGATGCCACCTGGGGACTGGATGTAACATTTTGTCCCCATGGATTTCTCTTACTTTTTCCCATCAGGTTTCAGTTTTAAACTAGTGGAAGAGGAAAATTGCAAACAGTATGGATAAAGTAGCACCTCCTACCCATAGTCTGTGCTTTCAAGTTACTTTTCACCAATATGGTGAAGAAGTGAGCATTTTCACCAGTAGTTCTGGGGCTCAGGTGTACCTAAGGACAGACAAGTGCAGCCTGGAGTGAAGATCCCTGGCTAGCCATCAGCATTCATGACAGAGACTGGGCTAAGGAAGTTTACCATACCAAACTTCTGAAGAGAGGTTATGTTATCAAGAAGAAGCCTTAACTCAAAGTAATCTTAGAGAATTAAGACTTTTACTAAGCTAATTGCACATGCATATTCTGCTAAACATCAGGAAGAATTGTTTATGCTATGTCCCACTTTGCTTTTCTGTTTTTTCTTTATTTTGTGCTTGGCTTTTTTTTTTTTTTTTTTTTTTCCTTCCCCTTTTTTCCCCCTTTGTGTGTGGGGTTTTGTTTGTTTGTTTGTTTTTGGTTTGGTTTGGGGTTTTTTGGCATTAGAATAGCTAAATAGCTCATACATTATTTTGGAACTTGTAGCACATCTGTTATGCTGCAACAGAACTTTAAAAAGGGAAGTCTTATTGGCTGAGCCTTTCAGGAACTGGATAAAAAGGGCCTATGCAGTACAGCATAGAAAAGAGACCCAGGCACAGCCTTGTGAAGAAAAACATCTCAACATTTATGTGATTACTAGGAACAGCATATTCTCCTGCACCCATGTGCTTCGGAACGCATTCCAAGATATAAATAGTAGTAGTGGCAGGGCTGTACATTATATTGTTATTTCCTCCTTGGAGAGAACAGAATGTTAGACTGTGAGAATATGACATGGAAACTATGTGAGTTGGCTGCCCTCTTCTACTTTATTTACTCCTTCTCAGTTCTTTCTGACTTTAGGGCTTTTGCAATCACTTTAAAAGGGATTCAGTTTTTGCCCAGGAAGAGGACCACTGGAATTGCCACTCTGCATCAGATTATGGACATTAGTCCGTGCTTCTGTCTCTACCTGTCAGAAACAGAACAGACATGAGTAATCAATAACATTAGACAAAGGCGAGATCTTAAATTTACTTGTCTCTTGAGTTACAACAGTGATCAATACATGTCAACAGGTATAAACATTGCTAAGAGTCATTATTTTTCATCTTAATTTTATGTAAATAGACTTTATACATTCAGGTAAATGTCCTTTCATATAAATGACTGTCTCACTAAACTGGTCAACAACACTGTCTTCTACAAGTTGGATCTAGGAAATGAAATAGAACTAAGGAGCCAGGCAGAAATAACTGATTCTATTTTTCATTCCTCTTGATGCAAGAGCTGGCTGCTTTCTGAAAAGCTGCCATCCTATTGCTAAATGTGAACCCAAGAGTTGCTTAAATTGCCTTAGACTGGACTAAATCTATCTGCATTTTCCAAGACTGGACTTTTAAATCAGCAATTTCCCCATCACCTTAATGAGGAAGATGCTAGAAGTGCTGCTGGTAATGGCAGCTCTCCCTTTTCCACATCTCCTTCCCTTTCCAGTGTCTTTCTGCCCTTGGCACCACACTGGCTTTTGGGCCAAACCACCTGTCCACTCACCATTCAGCCATACCAGTTCACACTGACGTAGATACAAAGCAGAGGACAGTGCAAGGTGAAGATAGACTCATAGAATGGTCTGGGTTGAAAGGGACCTCCGAAGGTCATCTGGTCCAACCCCCCTCTGCAGCAAGCAGGGGCATCCTCAACTAGATCAGGCTGCCCAGAGCCCTGTCAAGATGAGGAAGGCAAGAGAGGAGAGAAAGACTGGCAGAAATGGCTCCACCTGTGGCACTGCTGCTTTATGATGTTTAAGGTATATTTGAAATTATGAGTGAAGACATTGTCAGATTTGTATTTCTTGCTGGAACTTCCCCCCCCTTTTTTAATGGAGAAGTAAGATTTTTACCAGTTAAAACCTCTAGCACACTGTAGGTTAAGAAAAAAAAAATTCTGTTTCTTAAGACAGTGAAGCTTGACATGTGTGTTTCCTGTGGACAGAAGGTCTATTCTATTCTATTCTATTCTATTCTATTCTATTCTATTCTATTCTATTCTATTCTATTCTTGCAGGAGGTGGTAAAGCTAAAGTAAGACTACTTCAAACTATAGGCAATGAAAAGGGGTTACAGGACATTGAAAAATTGTAGATGAGTGGTAATAGCTGATAAATCTGTATTTCCACCCCAAATATGAGAATTGTTTCTCTTGTTCTCCAGATAAAAAGGAGAATCTGCAAATTAAGATGATGTCTGTTAAATATTGAAATAAAGTTGCATTTTAGGGGACATGGATGTGATAGGCTACATAGTACCTTTCAGTTCTCCACATAATTTTATCTGTTAGATACAACACAGTATGTCTCTGAAGGGCAGATTCTGTCCCACTGTAAGTTAGCAATGGGTTGGCAGAGATGCACAGCTTTGCAGTTTAATTTCTTTTTGACACAGAAAAGGAACAACCAGCAGCTCCTGTTCTCTGAAGACTATGTAGACCATTCCCCATGGGAACAAGATAAGGCTTCCTGCACCATTTGACAGAAGCTGTTTCCCACGGAGGGATTTTGCTATAGATAGATTCAAATCGTACAGCCCACCTAGCAGAAAGTCTAAGGCACTAAAGTGGAGGCAGTTGTGTCATGTGGTCTGCTAGAGGTAGAGCTATGCATAACCTAAGCCTTGAGCAGCAGATGGGGTTTGTTTCAGATAAAATGAGATGGTTTACTCCAGTGTGGGTAATAAGGGTTCATGAACCAGGAAATCTGAATTACCTGGTGGTAGAGATGCTGGCTACAAGTCACTTCAGTGTTTTGGGGGCTTTTTAAAATAAGCTGTGGGCTTAAGCTTCTGAAAACTGTTTACTTCCTAGTTTTTTGAAAGTGAGCTTTACACAGACACAACACTTTCCAATCTTTCTTGCTGGGTTAGTCAATATAAATAGATAAGCATGTAACATGAGTAGTAATCTGCAAAGTTTTCCTTTACAGATCTTAAGAGATCCTTACCTTTCTACAGTGGCTGTGTAGGGACTGCAGGTGTCACCTCCTGTCCTTATTTCCTTCTGATCTTTCCTCATCATTTTAGACCTAACACCAGTTGCCTAAGTTAGCCTTACAGTGTATAAAATACTTTTATATTTTAACTTAGAAAGAGTAGATAGTAACTTTTTGAGCACAGCACAAAATACTTCAAATACTGAGCTTCTGCTTTCTAAAAGCAATTTTTTGTTTTATTATTATTATTTCATTTGCTCCAAATGTGAAATACCCTGAGAATCCTACTCATAATTTGTTTGATAAAACAGTGCTTCTGTGTTCCATGTAAGATTGTTCTGCTACAAACACATTGATTTTCTGCTTCAATGAAAGTTGGACCTGGCTATGCAATCAGATCTGAATTATCTGATAAAATTTCTGTTTGGGATTCTGCTTCAGATTTCTTTGCTGATTTCTTTGCAAGTCAGAGACCAAAAGCTGAGCTTTTGCATCCTTGCTGAAGTGAATCAGATTCCTGGTACCACAGAGCAGTTTTGAAAATAGCAACTGACGTGCAGGTTTAACACCATATTAGGTCTGTCTCAGAGTGTCAGGGGCTACAAAGCTGATGCTGATGTGCACGCCCATGTCAGTGCAGCACAGAGAAGGGCAAGAGGGACCTCTCTGGCTCTGAAGTTTTCCAAAACATGCTGACAAAAGGTGCCCCTTGAGAAGATTAACCTCAAAAGGCCACATTTTCGTTGTAGATATCACAGAATCACAGAGTGTTAAGGGCTGGAAGGGACTATGAAAGATCATCTAGTCCAACTCCCCTGCCAGAGTAGGATCACCTATACCAGATCACACAGGAACACATTCAGGTGGGGTTTTGAATATTACCAGAGAGGGAGACTTCACAACACCCCTGGGTAGTCTGTCACACTCACAGTGAAAAAAAAATTTCCTCATGTTTGCATGGAACTTCCCTATACCTCACTTTCCACCCATTGCTCCTTGTCATTAGGCATCACTGTAAAGAGCCTGGCTCCATCCTCTTGGCACTCACCCTTCACATATTTATAAACAACAATGAGGTCACCCCTTAGCTTCCTCTTCTCCAAGCTGAAGACTCCCAGCTCCGTCAGTCTCTCCTCATACAGAAGTTGTTCCACTCCCTTAATAATTTTTGTGGCTCTGCACTGGAGTCTTTCAGGCAGTTCCCTGTCCTTGAACTGAGGTGCCCAGAACTGGACATAATATTCCAGATGTGGCCTCACCAGGGCAGAGTACAGGTGTGGGAAAACCTCTCTTGACCTATTAACCACACCAGTATTTGTGAAATCCTACAAGGTTTATTTTTGTGAATGGCATTGTGGAATGTGGGTCATTGCCTTTTTCCCCCTTCTTTTCTGGTTTCTTTCAATTCACATATTGAATACAGGAATGAAAATAAGGAAGCATGTAAAGGACTGCAAAGGCAGTTAATAACATGTATGGATTTTCAGTTTGTGTGTTTTGGAGGCTTTTTGCTTTTGTTTGAAATGGAGAGATGACCTCCATTTTAATTCTAACATCTAATTACTTCGTGATAAAGATTTTGCCATGGTGCCTTCCAGCAAATAAAGACACAATGTCTCAGCTTTTCACAGTGAGCTCATCAGGAAGTTACTTGTGGAACAGCAGCTGCAGTGAGTGTTAATCTAGAGAACTGATAAGGAAATACGATGGACTGACTTACTTTCCTGGAGTACTTATGTGTCATTTAGGCTTACGTAAAGTATTCTAATAATGTGCAGACCATGGTAGACAGAAACTGTCACTGGAGTATCAGAGGAATCAGAGTTTGGTTAACAAGAAGAGGGGGTATCTTTGCTATGTTTCCTCTTCTTCTCTTGTTTCTAGCCCTCTCTGTGCCTGGAATGTAAATTTTAAACTGAACAAAGGACCAAGCAAACCCATACAGGGCATCTGGCAGATGGGCAGCAAATGGTCAGGACAGCAGAAGAGCACCAATACACTGTATGTCCTAACACTCAGTACAGCTCTTAAGAGATTTCAGAGCATGCACACACTGTATGGAACACCATGGCTCAGATGTTCAGCCATGTGAAGAGTGTAATCTTGTACCTGTGCATTGCTCACTTGGGTTTCCTGGAGGCTCTGGTCCTGGGTGTTTAAAGAAACTGAATAGTCAAGACACACCTCAGCTTCAAGGTGGGTTTTTTATCATATAATCTGAGTGTTCTTAAAAGGCTCTTCTGTGATGGTCTTGATGGCTGATGTGTCTTTCATCTGTTCAATTCATGCATATGAACTCACCATGTAGCGCTGTTTGCCCCTGGAGGGTGCGTTTTAAGGGAAAGAGGATAATGCATACCCAGTGACCATTCTGGTGCTTTGTAGAATCAAATGTGTGTCTATATAATACATGTATAAATAAATTATATATTTTAATGCTACATTATAATATATTATAAATTCAATATAATGTGTAGCATATAATAGAAAATATATTTCACATATATTATATATTTTATATGATATATAATTTTTATATATGATTAAATTATATTTTAATAAAATTTATTTATAAATAAATTATATATTATAATTTATTATAACATGATTATTTGTATATTATTATATATCATATATTATATATTATATCTATAAATAAATAACATTATATTGGAATGCGCTGCCTGGGGAGGTTGTGGAGTCACCATCATTGGAGGTGTTTAGGAGGAGACTTGATAGGGTGCTTGGTTGCATGGTTTAGTTGATTAGGTGGTGTTGGGTCATGGGTTGGACACGATGATCTTGAAGGTCTTTTTACAACCTGGTCTATTCTATTCTATTCTATTCTATTCTATTCTATTCTATTCTATTCTATTCTATTCCATTCCATTCCATTCTATATACAATGTATTGTCTGTGATTACCTTTTAAATAAAAATAATTCTAAGGCAGTTGAATGGGAAGAAGCAAAAAAAAAAACCCAAATCAAACCAAACAAAAAAAATAACCAGACAAACACAAAAGTCCCCCCAAAACAATGAACCAACCAACCACACATATGGAATGTATGTTATGCAAAAAGCCTGGGATATGTTAGAAAACTAGCAGTCAAACAGGAACAATAACACCAAATTCAAAAGGAGAAAAGGCATATATTGAATCCAATTAAGTTTGCATTGATTATATATATAGAAAAAAACCCCACCAGTTTGGCTCCTCTTCTTAATGTTTGATCTTGGGAATAGTGTCCTTATTTAAAGCATTTTCTGAATCAGTTTCCTTGGTATACTGCTTTTTTTTATCCTGAAGTATGTGCCATACAGTACATTTGTCACTTATGTAAGAATTAAAATAAAAATAAGAAGTAACTAAAACCAGTTTCAGTTCTGAGAACTAGATGTTTCAAAAGCACAATCAAAAAGCTGAAAGAATAATTAGTAACAATGAATATAAAACTGACACTTTCAAGCCTGTTTCAGATTCAGCAATGTATCAGCACAGGCCTAAGGAAGCACATAAAATGAGAAAGAAGTTTTTTCTCGACAGAGTGGAGAATAAATTTGGACCGCATCTAAGGGCCTGTCCAATATTTCAGTTAAAATTCTTAAAGCTAGAAGATAATGCTTGGTATGCAAAGGCGTTTTTATTTATTCACCTAACTCCTACCTAACATTTCCAGGAGATCACATTTTTTCTGACTGCTGTAACACATAGTAGTCCGTAGTTCTCATGCAAAACTGGATCAGACAAGTGAGTAAAAAGTAGAGAGTAAGGCAGTGTTCAAATCTTTTAGGCTCTGTGGCTCTAAATTTCATATACAAGACAATTAAAAACCACTAATGAGAGAAAAACAATCACTGGCATAAAGAAGACATGCTCTACCTTTGACCTAAGTTACTACTTTTGAGGCATCTCTGACTTTCTAATCAAAGTAAGGATTATTTCAGTTTTAGCAGTAAAAATAATAATAAAAAAGAAAGATAAATTTAGATGGTGTGGTGCTACAAATCTCTGATTTTTTGAAGAGAATCTCTGAGAATTGTGCTCTTCTGTTTCCTGATTACTGAGAAGTATTTATTCCAAAAATACTGTTATTAACTTGGGCTGGGGTTAATGTCTCCTCATATCCAACATCTGTAGGTTCAATGTATGATCTAAGCTTGTTGTGCATTCTGGTTTTGTTGTGAACAGAAAACATTGGATATCACACAGCTCTCTAAGGAGGTGAAATGAATTGCTTCTTAAATGTGCTTACCTCTCAGCCACAGTAAATAACTTAAAGCACTCATTTCACTGTTAGACAATTAAATAACAGGAATCACAGCTTGATATCCAGATCTACAAAGGCATCTGTTGATTTCAATTATAATATATGGCAAGATCTGGCTTCACAATGCTACAGTTCGTATGCTTGATAGTTTCAGACACTGTGACAAAACTTGCAAATCCATGAGCATTTCTTGCAAGATGCCCTACTGAAACAGCCTTTTTGTCTGGTTTCTTTATTTTTGGGGGTTTTGTTTGTTTGGGTTTTTTTTTTTTTTTTTTTTTTTTATCCTCTCACTCAAGTAAGATTTCAGCATGACAGCATGCTGTAGAAAATGCATAATAAATGAAAAGAAAAGCAATGAATCTGTGTAGTCATAGGAGAGGGCAAGAGGAAATAATTTTCAATGCAAAACAATTCTTTGGGGCACCAGTAAAATACCCTCATTATTTTAGAAGGGTGGGAAAAGGAAACTGGAGTCTATCAGTGACTAACACGCTGGAGTATGTAGCAGAAGGTCACCTCACCTGTCAGTGATAGTATATCCTACTGGTCCTGACTAAGTATATGAATGCATGATTTGGCTTGCATACGTTCTCACATAGTGAAAAGCCTAACCCTCTGCATTTGAAACGTCTGAGCTCACACAGGACACACAGGCCAGGGCCCAGCCTATCAGTGCTGCAAAACAGAGACTTTTGTTCCCATCTACCAAGACATGATCAGGACTGTGCAAGAAATGAGGTGTTACTCAATGTACTTAGAAAACTTTCAACTGAAATATTGAAATGGAATTTAGCAAATTTTGAGCAGCTGAGCAGGATAGCAGCTTTGGACTTGGATGTCTATGTGTTCTATGCAAGTCGCAATTTTGGTAAGTCCTTTTGGCTCTGCTGATGTTGTGGGATGTGAAAATGCCTGGCAGTTTCTGCATCCCTGAAACTGAATCTAGGCATGTACCATCTGCCTTTCCTCCCCAGGCTACGTCTTCAGCCAAAGAACATTCAGGCATACAGGCAAGAAAAGACAGTGACATCAAGTTTCAACAAGTCCCCTAAATGATTGAAGGGATGAGAACTGGGTGAAGTAAGGTACCATTGAGGACATGCAGCATAGAATAAGTGATCCCATGAGAGTAGAGACAATATATCCAGTCTTCCTGGAAAAGCCAGTAGAAGATGTCGAGAGGAGGCAGTATAACCCTTCGGTATAGACCTGGTCACTCTGAATTTGGTCTAGACAGAGTTTCAGAATTAAACATGCAAACAAGTAAATCTTCTGAGAAGAAGAACTGTTTTCTAATCAATTTCCATTAGACGGAAAGGTGATGTGGGTAAGTAGGTGGTAAGGTTTGCTGCCAGTGAATTAATACACTTAATTTGTGACCATCAATTGCTATCAGAATTGTGTGGTGGTCTGGAAGCCTTTTTTACAAATTGACGGTGACTGGCCAGGCTGAAAGCAGGTGTATCCATGTGATTCTGTTCTGAATCTGTTTGGTTCACAGCATATACTCATCTCATGTCACATTACCTCATCATATCACAAAAGCTGACTGTCATACAGTGTCACATCTTAATCTAAGACAGCTCATCAGCCCCACTGTTGTCAGATTAGGTATTATATAACTAGAACACCACAAATACATTGTCTCATAAGTCATTTTAGCAGTCAGCAGTCACAAGAAGTTCATGCAAACGAACAGATACAGCATAATTTATCTGGGAACTCTCTAGGACTTAATCACTGAGTATTATTTCCATAAATTATTTTGCTGTGTATTAGCAAATCTTTCAAACTATTATTTTCAATATTCTGAACTACAGCTCCTTGGAAATCTGCTGCTTGAAATAATACCTTGTTTGGGATGAAAGAGCATGGCACATGAGGACAAGTGGCCAATAAAATTGGCCTTGCCTTCTGCATGGTTGTGGAATTGCCCCACTTACCATGTTCCTAGCTTTCTACCAGCCTATGAGTTCAAGACTAGCAGTCTAATCAAGCTTATGTGTTTATATATCTTACGTCATCTGAGTGGGAAACCAAAGCAATCACTTATTAGAGGACCAGTCACACATTATTTTTGCCTCAGGATGCAATCTGTTTGAACAACTGGCTAACAAAGAACTCTGAAGGATACAAAGTGTGGTGGGTTATCGCCCATTCTGGAAACTAAAAAAAACAAAGCAGGGAGGAGGGCTTGCAGGTACTTTGCACTCCCTGCAGGGCGTTTCTCCCCTGGGAAGCTGAGTCTATTCCACTCCCCGCTCCCTGCCCAGCTAGGGTATAAAAAGCAGGACATCATAGCTGTTAGCTCCTCCTTTTGGCTCCTGACTCCGCTGGATGAGAGCTACTGCATCTGCCCTCCTGCTCCTCTGCCACGTGGTCGGACCTGATCCTTCTTCCTGCTGCCTCCATGCCTCTTCAGAGAAAGACTGGTTTTGTATTATTCTTTTTTTGTCCCACTCCCATCCATCTTTGTTCCTTACCCTTGTGAACCTTTCCTGTTATTGTTATATATATATATGTTGTGTAAAGAAAACTCTTTACCTCTCTACTTCCAAGCCAACTCCAAATTATTGTTTGGTGGATTTGCTCCTTCCTTTTTTCCCTCTCTGTTGGGAGGGAGGAGGGGGAGTGGGGGAGAGATTCTCAGCCTTGCCCCCATCTGAGCTCTTAACTCCCAGTTAAGGCTAAAACCACCACACAAAGGTTTAGATAAATTATCATCAGTCTACAAGAAGATCACAGCTGGAAAAGAATTCAGGCGAAGGATACATTCATCCTGCAAACTGGTTAAGTGATCTCTCCAGGTCTGCTTAGTCTTTGATAAGAAAAGTAAAAGTCTAAGGACAGGTAAGTTGCATGCAGCTGCAAAATGACACCTGATGGCCCTCTGAGAGAGTGATTATTATGCTTTCTCAAGGCAAGGGTGGAGGGGTGGACAGGTGCAGTTGCTTTCAGATCTTTGCTTCTACACATGTGCAAGTTGCGCATGTGCAATCACTGCACACCTGAAGGATGGCCAAGGGATCAGGCCCACCCAGCATGGACTTAGGAAGGGCAGGTCCTGACTGACCAACTTCATCTCCTTCTATGATCAGGTGGCCCGCCTGGTGGATGTGGGGAATGATGCGGATGTAGTCTACCTGGACTTCAGCAAGGCCTTTGACACTGTTCCCCACAGCAAACTCATGGCCAAGCTGTCAGCTCATGGCTTGGACAGCAGCACTCTGTGCTGGGTTAGAAACTGGCTGGAGGGCCGAGCCCAGAGAGTGGTGGTGAATGGTGCCACATCCAGCTGGCTGCTAGTCACTAGTGGTGTCCCACAGGGATCAGTTCTGGGCCCCATCCTGTTCAATACCTTCATTGATGATCTGGATGAGAGGATTGAGTCAGTCATCAGTAAATTTGCAGATGCCACCAAGTTGGGAGCAGATGTTGCTTGGTTCGAGGGTAGAAGGGCTCTCCAGAGGGACCTTGACAGGCTGGACAGATAGGCAGAGTCCAATTTGGCATTCAACAAGTCCAAGTGCCGGGTGTTGCACTTTGGTCACAAGAACTCCATGAAGCACTACAGGCTGGGGCTGAGGTGGCTGGAGAGCAGCCAAACAGAAAGCCAAACAGGGGTACTGATTGACAGCTGGCTGAACATGAGACAGCAGTGTACCCAGGTGGCCAAGAAGGCCAATGGCATCCTGGCCTGAATCAAGAATAGTGTGGCCAGCAGGAGCAGGGAAGTCATTCTGCCCCTGTAATCAGCACTGGTTAGGCCACACCAGTTCTGGGCCCCTCAATTTAAGAAGGACATTGAGACTCTTGAACATGTCCAGAGAAGGGCAATGAAGTTGGTGAGGCATTTGGAACACAAGCCCTATGAGGAGAGGCTGAGGAAGATGGGGTTGCTTAGCCTGGAGAAGAGGAGACTCAGGGGTGACCTCATTGCTCTCTACAACTACCTGAAGGGAGGTTGTAGCCAGGAGGAGGTTGGTCTCTTGTCCCAGGGAACCAGCACCAGAACAGGAGGACACAGTTTCAAGCTGCACTTGTGAGGTTTAGGCTTGAGGTGAGGAGAAAGTTCTTCACAGAGAGAGTTGTTAGCCATTGGAATGGGCTGCCCAGGGAGGTGGTGATATGATTGGTAAAAAGGCTATATAATATTCAATATGCTGAACTATTAATAAAAAAATTAATAATTTTATTAATCATTAAAATCCCACAAAAAATATTAATAAGACCTATTTACAGGTTCAAAATGTTTGGTTATGGAACAGATACAGATCAGGAACAAGTAACAATTTAAACAATATGTACAAAAATCCAGAAACAACAAACAGCACTTAAAACTGTAAAGAAAAAAGGAACATCAGCAATAAAGCCGATAATTGCCCACAAGGCGGAGGAACTCCAAAATTCCCTAGGGCACCAGACCTTCAATAGATGCTTATAAAAATCAGATATTGTAATTACTCACTGGTCCTGGCACCCTGCTGCATGCATGGGATTTAAACAAAACCAAAATGGCATCGACTACATGGAAACTGCAGGAGCACAGTTTCACTTTCACATGGAAGCTGCAGGAGCACAGTTTCACTTTCCGTTGGTGTCTGCAGTTTGTTGCTGAGACAGGATTTACTCCCGAAGGCTTTGTAGCTGACAGCTTTGTAGAAAGAGGTTCTTCTGCTGCAATTCTTCACAGCAGCACTCGTCGCCTCTCCCAATAAAACAAAACTGTCCTGGGGACTCAGCTCCTCTGGGGTTTCACCTCTCAGCCCGGCAAGACGCGTCTGTCTGCTCCTGGGCTTTACAATGCTAAGACAGCGAGGGGTCTTTGCAGTCCTGCTCTGGATAAACTGAAACACAGTTTGACTTCCCAGCGAGGCTTGTGATTCCTTCCAGAGCGTGGACAATCGCAAGGCAAGGCTCTGGCTCTTTGGACTGGTACTCATAGATTTCCCAAGACAATAATGGCCAGTGACAACACAGATTGAGGGATAAAACCCTAACACTGTAACCTATAGAAAGGCTTTTCTCCAAATGTGGCCAAAAGCACACCCACCTGGCCCACTCAGGCTCCAGGACATGTTCAGACAAGCCTGGGCAATGAAAACCCAGACCTGAAATCTGGAAAACCCAGACCTACTGGCTCCTGCCTCAAAAAGCATTTTTGAGGCTTTTTGTCCCTTGGGGACAGGTGGTGGAGTCACCATCCCTGGAGGTGTTCAAGAGGGGATTGGATGTGGCACTTGGTGCCATGGTTTAGTAGTCATGAGGTCTTGGGTGACAGGTTGGACTTGATGATCCTTGAGGTCTCTTCCAACCTTATTGATTCTATTATTCTAGTCTATGATTCTATTCTCTAGTAAACCTTGAAGTTAGAGGTTTCAAAGGAAGTGTTTCTGATTGCTCATCCATGTACTGTTTTTTTATTTTCCCCCCTGTCTTGTCAATACAGGCAGGTGCCATTCCCATGAGCATGATTTGTCAGGCCACATGACAGAAACATCACAGAATCACAGAATTGTCAGGGTTGGAAGGGACCTCAAAGATCACCCAGTTCCAGTCCTCTACCAAGGGCAGGGACAACTCACACTAGATCAGGTTTCTCAGAGCCTCATCCAGCCTGGCCTTAAAATTTTCCAGGGATGGGGCTTTTACCACCTCCCTAGGCCACCTGTTGCAGTGTCTCACCACCCTCATGGTGAAGAACTTCTTCCTAACACCCAATCTGAATCTACCCATTTTTTGGTTTGCTCCACCACCACCCCCCAGTCTTATCATTACCTGACACGCTAAAAAGTCCCTCATCGGCTTTCTCGTAGGCCCCGTTCAGATACTAGAAGGCTACAATGAGGTCTCCTTGGAGCCTTCTCTTCTCCAGAATGAATAACCCCAAGTCTCTCAGTCCCTCTCCATAGGAGAAGTGCTCCAGCCCTCTGATCATCCTTGTAGCCCTTCTCTGGACATTTTCCAGTATGTCCATATCTTTCCTGTAATAAGGACTCCAGAACTGGACACAGTACTCCAGGTGGGGTCTTACCAGAGTGGAGTAGAGGGGGAGAGTCACCTCCCTCGACTTCCTGGCTACAAACATCTTAACTTGCTTCTCTTCTCCTCCTCCATGCTGAGTCGGGAAGGAGAAGAAGGGGAAGAAGGAGAAGAAGGGGAAGAAGGAGAAGAAGGGGAAGAAGGGGATGAAGGGAGGGGAAGAAGGGCAAGAGGCTCACAGAGCTATGTCATTCCTGCCAGGCTGCATGCTGGGATATTCCCTCTCCTTATCCTTGCTATACTCATGTCTTGCTTACTGTCTCAAGTGTGCAATGGGGTGATAGAGGCTTATGAAACACCAGGGAACATTAGACTTGCATGCAACTCATCTGTTTTAAAATTCTGGGTGCAATGTGGAATTTGGCAGAAACGTGTTGAAAAGAAGCAGGAAATGAGGAACATAAGATTTAACAAGGGAATGAGGTTTCTGAGGTAGCAGCCTTAAGGCCCAGTTCCACTATATGTCAGAGCCTTCTGTGTGAAAGGGTGAGCATCTGCAGGTTCTGTAGTGGCCCATGAAGCTAAAAAGATTTGAGGGTTTTCAGAATTCTTGGACATGCTCAACTTCTTTTAAGACCAGTCATCCCCCAGCCCTTTTGCCTTCCTGTTCCTCCTTCAGTTGAAATGTCTAATACTAAATCATTAACTGAGTTAAGCACTTTAATAGGCTAAGTAATTATAGCCCATGGTCATAATAAATTATATGGAGAGGGGATTTTTTGATTAAGAAATGTTTTCCCACCCTTGCATAGGATATGACCTTCAATGTATAGGTCATATTTCTTGCTCTCTCTGCCACCCTGAGGGTACCACTTCTCTTTATATATATATATAAAAATGTTAATGATGCACTTGCAATCACATGGATGCATTGGAACAAATCTCATTCCAGACCTTCCCTGAAGGGCTTAATTATACAGGTTTGTGCAGAATTACATCCAGTTGTAATCCTGGGGCCTGCTAGTGTAGCTGGTGGTTTATTTGAGCATATATGCTCTTGAACAAGTGTGCACAAAGAATTTTGATGTGAGATATGAAAAAAACCCCAAACCACAACAAAACAAGCTTAATGAACATAACTGCAAACTCTTTAACAAAACCAAAAAATCCTAGACATTTCTTCAATTTGGGAAGAAGGCTCACAGTTCTTTTCATTATACAATTTACTACAAATATATTTCTCTCACACAGAGATATTTCAAAAAAGAACCAGTTCAAAAGAAGTTCTTTCCCTGATATCCTCCTAATACAGGTTTGGGTCAAAGCCTGACATTAGCTATTCTACTATACAATACAATACACCAGGTTGGAAGAGACCTTCAAGATCATCGCGTCCAACCCATCAAACAGTCCAACCCACCCAACAACTAGACCATACAGCCAAGCACCCCATCAAGTCTTCTCCTGAACACCTCCAGTGAAGGTGACTCCACCACCTCCACGGGTAGCCGATTCCAATGGGCAATCACTCTCTCCGTGTAGAACTTCTTCCTAACATCCAGCCTAAACCTGCCCTGGCGCAGCCTGAGACTGTGTCCTCTTGTTCTGGTGCTGGCTGCCTGGGAGAAGAGGCCAACCTCTGCCTGGCTACAACCTCCCTTCAGGTAGTTGTAGAGAGCAATAAGGTCACCCCTCAGTCTCCTCTAAAGATGATACCTGGATTCCCATGGAGTAGCTCTGGATTTATACCAGCTCCAGTGAGATCCAATTTGGCCTCCTAAATATGTAATTTTTCTTAGGGAAAGAAAAAAAAAGAAAAAAAACCTATTAATCCCTCAAAGCAGTCACTGATTGTGCCATTTTAACAATAACAGACATCATGATTGAGTGTTTTCAGTGCTTACTGACAGATGGTCATTGTGTTACAAAACAGCCTCCAGTAAATAATGACCATATCCACGTGAGAGATGGAAAATAGTTCTCTATTGTAGAATCCTTTTTTTGCTGCACACAATGAAGTAGAAATGTGTCTCTGACTACACTTTAATACTGGTACCGAAAGGCCAAAACTTCCACTTCAATGAAAAGTGATAAGAATACGAAAGCAGAAAGCTTGCCATTTTTTAATGCATCTAATAAACCATCAGGGCTCTGTGGTTAAGGTTCTTCTATCCTTAATTCATAGTATACTGTTCCCTTGGCATGCTAATGGAGGACCTTTTGAAAGATCATAAACAAACTAAAGGTAAAGATATGGTTTAGTAGTTACAAGATGATGGGACTGCAACTCTGCTTCCTCTTAACATGATGAGTGCAAGTGCATGGTGCTCTGTGTGGCTGGGAAAAGTATTTCACTCTAACCAAAATGCATAGGACTATAATTGTAGAATCGTAGAATCAACAAGGTTGGAAAAGACCTCAAAGATCATCATGTTTACTAACAGCTTTTTATATTAGCATTCACAGAGCTGCGCATTTACCAATGTTACTATTGTTACTACAGAAATTATGTCAGTTCTACTGGAAAAGAATATGTCTGAAGCACCAAGCATCTTCAGTCAGTACCTCAAAAATGTACCCAGTCGCCTTATTATACACGAGGAACAACACAGCAGAAGTAGGAGCTTACATCAGATTATTGATAAATAAAAGGAGTGTTTTTCACAAGCACAGGGACAACAAAACCTACCTTACTGAAAATATGCAGACCTATGTTTTTGAAGAATTAATTGTTGATCAGTGACTATCTTCATTCCTACTGCAAAAAGTTCCCATGGTCCAGTAACCTGAAGTACAATGATGAAGCAGAACTGGAAAACCTAATGCACAGCTATTTTGTGTTGACTTTTCAGGAGTACAAAAAGTAGCTAAACTATTTTTTTGTCATTAAAGAGAGCAGGTAAAGCTAAACACATGAAACCAATCGATCAGATAAGAATGCTGATAGCTCTCATTACCAAGCTATCCTTCAGCAATAATTTGCAGCCCCATCTTGCACAACCTACAGCAAAACTATTTGTGACTTCGGCTGAATTTTCATCTGTGCTGAACCAAATTGCACACTGCACACTCTTCACTGTGTTTTAATGTTTGATGTCTTACATTGGATTACTTTACTGGCTCTTACTTTGTAAACAGAGCAAAAAGCAAAACTCACAAAACCATAAGTATCTTGTCTACAGAAATTTTCAGGGTACACTTTGCGTAAAGTTCACTGCTATGGAGGTTAATGATTAGATTGAAATCAGAAACTTCCATGTATCTGAGTGACCCATTCCAGCTGCAAGTGCTCTTGGGTCATAACTTGTAGGCTTTATACCCCTTTATGTGTTTACAAGCGTTTAAATTAGGAACTGTGCTGAACTAAGTTCTGTGATTAGAGGCAAGAGCTGTGCTTTTATTAGAGGCCATAATGAGTTCTCAGAGTTAGTCACTTGACCCTGACAAACTGTGGGAACAATTTTCTATGGTGGCTCCCACTTGTTTCTGATAGTGAAGTACCCTTTTCAAGACCAACCAATCTCAGTAAAGGTGAGACACATTCTCATATCTATTAAGTGACCATTTATAATTCAGAAGAACGTTAATGAAAGTGGCAGTATCTCTTTTGTCGTCTACATATGGGACACCATTCAATGCTTAAACTAAGTGAGCACTTCTGCTACAACTTGTTAGGAGTTTGAAGTTGTATGGGGAAATCAGTGCATGGCTTCACCTGCTACAGAACTCTCATCTTACTCTTAACAAGCAGTCTCACAGACCTTGAAAGCTGAATGATTGCACAGGTTTACCTTATCATATTTTAAAGTAAAGGTATCGTCATGGCAAGGCTTCAACAAAGCAAAACAGATCTTGTAATACTGTATCTGAAGTGAAAAGAATACTCCTAGTTCTTGGCAGTTTCAAAACCATTTTCATTGTCATAATGTAATTGTCATTGTTTGTAACTTAAATATATAAAACCAAAATCTTGTTCCTCTAAGCAAAGCAACACTGACAGAGGGAAACAAAATCACTCCCTTCCTCTTTTTCATCTGTCATGGTCTTGTGAAGTTACTTTTTTATCTGGTGGCACCTCTGGTATATTCTCTGAATGCATGCAAAGGCAGCTCAATGTAGCTTTATCTCCTCACAGAACTCCCACTCATTTTTCATTTCCATGTATGAAAAGCAAAGTGAGATGTGGGAAACGTTATTTCTACAAATAATAGGTTTCAGAGGTATCATGCATGCATTATACAGGGAAAGGAGGACATTCTTAACACTGTGAAGACATAATGGAATAGCATCTGCAGACTCTCAGCCAAGGTTGAATCAAGAATGTCAGGTTCCTGTAAGGGATTTATTTGTAGTCATACCTACTAAGAGGCACATGATAAATTTACAAACACAGACAGCAAAAGAGACACACGCACACACACGCATTCACAAAGTGTATCTCCACATGACACCACAATTATGGCAGCCAAATAGTAGCATTCTTCCAGGGTTAATACTGGGGAGAATGCTGTGGTGATGGGTTGGACTTGATGATCTTTGAGGTCTCTTCCAACCTTGGCGATTCTGTGATTCTGTGAAATTCTGCATATGTGTTGAGACGAAGAGAAGTCAATACTTAGTGAAGCACTGGAGGACACGGCTGATGCTCACTGGATGCTGGCAGCCTGAAGGAATGGGATGGTGGAGACTCAACATCAAAAATTAATGTTAAGTATTCCACTCTCAGTGGAAAACCTCTGTGAAGCAACACAGGCTTGGGGCTGACTGGATAGGTAAGAAGTTAAATATGTACCAACAGTGTGAATTCGTGGCAAAGAAAAACAGCCCCATACTGGCCTCTGCTAACAGAAATGCAGCAACTTAAGAGAACTGGTCCTTCAGATGTCTATTCTAAACTAAATTAGTCTATGACAGACCTTACTTCCTCAGCTTGTTTAAAGGATGAAACATAGAAAACCCCACCACCTAGTAGCCAAATTCTCCTTTGGTAGAGTTTACTTGGGCAGGGCTTTTGCACATACACAGAAATAAGCAAATAATCTATGAACCTTAGAAATTAGCTAGGGTCAAATCCCGAAGTTAACTGAAGATCTCTTTAAAATCATGAACCTAAACGAGATCCATATTCCATGTCTCTGTTGAACAAATAAGCCTACTGCAGAATGTTTAAGGGAGCGATATTTAGTACAGAAAGGTAAGCATATCTGCATATCTGATATAAGGCATCCATCCTTGTGCCTTTGATCAACTAAATAGAACATCTTTCCCACCTCAGAGAAGCTGAGGTCTGGATGTTGGGTTTTGTCTCCTGTAAGAGACATAAGATCCAGAATTTTCAGGCTGCATGATGCCTGCCCTTGGTAACTGCTCATGCCTGATGATTCGGGGACTATACAGAAAATCAAGGCAGAAGAAAATCTTTAAACTTTGGGAGCTACTTTTGGGTTGCTCTCATGATCTCTGATGGTATGACTAACATCTAGCACATTACCTATGGTAATTCCAAGGCACAGGGAGCCCAGATTTCAGTGTCTAGTCTGTTTTAATTTTGATTATTATTTTTTTTAATGCTAAGTTCATATTGCAGACATAGGAGCTAGATCAGTAAATTACTTTTAGTAAGCAGGTTACTAAAATATATTAAATGAGGACTATTAGAGTATTAATTTATACTCAAGATATTCTTAATCACATAAACTGATTTTGACTAGATTCATAACACAAATTTAGACAAAAATCTAGCTTCAGGTTGCTGTTCAGAAGCATAATGTCTGGAGATTTCCAAAGTATTCACCCAAATTTAGCCATCCACAGATGAGTGCTCTTCTAGCCTAGTCTGTCACAGTTAAACACTAGACATGCCCTTGCCTATCTGATTAGTGAGGCTCAGATTACTCTGTTAGGGAGAGTATGCGCAAAAATCAGCTAGAGATGGTTTTAATTCAAATGTGGAGCTGTCTTCTTGAAAGAATGTAAAATCAGCTTCCCTAGTTTTTGGAATATTTTCCTGACCACTAACTTATACTATCTTGTGAGATATAGGAGCTCCACCTCTGCAACCTTTTATTTAACAGCTGTGGCAATTTCATTGACACAGCTTTATAGCCAAGTGGTTTACTCACATCTGGACAGTGAGAAAGCTGCATCCCAAGTCCCATTTTCAAAAATATTTAAGTAATTTCTATTAAGCAGCATTTAGAAAGATCCTGGATCACATTTTCTCCCCTTCTTTGAGAGCATATAACAGATTCAGTACTTTCTTTCTGTAGTCTAATGAGTATCAGAAGACAGGTGACTACATAGTCATGTAGACTGAGAAGGGGCTAGACCCCAAATAAAACCAGTGAGGACACAAGGATTAGCTAATAGCAGTCACATGGACATTGCTAAGGCAGTAATAAACCTGTGCTTGGCAAATTTTCCCTGTCGATACGCCTAAGGATTTTATCAGCTCTCTTGCATCTCAAAATAAATATTCATTAGCAAGGTCTTTTCAGACAAGAGAGGATTTACAAAAAGTATGTCTATGAAGAGTTGAAATGATGTGTAAATTCAGACTGCATCCAACAAACCATTTCAGCTGGAAAAGACAAAACAAACAAACAAACAAACAAACAAAAACCAAACCCAAACATGCTGCAAATACTGAAATACTCTATTTCAGTATTTTTAAAGGAAAATATTTAATTTCAAAAATTCACCTAAAGGCTTAGCTCAAATTTCATTTAACCACCATTTTTTTTGTTTGTTTAAGATGAAACTAAGTTGACAAGAAAGGAAATAAGAAAGAGCTAAGAGAAGGATTTTATTCACATATATGAGAACCAAAATAAGCTACTTAAGGTTGAAGTGTACAAGTTTACTGTCATAAATAAAAAAAAAATCCTTAAAAAGTCAAATCACAACTTGACACAAATTTTGCCTAAGACACTTCACAGCAAAATCCATGATTCAGCAGGATAGAGCATACGTTCACATGTTCAGGAAAAGGGCCAAACCACAGGTAGGAGAACAGACCATCTTTGCTAATAATCTAACTCTCACAGCCGCAAGATAAGCCAGCACTCAGATTTATTTATTTCTTCTCAAAATTAAAAACCTGAGAATACAGAGAACAGCAAACCTAGAAGAAAAGCATTTCCTTATATGTCCTTCTGTTTTGTTCAGGTAGAGTCAAATAGTTATGCTCAGGTAGTGTTTTCTTTTTAAAAACTATACATTTAGAACACAAAGCCAGGAAATGTTTAATATCATTCTGAAAAACTGACTTGTACAGAGTTCAATTATATTTATTATTTAACAAGCAATGGCAGGTTCCTCAGAGCATTTCAGATACTAGCAGGCTTTCTAGAGATAAGAGTAACAGGATTACTAGGGATGCCAATACTATAGAGCAGAATTAAAAACTACAATGAATATGGCTATTACTATCACTTTAGAACTATGATACAATCTACTACGCTTTCTTAACAAGTTAATGAAATTCTTCGTCCCACACACACAAAGAATCTGCATTATAATAAAGTTATTAATGAAAATAACTCAACCTTTCAGAAGGAATAGAAAAGGATCACTGGCAAAAAGGCAGGTATAATTCACTTTTTCAACAATCATACTATTGTTTTGTAAACAATACAAATTTTTAAAAGGCTTATCACTTCATGCTGTACACAGATCTTTTGTAAAATGTTGGTGCATGGATTTCTCTGATAGTCTAAACCAGTTTTTAGAAGCAAAAGTTTTGCTTGTAATCTGCAATAGGAATGTCACTACAGCAACAAAAACCCAAGTGCTATTTCAAGAGTAACGAGCAAGGTTTACAAGCTTAAAAAATTCTCATGCCAACAGCTGTTGTTTTTCATTTAGTCTCGTTTAACATAATTTCAGAATTCCCTTTGCTTTAAGACCAATGACTTTTTTAAGGTGTAAAACATATCTGATTCTTCTTACCTTATACTGAAGGACAGACTGATTTGTTACAAGTTTTGTCTCACGTATTAAAAATTAAGCAATAAGGCACAATGTGGAGGAGCGATTATCTGATGATAACCCCAGCTTCCTGAAATTGCTTTATTGCAAATATAAATATATTTGAGATTGTTCATTGGATACTAAGGGCATTAGCATGCTCATAGAGTTTAATCTGTCCCTTTAGAATATTAAATTCATAAGGCCTTTTTTTTTTGTTTTCCTGTCTAAGCTATTTTTTAATGTGCAAGAGAGGACTTCATATACTCAAGGAATACTGTAACTGGCTGGTGCCTACTCCACTAAGGAGATTAGTTTACAAGCACTGTACAGTTCTGCTGAAACTACTTCTCAACAGTTGAAAATGTCAATAGTATATTTTCCCAGCCCTGTAAACACATTTTGATACATAATATAAACTTTAATGGTAGTTTTAAGACACCTCTGGGGGTATGGTTATTTAAGCAATAAGACACAGTAGGGTGTGAATTATAGTACAATAATTCCCTACCAACTGAATTGTTAGGCATGAGGCCAAAGCCAAGGGACCAATGAACACACTAGGTGTGAATTATGACATCATAAGTCACACTTTGGAGTGTCTTACTGCCATTAGAGAAATATTTAAAACATGTTCTAATGCAACTAGATTATTCCTATAATCCTAATTTTGTAACAGAATATCCTGAAAAATCTACCCTAGTAAAAAGTTATTCATTACACAACCTGGAATCAATTGAAAACAAACAAGCAAGAAATAAAAATGTCTCATATTTTCTGCTTCTTCATTTATCACATTGCACTCTGGTAACACGTTTTAAGGAATAGCCCAGAACATGTATGTCTTACCCAAGTTTGCAGCAAATAGAACAAAGGTCTTCTGCACAGGGGGATAATCTACTTTGCTTATTGTCTGGAGAACCAGATTGCCTGAATTACATTTGTACTGGATGCTTCTATGTAACTGTATTGATGAAATGCTAGAAAATCTACATACCTTTTTCCACCCTTGGTTCATATGGCTGTAACAGGGCAGAGACTTTGAAAGAGTAGCGAAAAGGTTCCCTAGACCTCATTTGGATTCCTGCAGCTGAGACTGATTGTGACTCTAGTACAATTTTTACTAAGGACTGCAAATAGTATAATGTGCATTTGTACTACTTCCCATCTAAAAGTCCATTTTAAACTCCATTTGACAAACACATTTTCTGCCTTCAAGTGAAACCATGACACTAAGCTCACCTTACGTATAGCTAGCTTAGTGGCTGGTAGTACACTTTCTGCCATAGTACAGATCTTGTCATGAGCTGAACTGGCTTCTCAGTCAGTTTTAAGAGCTTGTCCTAAACCTTCAGGCTGCTCCAGATAGATTGCTACCAGTCATCAAGCTGGCATTAGAGTTAGCAATATGATGGAGCTTATGAGAAGGCTATTTGCCAGGCCCATCTGAGGAGTGACTAGCCTGAGGGCATGTCTGCATGTCTCAGTGCAGTGAGGTGTTCAGGGAGGCTAAGCTAGCTGGGTAGATGTTGTTGTGGCTATGTATAGCAATGCTGTGCCATGTAGGGATAACAACTTGTATCCTGGAAGCAATGTAGTTGCAAGGTCAGGTTACTTAGCTCTCTTACATCCAGTTCTGGGGACATACAGTTTCTCTCTCACACAGGGATGTCTGTGTGTCCCTGATTATCTGAGTTATGGAACAGAAACCGCAATTCTTCCAGACAAAGACTTATTCTGACATAATTGTCAAGCAGTTGAGAGTTGTTTTCTGCATGACCTCACAGTGGTTAGCTGCTCCTCCTGGATTAAGTCACAATCTATGGTCATTTACATCAGCTGAAGGTAAGAATGTGAGGCTGGAGTTCCTGTTTCTTCATGAAATAGAAATGGGTAATCTTACAGAGAGGACTTCTGTGAAGCTAGCAGAAGGTAACATTCTGAGCTAACCCAGTGTCTCCCCTTCCCCATGCACTCAAAATGTCTGTTTTAATCTCCAGCAAGAGGATGTGCTTAATTCAGCCTACATCTTGATGATACTCATGGGAACAATTTGAGATTTGCTGCTTCCCTGTAAAAACAAACAAGCAAGCATGTGATTGCTTTTTGCCATTTGGCCTGGTGAAGCTGCTGTCAATCGTGATGAAACAACCTACATCTCCGAGTAGACATTTTTCCTTTCACAACAACTTCTGACCAAGAGTGAGCTCACTTTTTTTTTAAAACCTAGCTTACGTTTGACAGCATTAGTTTTACACCCACTTGTAAAGTTACAAGCATTTTTTTCCTGTATCCCAATAGGAATGAGGCAAACAGCCAAGAAAAGTGTTTCACATTGGCTCTACATACTACTAGAACTTAACATAAGCAGCCCTTGAAAAAATACCTGTGTGTATGTATATAAATTGCACCTTTAAGTGGAAAAGCAGTTATTTCAAAGACTGCTGAGCAGTAGCTAACCAGTTTCCAGCAGCATGTTTTTCATAAATTATTATTACTGCTCAGAACTCATGTTCACCAACTAGAATGCCCCATTTTCTGAAACCATTTCATTACATGAAGTTTGAGGTATAAATTCATCACTCTACAACCATCAGGACATAATCCTCTCCATAAAGCCTTCTGGCTTGTGACGGTAAATCACAGCCCTATTTTCATACCTCATTACCATTATGTATCTTTCCACTGACACCTGACCTTATGCATAATCAGGTATGAATTTCAAACCGCACTTATAATCTAAAGGAGTGCCTCATTATTTTACACAACCCAGAATGAAATAAAATTTGAGATGTCAGTGCAGAATTCACAGTTCACGCATTCAGAAACACAGATCCATGGAACTGAAGTCATGCTCTCTAATTCACATCTGCGAACAGCATCAAACCATACCTTGCATAAAGGAGCTTTGCAAGAATTTGAGCATTGGAATTTAGACAAGCTATTGCCAGTTCTGAAAAAAACAACAGAGTGTTGGAACTGTTTGGGATGTTATTAAAGATAAACTATGAAAGGAAAACGCGAGTAGGGTATTTATTACCTGTATTTTGAAGAAAGAATGACAGCACCAATTGCATAAAGTTATAAAACACCAGTAATAAACATGTAAATAATCTTCGGGTTTGCAATGCCAATAGAACACAGACATCTACAAAGAAATATATTTATGTATACAGGTAATATAACAAAACCATTCATTAGGGACCAAGAAACATCATATTTTTGTACTATATAAAGCAGCTGTACAATGTGCACAAAGACTTTCTTGATCTTTCCGAAATGCCTGTCAGTCACTTCTCCCTATTGTTTAACACAGTTTCTTCATTGTCCATGGGAGAACTCAAAGTGACTGTCTTGTGCTTTTAAACTAAATACTTATAGTGCAGTTTGTCTCCATATATATAAACACACACATATATATACACTCATGGATGCACACATACATATATGTGTGCGTATATACATATGAAAAGATCAAACACACACACATGCACACACACGCACAACAGATCTAAATAACTCCTCCATCCTGTGCTCTTGAATGAGTGCTTATAAAAATATCCCTGCACACTTTGTGAGGGGAAGAAAACTTGCTGATTGTGCAGCTTGATTTCATTAGATGGTTTCACTCCTAACAGTCTGCAGGCATATACGTATGAATCATATGGTGGTATCCCATATGCCTGAAGAGAGTCTGTTGCAGGAGGTATCTTCTACCTTCTTTAACAGCGTTGGCTTTTTACATGGGGGCGGAGGTGGAGCTGTGATTCTTTGCTCAGTGTCGTGCAAGATTTGCTGCCAGTCTTCTCTCTCTTCACAGAGCTTTCTCCTCCAATCTAGAAGCTCTTGCAGAGCCACACTCTCATTCTCTGAAAGTCTAAGCTGATGAATAACCTGTTAATGAGAAGTAAATAATAATAACATAAAAGGTGGATATAGTTAATTCTCCTGGCAGTGCAAAAATTGCAGTGTCCATGATGAATGATACTTCATACAGGATCCTCTGCCTCTTTTGTCATAGATGTAATCTTGTGGGCAAGGCAGATTCAGGTCTCATTTACTTACCTCTTTTATAGTAAAGAGCACAGTGACATATATAATGTCATATAAAAAATAATGACCTTTGGCAAAGTAACCTTTCTTTCTCATGAGAGGTTTTATACTGCCAGTTCCCTAGAGAGGAGGGAACCGTCTTCTGCTCTCCATCCAATATTTGCAGAAGGCAACATGGATCATTCTAAGCTTATCTACACATTCTAGTACAATGATGAATGGAAATCCTGAGATTGCCACGTTAGATGGTGAGTGGCAGTGAATGCTTCCATTCTAATAGTTAAAGAAATAAATGCATGCAGATAATCACTCAAGTTCTACACTTCTGAGGGAAAGCTGCTCTCATTCCTACTACACCTGAAACAAAACAGATCAAACAACCCTGTTAACAAGTTGAAGCAATCTTATCCTCCAAAAGAATTTAAAAACTGTGCTTAACTTGCTGGCCCCAGTCCCCATTTAATACTTTACAATGAAAATAGAAAAATTAATAAGTTAGAATGGTATTATTTTAATCCCACGTCAAAGTCACCGAACTGAAGTTGTACAAAGAAGGTGCCAAAAATGAAACAAATGGAAAGAACTCCCTTATGCCAGCAAAGGGTTCATGAACACAATCCTCTGAAACACACACACCAGACTGCCTACAGTGATGAATAGTCCACATTTCTAACAACTTGGCCTTTAAACTGTCATCATATAATACTCAGAAAATTCTCCTTTACGCAGAACAAATAGCAGCTGCATGAGCAGTAACATGTTTTACTTACATGTAAATATCCAAATAGCCATAACTGAGAAACTATAACCTGCTTTGCTGCTTAGAATTGGTAATGCTATTTGTTACAGATAGGCACTATCCACAGAACCATGGTCCAGCCAAATAATAGATTAACAATTTAATATGCAGTTTCACTTGGCCTGAAAGTATTCATGAATTCATCCTGAAGTAGCCAAACAGTTCTGTACCAGATTAATAATTCATCTAGAAGAAAATGTTACCTCTAATTTAACTTTTCTGTTCCAGTGGTTATTTATTTTGTTCAAGTCACTTTGAAGATATCATGTCAGTACGAGTCCACAAAGCTATGAGATCCGTCTCAGCATCCTTTAAAACTATTTATCACCTATGAAGTATAGCAACACCTAAAGAAGGTACTGAGCTCTCATTTCCTGGGAGCATTCTGTAGCAGACAAGGCCTATCTGTAGTGAATACAAACCAAACCCATCCTAGCAGCTAATGGCTCATGCCCCTTACTCTGCTACCTACCTTTCTTCTTAAGGATACCACAGGGGCACCTGTAACAGGCACCTATGACATGACTCCAATGGCCATACTTCACCTCACACAATGGGCTCACATGAGTAGTATGGCTATTCTTGTCAAGATTGTATTTATAACCCTTATCATAGTAAGAGATGGCTGCAAGTTACCATGATAGAGAAATTGACGTGTTATCCCCTTAAACGCTCATGAGATGCTATGCATGTGGCTGGCTCCAGCTGCACGGAGGACTGAGTCACATGAAGGTCATATTGGTCACTGATGGGCAACGAGGTTCCTGGGGTAGAAGACTTGCCTGTGGTTCCTCACATTTGCCTATGGAATTGTGACTACCTGAGTACAGAAGCCTATGTCTGCCCTGTACAAGTAAGATCTTTCATGCATGCTGTCAGAGCAGGAAAGAGCCTTTACATGGAGAAACATGAAGAACAATGAGGAATCTGCTTAAATTTTGGTTGCTTGGTACTTAAACAAAATAAAATACATTGACCTATATAATGTCTTAATAAAAAGTACTGTAATTTCATATGTAGTTGTAAATTCTGTACTTTTAAGAAAAAAAAATGGCAAGTGTTTCAAACACTTAAAGTATATTTTGGTGCCATCCTAATTGCATACCACTATGAAATAAAAAAAACATCTTTTTGCTTTTATGTTTGCTCAAAATGCAACTGGGTATCTCAGCAACTCAAAGGAAAATTAAATGTTCCACAGATACTGTTAGAGGCATATCAGAGGCTTCCTGCATATCATGGGTAGGAAAGATTAGAAGACAACAACTGTCTGAAAATAAGAAATCCAGTCTCTCCAATCAGACATCTTATTTGCATCTGAATGAACCTGTATGAGGCATACTTTGCAGAAAGGTGCTGTAATGTGCAAAAAGCAACCTGTGCTAGACTGGCATTGCACGAGTTTCATATGAAGGAATTTCAGAGATAAACAACCCAAGACATATCTGAACACTGGTAGGTAAGTAGAATTAAAAGAAAACCTATCTTTTGAAACTGTGCTTTATTAAATACACCCAGGTGACTAAGGCTTGACAGTATGACTCTAAGGATAACAGAGGGATTATCAATTTGGAAAGATGGATAAAGTATCCAAATAGAGACAGTGCCACTGCTATTCTAAGAAACATAAAGGCACACAGGTGCAGGGTGAAAAGAGAGTATACTTTGGCTGGGTAAGGCAGTTGACAAATGTGTCCTATTTATAGCTTGCAGGTACCAGAGAAGCTTTATTATACTGACCCTGCTTATGCAAGCTGTAAATTCATGTTGCATCAGCAGTCTCACTATAGAGCTGAATTTCCAGTGTATAATGGACAAATGTTGGTCCAGTCCACAAATTAGTGTTTTAATCAAGGATGGAAAAATATCTCAAGTTTTTATTCATTATGAATTCAATTTAGTAAGCTGGAAAAAGTTTGCATTTCAGCCTGGTTGAAGGACATGAGATGGAAATGCAGCAGAAATGAAATGGGCAAAAATGCACAAGCAACAGTAGAGCTTTAAATTAATCAACTCATTTAATTAGATCTATTTGAATAACATATCTATTATCTTTTCCATTCATGATTAGACTTGTGACAAGCTAAAGATTTATTTTACATATTAATTATAGAAAATATTTACTGAATTTTTTACATTAAACACAACGTGAACCAGCAAGCTACGTTTCTTCATTATTTTTCTATATCCCCAGGAGGTGTCTTGCCAAGGGTGAGTGAGGTGAATAGAAATTTGTTATTTCTGATATATTCGGTGAAAACTGAGCAAACAACTTTAACCATTAATGGGCAGAGGTGTTACCAGCTGTAGACCAGGATTTCCCTACTCAAAGTCAATGGTCAATTGGAAATGAGCAACATAACATTTGGGCTAGACCTACAAAATGATATTACATCTGTGCACCTAGCTTTAAAGAGCCTTGCCATCTTGTGGAAACACCATCCCAGCTTGGTATCCAGAGTCCTTACTGAGCAATCAAGAAAAACTGTAGTGTCAAAGACAGTTAAGACACAGGGGTGTGCAGAGTTACTGAAGCTATTCACTGGAAACTGCAACAGATAAGTAGTTAAACAAGATCCGCACATTCCACTGCAAGATAAGGCAAGATGAATAAAACAAATTTGTAATGAGCAGCCCAGGGAAGAGATCCCAGGATCTGCTCCTCCCACCTCACTATTCAATATATTGGAATGCAGAAGTGCTACTTTTGCTACTAACAGCTCAGTTCCATCAGGACATGCATGGAAGGGCTTTAAAATTTATTTAGAGGTTCAAATATATTAGGAAATCAGAAAATATGGATTTAAGTTCTCTCAAGTTAAAAGAGAGACTTAGTTCCCACATGCTGAGAGGACACTGAGACTTATAAGAGGTGGACTCTGAGTGCAAGGAAGAAGGACTTTGGCTCCTGCACTTAGCAATGTCTATGTGTGACAAATGTGCTAAAGCAAATCCTTTAGAGTGTCTCCTTGTGGTTACAACACACAAGAGATTGTAGAGACAGAGCACTTTTGTTGTATGCTGGCAGCCATGAAGAATCTTAGAGCATTGCTTTGCCTACTGAGTTCTACACATTTAAGTATCACATAGTCATTGAAGAATGACCCCTGAATTGTCTTCTGGATTTTGGTGCCTAAATTTCACTTTATGTGAAAGCAGATATACTGGATGATTTGCCGTAAGTCAATATACTATTTTAATTGTGGCCTTATTTCTTAGGCTAATTAAAAAGTTCAGCAACTTTTCTTAAAGTTGAAAGTTTCATATTCTAAAATAATTTGCTATAAAGAGGTATGTCACATAAGACTAACAGGTCCCTTTGAAATAAACTAATTTGAGTTATTTAGAGATTTGGCTCCAGAATCTCAGGAAATCTGCATTAGCAGATCAAATGCCATGACTTTACAGAGGATATTTTGTAACATTCAGAGGAAAGAGCTTATACTGTCTATTTATGTGTTAAACATAATCAACACAGTTTAATCATCAGTCTATGGCTAAAAGACTCATTAAACTGCCTTCCAAGAAGAGATGTATAAATTTGCATTAGTAGATTCGTTTATTTCACATTATTTTGCTCTCTCCCTGACCACATATAAGGTTCATTTGAAAAAAACAAAACTGTTGCATGGTGCTCTAGTAATATTTTTGGACATTTAGGATTGCAATGATTTTTCTACTACTATTCAACAGGAAAAGAAGCATTTAATTACATTTTTGGATGTTAAAAACACAGATAATTTTGTTTTAAAAAACAATTAGCTTATGAGTTTTAGTAAAATTCCTGAATATAGACATACAAGCACAATGGAAAGCAGAATTTTAAATGACAGCACAATTTATAGACATGCATAGTAAAAGTACTCCTGAGACATTTTCATGAGGTAGCAAGTCCATATTTTCCCATCAGAGAAATAGAGCAAATTATTTTCTTTAATAGATTTGTCAATGTTAGTGCTTTAAAGATGCTTACAACTAATGATTATGGCATGATTAAGGTTCTTTCATTATAGTTTTAAATTGTTAAAGTCCCATCATGGAATCCATGGGGAGACCGATTCTAGATCAGCAGATTTTATTTTTCTAGCATTTTATCAGGACCCAAGTGAATTATGCAATAAACATAAAATGTTGATGACAAATCATCATAATTATCTTAGAAACTCATGGTTTTAACCTTGTCTAATTTGCAAACTGCCTAAAAATGCAAGCAGAACAGAATTCAGGCAATAAGTGGCTCACAGTTATCTCTATTAGAGCCCTCAAAAAGCACTTCAGAAAGTTCAGTAGTCTCATGCAGGTCATCTCTTTTAAAGACAAGTGAACAGGATATTCTCACTTCTCATTTGAAAATTTTCATCAAGCATTTCAGGAAATAATTCTTACTGTATAACATCATTAGCACAAGAAACACATTTTGATTCAAGCTGGGACAGGCATGCATCCCTCTCACAAAAAATATTTCTAACTTGTGATAATGGCTCCATCTTTCTCAGTTTTCTTTTTGTTTCTGATAAGGCCCTACACTGACTGCTTCCAAACATACAGGTCACACTTGTTTTTTTAAACTACAGAACAGGCGGAGTGCAACTTCTCAAAAAAGTCTTGACCTTTCAGGTTCAAATAAGTTTGTTTGGGTTTTTCTTTATTAAAAAAAAAAAAAAAACTAAAAAGCATAAATCCAGAAAGGATTCCAATACAACACTCAGCCTAAAATAGATGGGGAAAGCACAGAGTAAACCAGGGGGCATTATGAAGCCCCAGAAAGCATTCAACATGAATCAAATCAATATGTAAATTTGTGTTTGATTGGGAAACCTGCACTGGTTATGTAAGACCCCAGCAGGGAGTAGAGCAGCTACGATAAATGAGTTTACATGCTTCTAAATTCCAATTAAAAATCTTCAAGTGCAAATGTACCACTGGGATCCATGCTGATTCATGTGAATGTCTTCTGAATTCTGGGACATGCAATTTTTTTACAAATGAAGACCCACTGGACCTAATAACTTGTTAACAACAATAAAGCAATTTCAGTTAATCATTCTTTTAAAGTACTTATGATTTTTTGATGGTATTGGAGCAACAATCTCAACAACAAAAAAAAGAAATAAAAAAAAATCTCTAAATGGACAGTAAACAGGTTTATTGGAAAGTAGAAAGTGGCCAAGAAGACAGGTGCTGTTTCTGGTTGTGACCGTTTTAGGCTGTGCCTTTAAGAAAGGGACAGTTGCTGGAACACTCTGGCTGAATGTTTTGGAATAATAGTTGAAAACAAAGATAAGGTCTAAAAGAATTTCATTGGCAGATTGGTAGAATGCAACTTTAAGTTTTAGTTCAGTTTGAGTCTCAGTCTCAGTCTGTTCTCTCTGCTCCTGTCAGCCTGTCTGTTTCTGCCTCTCTCTGAAGCAACAGCTGCTGGACAGAGTCGACCTTGAATTAACAATTCTTGCACACACTTTGAGCTAACAGAATTTCCTTCTTAATTACCTTTTTTCTCTTTCTAACCCTTTTTGGGAAAAAAGGGAGGTAGGGAGGAAGAGGGGGATACAGCTGGGGGGAACCCTCCTGGCTGGAGGAGGGGAAAAGGTCTTCTATGTTATGTTCATTACTGTATATTTCTGTATATATTGTAAATACTGTATATTGTGTACCTATTCACTGCATTTCATTCCTGCTTATACATACAGCACCTTCATCTGCTTCTCTGAATGAGTTAGCTGTGGTTTCTTTGCGTGTGGGGGGAGAACTTTCTCTCACCACCACACTGGTGTAAATCTGGAATTGCGCTAGAGGAGGTATGCCACCTTAAACGGAGTTAAACAAGAGATCCATAACTGAGACTTACGTGCATATATATGTGCGTATTTTTGATATATCTACACATATAGCAGTTGCTTTGTTCTAAACAAGAAAACATTTTTTTCTCTCAGTTAAATTTTCTTTTGAAACAAAAAGAATAAACTGCCTTTTGAATAGGTGTTATATAGCTGATATAACAAAGGAAGTTATAACTTTGATGATATTTTAAAACTGGGAATAATCTTAAAAGTAATTTCCTAGTCAAAATAAAACTAAAAAAGAACTACATTTATTAAAATATTCAAATCACTACAAGACTCAGGAAGAAATAAATGCTTTTCCTTTCTGACTAGAATTTTTTCAGCTGTCTGGTTTGGGTTTTTTTTTTTTTTTTTTTTGAGGGAGGAACTTAATTTTATTCTCCAAATATCCATTTAAGGTGACTCTAGAAGCAGGATATTCCTGTGTCAGAGACCACACAGGCATGGTCATCTTTGATTGCCCAGATCAGCCCTCTGCTACCACCTTCAAGCTTCATCCTGAAAACATGAATTCCATTATTTGCCTTGGTTTGGCTTTCTGAAAGAATTTGCTGGTCATGAAAGAAAAGCCCTCTGAGCTACAAAGCAAATTCTGCCTCCAGAAGGCTCTTCCTCACAGACCACTGGAAACTGAGTGGTCACACCAGCAAAGAAGCCAGCCCACACCTGTCTGTTTTCCCTAGGCAGCATAGCCGCCTCTTTTTTTTGGACAGATTCTTAGGCTACACACACCTTTGGTGTGCCCCAGACAGAAGATTTTTCTATTCCTCATCTGACCATGGTGCAAGCTGTTCCTTCTGAGCAAAGAGACTGATGAAAGCAATGGGATTTCATGAAATAAGAATTACGGCTTAACCTATAATGAAACAATAAATACATTCTTCAAGAACTTGAAAAGACACTTTCAATTTTTCATTGTGAGATTTTGGCTTCCATATTATTGCAATCTGCCAACCTGCACTACAGGGTTTAAACAAAATAGAAGAGGTAAGACTGCAGATTTTTTAATCATAGATAGATTCATAGAATCATAGATTCAGTCAGGGTTGGAAGGGACCACAAGGATCATCTAGTTCCAACCCCCCTGCCATGGGCAGGGACACCCTACACTAGATCATGCTGGCCAGAGCCTCGTCCAGCCTGGTCTTAAACACCTCCAGGGACTGGGCCTCAACCACCTCCCTGGATAACCCATTCCAGGGCTTCACCACTCTCATGGGGAAGAACTTCTTCCTCACATCTAGCCTGAATCTCCCCATTTCCAGCTTCATTCCGTTCCCCCTAGTCCTATCACTACCTGAGATCCTGAGAAGTCCCTCCCCAGCCTTCCTGTAGGCCCCCTTCAGATACTGGAAGGCCACAATGAGGTCACCTCGGAGCCTTCTCTTCTCCAGACTGAACAGCCCCAACTCCTTCAGTCTGTCCTCATAGGAGAGGTGCTCCAGCCCTCTGATCATCCTCGTGGCCCTTCTCTGGACACGCTCCAGCACGTCCACATCCCTCTTGTAATAGGGGCTCCAGAACTGGACGCAGTACTCCAGGTGGGGTCTCACCAGAGCTGAGTAGAGGGGGAGAAGCACCTCCCTTGACCTGCTGGTCACACTTCTCCTGATGCAGCCCAGGATCTGATTGGCTTTCCGGGCTGCAAGCGCATATTGAGAGCTCATGTTGAGCTTCTCGTCCACCAGCACCCCCAAGTCTCTCTCCTCTGAGCTGCTCTCCAGCCAGTCACTGCCCAGCCTGTATTTGTGCCTGGGATTGCCTCGACCCAGATGCAGGACCCTGCACTTGGTCTTGTTGAAGCTCATGAGGTTGGCTTGTGCCCACCTCTCCAGCCTGTCCAGGTCCCTCTGGACGGCATCCCTTCCCTCCAGCGTGTCCACTGCACCACACAGCTTAGTGTCATCAGCAAACTTGCTGAGGGTGCACTCGATGCCGCTGTCCATGTCACCCACAAAGATGTTGAACAAGACAGGTCCCAGGACTGATCCCTGAGGGACTCCGCTTGTCACTGGCCTCCAATGGGACATGGACCCTTTGACAGCCACTCTTTGGGTGCGGCCATCAAGCCAATTCTTTATCCATCTAGTGGTCCATCCATCAAACCCATGTGTTGCCAGCTTGGAGACCAGGAGGTGGTGCAGGACAGTGTCGAAGGCTTTGCTCAAGTCCAGGTAAACGACATCAGTTGCTCGCCCCTCATCTATTAATGCTGTCACCTGATCATAGAAGGCCACCAGGTTTGTCAGGCAGGATTTGCCCTTGGCAAAGCCATGCTGACTATTCCCAATCACCTCTTCACTGTTCTTCTGAGTCATTAGTGCCTCCAGGAGGATATGCTCCATGATCTTTCCGGGCACAGAGGTGAGACTGACTGGCCTGTAGTTCCCCGGTTCCTCCTTCTTGCCCTTTTTGAAAATGGGAGTAATGTTTCCCCTTTTCCAGTCTGTGGGGACTTCCCCAGTCTGCCATGACTTTTGGAATATAATAGAGAGGGGCTTGGCAACCTCATCTGCCAGTTCTCTCAGCACCCGTGGGTGTATCCCGTCGGGTCCCATGGACTTGAACACTTTCAGGTTCTTCAGGTGATCACGAACCTGAGCTTCACTTATGATGGGCAGTTCTTCCTCCCCGTCCCTGGCATCGTCTGCCATGACACCAGGAGTGTGGCTGGAGGCCCTTGCAGTGAAGACTGAGGTAAAGAAGTGATTGAGTACCTCAGCCTTTTCCACATCACTAGTGACTAATTCACCAGTTTCCTTTCTGAGGGGGCCCACACCTTCCCTAGTCTTCTTCTTGCCATTAATATACCTATAGAAATTCTTAGTGTTCCCTTTAACCCCCCTGGCTAGATTCAGTTCAAACTCTGCTTTGGCTTTCCTAACCAGGCCTCTTGCTGCTCGGGCAGCTTCCTTATATACCCCCTGTTCTATCTGTCCTTCCCTCCACTTCCTGTAGAGTTTCCTTTTAAGTGATAGTGTGTCCAGCAGCTCCTTGTTCATCCAGGCAGGCCTCCTTCCTGCTTTTCTCCTTGTAGGTATACATAGCTCCTGGACACAGAGGAGGTGGTCCTTGAATACTGACCAGCTGTCCTGGGTCCCTCTTCCCTCCAGGGCTTCATCCCACGACACTTTGGCTAGCAGATCCCTGCAGCGATCGAAGTCTGCACGCCTAAAGTCTAGGGTCCTAAGCTTAGAATATGTCCTCCTGATTGCCCTGAGGATATTAAATTCAACTGCTTCATGGTCACTGCAGCCAAGGCCGTCTCTGAGCCTCACATTTGTTACCAGCCCTTCCCTGTTGGTGAGAACAAGGTCCAGCGTAGCACCTTTTCTTGTTGGTTCCTCTACCATTTGGAGGAGGAAGTTGTCTTCTATGCAGTCCAGGAACATCCTGGATTGCTGATGCCTTGCTGTGTTGTCCCTCCAACAGATGTCAGGGTGGTTGAAATCCTCCATGAGGACCAGGGCTTGTGACCTGGAAGCCGCTTCTATTTGCCTGTGCAGAGCCTCATCTGCTTGGTTCTGCTGGTCAGGTGGCCTGTAGGAGACCCCCACAGTAATATCTCCTTCCCCTGTCTTGCCTTTAATTCTAACCCATAAACTTTCAACCAACTCATCATGCCTCCCCAGGTGGAGTTCTGCTGATTCCAGCTGGTTGTTGACATAGAGGGCAACACCTCCTCCTCTCCTTCCCTGCCTATCCTTCCTAAAAAGCTTATACCCGTCTATCCCTACGTTCCAGTCATGGGAGTCGTCCCACCAAGTTTCGGTGATGCCCACTATGTCATGGCGTCCCAGCATCATGGTGGCCCTTAACTCATCTTGTTTGTTGCCCAAGCTGCGTGCATTTGCATAGAAGCACTTCAGCTGGGCTGGCCCTGTCGTGCTCCTGTGCCAACTCCCCTTGGTTTCCACAGGGTGTCCTGGTGTGTCATTTGTGTCTTGCCTCAGGGCAGCAAGCTGAGAGCCCCTACTGGCTCTCCATCCCTCCACCTCAGGTGAGCTGCCCCTCTGCTTGTCACAGGCCAGCAGGAGACCACCAACCCCTCCCCCTTCAAATCTAGTTTAAAGCCCTGTCTATGAGCCCTGCCAATTCCTGCCCCAGGATCCTTTTCCCCCTCTGGGACAAGTGTGTCCCATAAGTTGTTTTTAGCTCTGCTGCCTTGAAAACCAAACCATGATTGTAGAACCCAAATCCCTGCCGATGGCACCAGTCCCTGAGCCATGAATTGACCTGTTGGCTCTTCCACAATGTTCCCTCATCCATCACTGACGTTAGAGGGATAGCAGAGAACACTACTTGAGATCCTGACCCCTTTAGCAGGTGCCCTAACGTTCTGAAATCTCTTTTAATTGACCGTGAGCCTCGCATTGTTGCATCGTCACTACCCACCTGAAAGACCAGCAGTGGGTAGTAGTCTGAAGGGCTCACAAGTTTGGGAATTTTGCCTACTATGTCCTTTACTTGGGCACCAGGGAGGCAGCAGATCTCCCTATGGAATGGGTCTGGTCTGCATATTGGGCCCTCTGCCCCTTCAGTAGGGAGTCTCCTACAACGATGACCCTACGAGGTTTCCTTTCTGGACTAGTTTTGATAGCTGGCCTGAGGCAACCTGTCATTGGTGCAGCTTCTGTCTTCCTTGAGTTAATATATCAGCATGTGAAAAAATAGTCATATTTTTTTATCTTACCTCTTTGAGCACATGACAGATAAAACATGTTTCAGAAGTGGATAACCAAAAAGCTTATGCCAGGGTGTATTGTATGTCTGTTATTAAACTACTAGGATGGAAGCTGGTTACTTATTTGTGTCTTGCTCTGGGAGTATTTCCATAGGACACTGAATGTGTTTGACATCCTCTGATTACAAATAAGCCAACGTTCAGTCATTAGAAAGCTAAACTGCAAAAAGAGAATTTGCACATTTTAATGGGAAATTTTCTACCTTCTCAGATGGCTGAATCTTCAGGAGACTACAATTGTGAACTAACTTGCAAAGAAAGTAAGTCTAAAAATGTAGGTTGATTATTATAAATATTTTTATGGAACACAAAAGACTACATTGACATATGTACAAAGAGGAATATTGTACCTGGAACATCACAGACTTTATAATATTTATTACTCCTTAGTCCCTCTCTTTTATGCCACCACCCTGTGCTCTGTCCTTAGTGTTTTCCCTTCTGTTTTTCTTATCTCCTTTTCCTGTGGCTTTTCCTTCTGCTTCTCCCCTCTCATGTCTGTTTTTTCTTCTTCTTTCTAAATCCTCTGTTTTATTATTCACATTCTCTCATGGTCATTTTATTCTTCCTCCAACCTTCATTCTCTGATTCATTCTTTATCTGATGCCCGTTTTACTCCTCCTCACCCCCCCCCTCCGCCCTTCTTATCACTCTAGTCTTTAATCTGCCCCTCACTTCCCATCTGTTCATTATCCCCAGGTTGTCCATCTTATCCCATTACAGTTGCTTCTTGCTGCCTACATAAGAAACAAGGAGTCTTTTTAGCTGGCCTGTTTTTCTTCATTCTGCTGTATCTTTCTCTCACCACATCCCACTTCATAATGATTGTTAATAACAACTTTAAAATATTATTGCCACACCCCCTCCCCCAAGCCCCAAGTCTTGGATCTGTGAGAAAAGACGATGACAGGGCTGCCTAGCTTTTGCGTGAAGTGCCAAAGAGACAGTCTTGCTTTCTGTGACTTTATTACATCTGCTGACATTCCAGAAAACTTCTATACTTCAATACTCTTTATCCCCTGTCTTTTAAATATAGACTCTCACAGGGGCTATTGAGAACAGAGGAAGCAATAAACAGAGTCTGGGGAAGAGAACCCATTGGACTGGCTGTGGAGCTGAGAAATGCTTTTGTGTAAAATAAAAAGAGCACAGAAGTAGTATTTTTAAAAGCAGTGTGGGGTGTTTTTATTTGTTTGAGAGGAAGTTTTGGGGTTTAGACCCTGCTAAGTAATTTCAGCATTTGTGGTGTCTCCAGTATGCCTTGGGATCACTTTGTGTAGTGTGACCCAATAGAAATGGCTCTTAGTCACAAGAAAATTTTATATTGAAGTAGGATTATGACAAAAATGACCAGAAGAAACATCTCTTCCATTTTGGTGGTTTCTTTTCATCTGGAAGAACATTACAAGACAAGAATTCAAGACTACAGATCCAGGCACATTTGGATGTCCTAAACTGTTTAAACAATTCAGTGAAGAAATTTTAAACAATGAACATTAAACTAATTTTAAATCAGTAAATTTAAATCAAACTTGAGAAAGGAATTTTACTAGTTTTCCACTGTTCAGGGAAAAAAATGTGCAGCACAGCTATAAAAAGGTTTTCACTAGAAGGTGAATTGCATCTGCTATATGTGGGCTTAGTCTTAAGAGCAAAGCATTTTTTCTTGAACAGACAGATTAGGAATTGTTTCTTGCAATACCATTTTACTGTAGATTTGTAGTTAACATTTTTAAGAGTTCCTTGACTAGAATGTTTTGGATTACAAGGAAAGCACAAAACATATGGGAACTGGGGTGCTGGGTTGGTGAAAAGCATATGTGTAGCTCTTTGCTAGTTTAGTTTATTAAAGACCTGCTATTGGAATGAACTAAAGTGCATGAAACTTCTTGATAACTGGTTTGAATCTCAAATTTATGGTTCAGTTTTCATCTTCATTGAAGATGATGCTATATAAGATGGTGAAGCTTTGTAAGATGATGCTACAGTGTTAGATTTTAGGTGCTTCATATTTCTATGTGGAATCTAATCGCAACCTACAGATATAATCACTCAGAAATCTGTATACAGAACAAACCAGGTTGGAAAAGACCATTGAGATAATTGAGTCCAACCTATTACCCAACACCATCTAATCAACTAAACTGTGGTATTAAGTGCCCCATCCAGTCTCTTTCTAAACACTTCCAGTGATGGTGACTCCATCACCTCCCTGGGCAGCCCATTCCAAAGGGCAATCAATCTTTCTGTGAAGAACTTCTTTCTAACATCAAGTTTGAACTTCCCCCTGCACAGCTTGAGACTGTGTCCTCTTCTTCTGGTGCTGGTTGTCCAGACCAACCCCCATCTGGCTACAACCTCCCTTCAGGTAGTTGTAGACAGCAATAAGGTCTCCCCTGAGCCTCTTCTTCTCCAGGCTAAACATCCTCAGTTTCCTCAACCTCTCCTCATAGGGCTTATTCTCCAGAACCCTCCCCAGCTTTGTTGCCCTTCTCTGGATACATTTGAGCAACTCAACATCCTTCTCAAAATGAGGGGCAATTTTTATTTTTTCTCCCCCTGTAAGCAATCAAACAAGGCTTTTCTCCTCAGCAACCCTTTCCTTCTCTTTTTACAATGGTTATTTTTGCCCTAGAATCTTCTTCATATAGAAGTTCAGACCCTCAAGATTTATGGAAAATAAAATTATTATTTTAAAAGAATTCCTAAATTCGGTGTCAGTGTTTATTTACTTTCTCTCCTTGAATGAGAGAGTGGCTTCGGTTGGAAGGAACCTTAGGGATCATACTCTCCAACTTCCCTAACATGCCCAGGGATGCCTCTCTACTACAGTCTACCTGGCCAGGGAGGAGGCATCCACAACCTCACTGGGAAGCCTGCTCCAGTGTCTCACCACCGTGGTACTGAAGAACTTCCTCCTCAGATCCAGTCTAACTTTGGTCTCCCTCAGCTTCAAACAATTCCCCCTTATCCTGTTTCTAGACATCCTCATGAGAAGTCCCTCTGCAGAATTCTTGGAGGATCCTTTCAGCTCCAAGGCAGCTCTAGGGTCCCCCCAGAGTCTTCTCTTCTCCAGACTGAACAACACCAGCTCCCTCAGCCTGTCCTCACAGCAGAGGTGCTGCAGCCTTTGGACCATCTTTGTGGCCCTCCTCTGAACTTGCTCCAACAGCTCTGTGTCCTTCTTACGATGGGAACATCAAGGCAGGCTTTCAATCCTCTCTCTTGCCCTGCTGCCCATACTCTTCTGGATGCAACCCAGCACACAGCTGCCTTCTGGGCTACATGAGGGCACTGCTGGCTCCTGAGGAGCTTCTCATCAATCAACACCCTCAAGTCTCTCTCTTCAGGGCTTCTCTCAGCCCACTCTGCACCCAGCCTGGATTTGTGCTACTACCATAGTATCATAGTATCATAGTATCAGTCAGGGTTGGAAGAGACCACAAGGATCATCTAGTTCCAACTCCCTGCCATGGGCAGGGACACCCCATGCTCTATCAGGCTGGCCAGAGCCTCATCCAGCCTGGGCTTAAACACCTCCAGGGACGGGGCCTCAACCACCTCCCTGGACAACTCATTCCAGGGCTTTACCACTCTCATGGTGAAGAACTTCTTCCTCACGTCCAGCCTGAATCTCCCCACCTCCAGCTTCATTCTGTTCCCCCTAGTCCTATCACTACCTGATATCCTGAGAAGTCCCTCCCCGGCCTTCTTATAGGCCCCCTGCAGATACTGAAAGGCCACAATAAGGTCACCTCAGAGCCTTCTCTTCTCCAGACTGAACAGCCCCAACTCCTTCAGTCTGTCCTCATAGGAGACGTGCTCCAGCCTTTGCCTGCCCCAAGCAGCTCCTGCTTCTCCCTCACCATCTTCTGCCCTGCCTAAACAGCTTCTGCTCCACCACTGCCATTTTTGCACCCATCCCAGAGCCTGGGGCAAGACCCTCAACCAACCAAGATACCACACACAGGAGCTCAGCCCTGGTATGGAGGCCTAGACAACAACCATGTTGGAGTAACCGTCAACCCTCTTTCTACCTTACCATTTTCATTGTGATAAATAGACTTCTAAGTTACCATTGCCCTAGAAAAGTTGCATTTATGGTCAACTTCTTTTTGTTTTCAGTACACTTTGCTTTAGAGATGATCAGTTAAGTTGCTCAGTTCACATCTGCATGATATTTTATACTTAATAATTGCTTCCAAAGTTTATGTGAAAATACTGATCCTTATGATGCATGTCACCAGATCCTGGGCTGAAGAATTTGCTCTCTGAAGTGTGTAGGTTTGCAGTGTGCAGAACATATCAGGCAGTGATGCAGGTAATTATCACCTGATGTGACAGCATGATGGTACAATAAGCCACAATGCCTAAACCCTAGATATTAAAATCCCCCATAAATATTAGAAATCCCTGAAAGCTAATGAACCAGTTTCCTTTAGCTGAAATGACAGTGTCTGCCAAGAAATCCATGGACCCAGTCTATGTTTATCTTTCTAAAGCAATTAGTCAATCAGTACCTTCACAGATCTGTGAAGCAATCTGTCCTATTTCATACATCTGTGCAAGAATTACTTTAAAGTGATAAGGTTACTTCAGTGAGCCTGGCAAAGACTTTTACAATAGGATTGTATGCTGTTCAAGTCACCAGCAGGCATGCTAAGAAATGAAATTAAACCAAATCATTTTCAAGTGTATGCCATGCTTTTGAAATGGTGATGAATGCTTTTTACAGTAAGAATTTCCAGCCCTATGAGCACAGATTTTTCAAAAGACTTTTATTATTATTATTATTTCTGTGGGAGGAAGATTTTTCTCTTTCTTTTGGCAGAAGTGTTTTGGAGGATGTTTGTTCATTAAGGCAATTGTATAAAAAATCACAGAACTGCAGGTTTCTTCTCTAAACTTGTCACAGTTCTGATAGAGCTTGCACTTACGGACTGTCCCTGCATGTGAATCTGAGTACATGGCATGGAATCTATTTTAAAGATTTGTGAAACTCTTTGGCAAAACATCTATTTACTGAAAAGTGACATTTCAAAGTACTGAACTGTGCTCAGCTCTTGGCAAGCAGTTTTGAAAAAAACCTAAAAATACAAGTTTGCAAATGGTTAAAGACTTCCTCCTAAAACAAAGCATTTAAATGTTGCAGAATAATTTTATATACTGATACAGCTTCCATTTGCAACCAAAAGAATGACTCTCCTATCTCTAGATTATTTAACTCTCCATGTACTGTGCTGCTGTAGTAATTTAAGAATGATCCTCCTTGATCTTGGGCAAGCATTTTATCAGCAGAGGTGTAAGGCAGTCCAGAACAAAAGTGTCCTCCTGTGCAAGGTTTATGACTGGAACAGTGCCTGGGACTTGAGAGGGCTCTTTGGCCATTCTCATGCCTAATAAGTATCTAGTTGATCATTGAAAATGTGACAGGGACAATTGAAAACATTGCCTCCAGGCTTCTTCATAACCCCATATCCTCCTCCAGTACACTGCAGATAGCAGACCTGTATTTTTTCACAATATGGTTGAAGGTACATTTTGAGAGGCTGAAAGCTGTGGTGATGGCAAAGATCTGTTATTGTTTGCAAGACAGGTATGTGTGTGCAGCTCTGTCCACCCTGACTTATGTACCTCTAGAGATTAATGCAGCGCCAAGTGCTGTTTTGTCATAATTTTTCAACTCAAAAGAGGTGCTGTAGTTATGCCTCTGCTTTGGACAATGGGACAGAAGAGCAAGGAAGTGAAGACTTTTGTACTAGTTTGCTCACATATTTAATCAGTCAATCCCTATTGTTTTCCAAAGTTATGTTAAGACTGAATATAGTGTTGATGGTTGAATCCCATTCCTGCTGGGGTCAATGGCCAGACACTCATTCACTTGGTTAGGGTTAGTATTTTGTTGCAATGAAATGTCAGCTGCTCCCTACAGAAAATATGCACATTTTAAGTATGTTAAAGCAATTTTCTTACCTTCTGGTAAAATAATTTGGAAACTGTAGCATTGTTTAATGGTAGGTTTCTGTTGAAGAAATTCCTCTCAGCTTCAATGTATTTTCTCTTTGGACAATATTTAGATTTACTGTAAAATTCTTACAATTATCTCAAATAAAGGAAATTGCTACCCTCTTAGAAAAGTCAGCTGAAGTCATAAAGACAACAGGTGAATATACCAGTGCCATTTAAATGAAACTGATTTCTTGAATACCTTCATGTCTCTGTTGGCCACATAGAAAGTAAAGAGTTTCACATTACAAATAAAGTGCTGAAGAAAAGAATGATGAAAATATATTATGATAAATTGTATTCCATTAAACTTTATTCTGTGTTATTTTAATAGTGACATTAACTAAACAGAATTAAAGAAGGAAACAACAAAGTGCAAGGTCCTTACTACCTCGGTACCTATTGCTGTTTTAATTGATTTTAATTTTTACTTATTGGTATTTGTATAAAAACAGTGAAAACTTCTTTTATATACAAAAGGATGATATAATTACGCATTTTTTTCCTATGAAGTTTACTATCAGGCTGCTCATTCTGGTACAAATGATTATCTAGAGAGAGATATTATCTTGATCCTCCAAGGGTGAAGAGATGCATTTCCTGTCTGAAAATAGTATTCCTACAACCAGCAACAGTAAGCTGTAACAAAAAAAAAAAAAAACCCCAACACAACAAAAAAAGAGTAAATTCATGATTGTCCTTAGTGCAACACAAACCTGTAAAAGAAGTCTGCAAACACAAAGTTGAATCAAGACAGCTTTCAATATACAGCTACTGTGATTTTATTTCTCTTTTACTGGTTCTACTAGGCCATCAATGAAATATTTACCTGACTAGTGTGGTTCTCCCTGTGCCTTTGAATTGATGAGCCTGATGTAGTGCCGGCTGACAGTCTTGAATATTCATTTTCCTCTGGTAAACCTAAAGCAGAACAGAACTAATTTATAATGTGACATTTATGCATTATCTGATTTTAGCATGAGATTCAAAAGACCTTGATGTGTTTTACTGAAAGAGAATGCAAAAATCAATCACACATTTGCCTGGATACTGACTATTTCCATGCTTAGTGAAACTGGACTAATTATTGTTTACCAAGTATGAATACTATCATAGGAATGCCTGCTGGTTTACAGATTGAGCAATTACACTGAAAGAGCCTAAACATAACACATTACCTATACACTGGCCAGGAATTCCTTCTGCAATGCGGAAATCCCTGGCTCCTCTTTCCCTGGCTCATTTTCATTGCAGAAGCAATGCAAAAGAAATGAAAAACAGGACTGCAGTTTGCTCTCTAGGTAACATGGGAAATCAACAGTAGATCCAGGACTCAAAACTTCAGAAGAGGTTTCCTGTGACTCTTGTACAATCTTCACGTAGGAATCGGCTGCACAAAACCTAGCCATGTAAAAAAACATTTATTCAGTCTAAAAGAGGCAGGTAGTCCCCTTCTGTAGTCAACAGGAAAAACACCACCTGTACACAGTAATCCTAGAGTGACTCTCACTGCTGGTGCTTCCCCACCACTTCTGCCAGAGGGGGAAGGCCATTCCTGTAGCACTACAGAGGATCTAAAATTATGAGGAGAAGCAGAGGCAGAAGCAGAAACACAGTGAGTCCATGATATGTGTTATTAAGCCCCCTCAAAAACTAGAATCATAGACATATTGGTAGGTCTGATATCCAGCAATTTTTGTATTGCTTTGTATAGCATACATTCCACATTTCATGCTACTATGCTATCCATAAAGAGCAGATCACTACTCCCTCTTTAGTAAACTAAACAGAGCTAGTCACCATGAGAAGAGGATTAATTCTGGTAAGAAATGTGCAAGTTGAGTTGTTCTCAATTGATCACCTGAGACTGAATAGAAATGGATAACATCTAATCAGAACTATTTGATTAGTCTAGGCATCTACCTTTCATGTGACTAAAACCAGGAAAGGTGATTCTGGGCCTGGATATGTAATACTTAAGAAAAATGCAGCAAGCCTCACTCTGCATATTCTACACAACGTACACAGAATCACAATGGAAACCATTCAAAGTTCAAATGTAATGAATCATAAAGTACATATGGGATAAAGTAATACACTAGACATAGTTGTGTTTTGTGTTCATGTTCAGTTTCTTGTTCAATGGTGAAACTGGCAGATAAACAAAATGCTTGTCTTCCAACCTGCTGCTTTTAGTAGTCAAACCTTTTTATTTTTTTTTCTAATTTTGATAAATGAGTGTTAACTCTTACATGCTCACAGATACATGATTTAACTCATGGAAACATAAACTGCATGAATAATCCCACAAAACAACCTGATTTTGCAAGAGAATTAGAATGAGAATTTTAAAGATTTTCTGCGACGATACTTAATCTTTTTTTTTGGCACCTCTGCCCTACTTCAGTTTCCCCCTTGTAATGGTGCTTCTCCAAACCTTGCAGCTAGTGATAGCTGGGGCTTTTTAATTTGTTCTTTCACATAAAGTTTGTGTAATGTATTCATAACTATAGATCCTTTTCTACAGCTTCAAATCAACTGGACTTCCTCTGGGGACAGACAATGGAGAAGGTGGAATCCCTGTCTTTGGCTAAGGAGCCAGGACACATCTTGTCAGAATCCACCCTTTCAGTACTTTCTGCCTGTGCAGAAAGGGAATCTGTCTCTGCTCTCTCAGTGATGTGTAATGTGAGTGATTTCAAGGTGGAGCTACCAGTTTCTGAAGCTGACCTGTTATATGTTAGGTATGGACTGAGGCAAGGTGTCCAGCATTCTAGGCTTGTGAATTACACATGCAAGTTACCACCATTGCTTCCTTACCTATACTAAATTCCCTGTCCTACAACTTAAAAAGTACCCCTCAGCAAAATCAGCAAAAAAACAAGTCTCTTTTTTTTTAACAACAAATTTATTCGCATGGATTCAGTTTGGATACATCTTAAGGTAATTTTAAAAAATCCACATTTTCATGAAAAATGTCTTTTTAAAATAAGTTTATTAACTTAATTACAATAAAATGTAAAATAAAATGTAAAATGCAAATTTTTTCTACATTTCTCAATCACCATAAATGAGAAGACTTTCCTAGACCAGCAGAATGTTTTGAAAAAGGTACTGGTTTTGCAATATGTTCATAGACTTTTGGATCTATCATACGTGACAGCCTTGAGCTAAGAATAAGGTTATCAGTGACTTTCTGTTTATTTCTATGAAAAGTACTGTGATAAGAGGTCTTATTTGATAAGTAGTTTCCACATTCAGTAACAGCACATTGTCACAGACAGCAAGCAGAGGCTTGGAGTTGTTTGGAAAGATAAATGGAGTAGTTGATTGCTTTCTGAGAGGTTTCCTTTACACACACCTACGTAAATATTAGGATACCACAGCTGTGCACTGAATAAGACCTTGCTTAATTCAGCACAAGGTTGAAAGTATCAGTTTAGCAGGGAAAGAACTACAAGAGCATAAGTTAATCAGGGGTTCAGGTTGGGGTACAAACTATACCATATGGACTGGGCTTTCTTGCAACTGTTTTCAAGTTGCCAAACATTAGTCTAATCTGGCAATTTGGGGGGGGGGGGCAAAATTATGCTTTCTAACATTATTACTGCAATTATATCTGGTGGTGAAAATGAGAGCAAAGAGTGTGACTCAATAATCTCTGATGTAAGTTAAGAAAGAATTTTTTTTTCCACATAGAGAATGGCCAAGCAATTTGTGTATTCAAACTAGAAACCAAATCCTTTACTACTTACTCCCTGTAATACTGAGATCCAGATCACTGACATCTAGAAGTGGTTCTGGGGTTCCAGATAACCTCCAGCCTCATAGGCTCTGCTACCCCCAGTGGAGATACTGCACTTCTGGGCCTCCAACACCCATATTTGCAAAACAACAGAGGCACCACAGAGTCTCTAGGTCTTTGCAACTGTGGCCCCACATAATTTCCTAAGCCCTCTACTATCCTCCAAGATTCTGTATTCACACATGGACTGGATCTACTGATTGGCTCCATTTGATACATTGGCTGGTACGGCATGAAAGGGGTATGAGCAGGAAAGGCAAGAGGTAAGGCTCTGCTCAACGGTATGTAGCCCATATCATAGTGATGTGCTTTTTTCCTGTGAGATTATCTGCTGTGACACCTCTCCCATTCTTTGACTTGCTGCCTGATATACTTAGATGTAGTGGTAAATTTCAAGAGACTGCATAGAAGAGTTTAGCCCGCTGGTGACTTTCTTAGACACACGGTTATCTTCTCAACAGCTAAAGTTATACAAAACTAAGCCACTTACCTGAATTGAGCTTCTGGTGAACCAGGGAGGTTCTTACAGTTACAGTCTTATGCCAATCTGCATAAGCTACATAGTGAGTCTATTCACACGGATGTCCTTACAAGCAGTGGACCTCAGTTATAAGTGGAGAGGGATAACTTCCTTCAAGGGGCAGCAGCAAAGTTCCTTCAGCCAAAGAGGGCTGTCTTATCCATACAGTTATCTGCTCTAATTTTAATTTATGTTACACAGAATAAGTACTTCTACAGCACACTCTTCTGGGGCATCAGGACTTGTTCCCTCAAAAAAAAAAAAAAAAGAGGAGGGTAATTGTTATTGGTGATTTGCTCCTGAGGGGAACGGAGGGCCCCACATATTGGCCAGATCCTTCTTACAGGGAATTCTGCTGCCTCCCTGGGGCCTGCGTCAGAGATGTTACCAGAAGTCTGCCTAGTCTGGTATAGCCCTCCACTTACTATCTCTTAATAGTTACGCAGTTAGGGAGCGATGATGTTGAAACCAGAGGTCCAAAGGCAATCAAAAGGGACTTCAAGGCTCTGAGAAAATTGGTTGAGGGGTCAGGGGCACAGGTAATTTTTTCATCAATACCATTAGTTGCAGGAAGGAATACTGAAAGTAACAGGTCAGCAGCTGTAAATAACAAGCAACTCAGAGGCTGGTGCTACCAACAGAATTTTGGGTTGTTTGATCTTGGGGAACTTTCTGTGGCACCAGGTCCACTAGCAACAGATGGAGTACATCCATCCCAGAGGGGAAGATCCTAGCACATGAGAACAGCTTATCCCACAGAGGGAAAAGGGAAGGGAGTTGGCATGACTCATTGACTGGGCTTTAAACTAGATTTGAAGGGGGCTGAAACCAGTCCCCCAGACAGGAGTCTGGGGATGGTAAGCTGGAGTCAGGGGTGAAATCAGCAACCCAGCTGAAGTGCATGTATACAAATGCATGTCACATGGGTGAAAAACAAGAGTAGCTGGAAGCTTTGTTACAGGAGGAAAGTTATGATGTAGTTGCCATCACAGAAACATGGTAGGACAACTCACATGACTGGAGAACTATAATTGATGGCTACAGGATCTTCAGGAGAGACAGGTGAGGGAGAAGGGGTGGAGGGGTGGCCCTGTATATCAGGGAGGCTCTAGATGCCATGGAACTAGAGATCAAGGATGATCAGGTTGAGTATGTGTGGGTGAGAAAGGGAAGGACAACAAGGCTGACATCCTGGTTGGAGTCTGTTATAGACCCCCCAACCAGGATGAAGAGATTTATGAATAATTCTATAGGCAGCTAGAGGCTGTCTCAAGATCACCAGACCTTGTTCTTATGGGTGACTTTAACCTGCCTGATATCTGCTGGGAACTTAGCAGAGAGGAGGCAGTCTAGAAGGTTTTTAGAATGTATGGAGGATAGCTTCCTATCCCAGCTGCTATGTAAGCCTACCAGGGGTAAGGCTTTGCTTGACCATCTTTTTACCAATAGAGAAGGGCTGGTGGGAGATGTGGTGGTTGGAGGATGTCTGGGGTCCACTGACCATGAAATAATTGAGTTTTCAATATGCAGTCAAGCTAAGAGGGTGTGACCGGTTTAGGCTGTGCCTTTAAGAAATGGACACTTTCTGAACACTCTGGCTGAATGTTTTTGATATTTGAATGAAAACAAAGATATGCTAAACTGATTTCATTGGTAGAATGCAACTGTAAGTTTTAGCTTAGTCTGTTCAGTCTGTTCTTCTCTCTGTCCTGTGAGCTGGCCTGTTTCTCTCTCTGAAGCAACAGCTTGCTGGGCAGGAACGACCTTGCTAACCAGATAAGAAAACTAACTCTTGCATTCGCTTTGAGCTTAAGAGAATTTTCTCTTTAATTACCTTTCTCTCTCTCTCTAACCCTTTTGGGAAAAAGGGGAGGTAGGGAGGGAGAAGGGGGGGGACAGGCCGAACCCCTTGGTTGCAAGGGGGGAAAGGTCTCCTGTATTACATACATTGCTGTATATTTCTGCATATATTGTAATTATTGTATATTTTTGTACATATTCATTGCATTCCATTTCCGCTTGTAAATATAGCTTTCATCTGATTCTCCAGATGAGTTAGCTGTGGATTCTTTTCTGTGTGGGGTGGGAGCTTTCTCACCCTGCCACAGAGGGGCAGCAAAAAAACGTCTACTCTGGACTTTCGGAGGGAGGACTTCAAGTTACTCAAGGAACTAACTCAGAAAAAACCTTGGGAAACGGCCCTTAAAAACAAAGGGATCCAGGAGAGCTGGACCTACTTCAAGAAAGAATTCTTGAAGGCATAGGACCAGGCTGTGCCAATGTGCCGGAAGATGAGCCGCCGGGGCAGACAGCCAGCCTGGATGGGCAATGAACTTCTGAGCATATTAAGGGGAAAAAGAGGGTGTATCATCTTTGGAAGAGAGGTGAGGTAACCCATGGAATGTTTGAGGATGTTGCTAGGTCATGTAGGAAAAAAATTAGAGAGGCAAAAGCCCATTTAGAGCTTAGACTGGCCTCTGCTGTGAAGGACAACAAAAATCCTTCTATAAATATACTAATGGCAAAAGGAGGGGCAAGGACAACCTCCACTCCTTGGTGGACACAGAGGGGAATATAGTAACAAAAAATGAGGAAAAAGCAGAGGAACTTAACACCGTCTTTGCCTCAATTTTTAATAGCAATATAGGTTTTCTTCCAGGCCTTCTGAGCTGGCAGGTGGAGCCAGGGAGAAGCATAGTTCCCCTGTAATACAGGAGGAAGTAGTTAGAGACCTGTTCAGCCGCTTGAATCCCCACCGGTCCCCATGGGACTGGATGAGATCCATGCTACGGTGCTTAGAGAGCTGGCAGATGAGCTGGCTAAGCTACTCTCCATCATTTTTCAACAGTCCTGGCTCACCAGAGAGGTCCCAGATGACTGGAAGCTGGCCAACGTGATGCCCATCCACAAGAAGTGCCGGTTGGATGAGCCAGGGAATTACAGACCTGTCAGCCTGACCTCAGTGCCAGGCAAGATTATGGAACAGGTCATCTTGAGTGCGATCACACAGCACTTACAGGATGGCCAAGGGATCAGGCCCAGCCAACAAAGATTTAGGAGGGTCAGGTCCTGCCTGGCCAACCTGATCTCCATCTATGATCAGGTGACCCGCCTAGGTGGATGTGGGGAAGGCTGTGGATGTGGTCTACCTGGACTTCAGCAAGGCCTTTGACACCGTCCCCCACAGCAAACTCCTGGCCAAACTGTCAGCCTATGGCTTGGACAGCAGCACTCTGTGCTGGGTTAGAAACTGGCTGGAGGGCTGAGCCCAGAGAGTGGTGGTGAATGGTACTGGCAGCCACTCACTAGTGGTGTCCCCCAGGTATCAGTGTTGGGCCCCATCCTGTTCTGTATCTCTGTTGATGATCTGGATGAGGGCATTGAGTCCATCATCAATACATTTGCAGATGACACCATGCTGGGGGCAGGAGTTGATCTGTTAGAAGGTACGAGAGCTCTGCAGAGGGACCTTGACAGGCTGGACAGATGGGCAGAGTCCAAGGCATGAGATTTAACACATCCAGGTGCTGGGTTCTGCACATTGGCCACAGCAACCCCATGCAGTGCTACAGGCTGGGGTCAGAGTGGCTGGAGAGAGGCCAGGCAGAAAGGGACCTGGGGGAACTGGTTGATAGTAGGCTGAACATGAGGCAGCAGTGTGCCCAGGCGGCCAAGAAGGCCAATGGCATCCTGGCCTGTATCAGGAATAGTGTGGCCAGCAGGAGCAGGGAAGTCATTGTGCCCCTGTACACTGCACTGGATAGGCCATACCTTGAGTACTGTGTCCAGGTCTGGGCCCCTCAGTTTAGGAAAGATGATGACTTGCTGGAACATGTCCAGAGAAGGGCAACAAAACTGGGGATGGGTTTGGAGCACAAGCCTTATGAGGAGAGGCTGAGGAAGCAGGAGTTGCTTAGCCTGGAGAAGAGGAGACTCAGGGGAGACGTTATTGCTGTCTACAACTACCTGAAGAGAGGTTGTAGCCAGGTGAGGATTGGTCCCTTCTCCCAGGCAACCTGCAAGAGAACAAGAGGACACAGTCCCAAGCTGTGCCAGGGGAGGTTTAGGCTGGATGTTAGGAAGAAGTTCTTCACAAAAAGAGTAATTGCCCATTGGAATGGTCTGCCCGGGGAGGTGGTGGAGTCACCATCACCAGAGGTGTTTAGGCAGAGACTGGATGGGGCGCTTGGTGCCATGGTTTAGTTGATTAGATAGTGTTGGATGATAGGTTGGACTCAATATCTCAAAGTTCTTTTCCAACCTGGTTAATTCTACTCTATTCTGAAGAACTGTAAGATATATGGTGAATTTCTCCCTTCCACCAGCCAAAGTTTAGGTCAGGTCCATCATTTATTATAGTTGTCAGATTTTAAACATTTGATTTAATGACTAAATATTCCTTTACATCCTATTAGCTACTAGTAGGAAATGGCAACAAATTTCAGTAATGTTTACCAGCAGTGTCTGAGTGCTCCAAACAGAAGATTTGCTGGTTTCGGTGATTTACAATCACAACTTTCAACACTTTAATATAAAAAGTTGTTCGGCTTTCTGATTACTCGCTGTGTTTGCACAAGAAATAGGGGGAAAAAGCTCTTTTTTTTTTTCAGACATGGTTATGTCCTCATAAAAGGTTGGTAAAACATGACTTCCCATTGGTAAGACCATGTTAATGATTTTCTTATTCTTGATATGCCTTGAGACATCACCAAGGATGACCTTTCCAGGGATGGAGGTAAGATTAACCAGTCTAAAGTTACCTGGGTCCTTCTTCTTGCCCTTTTTGAAGGCTGGAGTGGCATTGGCTTTTCTTCAGTACTCAGGCTCGTCTCCAGTTCCCCACAGCTTGCCAAAGATGATGGAGAGTGGCATAGTAATGACTACTTCCAGCTCCCTCTGTACCCATGGGTGCATCCCATCAGGATGCATGGATTTACGGATGTCCAGATTCCTTAACTGATCCCTAATCAAGTCCTCATCAACCAAGGCAAACTTCTCCTTTATCCTGACTTGCTCTGGGGCCTCAGGGGTCTGGGGCTCCTGAGGACAGGCTCCAGCAGCATAAACAAAGACAAAGGCAGCATTCAGTAGCTCTGCCTTCTTTTTATCCTCTGTCATCAGGGCATCCACTTCATTCAGCAGTAGGCCTCTAGTGTTAGTTTTGTGTTCAATGAGAATAAAGAACCACTTTCTGTTCCCCTTGACCTCTCTTGTAAGGTTTAATTTCAAGGAGGCCTTAGCTTTCCTAGTTGCCTCCCTACACCCTCTGACAACAGTCTTATACTCCTCCAAAGTGGCCATCCTCTCCTTCTGTGATCTGTATATTCTCTTCTTCCACTTGAGTTAGCCCAGCAGCTCCCTATTTAACAATGAGGGTCTCCTAGCTCCCTTTTTCTATTTCCTACCCACTGGGATGCTATTATCTTGAACTTGGAAGAAGGGGTCTTTAAATATTAACCAACTATCTTGGGCCCCTTTACCTTCTAGTTCCCTGTCCCATGGGATTTCCCTAGCAATTGCGAGTAAAGGCCAAAGTTGGCTCTGCTGAATGTCAGGGGTGTGATCCTGCTTCGTATTCTGTTCCTACTGCACAGGATCCTGAAGTCCACCTTCTCATGGTTGCTGCAGCCAAAGTTGTCCTCAACCTTCATTGCTTCAACCAGTCCCTCCTTTTTGTATCAGGTCCAGCAATGCTCCTCCCCTAGTTGTCTCATCCATCATTTGCATCAAGAAGTTATCATCAATACACTGCAGGAACCTCCTGGACTGTGGCTGGCCTTCCAGCAAATACCCGGGCAGTTAAAATCCCCCATGAGAACCAGGGCCTGGGATTGTGAAGCTGCTGTCAGCTGCCTGTGGAAGGCCTCATCAACTTCCTTGCCCTGATCAGGTAGCCTATAATAGACACTCAAAACAACATCACCCATGCTGGCCTACCCCTTAGTTCACACCCACAAACTCTCAACTCACCTTTCATTCACCTCTGGACAGAAGTCACAGTATCACAGTATCACAGTGTTACTAAGGTTGGAAGAGACCTCGAAGATCATCGAGTCCAACCTCTAACCACAGACCTCACGACTAGACAATGGCACCAAGTGCCACATCCAGTCCCCTCTTGAACACCTCCAGGGACGGTGACTCAACCACCTCCCCGGGCAGCCCATTCCAATGGCGAATGACTCTCTTGGTGAAGAACTTCCTGCTCACCTCGAGCCTAAACTTCCCCTGTTGCAGCTTGAGACTGTGTCCCCTTGTTCTGGTGCAGGTTGCCTGGGAGAAGAGGCCAACCCCTTCCTGGCTACAACCACCCTTCAGGTAGTTGTAGAGAGCAATGAGGTCACCCCTGAGCCTCCTCTTCTCCAGGCTAAACAACCCCAGCTCCCTCAGCCTCTCCTCATAGGGCTTGTGCTCAAGGCCTCTCACCAGCCTTGTTGCCCTTCTCTGGACATGTTCAAGTGTCTCAATGTCCTTCTTAAACTGAGGGGCCCAGAACTGGACACAGTATTCAAGGTGTGGCCTAACCAGTGCTGATTACAGGGGCACAATGACCTCCCTGCTCCTGCTGGCCACACTATTCCTAATGCAGGCCAGGATGCCACTGGCCTTCTTGGCCACCTGGGCACACTGCTGGCTCATGTTCAGGCGGCTGTCGATCAGCACCCCCAGGTCCCTCTCTGTCCGGCCGCTCTCCAGCCACTCCAACCCCAGCCTGTAGCTCTGCATGGGGTTGTTGTGGCCAAAGTGCAGCACCCGGCACTTGGACTTGTTGAATTCCATCCCATTGGATTCCGCCCATCTGTCCAGTCAATCAAGGTCCCTCTGCAGAGCACTTCCATCCTCTAACTGACCAACATCTGCACCTAACTTGGTGTCATCTGCAAATTTGATGATGACTGTCTCAATCCCCCCATCCAGATCATCAATGAAGACATTGAAGAGGATGGGGCCCAGCACTGATCCCTGGGGGACGCCACTGGTGACTGGCCGCCAGCTGGAGGTAGCACCATTCACCACCACTCTCTGGGCACGGCCCTCCAGCCAGTTCCTAACCCAGCACAGAGTGTTGCTGCCCAAGCCATGAGCTGACAGCTTAGCCAGCAGTTTGCTGTGGGGGACGGTGCCAAAGGCCTTGCTGAAGTCCAGGTAGACCACATCCACAGGCCTCCCCACATCCACCAGGCGGGTCACCTGATCATAGAAGGAGATCAGGTTGGAGAGGCAGGACCTGCCCTTCCTGAATCCATGTTGGCTGGATCTGAGCCCTTGGCCGTCCTGCAGGTGCGCAGTTATTGCCGCCAGGATAATCTGCTCCATAATTTTCCCTGGCATTGAGGTCAGGCTGACTGGCCTGTAGTTTCCGGGTTCCTCCATCTGTCCCTTCTTGTGGATGGGGACCACATTGGCCAGTTTCAAGTCATCTGGGACCTCTCTGGTGAGCCAGGACTGGAGGAAAATGATGGAGAGTGGCTTGGCCAGCTCACCTGCCAGCTCTCTCAGGACCCTAGGATGGATCCCATCCAGCCCCATGGACTTGTGAGTGTCCAAGTGGATCAGCAGGTCCCGAACTAATTCCTCGTGGATATCCAGGGCATTACACTGCTCCCTGACCCCATCACCCAGCTCAGGAGGCCACTTGTCCTGAACTCCTCCTCCCTCGCTTTTAAAAATTGAGGCAAAGAAGGTGTTCAGGACCTCAGCCTTTTCCTCGTCTTTAGTCACCGTGCTCCCCTCCAGGTCCAATAGGGAGTGCAGGTTCTTCCTGCCCTTCTTTTTGGCATTAACATATTTGTAAAAGTGCTTTTTATTGTCCTTCACTGAGGTGGCCACCCTCAGCTCCAACTGGGCCTTTGCCTCTCTAATTTTTTTCCTACATAATCTAACAACTTCCTTAAACACACCTTGAGAAGCCTTCCCCTCCTTCCAAAGGTGATACAGCCTCTTTTTTCCCTTACTTCTTCCAGGAGCTGCTTGCTCATCCAGGCCGGTCGACTTCCCCACTGGCTCATCTTTCGGCAGATGGGAACCACCAGTTCCTGTGGCTTCAAGAGCTCCTGTTTAAAATAGGTCCAACCCTCCTGGACCCCTTGGTTCTTGAGGGCTGATACCCAGGGAACTTTGCAGATAAGTTTCCTAAACGGGCTGAAGTTCGCCCTCCAGAAGTCCAAGGTGAAGGTTCTGTTGGTGCTCCTCCCTATCTCCCTGCAAATTGAAAAATTCACCATCTCATGGTCGCTGCACCCCAGGCAGCCTCCCACGGTCACTTCTCCTACCAGCCCGTCTCTATTGGAGAACAGCAGGTCAAGCAGAGCTTGACCCCTGGTAGGCTCACTCAACAGCTGCATCAGGAAGTTGTCCTCCATGCGCTCCAGGAATCTTCTGGACTGCCTCCTCTCTGCTGAGTTAAGTTCCCATCAGATATCTGGCAGGTTAAAGTCACCCACAAGGACAACATCTGATGACCTTGAGACAGGTCAATTGTTCTTAAGGGTGGCTGCAAAGCTAGCACTCTGTATCACAAAATTTATAATCCGACTTTGCACCAGAGTGAAATCACTTTGGAAGAGACCTCTGGACATCATCCAGTCTAACTTTTCCTGCCACAGAATGTTCACCTAGAGCAAACTGCACAGGACAGCATCCAAGTGGGTTTTGAATGACTTCAGAGATGGGTCCCACTAGGACATCAGGTTAAAATCTTACATAGAAAAGAATTACATTTGGCCTACCCACACATTTCTGCTAATGTAACAGTCTGAGTGTTATACATACTGAAAATATGCTCCCTTCCTCCCCAAGTTATTATATTGATACAAATGGAGGCACTGTTGCAATGGACAAAGATGCCTTTAATTTATCCTATAATTTCTCAGACTGGGTGAGGTTTTTTTTCTTTCATTGTTGGAGAAAGCAGGAAGAATTATTTTGGTCAAACACTGCAGAATATGGAGAACAGGTTTTCCTGAAAAGAAAGGAATTGTGATTTTGAAAAGTTTCTTTTATTAATCTTTTTAAGGGTAGCTCTCAAATTACAAACTGCATGATGTGTAGTCCTGCCCTTAAACAATAAAGGCTATACAAATGTTCTACGTGCACAAACCCTATTTAGACTTCAGTTTTCACATGAGCATTGTACCCAGTGCCATGCAAGAATTTAGTGATCTACTCCACTTTTGACCAAAAAAAAAACTTTCTCTTTGTCTGGTCAATAAATACTTGTGTATGCTCTTGAACATCTTTATTGACGATCTGGATGAGGGCATTGAGTCCATCATCAGTAAATTTGCAGACAACACCAAGCTGGGGGCAGCAGTTGATCTGATAGAGGATAGAGAGGCTTTGCAGAGGGACCTCGACAGGCTGGACAGATGGGCAGAATCCAACGGCATGGGATTTAGCACACACAAGTGCTGGGTTCTGCACATTGGCCACAGCAACCCCATGCAGTGCTACAGGCTGGGGTCAGAGTGGCTGGAAAGCAGCCAGGCAGAGAGGGACCTGGGGGTACTGGTTGATGGTAGGCTGAACATGAGCCTGCAGTGTGCCCAGGCAGCCAAGAGGGTCAATGGCATCCTGGCCTGTATCAGGAACAGTGTGGCCAGCAGGAGCAGGGAGGTCATTGTGCCTCTGTACACTGCACTGGTTAGGCCACACCTCGAGTCCTGTGTCCAGTTCTGGACCCCTCAGTTTAGGAAGGATGTTGACTTGCTGGAATGTGTCCATAGAAGGGCAACAAGGTTGGTGAGGGGTTTGGAGCACAAGCCCTACGAGGAGAGGCTGAGGGAGCTGTGGTTTCTTAGCCTGGAGAAAAGGAGGCTCAGGGGAGACTGTGTTGCTCCCTACAGCAACCTGAAGGGAGGTTGTAGCCAGGTGAGGATTGGTCTCTTCTCCCAGGCAGCCAGCACCAGAACAAGAGGACAGAGTCTCAGGCTGCGCCAGGGAGGTTTAGGCTGGAGGTTGGGAGGAAGTTCTACACAGAGAGAGTGATTGCCCATTGGAATGGTCTGCCTGGGGAGGTGGTGGAGTCACCATCATTGGAGGTGGCTAGAAGGAGACTTGATAGGGTACTTGGTTGAATGGTTTAGTTGATTAGATGGTGCTGGATGATAGGTTGGACGCAATGATCTCGAAGGTCTCTTCCAACCTGTTCTATTCTATTCTATTCTATTCTATTCTATTCTATTCTATTCTATTCTATTCTATTCTATTCTATTCTATTCGCGTTGTGTGCTTTTATGTAATAAAGGTGTTACATCCCTAGGGTTTATGCTTTTAGAACCTTGAAAAAGTTTCATTCTTTTTGTCACTGCTCTTGCACCACTTTGATCATCTTTCTGCAGTGATAAACAAATTGTCATTTACTAGTTGGGCACCTGCAGCAAAGGGAGATCCTGATTTTCCATTTTGTGTCTTGTTTGCATTGACTACAGGATCAGAAATCTCAAATCTCAATCCTTCATGCCTTGTGCTACTTACAAACTTGGAGTTTAGTTAATTACAAATTCCTCAACAGAGGCTGCTCTATTTTCTTCACATTCAGCTTTTATTGGAGAGGGGCTTATCAGTTCACACATACAAAGCTAAGCCAGCTCCAGAAACACAGATATTTCACAACTCAGTAGATTTCAGCTTGACTGTATCTTACAAAGCTCATTCAGTGAAACACTTCAGCAATTTTATGTTAGAAGAGTTTGGGGATTAAAAACTGCTTACCATTTGATACTGAATTCCCATTTTCAGCAGTCACAGAACTGGACAGTGGATTAGATGACTGAGGTCCATGGTTATTTGCATTTTTATCCTGGGTTTCTGAGCCGGTACCTGATGTATGTGGATCTTCTCTGCTCCTCAAGTTCAAATTAGTTTCAGCACCTGACATGAACAGAGAAAAAGCTTGTCAGCTTCCTATTAGCTAGTGGCTTTCCTGTAAGTAGAAAAAGCTAACACACAGAAACTAAATTACCTTATCTTATTAATGTAAATAATCACAAAATTAATGAAAAAAGTGATACATGTGGAAGGGTGAAGTCAGTGATTTTTGTAGGGGTTTTGCTATTTTTTGTTAGTGTTCCACGTCTAGCCATTTAAAGTTTATGTAAGTAAAATGAATTAACAAAATTTAATTTGTGTCGTTTCTTTCCACACAAGTATCATCTGATAAAACTCAACAAATGTTTCTGTTGCCATTATTTTCTATTCTATTCTATTTCATAGGAGTTCCTATACTGCAATGTCTTTTGTTATTGTATTAGGTGTTATTTCAACAGCTATACCATGGGTTTATTTTTTCTCTTATGTCCTCCCACAAGAAATTAAATGGCTTTTAATATGAAACCATATGTAGCAAGATTCCTCCCAGCAGTGTCCCCATGGGCATAATTTACCTGCTGCAGGGCTCTCCAGCCATCAGTTGTCATTTTCTATGAAGTTCCAGGTTTTCATGTCATAGTGCTTTAGTTAAATTTCTTTGAGATACCAAGAGGACATCTGATCCTGTAGGAGTTCCTAAGCTATGTACAATGCACCGGCATTTCTTCAATGAAAATGGCAAAACTCTTTGCTTCGTTCCCTGACTGATGGCACATCCAGACAAAGCAGAACAACTCACAGAAAAGAGCCTGGAGTTGAATCTGAGCTTGCCTGACTTGGTCAAGCCACTGTCCCACAATAGAGCTCAGTTATCAGCCATGCCTGAGCAGTACTCTTCACAAGAGTCAGAGGCTAGACACAGGTTTGGAGCTGGGAGACAAGACCATTAATGGATGGGGATGGGAGGAGGTACCCCCACTACAGTGCTGGCATTCCTTGCTATCCCCTGGCTGAAAGTCTGTGTGAAATGTTGCATTAGCAAGGCTATGCATTTTTAAATGGATTTCTCACTCTTCTCTGTGTTTCTCTTCATTTTGTGCTGAACATATAAATAAACCTTTTCTTTGCCATAATCAATTTTATTTCACAGAAGTCAGAGCTGAATTCAATTACCTTTCTCTTTGGCTCCATTTCAGTTTTCCTAACTCTTTCTACCCACTCCAACAGCTGGCCTTAGATAAGTGGCTGACATATTATGGCTGATCTAGGTGCAGAGACCCTCATTTAGCACTGGCTCACTGGAGAGGTCCCAGATGACTGGAAGCTGACCAACGTGATGCCCATCTACAAGAAGTGCCGGTTGGATGAGCCAGGGAATTACAGACCTGTCAGCCTGACCTCAGTGCCAGGCAAGATTATGGAACAGGTCACCTTGAGTGCAATCACAGAACACTTACAGGATGGCCAAGGGATCAGGCCCAGCCAACTAAGATTTAGGAGGGGCAGGTCCTGCCTGGCCAACCTGATCTCCATCTATGATCAGGTGACCTGCCTGGTGGATGTGGGGAAGGCTGTGGATGTAGTTTACCTGGACTTCAGCAAGGCCTTTGACACCGTCCCCCACAGCAGATTCCTGGCCAAACTGTCAGCCTGTGGCTTGGACAATAGCACACTGCGTTGGGTTAAGAACTGGCTGGAGGGCCGAGCCCAGAGAGTGGAGGTAAATGGTGCCACATCCAGCTGGCAGCCAGTCACTAGTTGTGTGCCCCAAGGATCAGTGCTGGGCCCCATGCTCTTTAACATCTTCATTGATGATCTGGATGAGGGCATTGAGTCATTCGTCAGTAAATTTGCAGACAACACCAAGCTGGGGACAGGAGTTGATCTGATAGAGGGCAGAGAGGCTTTGCAGAGGGACCTTGACAGGCTGGACAGATGGGCAGAATCCAACAGCATGAGATTGAACACATCCAAGTGTCGGGTTCTGCACATTGGCCACAGCAACCCCATGCAGTGCTACAGGCTGGGGTCAGAGTGGCTGGAGAGCAGCCAGGCAGAAAGGGACCTGGGGGAACTGGTTGATAGTAGGCTGAACATGAGCCAGCAGTGTGCCCAGGCGGCCAAGAAGGCCAATGGCATCCTGGCCTGTATCAGGAATAGTGTGGCCAGCAGGAGCAGGGAAGTCATTGTGCCCCTGTACACTGCACTGGATAGGCCATACCTTGAGTACTGTATCCAGGTCTGGGCCCCTCAGTTTAGGAAAGATGTTGAGTTGCTGAAATATGTCCAGAGAAGGGCAACGAGGCTGGTGAGAGGCCTCGAGCACAAGCCCTACGAGGAGAGGCTGAGGGAGCTGGGATTGCTTAGCCTGGAGGAGACTCAGGGGAGACCTCAGTGCTGTCTACAACTACCTGAAGGGAGGTTGTAGACAGGTGGAGGTTGGTCTCTTCTCCCTGGCAACCAGCACCAGAACGAGTGGACACAGTCTCAAGCTGCACCAGGGGAGGTTTAGGCTGGATGTTAGGAAGAAATTCTTCATAGAGAGAGTGATTGCCCATTGGAATGGGCTGGTCGGGAGGTGGTGGAGTCACCATCATTGGAGGTGTTCAGGAGGAGACTTGATAGGGTGCTTGATTGCATGGTTTATTTGATTAGGTGGTGCTGGATGATAGGTTGGACACGATGATCTTCTAGGTCTCTTCCAACCTGTTCTATTCTATTCTATTCTATTCTATTCTATTCTATTCTATTCTGAGTGTTTCAGGGCCATTGTTTCATAAACAGTATATTTAGGCAAATGTACTATGCATTGAAGGAACTGGTCCAGCTCTATCCACAGTAACTGACTTGGGAGGGGCAGATGAACCCAAGTCTGAGTTGGAAAATTCATTCAGTACAATCATATGAGCATGCCTGCAAGTTGCCTGAAAAATGCAGCTTTGCAGCTCATAATAAATTTGTCTGAAAACAAATTGTCACTTTCAGATGTTAATAGTGAACTTGTCTATGGATCATAATCCACCTACATAATTTTATGCCACCTTTTACATAGAGTCTCGGGAGAAGTGGCTTGGATCCTTACTTTTCTTGATATACGAATGATTTACTGATTTGCCTGACATCTGCAATTCATTTTAGAACAAGGAGGTAAAAAGACTTTTTCTTGCATTCCTATTTGCAGAAGCCTTTTGTTTCGTAGGTACATTAATATCTTTTCATAACGTTCACAAAGGGCCCTTGGAATAAAAAAGGTCATCTTTTCTCCTTTACATGTGTAAGATGAAATACTACAAAGAATTGTGGATAGCTACTGTTGAGCTGAAATATCATCCTAAATTGGCAGAAAAAGGTAATGGATGGATATGCAGCATATCTTTTGGGACACCTATCTAGACAGAGATCTGTTATCCCATTTGCTCTGATCAGTCATTGTTAAGAAATGTACACCTTTAGCTTCTAAATAGAGCACAACATAGAGAAACTATACTTCACAGTGCCTTACATAATTATGACTGGGAGTGGGAAAGCCAGTATTTTGTTTCAAAATAATGTGGATTATACAAAGATACTTGTGCTAATTTCCTATAAATAGTCAGCTTCAGGTCCTTGTTGGAGCAGAATTCATGAGTCTACAGAAAAAGTGTAGCTGTGTGTGTTGGCTATCTTTTAAAAGACTCTAGGAAGAGCCACAGGGTATCCTTAGCAAACACTGTTCTTTTTTTTTGGACTTTGTATAAAATGAGTGAGTTTCTAAATAAAATCTTTTCTAGAGATAGGATAACAAGAGGATCTTTGGTTAGGTGTAACCAGGTTGTTGTCCCTGTGCTGCAAAACTTACCTAGGATCACTGGGTAGTTCACGCTGGAAAGGATCTCAAGGGGTCCCTTATGCAGCCCTGCTCCAAGCAGGGACAGATGTGGGATTAGCCCAGGTTGCTAAGGCCTTTTTACAGCTGCGTCTTGAAACCTCACAAGGATGCTTCCTTGGGCAGCCAGTCTCTCTGCCTGCCTTCCTGGCCTGCCTGCCCCCAATAGGTAGAGGTTTCAGTACTCAGTATGAATCCCTTTTGTTTCAGCTCATGCCTGCCACACCGTGTTGTCCTGCCACGCACAGCTGCGAAAGGACTGGCTGGTAGTAGGCACTGGGGTGGTTTTCAGATGTCCTTAGTGGCATCTCTGCCTCAGGGTTGACAAGTCAGGCTGCCCCAAACTCTGCCCATGGGGCAGTGCTCCAGCCCTGAATATAATGGGAGTGAACTCATTCCCAGCTACTGATGTCTTTCTGCACTGGGTGGCACCCAAATAGTCAAGGTATCCAGATGTGCTCTAACAATGAGTGCTTTGCAGAAGGCACAACTGCCGTCCTGAGCTTCTGCCAGTGCTCCTGCTGATACAGCCCTGGATTCTGCTGGCCATCTCAGCTTCCAGGGCTTGCTACTGGCTGCTACCCAGCTTCCAGTACCTCCAGCCCCAGTACCCTTTCCCCAGAGCTCTCCCTGGACAGTCTGTCCACAGCCTATACCATTGTAAGAGAGAATTCCTCTCCAGGTGGATTTTTTTTTTTCTTTTTTCCCCTAAGCTTTAACATGCTAGAAAGCTGAGTCTGCACTGAGATAACCCTCTCTGTTCCATCTCCCCACAAACAAACAAACAAAAAAATCCCTGAGCATTACAAATGTGTTTCCTGACTTTTTATCGTGCATTATATTCCACACAGTTTATCATTGCACAGTGGCATCTTAGATGGAAATTACGTGGACAATAATTGAAGTTACAGAGCAGCTCTCTGTTAATACTAAAGAATTAGAATTCTAATTCCAACATATTCTTCTTTTATGCATTAAGTATTGGTTGGAAATTCACTTCACTCCCATGTTTTCTCAGTTACCTAATAGAAAAGTTAGGACTTTTCTCCACATTTATGTCAACTTCCCCCTGCTGCCACGAATTCTTCCAGGTACAAGTATGCACTGATCTCTCATTCCATATCAACTTTCCAAAACTATCAGACATACTGCAGGAGAGAAGCTGTGGTTTCTACAGAACTGTGCTCTGCTGTTCATACCAGATGGACAGATTATTTACCAGGTTTCACTTTTTTTTTTTCCCCTTAAGGAACAGCATCTTAACAGTTTACAGCTAGAAATAAATGTTATTTGAAGAGTCATCCATGCCTACTTGTGAGAGACTGGCTACAGAGAGGTATCAGCTGTAAGAGCATGGTAGGAGTTCGTGATTATAAAAGGAATACAAAGTTTAAGTGAAAACCTACAGACTTTTTGCAACACTGAACAGTATTTGGATTACTATTTCAGCAAACTGACTTTGCCAAAGTGATATTTCTGACTCAGTCAGATTCTGCTCTGACTGATCCTGAGGATGTATGGACTACAAGGATGTATGGATGTTTGGATTGGGGGCATAATTTGCCCCTCAACTGCAGCATACTTAATAGGTGGAAGCATCACATACACAGGTCTTTTAATCAGAATATGACAAATAAAAGTGTAGCAATTATTTCCTTAAAAGCAAACACTCTATTCCAATAAACCCATAATTAATTATAGCAACAGTACTTGAAAAGTGTAAGAGGAAAGGTATGCAAAAGAGGCAGCTCAAGAAATTCACATTGGAAGAGTGATTTTACAACTCATGACAAAATCAAAAGGCACAGGATGGACTGAAATAGGGTGGTCATTATTTAATAGCTCTGATTTTTATTTTTCTTTCAAGTCATTATCTCACTCCTAAAAGGAACCAAATGCACTGAAAATCTACATTATAAAACTTTTTTTTTTTTTTTTGTCAAAAGAATAGCTTAAACTACTTTAATTGGCTTCCAAATACCCTATTAAAAAGCTCTTTCTTCTCAAACATAAAATGTGGGGTCCCAAATATCATAGCTATTTCATAAGTAGTATTTAGGCTGAATTAATGCTGTTATCACCAAATAGAAAAGGGGCCAGTATAAGGCTCCATTCAGATGACAGATTAAAGTGCAGTACTGAAACATTTTGAAAAACTATTAATTTTGTAAGGAAATTATATATTCGGCCTCTTTAACAAAGCTTAAAGCAAAGTATAAATCAATGACTAATATCAGCATTTAGGCAGGATCGCCATAGACTGTTCAGCAAGACATGAAAAACCAGTATGCTGCAGCAGTAACTCACGTGGGTGGGTTGTATTTGTCTTTTCTGTCAAAGCCTTTGGTTTCACTCTCCTTTCTTTAAAAGTAGGTATATTCATAATATATACCTGTACCCATATGCTCTTTTTTGAGTACTTCTCACATTTAGTGCTCATTTACAGGCTGACTGAAAACTCATTTACAACAGAAGGCCTTCCGTAGATTTTGGATCAGATTCATGCTTACCTTGGATGCTTTGTGCATCACTGCCAAAGGACCAAGGGATTCATAATACAGGGTAAATATAGAGGGCCTCTGGCTTTGTCTGTCCTGTTAATTCAAATATGGTCATAACTCTTCTCTAGCCCTGAGGCAAATAGTAAGAGACCCATGTCTGTGCTGTTGCACTTTCTTGCCCTTCATAGCAGAAAGGTTGCATTTAAGTTGTCTGCTCAGGAATAGTACTTGGCCTGTGCAATTTCCTGAACTATGCTCAGATGTATCTGGAAGAAGCCAGCCTCCTAGGTCCAAAAACATGTTAGGGACTGCTCTAGCACTTTGACTGTACAGAGGATTGAGCTGCCACAGCCAGAATATTCCCTGGCATGGGTTCATTTACTAAAGCAGACATAACCCTTCACCTTGACAGCACTAGTCACCTCAATCAGAAGTTAGTGGTCAATATTAAGTCCATTTCAGGAAAAAAATAAGAAATATATGGAAGAAAAAAACATCAGCCCCATAAAGCAGAGAACACAGATACAGAAAAAGCTTAAGCCTTTTCCACAAAGGAATTAAATCTACAAAAATATATAACACATATAATGACAGAAAGAAATATATGTTAAAAAAAAGGGAAATAGTTCCCCTCCTTATCATTTGATATCTTTAATAAATCCCAAGATAATGTCAAACGTTTCTTCATTCATGGAGAACATGATTTTCTGTAAACAATAATCTATAAATGGGTTTATTTATCAGGATCTATAGCTATTCAGATTTCATTAGCAACTATGAAATCTGGAAAACACATGCATTCTGCCACATACATTACTGTAATGCCAGAGAAGAAGCTTTTTGTACCTTGGCTACTATGGAATCTGTAAACTAAACAGTTTGATTTCCCTGAACCCTGTGGCTGACATGCAGCAAAACAGGAATTTCACATATGTGAATAACTGATCCTACTAACCAGCATGAGAACGAAAAAAACCATTACAGACAGAAGCGATTCCTGATCTGTGCTCTTTCTTAGGAGAGTCAGGAATACACCAAATCCTAGTGGCCAACCCTAGTGGCTGACGTTGTACCTCTCTCCATCATTTTTGCAAAATTGTGACAAACTAGAGAGGTACCTGAGGACTGGAGGAAAGCCAGTGTCACTCCAGTCTTCAAAAAGTGCAAGAAAGAGGCTCCAGGAAACTACAGACCAGTGAGCCTCACCTCCATGCCTGGAAAAATAATGGAGTGGCTCATTCAGGAGGTAATCTCTAGGCACTTGGAAGAGAAGAAGATGACCAGGAACAGTCAGCATGGATTTACCAAGGGGAAACCATGCTTATCTGTTAACCTTCTATGATGTCATAACTGAATGAGTAGATGCAGGGAGACCAGTGGATGTAGTCTACCTTGACCTTAGCAAGGCTTTTGAAACTGTCTCCCACAACATCCTTGTGAGCAAGCTCAGGAAGTGTGGGATAAAAGAACAGATAGTGAGATAGATTAGGAACTGGCTACAAAATAGAGTCCAAAGAGTGGTGGTCAATGGTGTCAAGTCCAGCTGGAGAGCTGTAACTAGTGGAGTCCCCCAGGGATCAGTGCTGGGTCTGGTCCTGTTGAACATCTTCATTAATCACACTGATGAGGGGACAGAGTCTGCTCATCAAGTTTGCTGATGATACCAAAATGAGCAGCTTGACTGATACACCTGAAGGCTCTGTGGCCATTCAGCAAGACCTGGAGAGCATGAGAGTTGGGCAAAGAGGAACCTAATGAGGTTCAACAAGGATAAGTGCAGAGTCCTGCATCTGGGAAAGAAAAATAAACTGCACCAGTACAGGTTAGGAGGTGATCTGCTAAATGATAGCCCTGTGAATAAGGACCTGGGAGTCCTGGTGGATAAAAAGTTATCCATGGGTCCGCAATGTGCCTTTGTGGCATAGAATAGAATAGAATAGAATAGAATAGAATAGAATAGAATAGAATAGAATAGAATAGACCAGACCAGGTTGGAAGAGACCTTCAAGATCATCGCATCCAACCTATCATCCAACACTATCTAATCAACTAAACCATTCAATCAAGCACCCTATCAAGTCTCCTCCTAAACACCTCCAATGATGGCAACTCCACCACCTCCACAGGCAGACCATTCCAATGGGCAATCACTCTCTCTATGAAGAATTTCTTCCTAACATCCAATCTAAACCTCCCCTGGTGCAGCTTGAGACTGTGTCCTCTTGTTCTGGTGGTGGTTGCCTGGGAGAAGAGACCAATCCACCTGTCTACAACCTCCCTTCAGGTAGTTGTAGACAGCAATAAGGTCTCCCCTGAGCCTCCTCTTCTCCAGGCTAAGCAATCCCAGCTCTCTCAGCCTCTCCTCATAGGGCTTATGTTCCAAACGCCTCCCCAGCTTTGTTGCCCTTCTCTGGACATGTTCCAGCAACTCAACATCCTTCCTAAACTGAGGGGCCCTGAACTGGACACAGGACTCAAGGTGAGGCCTAACCAGTGCAGCATACAGAGGCAGAATGACCTCCCTGCTCCTGCTGGCCACACTGTTCCTGATGCAGGCCAGGATGACACTGGCCCTCTTGGCCACCTAGGCACATGACAGGTTCATGTTCAGCCTACCATCGACCAGTACCCCCAGGTCCCTCTCTGCCTGGCTGCTCTCTAGCCACTCTGACCCCAGCCTGTAGCACTGCATGGGGTTGCTGTGGCCAATGTGCAGAACCTGGCACGTGGATGTGTTAAATCTCATAGCATTGGATTCTGCCCATCTGTCCAGCCTGTCAAGGTCCCTCTGCAAAGCCCAGGCCAATGGGATCCTGGAGTGCATTAAGAGGAGTGCTTCCAGCAGATCAAGGGAGGTTCTTCTCCCCTCTACTGTGCCTTGGTGAGACCTCACCTGGAATATTGCATCCAGTTTTGAGCTCCCCAGTTTAAGAGGGACAGGGATCTCCTGGAGAGAGTCCAACGGAGAGCTACCAGTATGATTAAGGGTGGACATGCCATATGAGGAGAGGCTGAGAGACCTGGGGCTGTATAGTCAGGAGAAGACTAGTAGGGGATTTAATAAATGGATATAAATATCTGAGGGCTGCTTGTCAAGAGGGAGGGGCAGAATCTTCTCAGATGTGCCATGTGATAGGACAAGGGGTAATGGATATAAACTACAGCACAGGAGGTTCCACCTCAACAGGAGGGGGAACTTCTTCACTGTGATGGTCATGGAGCACTGGAAAAGGCTCCCCAGAGAGGCTGTGGAATCTCCTGCTCTGGAGACTTTTAAGACCCATGTGGATGCATTCCTGTGCAACCTATGCTAGATGCTATGGTCCTGCTATGGCAGGGGGTGTGAATTAGATGATGTTCTGATGTCCTCTCCAACCCCTAACATCCTGTGATCCTGTGAACCCTGAATATTTGTTACATTTATTGTGTTAAGTGGGCATTGTGGAGTGTGGGGGGAGATGAAATGGTGACTATAGAAATTTGCAGATTTTTTTTATGAAGGCAAGGCATAGTCAGGTTAAATAAGTACAGGTCATTTTATTTTGGCTTAAATATTTACCACTATGTTTTGTTGCACCTTGACAATTGCACTTGGTATTTCCTGTTTTGCTCTGACTTACTGCTGAAACTCTCCTTGTCCATGGAGTTGGCTAGCTACCCTCAGCACAGGTTGTCTTGGGTGTCCTTTCACTAGATAAATGCATATAGCTTCAGAGTAATTCAGTTTAGCTACATGAAGTCACACTGTGACCTGCTGTAGCATGACTGTTTACTTTGCTGAGAGCTGGAGGCAAACAGATGCATTTTATTTGCAGAAAGAAATGGAGCAGGATGAAAACTGTCAAAGACAGGATTCTCCCAGCCTATTAGTGTGTACTGCCTGTCTCACCCTCATAGCTGTGCTGCCAGCTGCTGCTGTCTTCAGAGGCAATAATTATTCATTGATTTATTTCACCTTACAAAGCCTGCCCTTAAATCAGCTGTTGTCTAAGTTTTCCCCTGCAATGATGCTCCCAGGACAGGCAGCAATGAATTTGCACGGTCACTTCCAGCACCCTTTCTCTCTGAGCTGTGTAAGTGAAGCTATCAGATGATTTTACAAACCACTCCAGAAGCTTCATTCTTCAACAGAACAGCTAAATAGAGAAAGAAAGAGATCACTTCTTCTTTGCTCTGGGAAGCTGCATTCATGGAAGCCCTGCAAGAACACTGGAAAGCAGAGAGGAGATGCAGGCTGTGAAGGGCTTTGAGTGACAAAACTCACTCTGCAGGAGGCAAAGATCCTTTCTGAAGAATATTTTGTTAGTGTGACAGTCAGAGTTCAGAGGATATGGCTGGTAGTGAAAAAGAAGTCACTCAAGTGACTTCAGAAACTCCTAGGTCTGGTTCAGCCCTTAACACCAGCTCAATCACTGTATTGTAAATCACAGCTATGGAAAAGACATCACTCTGATTTTATACTTATTTCAGTGATGATCATTACAAGCTACAAATCCTTCCTTCCTTCCTACAAGTTAAGGATATCTCTGGGTCAGACAAACCTTCAGAGTCGGTGGGGGAGATAGACAGCACATGTATCTTCTTTGCCTGTGTGGAGGACTCTGGATTGTTTGAATTAGGCTTGTTCTCAACACGAGACAAAGAATACCACTGCTGAAGTGGAGAAAACAGCCTTCTTAAATAGTGGTGATGGATGTATAATATCTGGACAAGCTACCACCTCTCCTGCTTGGTAGTATTTGAGCAAGAACTTGGAACATCTTCTTTTACGCTGTAAGTGTGCTAGAGTCCAGTCAGCACACAGGTTTCAGAGACCCATCAGGTTTCTCTCTCCCCAACTCATCTAGGAACTGATCTCTACATAGGACAAGGAGGGCAGCACCACCTGAGAAGATTTCTTGCCTTTGGAGAAACATTTCTTCCTTCCATGTTCAAATGTTTCCCACCTTTTCAAGTCTACTACAGAAAAGAAGTAGCTGATTTTAATCTGTAGGAGTTTGGTTAACTGTTAGGTGTGTTGTTTTGCTGACAAAATGGTCTATTTCTTGTATTTATTTGTGTGGTTAACAAACTGTTGGTGTGCTGGAAAAGTAGGAGGAAATTTGGTAAGAAACGCACCTTCTCTTTTTAAAACTGTTTTCTGCTAACTAGTGTGGATGCAGCAGTTCTTTTGGAAGGCAGACATTTAGAGTTTGTTTACATTTGTGTGCAGTATCTCAGTAACAGAACAGCCAATACTGTTGGGCTTTAGTTGCTATTGGAAGGAATTAAGTGATGAGACACTGTCTCTACCTTCCTTCCCCACAAACACAGTTGCAAATATTGTAAAAATAAACAAACACAACCCCCTCCCCCCAACAAACAGACTAACAGACAGAGGTTTGCTACTGCCAACACCATCACATCAATTGTATATACTTTTCCCACAGGATACTTCTGCAGAGATTTTTCAGGATCTCACTCATACCAGTTCTGGAATCAACTGCAACACGAAAGTCAGCACAAGTGACTGTGTTGGGCAGTTAAAATAAGCAGATCCTGAGGAACATTCCAAAGGATATTTTTGAGTCACCTGTATTGTAATTCTGCACATCACAGGGACAGCTCTTACGGAAAACCTTTTGGGTAGTATTCTCAATTTGCTTTTGAAGTGAGCTTCAAAAATAAAAATTAAATTATTCCTTTACCTTTTTTCTAAGCTCATTTTGAAGGACATGGTGATGGTCAACAACACCTCCATCAACTCTCAAAGCAAGAACATATGGCTTTCACAGATGCAGTGTGATGAGCGTCCATACTGAGCACAAATATAGCCAACCTGTGGCTAAGAACTGTCACTACATACTACTAGAATGTCAGTATCATACTGCAATCAACCTTTAAGTAAAGAGCTTAAAGAATTAATAAAATGCAGCACTTCAGGCCTGCTTTTTTTTTTCCTTTGAAAAATTGCACCACACAAAGGATAAAATTAACTTTCATGTATTTCATTTTAAAACAGAGTGAAAACTCAAGCAAAAAGAGCATTGACCTTGAAGGCTTCTTTATTTTCCCACTCACTGGTGGGCCCAAGGACAAGAAAGATACCTTGAACGGCTACTCCTACTTTTTCCTCAATCTCTTTTCAACAGTCTTCTCTTGCTTCTCCATCCAGCCCCACAAAATGCTGACAGTGGAACTGGAACAGGAGCCACATACATGGGTCTGTAGAGTTTTGTGATGAGCTGCACAAGTCCTGTGAAGAACTTTGGGCAATCACTGAGGGGATGAAGTTTGCACAGTAACATCTGCATTGCTCTTGGATACCTGAGCCAGTGAGATTAGAAGTAGCTTGGTGTGTTTTTAACACATCCTTGGTAGCTGTGTAGATATATCTGTAAATAACAACCTGACTGGTGTTGAAATGGCCACTTTTGAACTTACCTAAGTTAAAAAATAAGAAGTCAACACATTTAACTGTTAACATTTCCAGAAAGAAAAAATTTAGTATGTTTGAAGTAAACCATTTCAATACTTTCCAAACATTTTTGAAAGACTGGACATTAATGAATGTCTATTTCTGCACAGAATTTCAGAATGCTGGATTTTTGTTCCAGGGCAAAACAAAAATGTATGTCAAACTTGACATTTTCTATGAAATGGGATTATTGTTCTCTACTGAGGCTCTGTGCAAAAGACAATTTAATGCTGAGATGGATGTAAATAAGTTTAAAGCACCTGAACAGACTTCTCACACAAGCTGAGAAATTATGTAGAGATTTTCACTAAAAAGTGTGTTTGAAATTAATTCCCCACTATCTCTGAAATGCCTATAGTCCTGTAAAATCAAATTCTATGATGTTTACTGCCAAAGAGCCATATTCTTGGTTGGTATCAGGAACAGAAGTGTGCTACCATGCAGTTTCCTTGTTCTCTCAGATATGGCTAATTTCTTACATTAATGCATCTTTGTTTTATTAACGTAGTGGTTCCTAAACCAAATCCTTTGTGATTCAGCATCTTGGATCACACACAGAGAAAACAAAACCCAAAACCAAATAAACAAACAAAAAATCCAAACCCCAAACCAAACACTGAAGACCGTACTTTTTAAAGAGGCTCACAACACTGTTAGGAATGAGAAAAATTCCTGAACCATTGCTGAATTTGGAACAAAGATGCTGCATCAGATGGTGAAGAAATGACATTGTTATGAAGATAATAATCTTGTAAATATGTATGTGAGTGATCAAGTCACTATTAAAGGTGGGATATTATCAAAACCTATGGGCTTGAAATGCACTAACCTGAACCCTATAGTGTGGTTATTATGCTCCGGTATCAGATAGGATGAAGGGGACAGTAAATCCAATCCAATGGAAAGAAAGGGAAAAAGAATCAGTAATTTAAAAGGAATGACTGCAGTTCTCAGAAATGAATCTTATAAAAGGAAAGTTGGTGCAATTTCTTTTCCTCAGCTTTCTTGCTGTTAAGGAGTAGCTAGGTATGAACATAAGAGCTTGTACTGGGTCAGACCAAGGGTCTGTTGGCGCAAGAATGCTTTTCTGATAGCGGTAGGTAGTTACAGTATAAAATCATGCCAAAAATAGAGTGATATTTCTTGTGTGATTCTGGGACTGCACAGTTTCCTCCAACCTGCATTTAACAAGATATAGGCTAAGGAAATGTGTGGAGGAGTGCTAAAGATTCAATTTTATTTTCAAAACAAGCATTTAAAATGAAAAATAAATATAATAAAGGTTTATGATAATATCTATTATTATTTTGTTTTCAGCTGAAAATGAGACTTGATTTGTTCTTCTAATAGCATCTAGTTTAAAATTATTTATGGTAATCACACAGACACTTTTCCATTTCAGAACAGAAAACCAATGGATATTACACAGCACATGATTTGGGGCTGTACAAGCAAACAGAGAAAGGCTACACTAAAAAAGAAAATAATTATAACAAAAATAAAAAAAACCCTTCAGCAGTAAAACACACTAGTTTTCAGATATTCTGAAATGGAAAATTATTCTGCATATATCGTATTTATCCTAAAGCAACAGGTTTGGTTTTTTGTTTTTCTTTTCTGATAAATTTTCTAGAGAATATAATCGAATCAAATTGAATCTAATCGACCAGGTTGGAAGAGACCTTCAAGATCATCACGTCCAACCCATCAACCAATCCAACTCACCCAAACAACTAGATCATGGCACCAAGCACCCCATCAAGTCTCCTTCTGAACACCTCCAATGAAGGTGACTCCACCACCTCCACGGGCAGCCCATTCCAATTGGCAATCACTCTCTCTGTATAGAACTTCTTCCTAACATCCAGCCTAAACCTCCCCTAGCGCAGCTTGAGACTGTGTCCTCTTGTTCTGGTGCTGGCTGCCTAGGAGAAGAGACCAACCTCTGCCTGTCTACAACGTCCCTTCAGGCAGTTGTAGAGAGCAATAAGGTCACCCCTCAGTCTCCTCTTCTTCAGGCTAAGCAACCCCAGCTCCCTCAGCATCTCCTTGTAGGGCTTGTGTTCCAAACCCCTCACCAACTTCGTTGCCCTTCTCTGGACACGTTCCAGCAACTCAACATCCTTCCCAAACTGAGGGGCCCAGAACTGGCAGACTTAGAGATGAGAAGACTGCAGGTTAAGGTAGTATCTTTCAGGCGGTGAAAGAGTTCATAGGTATTCTGCAAAGAGGAACAGAGAGTACTTTCCCTAGACTCTTCTAACCCTTTTTTCTGCCACAGTAATGCAAGCCATAATTATCTACTCAGAAAAATCACCCAGGTTGGGCTGGAGGGCAACCGTATTGCCAGTTCTGTCTCCTAAGTGTTGTGAAGCTTAATTCATTGAAGCTTTAATGCTTTGAGAATTTTACTTGAAAGATACAGAAGCCAAATTCTGTTAGTATTCACAGGTCAAAGATAAAAGGTGAAACACAGATTTCTGCATTACTCATGTTTTGGAAGTTTTTAGTTTTTGCCACAGTGAAAAAAAACCTATTACATTGTAGCAACATAATGTAGTAATAATGAGAAGCAGATATTAATCTTGGTTTTATTAAGTTTCTTAGGAGGAAAGGTTGTGTGGCTTGGAGGATAAGGGACTGCGATTTCATCTCAGAAACCACAGTGGGGATTTAATATGCAATCAACTGTTGAGACATTAGCCGCACAATAGCTTGCTCTAATCTGCTGATAGAGGGAAATTATTTACTAGCTATCAAAGGAATATCTGCCTTTGACAGGACAGTACTCCTCACACATACATTTTAAATCTTCTTGTTTTCCAAGTTTGAGCCATTTTAAATTTGGCAAGCTTTAGACCCAACTATGTACATCTAAATATCTGTATTATTTATCAGCTGTAACTGTCTTCCTTTGACTTCCTATGCTTAAACATGAGAATGTGGAATAGTTCACTGATACATGAAGCTGTCTGCTTTGGCATTACCTCACTTAGGAAGCAGGCAAAGAAAGGATTCATATAGTTAATGGATGCCAAAGACATTGGGCAAACATTTGAACAGCAGTAATACTTAGTTAACTAATGTTTGCATGCATTTTCTGTTTTGGCATTAAGAGGTCTTAAAAGTTAAGCATCCATGTCAAACTTTTCTCAGCATGCAAGAATCAGAGAAGGCGTTGCATCTTTATCAATAGCTTGATGGTAAGGAAACTCCTTCAGGTTAAGAGAAAATCATATCCATTGCTTCTTTCCCTTTACAAGCCACATGAATACTCACTCTGAGAGTCTGCGAATAGATGATGGGCTACAAATGAAACCATCTCGTTCTAAGGTGGGAATGATTCCCCTTTGTAAGGAAGGATATTGAGGTGCTGGAACATGTCCACGTGTTCAGAGAAGGGCAATGATGCTCGTGAAGAGCCTGGACCACATGACCTATGAGGAGCATCTGGGGGAGCTGGGGTTGTTCAGTCTGGAGAAGAGTAGGCTGAGGGGAGACCTTATTGCACTCTACAGCTACTTGAAGGGAGGTTGAAGTGAGGAGGGGGCCAGGCTCCTCTCCTTGATGACAAGCGACAGGACCAGAGGAAATGGTTATAGGCTCTGCCAGGGGAGGTTTAGGCTGGATATTAGGAAATATTTCTTCACAGAGAGGGTTATCACACAGCACTTACAGGATGGCCAGGGGCTCAGGCCTAGCCAGCATGGATTTAGGAGGGGCAGGTCCTGCCTGACCAACCTGATCTCCTTCTATGATCAGGTGACCCGCCTGGTGGATGCGGGGAGGCCTGTGGATGTGGTCTACCTGGACCTCAGCAAGGCCTTTGACACCGTCCCCCACAGCAAACTCCTGGCCAAGCTGGCAGCCCATGGCTTGGACAGGAGCACACTGCGTTGGGTTAGGAACTGGCTGGAGGGCCGAGCCCAGAGAGTAATGGTGAATGGCACCACATCCAGCTGGCGGCCTGTCACTAGTGGTGTGCCCCAGGGATCAGTGCTGGGCCCCATGCTTTTCAACATCTTTATTGATGATCTGGATGAGGGCATTGAGTCCATCATCAGTAAATTTGCAGATGACACCAAGCTGGGGGCAGCAGTTGATCTGCTGGAGGGCAGAGAGGCTTTGCAGAGAGACCTCGACAGGCTGGACAGATGGGCAGAGTCCAATGGCATGAGACTGAACACATCCAAGTGCCGGGTTCTGCACATTGGCCACAACAACCCCAGGCAGCGCTACAGGCTGGGGTCAGAGTGGCTGGAGAGCGGCCAGGCTGAGAGGGACCTGGGGGTGCTGGTTGATGGGAAGCTGAACATGAGCCAGCAGTGTGCCCAGGCAGCCAAGAGGTCCAACCGCATCCTGGCCTGCATTAGGAATAGTATGGCCAGCAGGAGCAGGGAGGTCATTGTGCCCCTGTACTCTGCTTTGGTTAGGCCGCACCTTGAGTACTGTGTCCAGTTCTGGGCCCCTCAGTTTAGGAAGGACATCGAGACACTTGAACGTGTCCAGAGAAGGGCAACAAGGCTGGTGAGAGGCCTTGAGCACAAGCCCTATGAGGAGAGGCTGAGGGAGCTGGGGCTGTTTAGCCTGGAGAAGAGGAGGCTCAGGGGTGACCTCATTGCTCTCTACAACTACCTGAAGGGTGGTTGTAGCCAGGAAGGGGTTGGCCTCTTCTCCCTAGCAACCAGCACCAGAACAAGGGGACACAGTCTCAAGCTGCACCAGGGGAAGTTTAGGCTGGAGGTGAGGAGAAAGTTCTTCACCGAGAGAGTGATTCGTCATTGGAATGGGCTGCCCGGGGAGGTGGTTGAGTCTCCATCCCTGGAGGCGTTCAGGAGGGGACTGGATGTGGCACTTGGTGCCATGGTCTAGTTGTGAGGTTGTGGTTACAGGTTGGACTCAATGATCTTCAAGGTCTCTTCCAACCTTGGTAATTCTATTCTATTCTATTCTATTCTATTCTATTCTATTCTATTCTATTCTATTCTATTCTATTCTATTCTATTCTATTCTATTCTATTCTATTCAAACATTGGATAGTCTCCCCAGGGCAGTGGTGGAGTCATCATCCCTGGGGGTGTTCAGTCAGTGTGTGGACCTGGTGCTTAGAGATATGGTTTAGTGTTGACCCTTTAGTGATGGTTTGAAGGACAGACTGGTGATCTTTGAGGTCTCTCCCAAGCAGATATATTCTGTGTTTCTGTGGAATAATTTAATATAAATTGTACCCATCGAAGGAAATAACAATATGACCTCGCAATCTCAGTACCATTCATCCATGCTGAGGGAAAGAAAATTCTGGCCTTGCTCCAAAAATATTTAATGTTAAATGTTTAAACATGTAATTATATGTTGATTATGTAAGGAATGTTATAGATGTTGAACGGTTAATTTTTTTTGTACATTCTGCCTGTGAATGTGGTTTTGTGATAAAGGTATTGAATTTGGTTTCAGGAAGTCTAGTTTCAAGCCTAATGTCTTGCCTACAAATAGCTGAGTAGAGGCTCTGCACAAGACCATTCAGTTTTCATCTGTTTTTCAAACCAGTTTCTACTTCTAGAAATAGGGGAAATAGAAGAACCTTGTGCGTATTACCACTTCACTGCATTCAAGTCTCATTTTATATGGCGTATAAGGAAATCCCTGTCTAACAATACAGCTGTAGCTTCAATGACAACTCTTTTCAACCTTGAAGAAATTACTTTATCTCAGTTTTTGTCTGTTACAGTTTTGCTTAGTCAAACTATAAGCTCTGTAGAGCAGAAAACTTCTATTACACATAAAGTATCTTGGCAGAAGCAGCATACATGATCCTGGTAATTGCTTGAACCAGCAGATGCTATTATCATATGAAAAAAAGTGTCCAGGGCAAGCCACCAGGAGGTGAAAGATGTTTCCATTTGTTGATTTATTTTTGTTGTGGCCTTTGTTAAAGAAGAATACTTTCAGTTCAGTTCACAATAAGTCTGCAGCCCATCAGAAAAACACAGATCTGTTCTACTGTAATTTTGGATGATCATTTCCCACAGAAAGGTCATGATCCAAAAGGACATCAGTGTTCTCAGGCCTTGAAATTACTCCTCCAGGCAAGAGGGAAGCACATCGGTGGATGTGTCCGTATAGCATTTTTATGGTCAAGAAGGCTTTTATCTCCAAGGCTGATGATCCCAAGCAGAAACTTATTGAGGTAAGTCAAGGTAACTCTCCTTGATTCAAAATGACCCACAATTTTACTTTCTGTTTTTAATTACAGGTGTTAGTAGGTTCTTAACTTATGGAAATAGAGGAAATCATATATTGCAGAGTCTCCAGTTTTACTGGATGTCTATTAAAATTAATTTATTTTATCTCCTATAAATACAATACCATAAATGACAAAAAGAAGAAAGGGAGGACTCTTCCAGGAACTGAACATGCAATAAGAAATTGGTGATAAAAAAATCAGAGGGTAAGACATGGACAACTTGTAGTTTTACATAGTAAACTCCATTCTGCTGATCGCCATCTTATTACTTAGCATCAGAAGTTAAGTAAAAAAGATCTTTTCTAGTTGTTACCCTACAGATTAACTGAACATATGAAGTATATGACAAATATCCACACAGGATATGTAAAGATCCACACATACATTCACCTGCTTTTCTTTGATACTTTCAATCCACCCTCTCATCGCTGAACTATTCATATGTAACCGCACTTAGTGTACAGTAGCTTCCTAGATCATAAAATATTGATTCAGGTGTTTTATCGTATATCTTTCTTAAACTTTGATCTTTCATACTTAGTGCTGCCTTGATGAAATATTTAGGAGTACAACATTTTCCGTGTGAAGGGTAAATTTGAGTTTTTTATGGTAGCCTCTCTTAATGCACCAGCTTTATCCCACAGGAGCTTCATGCCTAACTCTGTCCTGGGGTCACATTCAGTTGAAAACTGTGTTTGCAAAAGTCCTGCATTGCAAAGTAATACTTTTTTTAAGGTAAAGGTCAGTTTTCTGACTGGGTTGGAGTAAGCTTACCATACTTGCTTACAAAGTGCATTGAGAGGGCCTTGAGAAAATACATCCAAAGAGTTGACTTTAACAGTTATTTCCTAGTAGATAAATATAGATAAATATCTATATAATAAAACTAGAGAGCCTAAAAAAGCAAACAACAAACCAAACAGATAAAAACATGCGACATGTATTTGTAGACGCTGAATATTAACAAGTAATTTTGCCAAAGCAACCAAAATTACTATAATAACTCCTTCATCAATTTAATCAATTTATCTACTCAGAATAGCAAACAAGACATTCTCTTTAGGTTGAGAACCATAAGTCTCATAGGCAACAGCATACTGGAACATGTGAGGTCTAGCTAAAGCTTTTTGAAGTCTGCAAGACCCACAGGGGGTCTGTTCACCATAGTCTCTCTGATACCTGATTTGAGCCCTTCACCTAGTGTAAGTCTCTTGTCTCCACCTAGCCAATAACTTCCATGAATGCAGTAAAAACTCATTTAGTTTTGAGATCTTTATCTCCTTGGTGTGTTTGGTTGAAGGCTACCAAGGTTGTTAGGGACAAAGAGACAGGATGGCACACAGTCAGATACACATATCCAGCACAAGCACAAACACATGCTTTTGTTATAGCTGCAAAAATCAGGATATGCTTCTAAAATCAATGGAATAGGACCTATTTAAGAAAACAGGCAGTGAATAAGATAATCTACCCCTTTCTTCACTGTTGTTTTTAATATTTCAAAAATAGGACTTGGGCATTGCCCCCTGCAAAAGGTCGTGGGATCAATAGCCCAAGGGAAGTGTATCTACACAATAAACTCAGCATGGACAACATGAGGAGCTGGCAGCTATTGCACTGCTAGAAAACTTTGATACAGTTGCAGTTAGAGAAACATGGTGGGGATGATTCACATAACTGAGGGCTCTCAACACTTCAGGAGGAATAGGCAAGGAAGGAGAGGTGATGGAGTAGCCCTGTATATTAGGGAGTGTTTTGACTGCCTAGAGCTTAAAGGTGGGGATCACAGTTTTGGGGGTTTACGGGTAAAAATCAGGGACAAGGCCAAAAAGGCAGATACCATGGTGGGAGTCTAACATGTCTGAAAAGAAAGCCTTGGCTGGAACGCAGGGAAAAAATGGTTAACTTATGATCATTGGAAGAAGGGGTAGGCCACTAAGGAGTACAGCAAGAATGCTGTAAGGTTACACAAAAACAGAATTAGAAGGGCCAAAGACAAACTAGAACTTAACCTACATACCTACTTCAGTAAAAGACAATTTAAAAGTGTTTTTTAAATATATCAATGATAAAAGGAGGGCTAAGAAGAATCTTAATCCTTTATTGGATGCACGGGGGAATACTGGTTGATGGTAGGCTGAACATGAGCCTGCAGTGTGCCCAGGTGGCCAAGAGGGCCAATGGTATCCTGGCCTGCATGAGGAACAGTGTGGCCAGCAGGAGCAGGGAGGTCATTCTGCCCCGGTACACTGCACTGGTTAGGCTGCACCTTGAGTCCTGTGTCCAGTTCTGGGCCCCTCAGTTTAGGAAGGATGTTGACTTGCTGGAACGTGTCCAGAGAAGGGCAATGAAGTTGGTGAGGGGTTTGGAACACAAGCCCTATGAGGAGAGGCTGAGGGAGCTGGGATTGCTTAGCCTGGAGAGAAGGAGACTCAGGGGTGGCCTTATTGCTCTCTACAACTACCTAAAGGGAGGTTGTAGCCAGGCAGAGGTTGGTCTCTTCTCCCAGGCAGCCAGTACCAGAACAAGAGGACACAGTCTCAGGTTGCGCCAGGGCAGGTTTAGGCTGGATGTTAGGAAGAAGTTCTATACAGAGAGAGTGATTGCCCATTGGAATGGGCTGCCCATGGAGGTGGTGGCATCACCTTCATTGGAGGTGTTCAGGAGGAGACTTGATGGAGTGCTTGGTGCCATGGTTTAGTTGTTTAGTTGGGTTGGATTGGTTGAAGGGTTGGACGCGATGATCTTGAAGGTCTCTTCCAACCTGGTTTATTGTATTGTATTGTATTATTGTATTGTATTGTATTATTGTATTGTATTATTGTATTGTATAGACACCAAGAATGAGGAAAAGGCTGAGGCATTCACTGCCTCCTTTGCTCAGCCTTTAACAGTAAGATCAATTGTTCTTGGGGTACCCAGCCCACTGAGCTGGAAGACAGGAACAGGGAGCAGAATGAAGGTCCAATAATCTAAGGAGGAACCTGCTACACCGTTTAGACATGCACAAGTATTTGGGGTCAGATAGGATCTATCCAAGGGTACTGAAGGAACTTGTGGAGGTGCTAATTAAGCCACCTTCCATCATTTACCAGTAATCCTGGCTAACCAAGGAGGTCCCAGCTGACTGAAAGTCAGCAAATGTTATGCTCATCTATACAAAGGGCTAGAAGGACAATCCAGGAAACTACCATGCCTGTGAGCTTGATCTTGATATCCAAGAAGGTTATGAAGCAGTTGATCAGGTCTAGTCAGCATTGGTTTGTGAAAGGCAAGTCCTTTTTGACTAACCTGATCTCTTTCTATGACAGGGTAACCCAAGTGGAAGTATTAGGAGTATTGGCTGACAGATGTCTGAATACGATCCAGCAGTATGCACAGATGGCCAAGATGGCTAACAGTATCCTAGCCTGTATCAGAAACAGTGTGGCCAGCTAGACCAAGGAAGTGATTGTCCTCCTGTACTTGGTGAGGATGCACCTCAAACATTGTGTTCAGTTTTGGAGCTTTGGGCCCCTCACTACAAGAAAGATATTGAGGTGCTGGAGCATGTTCAGAGAAGAGCAATGAAGGTGATGAAGGGTCTAGAGAACAAGTCTTGTGAAGTGTTGCTGAGGGAACCGGGGCTGTTTAACCTGAAGAGAAGAAGGCTGAGGGGAGATCTTATCACTTTCCACAAATACCTCAAAGAAGGTTGTACCCAAGTGGGTGCTGGTCTCTTTACAAAGTAACAAGTGATCAGATGAGAGGAAATGACCTCAAGTTGCACCAGAGGACATTAAGATTGGATATTAGGAAAAACATTTTCACTGAAAGGGCTGTCAAGGATTGGAACAGGCTGCCCTGGGAAGCAGTTGTGTCACTCTTCCTGAACACATGCATGTGGTTCCTAGGGACATGGTTAGTGCTAAACTTAGCAATGTTAGGTTTATGGTTGGACTTGATGATCTTAAAGGTCTTTTCCAACCCAAATGATGCTATCTACTACTACCAAGTGCAGGAAGAATTAAACTCGCAAAATGATGGTCTTTTCATGGCCTAAGGATTTGTTAACTACATGTCAAGATTCTAAATGGGCGAAGTTAGGTTAGAAGTGTTTCACCCTTACAAAGCAGCCTACAGAATTTCTTAACATCAGGATGAACTTTCAGCATTCATAAAATGTACAGATTCGTTCCAGTAACAACATTAAACCCTTTACTACCTGGAAAAGGGGGAAAAAAATCAGTGATAATATCTGAGGACTACAATTTCAAAAATCTTTAGCAAAATGACAAGTTTTTCTTCTTTTTATAGATGGCTTTTGCACTAGATACAAAAGATGTTCTCCAGATGTCAGAGAGACAGGATATCAAATAATCTCTAGGTATGTACATAAGTGTATATAATTAACAGCAAAGCTAGGAATAAAAAGGATAGAAAAGGGAAATAAATACAGTTTGCTTCAGGATTCTCCATCTTCTCTATATTTAGGAGAATAGTAATAATGACTTTATCACCAAATTCAGAATTTCATGGAAACAAAGACTTAAAACCTTTGAAGAAAGTCTTCAAATTAAAGTACATGCTAGTCTAGTCACAGAATTCATTCAATTTAATTCTAAAGGTTGATACTATAAACTAATTTTCACATGCTGAAACATCTGTATTTATTTTGCTGAGACTGTTGGAATGCTAAAAATCATCCATTTGCATTTATATCATACATATAGCATGAGAAAAAGTTGTCATCTCAGACAAAACTTGAAGAGCTCTAATTTCTTTTTTTTTCTGAATACATGTTCTATGTATTTTTCTTCTGGATTTGTTTTTATTTTTACCTACTCAATAAGATTCCAATGTAAGAAAGTTTTGGTGCAGGAGAAGTACACTATACAGAAACACAGAGATCTGTCTTACCTTCTGGCTCCCTGATCTTACGTCCTGCTGCAGATTTTCGTAGCACACTCCGTCCTGAGTTGAACAAGCTAGTTAATTCATCCAGGGGACTGGTCAGTGACCTTGAGTTTGTAGGGCTGTATGGAAATGAAGATGATGAATTTGAGTTCAGTTTCCTGTGATCTGCTCTTGCCACCTTTGGGGAGTAGGGCAGTTTAGAAAATGGGGAAGATGAGCATCCAAGCAGAGCAGGATTTGGTCTCTGAGGTGCTTTTGACAGATCTGAGTTTGTACCTGTTTTCCCTGTATTAATCAGAAAACTAGCACAAGTCTCTGGAGGAAATGCAAAATGTGTGGAGCCTCGGTAGGAAATAGGAGGTGGTACAGGAGGAGGGGGTGGTGGGAGAGAAGGAGGTGGTGTGGAAGGAGGAGTCACTTTGCTGGAAACATTGAACACAACCAAGCCTGGAGATACTGGTCTTTCATTCTCCCCTTTCTGGCTTTTGGAGTACTGTGGTGATAATGGACTTGAGCCTTCTGACTGCACAGGGTATTTTAGATTGGTCTCCAAGACAGGAAGCTTTTTGACTTCTAGTGGTGTTAGAGGTGATTCATCAGATGCAGGTGAACATGTGACAGGGGTTGGAGGAAACACAAGAAGTGGTGGCCTGTGGGGCAGCAAGTTAGGGAAAGGAGCTGGAATGTCACATGAGTCTTTATACATCAAAGATGATTGGCTGTTTCCATCCAACATTCCATCTTCAACAGGAACATTTTTTTTGCTTTCAAATAACAGAGGAGGAGATCCAGTCACTGCTGGAATTATTCCGTTACCATTGATTCCTTCTTCTGGTAGAAAATACTTCATTTCTTCATATACAGATTCTCCTTGCTCTGGACTCTCTGCTTGAGCAGAACTGCTCTTCATTGCATTCCCTACCATTTCAATATAGACAGGTTCATTTTCTTCTTCCTCTTGTGACATATAGAGACTCAACACACCATGCTGTCGCCCATCAGCAGAACCTGCTCTCTCTACTGTCACTGTGTCATAGCCACCTGGTTTAACTACTGTGCTTGCCTGTTTTACATCCCCAGGCTTTTGGCCAGGTATTTCTTCATAAGATCCACTAAGTTTGGTGTTGGGACTTCGTTTTGGTTTTCTGGGAGGTATTTTCTTCATTGTACTATAGTCATCACTGTGCGGCCTTGGACGGGTTAGTACTAGGAAAGTGGAAAAGGTCTGTGTTATTAACAGATCAAAGTAATTTTTTTTTTTTTCTGACACAGATCTAGTACATTAGGACTTGAAAAGCTGGTTAGTTTTACAATGAGCAGCAGTCATAAACACAAGGACTTCGATCAAACCCATATTTCAAGGAATGAAATACTGAACTATCCAGCTTCTGAACCACAAGCCTTTGGTACCTGGGCATATAATCTACTTTGGTAATCTCTACTGTCACTAAAAAAATGAGAATTAATGCTTGTGGAGATCTTTTGAATCCAAATTTTCACTGCAAAATCTGTAACATGGAAAAATGTGCTAGTTATTCCTTTTGCCCTAAGGAGGATGAACATGCTTGTAACTAGGAGTTTCAGCATGGTGCTGCTTTGACACACATTAGTGCCAGTAACTGACGCTTCTTCTACTTAATATCTATAAAATTCAAATTATAGGCAGTTATTATGCCTATTTCTACATCTTTTGTACTGTGGGCATAGAAATAATTTATAAAGCTAGGGAATCTGAAAGCCTGAGGGCAGTTTCCCAACTGAGTCTATAGTTAACTGAACTAGATGTCTTTTCATAGCCTCAAGGCATGTCCAGAGAGGAAAGACCAGATACCTAGGTGATTGGTCTTTTATGATCAAAAGTAGATGGTGTAAATCAGAACTGCTTTTGGACAAAGACTTGGGAAATGGACACAACTCTTAGAAAATGAGTATATGGCAGTGAAACCAGCCCTATTGTTTCACCAAAATGAGAACTTCAACGTTGTTCCCTCAGTGCGGGCAAGCATTAGTGTTAAGACTACACATACATATATATAATCATTCCTCCAAAAATTTCTGCTAAAGCTTTTTCATTAAAACAATCCTCTCTTGCAGAGCTAGGCACTAAAAAGTTGAAACCACTACAGAACTCCTTAACTCCTTTACTATTTAAAAAGCTTATTGGACATAGTTAATCTCTCCTTACACAGAGCTGGAATGATGAGCAAGAAAGAGGCTAAGAAAAATAGACTTGGGTCTAATTAACTGGACGTGAGAACAGTAACTATTTTGCAAGAGGTTGCTGCAAAGGTTTTTCTTTCATTGTGTGCAGGATTAAAGAATGGTTATACGTAGCTTTAAAACCAACCTGAAGGATCTTTCCTGATAAGCCTAGAGGACCCTTTACACAAAGCAGGACAAGTCAGGCTTATCAAAAGAAAACAGAATACGTTCTTTCCCTTCATCCTCTACTCATTCAGTTTAGGGGTGAAGGACAATAGAACAACTGAACTCAAACCCATTCTATATGTACTGTAATGCATTGAGACACTTTGGGATTTTCAGTGTACTGTCTTTCTAAATAAAAAATTCACTCTAAGCAAGTTATTGCACTAACATAAACCACTGGATGCATACATTATTAATGTGAACATGAAGAAATAGCAGGAGAAAGTTCAGTGCTTAACTTGGTGAAATTCAAGGTTCAAAAAAGCCATTTTAGTGATGCAAGATATTCTAATGTACACTTTAAAAGGTGAAATAAAATAGTCAGTGGGATAGAATAGCTCAAGTTGACAGATCATTTGTCTCTGCAGAGAGTTCTGCAAAAGGGTTTTGGTTGTTGACAAACTAGGCAATTAGAACAGATGAACATGATTTGCTGATTTGGAAACTAATGACAAGTTGATTAATTTTATTTACTACTACTGAAATATTTCAGGGAATCAGGACTTTTCGTAGGTGCTTGACTGAGTTTAAAAGGATCAAAGTGAATAGAATAAATCAATAACCTAGAGAAACATTTGTGACTGTTTCTCCCTTTATGCCTAACCTTCATTAGCGGTTTCCTTAGAAGCTGCCGACAAACAAGCACTAACAGCCTCGTACGACGCACTCAGTCGTGTGTTGGGGTCCCTCTTTGGTTTGGGAGGAGGCTGTTTCCTTGGAGATGGCAGGCTATTGCTCTCATCCATGCTGAACACAGAGTGCAAGGAGGGGGATCTGATGGATGACCCAGCCACAGAATGTACCAAGCCATCCACTGCCATGGGGACAGGGACGGAGCTGGAATGAAAGTGCTTAGGCGTTCGACAGCCAGCAAAGCTGTCCTCAGAGACCTTCCCACCCTTGTGTTCAGCTCTGAAAACACAGAAAAGAGGCCCAGATGCATTATTCAAGTGATAACAATGAACCTGTTCATGCAAACATAACAACAGCTTTTTGGTAAACAATCTCACAACTCCCCTGCTGTGTCCAGGGGATGTGTGTAGTAATCAGACAAACAAATCCAGATCAAGCTGCTAGCTTTCTTCCATTTCCTGTTTGATGACAAATCAGGACACTGGCCCTTTACACACAAATGCAGCCTTCCTTAAGCAGTTTCGTAGTGTTGATCAGACATTCACTGAATGAATTGTTCACACTTTGATTGTTACACACAATCAAATGCTGGGTTTTCAATCTGAATGATAATTTCTGGGAAATCCATTTAAATAGAAAGTTACTGAGGCAGTAAATTCTGAGCCTTTATCATTAGTTTCTAAAAAGACAACTATAAATTCTATTTAGATAATGCAAATCTTTAAAATATTAGATGACCTTTTTAACCAGCTACATTGGCTGCTTGAAAAATTTCACTCAGATAGCTGTACATCTTCCTGTTAAAATCTTAACTATTAGTTATAATTTTAACAATATTAATGATGACATTGTTATTTCCATTGTCGTTTCAGAGTTTTACTCACTCCAATTCTCTGTGTGTGTGCCTTTTTTGTTCTACTTTAATATATATTGTGAAATGTCTATCAGCTGGTCCCAAGAAAATAATAATATTAAAAAAAAAACCCAACCAAAATTATTCCAACATTTTATTCCTCCAAAAACTGAAAAACTTTAGAGTGGCAGTGTATTAGACAGAAGATGTCTATGCCATCATTTTACAAACAAATCCCTGAGAATTTGGGTTTTTTTTTCAAATTTTATTTCTGCATGGCAAATCACCAACAGAGCTGGAATTCATGCACAGGATATAGCCAGCTGCCCATGCAGTAAATGAAATAGCTAAAGATGAAAGCACGGTGCCCGGCGGATAATTTGTTTTCACTGTAATGTTTAATTACAGTCTTTCCTACAAAGGCATTTCCTCCAATATGTAATCACTAGGATATCTGAAGCTAATTAAGCAGATGCACTGCTGTTTTCGCTTTAATAAAAGTCACTGACAAACGCAATGAAAGCAAACAGAGTTGTTCTGGCTGAAAATTAAGTTTCTATGTAAAAAATAAACATCTATATGTCCAGTAGGGTAAAGACACATTCTTACTATAGATACAAATCTATTAACTGCTAATGTTACCTTTGCCCATTCAACTGTCTGAGAGAAGAGATCAGGGACTCCGTTCCTAGAAAAAAGGCTCTTCAGCATTTGATGGATTTGTAAAATAGGTACTCCTACAAACTCTGGTGGGAGTCAAAAACCATTTGCCTGTTTTTAAATATGAGAAAAGAATCCTCCTCACAATCAGGATTTCTTGGTCTGGACTTCATTGCATTTTAACATCTTCCTAGCTGTTTTTCATTACTGTGGCAACTTCCCAGTGCTGGAATTTTAAGTTAGAGGGTCTCTCCCATTGTTTCTTTGGTTTGATGAAAGTTCATCTGTAATGTGTTTATTGTAAAATTAAAAAATATTTCTGCAATACAAATCCCTCAGAGATCTGAATAAGTTCCTATAAAGCTCACTGTCCCCTGAACAGGATATTAGGGGTGTCCTTACGTTTCTGGACTTATTTACCTGCTACACAGGGAAAAAAAAGGGCCTAACATCGACTGGACTGTGTGCATATTTGGGAATCTTCTTGCAATTCCTCAGTCATTTCTATGACTTTCTAAGCAGAGAAGGAAATCAGTAAAATGGAAGAAATGCATTAACTATCACAGCAGATTTTTTTTCTAATCTTACCTTTGGTGACCTTCTTCTGGCCTGTTTCTAGCCTCTACTTTTTCTCTATGGAAAGCAGCATTCATCTCATTGCGGAGACGGTCATTTTCCCGGGCAATGTCAGAAGCATTTTGAATGACCAAGGCATCATATGTTTTCAATCCCATGTCCTCAGCACTCTGCAAGAAGTTGTTGATTGAGGTGACCTCTTGCTGTTTGATGCTCATCTTCTGTAGTAAGCGCTGGCGAGCCAGAAATCCTCTTATGACTATCATAAAAGAAGGAGAAAATATGGACCAATGAAAGCCAGTTAAGATACTGGTGAATAAATTAATGTTACTGTGTGTTCTGCTGAGTAAATCAAGTTCAGTCAACACACACACACAAAGAAAGAAAGATGATGACATATGAGTAACATACTAAAATGGAATTCTTTGTATTTTCTTCTGCCATTGCTTAAAATGAAGTATTGAGAATAAATTAATTACTTAATTTGAGATATCACAACTTAAAATGTCTACATTCACTGCTGCAACCGAAAATGTCAATACATGCTACAGACTATGAAAGCATACATTTATATTGCAAAGGTCAAAAGATCATTTGTTTCATAATAAAATCCTGAATAAAATATTGCTGCATTGAATGCAGTAGGAATTAAATGGTCACTTGCTTTTGGTTACCTTCTAAAACGGCTTTAAATATTTCAGTGTACCTAAAAAAATCTCTGCCAAAACCCCAAGATTTTTCAGTGGGACCTGAAGACCTTTTTCTTTTCCTTACTCATTTCCCCTCAGCAAACACAATTGTATTAATTTAATGCAAAATTCTTAAATGCATCTGTCACATCACGTCTGCATTTTTCAGTTGGAAGTTTTCACCTGCATTGCATCAGCTTTATGTATCTATCAGGCTTATTTTTCACACTCTTTGTAAGACTTATGTTGGGAGAAGATTTTGGTTTATCTCCTATAACAGATTTCTGTACTTCTGTACTTTCCCTAAGTATGTACTTTCATGACAACAAATTCTACCCAACCTAAATACTACTTATTCCCCTGAATTTTCAAAGCATCCAACTGATCAGAAACAAAAGGCATAGAGAGCTCCATGGCCACAATGAAAGCAGCATCAATTTAATTGCTCCACATACAACAGGTGGTATTAGTGTTCTATAAGCAATTGCTTTGACTTAGAGGGAGGAAATATGCTAACTAAAGGTGCTTTATTTGTGTGTTGTTTTTTTTTAAGTTCCACAAAATCCTGATTCTTTCCAGATCTAGAATCACTGCTGCATACCTCACAGGTATAGCCATTGCCTGAAATATTGTTGATTTTCAGTACATCAACTTGCATATATCACAAGTAGGTCAAACTTCATGATTGCTTATTAGGGGTTTTCATAAATGAAGTCTGCAGGCAATACCCTGTTTAAGATGTTTATGTTTTGAGGAAAATACTGAAAATGTTAATATTAAATTGTAAAAGCCTTTTTAACAATGTAATTAAGTTTCTTAGGAACACTGGAGAACAACCTTAAATGACAGAGTCAAGCTGAATTGATATAAAGGGAAAATATTAAAAGATAAATATATTTAGTCCTCTCGGAATGCAAAAAGTTATTCAACAAAATAAACAGCTAAGACAGCAATATAAAGTATTTTCTATCACCTTCGATGTTCTTGTTTGGATAGCAAAAATAAGATTTTTATTTTAGAGAAGTTCAGTGCCCAGCTGACAAAATACAAGCATACTTACACTGCTCCTCTCCAAATTTTACTGGTTTTGGAAACTGTATCTGAATCGGTAATATTGCTGTTGCAAAGGTAATGAATACAAACACAGAACATTATCATAGTTCACTGCTCACAAAGCTTAGTCAAAAAGTTTTCCTTTGCTTCTAGTATTTTCCTTAAACTTATCTGCTGCAGAGCAGATAGGGTATCTGACAAATGCTTAAGCATAAAATCCCAGATGAATTTGGAAAAAAAGCCTTTATTTTAAAGTAACATTTTTACAAGTGTATGTGTGTACATGCATACTTTTATCCTGGCAACAGAAATGCTTGTTTAGGCCACTTAAGGCTAGTTAAGAAAAGGAAATACAGAGGTCTGTCCTCTCATAGGACTGTTAATAGGCATGAACCATGCAAAGTAGCCTGCCAGGATGACAATTGTATCCACTAGCATTTAGATACTGTACAGCTACTCTGAACTATGGATTTTCATCAAAGTTGAGATGCTTTGAAGAAACATTCAACGAAGTTTGGTCAGGAAGAGTTGGCAAACAGACACCTCTCCTTTTTTTGCACACATTTTCATGAAATGAGTACAGGTCTTCATTAGAAGATGGACATTTCACCACATTTCCTTCTCTGTGAGAACATTTGAAATATTTTGTCTCCAGTAAAACACAGAACAAAATGAAAAAAAGGTCATAGTCTCAACAAATGCTGTGAAGTGAAATTGTCATCTCATAGACTTTTACTGCTTGGTTTCCTCTACCACTGTATGGATACTAAGATTTTCTTCTGAACTTCTGAACTCATTTATGTTGACCTAAAATAATTTGCAAGCAAATTAAAATAGTTGAGGTTAGAACTCATAGGGGAAAAAAATATCTATTTCTTTACAGTTCATCTAAGGATAACGATCATAATAATCAAAATTCAAATAGACTGTGGATCTGGGTTACATGAGAAATGTATTTACTATTGTGTATACAATGTATTAAAGTTAACTCCTAGTCTTCATGAACTCTGCTGGAAAAAATTAAGCGTGATGGACTTTCCTACAGACAAAACCAAATTTCTCAGTAATTCGGTGAGCTCAAAAGTTCCCATAGGTAGTTTTCATATCTGTGAAAAAAAGTATGACCAAGTATCTAAACTCACAGATCTATTTTTAAATAAAAAGTGTTTCTACACATCCTTTTGAATTAGTTTGGCCCATTTCCTTCACAGTGTAAATTAACTTAGGTGGTTTGTTTTGTTTTATTTCTCCCCATATTTATGTGAATGCAGAAGAGGCTGCTGAGGTAAAACCAGTTGATAATAATTTGGGGCAAGATCTGTTTTTCCCTTTGAGTTATGTCCTTATGTGTGTATATTATATTACATTTGAACCCTGATATGGAAATTACAGACTATTTTGGCTACTAGTCAATATGCTATCAAAAGAGATTTAGCTTCTACAGTCCTCTGGATGCAAAGGATGAGGGGAGAAAAATGTGGGTATGTAGCAGATCTGGTACATTACTCATTAAGCATCACCATGCTAGTGCAAAAGTCTGTTGATCCAAATGTTAGGATTATATAAGAGCAATGCACAGGTACCCTATCCTATTCCCAACCTGCCAGAGATCTTTGGCGTGCTAATTCTGCAAGCTTACAATTGTACCTGTTCATAAAGGGCAGCTTATTTCATAAAACAGTATAATGAAATAGATGTCTGGCTAGCCCTAACTCACGCAAGTTTCTCATTCTCTCATGTTTCCTAGACCATGAACATCATGTAGATGAGCCATAGCTTTGAAAAAAATAATATGTGAACATGCAGTTTTTCAAGAGAAAAACGCCCAGATTTTTGCAAGGATTCCATAAGACCTATTATCCTCATTCAGGCAGCAAGGTTTGGCTGTTCTCTTGACTCAGCAAAACACAGACATATCCGAGGGTGTTTTACATTTTGGTGTAGGGTTATGTTAAAGCACTCTGTTTGGAAGTCAGAATCTGAAAGGTAAATATTACCTTTCTTTGGTAAGTCACCATAAGCAGCATGACACAACAGGGGGACTGTTATAAAAAAAACAGGCCCAAGCTATACATCCAGCTGTGGGCTGTGTTAACTGTCACTGTCCCCATTAATTCCTAAACTGCCATTATTTTGACTTCACTTCCTTCAAGTTTTCTCTTAGTTTCATCTTTTTCACTATACGCTCACAGTGAAGAACAGACAGCTAAAATGAAAAGGGTTTATACATTGTCTGCGATATTGTGTACCTGTTTAAAAAGAAAACAGAGATATGCCTTTGTGTTTTTAATTTCCTTTAAAAAGATGATAATGGGAATTGTCACAGACATCAGCCAATTAGATAAATAATGCATTATGTGAAGGAAACAAAGCAATATTCACATTTTCAGCCATTATTTGAGATTTTCATAGGAAACAGAACAGAAGCAACAGGAAATCAAGAGGCAGAGGATAATATCTCCTTTTAAAAATGTGCCAAAAAATTTCAGTGTGACCTTAGTAAAAATGGAGGCATAAAAGTGGAACAGATTTGCCTAAGCATAAAAACCTAGGAGTCAAATATGAAAGCTGTAAGAAAAGAGGAAAAATAAAACCAATTAAACTTGCTAACTTACTAGCTTTCCATTCATTGTGGATATATTTGAACACAGTGCGGGTTTGTATCACTGTTACACTACATGATTTGCAACAAGAAGTTAAAGGTGATACTTATGTCTTGAAAAATCAGTGAACATACTTTGAAAAGGAAATATCGAAGATCCTGTAAGTTTTAATTACAATCAACAGTTTGCCATAAAAGTATGTTTGACAGATAGAAAGCACAAGCATCACCAATGTTAATATAATCTCAACAAAGCTGTCTAGATAGTTGGAAATATATCTCAATTGGAAATGTATAAAATACAGCATCTATTCAAGGAACAGAAATTATTTTGCTATGCAATAATCTGCTCAGTTTACAAAGTGACAGCTCCAGAGTACTTGTTCTGTAATTGTTACCTTTTTGGCAGGTTACAATTTTCTTCTGAAGCTGAAGGCACAAATCGTTGAGATGGTCAGCTTGCCAGTACTTAAGAAACACTTTTCGGACTCCTATCTAGAATACAAACAGCATGGAAACTTTCACCACCAAGAGAAAAGGTGAACATAATAAAAAATGGCCCAAACAATGACAGGTACATAACAACAGTACATACACGATCCAGCTAATAGCTGAGATGAGATCTGCAATTTAAGAGCAGTACAATGCCAATACTTGTGCTGAGAGGTAGTATAACTTGGCTGAACAAAAGATGTATTAGAAAATGACGTGCAAGCTGTCAGGTACACAGCCCCCTTTCGCTTCCAAAACATTAAGAACAAATAGGACAATCTTCAGGTTTAATATGGGTTGGAAAAAAACCATTCTGAGTCATGCTGATGTGGTATAGAGTGGAAGAGAAAACAAGGTTTAGTTTTCATACAACAGGTGGATGAGGGCAAAGAGGAGAGTGACAAGCCATAAACCCATGTGGAGCAGAAAATGATAACAAATAGCTGCCATCTGTGGAACAGGTGAAATTTAGCTCAAGTTGGAGGATGGGGGAGACTCACTGTCACTAGTGGGAATAATTCCCAATCAGTAAAATTATGAATCCTAGTTCCCAGACATGTCTCCTGAAGCTTTGCTGCAGGACTCCTTTTAGAATCAAGGCTAAGAAATCAGAGACAGAGGGGATTTGTTTGTGAAAAATAATCTCCTAAGTATTGACTAAGTGTATAAACTTGTTCTGGTGCCAACTAGTTATTTGTTCATTCATCTAGTTCATGAAGATCTTAACAACAATCATTAAATGTCTTCCTCCTTTACAGGAAAAACGTAGCTTGTTAGACCAAAAGAAAACCTCTTCCTTTTGATACCTTCTGAACATGCTGGAACAATCCTTAGAAATTCTTTTCTGTATAAGCTTCAAACGCATTCCTTTCTAACAGCCTTAAAAAAAACAGCCATCAACCCAAACCACACACAACCTACTTACTCAGAAAACAGTAACCAAAAAAAAAATAAAAAAAAAAAAAGATAAATAATGGCTTTTCCTATCATTTTATTCTCAGGAATTCTGTAGAAGAAACTTTTCTTCTTAGAAATTGTATCAGTATCATGTGCTATCCAGTGTAGATTATAGCTTCTGCCTAGCCATTAATTTTGTATGGCTAAGAGTCATACAGATTAATTATTATAAATCTGTCTGAAACTGAAGAAATTCATTCCAACTCTTGTTTGTCTGCAGCTCTTAAGCTTGTTCTCTTCTTGTACCAACGTACGCTACCCTTGTATATTCTGTTGTATGTATCTGTTGTATGTATCTGTATATATCTATATATACATATACTGTTGTATATATCTCCCAGATCCCAGTATATATCTGGGAAACAAGTATCAGCAGGGACATTTGCCCATCTTTTCAGGTGTTTTAAATCCAAACATTGGTGTCAGATGTACACCATTTAGTGATGAACAGTAATAAAAGCCAGGACATGCATATCATGTCTAAACTCCATTAAGAAAATTCAGAAATGACTGGGGCACATTTTTGTCCATTTGCTTCCCTTTGCTCTCTTCTAAAAAGAAATTAAATGCTTTTAAAAGTCTCCAATTCTGAAAGTTGAACTGACAAACAATGATGGTGCAACTGTTAGTCTTATAGTTAAATTCAGATGCACTCAAATGGCAAAATTAGAATGCTTGTAAAAATTCTTTTCTGTTAGTATCTCTTCTCCCAATAAAATAGGCCTTTTAGCATTATTGCAAAGTGTGTGAAGGCAGGTGATAAAACCCATGTTTTTCTTGTCTTTCAATTGTAGAAGCTCATAAATAAGGAATAGGCTCTTGTTGCATGATGGAAAATGCCTGGAACAGATAGTTAAGAAAATTGTGCAGCTACAGAAATATTAGCACAAGAGTAGCTCTTGTATTCAGACTACCTATTTTGGAATAATCTTCCTGCTTAGAAATAGGAGTTATTATTCCAGAACAATATTACCTTCTCCTAGATCCTGCTTACACAATGGTAGCTACCCTGGTCTTTATATTTACTTAATAGATTATCTTGAGTAATGCCGTCTAATTTTTAACTTGATACTCATATGAGGCAATCTTACTGAGATCTCATTGAGATCTCTCCTTCTTGGGGTGCACTCTCATCCTCATTTTCATAACTGGTGACTTCCAATGTAAGTTTTCACTTTTACTTACAGCTACCAAAATTCTCTGTTTGCCTGGTTGTCTTAGTATTCTGACTTCCTTCTTCACCAATCATCTGTTCTGGAAACTGTTTCCCAGAGCTTGTCAAATTTCCTTAGGAGTCTTCCCTTTTTTCCTCACTTTGTTTCCTCCTTATTTGATAAAAATGTTCTAAGAAAAAACACATCACCTACTTTCTTCTTGAATTTAAATGTGCTTCTCTTTCAGACATCTAATCCTGTATCATGAACAAGCAAAATGTTCATGTTTACACAGCAATTTTTTTGTCCTCTCTTCCCAACAAGTATTCTATTTTAATACTTTCATCCAGTACACCAGACCTCCACCTTGACTCCTCCCACCCCACCTACTCTGTCACTAAACCTTGCAAATTCTGTAACAACTCCTCAGGAAACAAGCACTTTTTCCATCCATCTTGCCGTAACACAGACTGAACTTTCCTTATTACTTTCTTTTCCTATGAAACCCCCATCTTCTTGCTCGTATCACCTTAACTCCTGCATTCTTCTCTAGGAAAAACGGAATTATTATTCATATGGTTAACTGCAATTAAATTATCATGTAACTATTATAATTACCATTTATATCTGAGCAGCTCAGACAACCAAAGATTAGATACAAATGCTTAATAAACTTATATTCCCTACTGTGATTATAGTTTCACTTTATACTCCTTTCCCACAAATCCCCTACATCACATTGGGGTTTTTTTTCTCCCCATTCTATCTTGGGCCTGTGACAGACAAATCATTCACCTTTTCCTCATTTCTGCCTCTTTCCCTTCATTCCTCAAAATCCCTGTTTCTATACTTACTCCCTCCCTGAGAGTCTCTAAAACATTGCTTTCTAATAGGGATATTTTGATGCTTTGACAGCTAAAAAGGGGATAAAAAGTTACATTCTGAAACCTTAAACATGCCCTGCCCCCCATTTCCCCCTTATTACTAGCAATGCCCATGGCAAAATTAACCACCTTATTCTTCATTAATCTAATATGATCACATTTAGGCAATATTTCACATGTGTAACTTTACTAAACATGGAGTTGCCATTTATTTGGCAGTGTGCAGACACAAAATCACGGTCAAGACAATTCCTAACTACTAATTATGGTCACTTTAGTTCTTAGCGTCTGGCACTGTACAGTTACAAAGCTAGATAGGGGACATGCAAAGCATTTAATGCTCTTTTCTCCCATCCTACACCCTAGGAACAATATAGATTGAGTTATTGTGGCATCACTTATGCTATGAACTTCATTAGTAGAAGCCTGCTACAATTTTTAAGTGGATGAAAAAATACCAAATGTCAATGCAAATTCATGTCTACATTTGGATAAAAGCTGTTTATAGATTTTACATCACATGTCAGGTCTGTTGAGAGCAGAATATGTACAGAAGAAATTGCTGTAACACATTTGATTATCTTAGCATAGATGAAGACCTGTGTTGCCCAGTCTTTGAGAACAAGTCTTGCTGCCCTCTGTACAGTTCTGGTGTTCAGTTAAAGCAGTGATGCTGAAAAATGTTGGGATTTCAAATGCCAGATATCAAAACAGGTTTTGAGGCTGCCACCTATCTTCATTCTGGTCTTTTCTCTAATTACAAAACACCTCCTGCTTGCCTAGAGGCAAAAAAGGTTAAAATGTTCTTCCACTAAAGCACTCACATTTCAATACTTTCTGGACTACAAAGTGCTCCCATCTGAGTCTCACATTTTAATGTCATTCAGACTCCTGTAAAAGTAAACCATCTGTGAATTACAGTCATAGTTATTTTAATTAGAAAAGCATTAGGGTTTTAAATGTTATTTTTCAAAATGACACATTTTTAAAAGATTAAGTAAAATTGTCATTGATGACTACCAAAGCTTCAATTACTGCTAGAAGTCTCTTTTTTTTTTTTGCCCTGAGAGGAAGAAGAAAGGATGGCAGGAGGCTGTTCTTTCTCTTTTTTTTTTTTTTTCCTTTTAATTTTTTTTTTTATTTGATTTTACAGAAAAGGTGTAGGATGTAGAAGTACAGACATTCAAAACTATGGAATAGATGCTGAGATGGTGTGTAGGTGGCATGGAGGCAGTATTAGCTCATACTTAATAGGTGTCAAGGGAATCTGTAAAGCTGTTCTTTAGTTTAAAAATGGCAATTTGTGGGAGTGCTGTGTGTTTCTGGCAGTACTTTCAAAATAGCTACCTACAAAAGACAGAGAACTATAATCTAATGATATTTTACACAATGACATACATTTTCACAGTGCATTAATGAAATGTAGAAAAAAGCCTTAAAGCTATTGTAAAACGTGTCTTTTTGCAGTGTACATGTCTGCAAAAATATAATGATGACAAACACATTTACAGGTACCAATCTTTTAAAAGGACTGATAATTTAAAGGTTTACACTCTCTCTGCTTTATGTGTTAGTTTCCTTCACATATGTTAAGTCTTCCTTTGTCTCTGGTGAACTAGTGACCCTGCACTGTAGTACATACTGGAGGAACCGAGAGTTAGCATAGATTATAGATGGCCTTAATATAAAGCATGTGAGCCGTCAAGTATTCATGCAAGTGACTTTAAACATTTCTGTAAGCACTTATCTGGAGTTGGACTTTAGGGAGAAAAACGGTCATTCAGTTCTGTGGGAAAGGGCAGATAAATGGTTGTTCCTTTTCCAATACCATACAAACTTCACAGCTCTTTGCAATTGTGAGCCAACAAAAAATGACTGCCTTACAAGAAAGGAAATGACCAGGAAATACAAGGTACATGTAAGAAATACTCAGTGGAGAAAACTCTAGACTAGTTTTATCTCATGAGATCTCTGTATTGACTGGGCTTATCATTTAGTCTTTCAAAATTCTAGAAATAGAAAAGAAACAATATGAAAATATCTCTGTATGAACTGAGAAATACAGGCAACAGGTACAGGAATATAAGAGCAAACAACCTGGAGACTGGAAAAGTAAATCCAAACAAACAAGGGATAAACACTGGGATCAAATATGAAGCAAAGTAACTAGAAAAGAATAAATGAGAATAAAACAAGAGAAAAGTGTTAAGAACGATGCAGGGGATGCAGAAGGAAGGGGAAAAGAGAGAAAGATGAAATCCAGAATTAAGAGCTCTGAATGCAAAAGGTATCAGATACTTCTGCTCATTTCTCCAATTTAATCATAAGCCACTTATGTCCTATTCTCTTCTACTGAATCACATATACTCTTCCCCAAAATGAGCCTGATATATTAATGTTCTATGTTAATATATTGAAATAAAATATTTTTTTTAAAAAAAAAGCTTGAAGACAGCTGTTTCAAATCCCATAAATGAAACACTTGTAGGTAAGTAATGAAATACGGCTGTCTTTGTGACTGGCAGGAACTGTGGATCAAACTAGATTTTTCTTCTGCAGTTCTAGAAGTGCTAGAAGAATTTAAAATCTCCAAATAGACTCCTGGGATTTCTCTTTATTGAGAGCATACTCTCTGCTTTAACATTCTTTGTGAGTGGAGGCTTAATAACAAACTCCAAACTGGCAAGAATCATTTTTCCAGAAATACTGAAGGCTCCTGAAGCAACTTTAGCAGTGTCTGTAGTTGTAAAAATGTGAGCTGGCACTAACACAATATCCATCGCACGCAACTACTGGTGATGATTTGGAGCTTCATAGAAACATTCTGACTGACTTTCCTGACAGTCTTATTTCATACCTTTATACTTATTTCATACCTGATGAGTCTTCGGATTATATGATTCAAACTTATGACTCATCTTAATCTTTCCAAAATGAGTGATCTCCTGTCTTCAGAATGCAAGGCTACTGAAAAGAAGGAATCATTGTGGATTAAAAGAATCAGGGTAAAGACAGGAAAGGTAAACTAAGACAAATCTTTTATTAGACATTTTAAAGGATTTTTACCTTCTAACCAGACAAGGATTTCTAAGCAGGCAAAGAGTGAAAGATTCACTTTCAGCGAAGTCTGGCCCTTGCAGTGCTTGTATTTAACAGCTGCACCGTATAGCAAAAGCAAGTTAAATTGACGGTTTATTTTACTTCTGGTATAATAAAAGTTGTTTGCATTTCAGCAAGCTCCATCTGAAGTAACTCAGAAGGGTTAATTGCAGACCACTGACCTTAGCTAAACAAAATGTAAAGCTCCAAGTTTTGATGAGAAGCTCAGTAAGCTGTGAGCTAACTCTCCTTTATTGAATTTATATTTGCAAGCTTAACAGTGTGAGGAATGATAATCCAAACAAATGAAAGTTTCCTTATGTCAGCTAAAAAAAGCCAAGGACTGTTTGTGCCCTGTACTTCTCCCAAAGCATGATCAAGTTTGCAAGCTAGTCATGCTATTGGGATCATAGGCTTTGCTTAGCTAATACATCACTGCATGACAACAAATGAACACAGCAATGAAAACGTGGGGTTCCTAATGTAAAGGCTCAGATGTTCTGAAGGGCAGGAGATTCTTCTGCTTTACATGGAGCAGCCAGTGTTTCCACCCATCTTAACTCTATTAACTCTAGAGTTGCTACATATCACCTCGCTTCTTCTAATATTAATAGCAAAACTCTGACTTCTTCAGGGGTTAAACAAGTCTATTATTTTCACTCTCTCTGGAGTGGGAGTGGTTTGTTTTGATTTAGAAGTCTGAGTTTCTCAGGTGTGCTTAAAAGTTACAGCAAGTAGCTAAGCTTGTCACGATCAAGTGTATATTTAAGCTGAAGGAACATCTTATCTAGGCTGTGCACAGAGTCAGGATACAGAAACTGTCTTTCATTAGTAGTTCTGCACTTTTACAATTCCAGCAGTTAAGCTAAGAGCATGGCGGAAATGGCATGGTTTGCCACCTTCAAGAAAGCAGCTATTTTATTGTCCTAGTTGACTTAGCTCAGCTTACCCAAGTAATAGCAACATTTCATACACCTATCAACATTTCCCTAGTGAATACTTTCTTCTAACACAGAAGCTGCTGAATCAAGCACCAGCTATTGCCTAGCTGATAGTGTTTGCTCTTATGCTCTACCAAACAGTAGAAAATAAGCCCAAATTGGATTCTGGTATTGGATCTTCTGCACTTGTCTTCCATTTTAAGCAGATTGCAGTATTTACAAGAGTAAAAAGAACTTTTTCTGAGAGTAGGCTCTGGTGTCTGTTGTTTTCTTAGTTAATAAAACACTCTCTGAACACAAACACACACACACATGAAAGAAAAGATGAATTGTCAATCACAAAATAAATAGAGTGAAACCATTTTCTTTACTCATTTTCGGGATCTCACTTCAGAACATAGTTTTACATTAGTGTCCCCAAGTTAATATCACTTTTCACAAAATGGGATGGTGAGGTACATCAGAAGGAAGTTAAATAAAGTATCAGCCATTTCAATGCAGCTATAAAGTACAGATCTTCCTTCCACCACCCCCTCTGCTGGGGAGTTTATTGGCAACCTCATTCTCTGATGATAACATAAGCAGGAGGTTGATTTCAAATATGTATTTTTTGCTCCTACACTTTATCATCTTTGATGAAGATATTTTAGCTATTATTTTGGTCAATTTATCTACCCAAATCTGTAATAGCTCTTCAGGGAAGTGCAGGTAACAATGTTGAGGAAGACATTTTTTGACTTATTCATGAACCTCTGCATCAAATAGATTTTTCTTTGCAGCAGTGACTCATTTGAAGTAGTTACTGCTGGGAACTGAATAAACTGATTATACGTGTAACCCCCTACTTCTTGGGTACTTTTTGTGATCCACTACAGATGACTCCTTTCCTCTGACTTTGCTAGCTGACATCATCCTGGGTTCCTAAATCCATTTTTCCTTCTTTTTCTCCCCCCTCCTTCTCCGTTTTCTTTTGTTTCTTTTTCCTTTTTTTTTTTTTTTTTTTCTGTCATCTGCTGAAAAAAGCAAAGAGGAGAGCACTCATGACAACTGCAGATTGTATAAGCTTCCTCATTTAGATTGTTATTTAAAGTTCAACTTTCATTAGTCAAATGAATCAAAAGATAATTGAAAGAAGAAGACTATGTGACACAGACATTAGTCACTACTGATAATAGCTGGGTATATATATGGTCTTATATCACCTATACAAAATGTGTTGGTGCCAAGCTTGTATTCACTGGGAATTTGTCTGTAAGAAATTGTCTACACTTAGAGTAAATTTTCTCCTAGGTTTTTCTTCTGTGGTTATCATCTTTCTCTTTATGACTTGAAAGAGTCATAAAGAGTGCAAGGAGAAAGTCACTCGTTTTTTTCCGACCTTGTTCCTTTCAGCTTAATCTGTTGCCGTGTACCTCTTGGTCACTGAGTGACAACAGTGTAACTCTCGCTCCCAAACTCTCCTATTCCATTTAACTAGTCAGCATCTCTTAAGAGTTCCTTATTTACCGCTATAGTTTTGCACACCTGATTTATCATGATGTTAATGAGATTCTGGAGTTAAAACATGTAAAACATGTTTGAGATCATAAGTTTCAGTCCTGTGAATGATGGAAGGATTCTGTTTGGCAATTTCATTTTTACATTTTTATATTCCAAGGTTTCAGGGTTATTTTCAAAAGGCCAGTCATTACAGAATTGCTTGTATTGAGCTGTAAGTTTTGACTGATAGCCAGTTGTGGGTTTTGTGCTGTAATGCTGTTACAGGCTCCATATGCATTTTGCTTTTCACAACTAGAACACAATATGCAATTACTCTCACACAGCTTTTGCCCAATGTCAAGCTTGTGCCACTACGTAAGTTCTGAAGTGGTGCACTCAGCTCCAGGTACTTGTAAGCAAAGGCATAACTTCTACATTCTCATGATTATTTTTTATAGCAAAGCTTGTGGCAAGGATGTAGCATAGCCCCAAAGCTGACTTAAACCTTAGTAGGGAAAGCAAGCCCATTTTAATATTGTTATCTTTTTCAGGGTCCATCCTTTTCCTCTTTGCTACTGAAGGAGTGGGCTGTATGTTCCCACTATTTATTTGAGTGACTAAAAGGGGCCATAAACAGTATTTCAACCAAAGAAAAATGATCTTACATGTTCAAGTGTAGGCGATCACATACGTGTTCTCCAAACCTACTGAGGGTCTACCTTTTTCCTGTTGTAACTAAGGGATCTAGGCCATTGAAAAACACCAGCATAGTCCTTGTCCTTCATAAACTGCTGCAGAGATTATTTCTGGGCATCTTAATGCTTAGAGGTCACACATAGAAACATAGAATGGTTTGGGTTGGAAGCAACCTCCAAAAGTCATCTAGTCCAACCCCCCTACAGTGAGCAGAGACATCCTCCACTAGATCAGGTTGATTTAGAAGACCTGTGTTAACCCTGTCTTTTAAACTAATATGCCCAAAGAAAACTATAGCAATGCCCTAGCTACTCTGCAGTCCCTACACTTCATAGTTGTCCCTTAAACTGGTATGCATGCTCTCTCACAGAATAGGCTGGAAAAAAGACCTGAATCTTAAGCTCCTGGAAGAATGCTCTACACGTTGAGTTACAGAAAACTTCCTTTCTGTATAATAGCGTATACAAGTGTGCAAGGAAACAACATTTTCTATTGAAATTGCATACGTTGAAGAAATCAAGCCTGCTCAGTCACAAAGCTACTCAAAGGAGATCACTGAGTACTTTGGACAAGTTGAGACATCTACCTTGCAATCCTCATGCTGGTGAGGATTAACTAGGATATAAATAATGTAAGCAGATGGGATAGGAAGTTGAGAACTTCCTGGTAAGCGTTTGGCTTTAATTTTTTTAAAATTTTCCTTGCTGTGCAGCAACAACCCTGGCTGCTTTTGCTGGATCAGCATGCTGCTGCTTACAAAGGCACTGACTAGGTGAGAAGTCTTAAGGAGTTGTTTTGGGTCTCCCCTACTGTGACAGTATAGCATTTATTACATGATTTTACATAAATAAAAGGTACAGGGATTTTTTTTTCTAATTCAGAAGCCATTAAACCACTAAAATGTACACCTTAGAAACCTTGATTCAAATTTACAGCGCACAATCTTGTCCTTCCCACAAGAAGCCACTGAATCTTTGACACAATGAATCGCAGTTACTCATGTGCTAGAAAACTCAGAAAATCAGTTTGATTCTATCCCACAGCATATATTAAATGTCAAAAGAATGTACTGCTGCAAAGGATCTGCTGGCTTGCCACAATGGAAATGACTCAGCTATCTTGTTTAAAGAATGATATTTTAATTGCTTTGTAGATCACAAACCTGCCAGCCTTGTAATTTACACTGCTGAAGAACAAGACAACACCTCTCCTTGGCAGACAGCTTCTTCTCTCCTGCTGCTGTACCAGCCAAATCTTTATACCTAGAAAAATCAGCAGAAGTAGAGTTACTCGAATGTTAGCCCCATTGACATCTTTGCAGAAACTGTCAGCTTCCCTTTGACTCTCAAATCTTTGATATCCAAAGTGCAAGCATAGGATTCTGCTAAGGATGAAAAAAAGATGAAAAATCACTTTAAATCTTGTATATTATTACACACAACCTCAGATAATAACAGTGTGGGGACAAGTGATGTCTGAAGCCCAGATTTGCTTCATGTCAGTTCTTTAGATGCCCCACTGAAAATCAATGCAGAAATAATGCAAAACCTCAACAACTGATATCATTAGTACTGAATTGGGTCACTGAAAGGAGGAAAGTATTTTTTCAATATGTGACATATGACATATCTATTAAGGAGTAATTCATAAGAAAGTGACTGATAGAAATATTTTCCATCAGTCTGAAATATTTTTTTTCTTCTTTTTGAACAAATGTCTTCTAGCAAACAGACTTTAAGGAAATTTATCAGTTTACACTATCGGAAAGAAGAACTAGAAGAGACTTGATTACAGCATTGAGTGCCTTCAAAGAGAGAAAAAAAAATATATATTAAAAGGCTTTTTGTAAGTTCTGAAGTTTGTATGCTAACTACATTTTCTGACATTCTATTTATTTGGCCCAATAACATGTGAATTTGCCCATAGCTCTGGTGCAACACAAAAATGTGCTGTCATGAGACCACTCACACAGACCATGGTAGGTAAAGCTGCATGGCTGGAATGACTCCAAGGACATCAGTGGTCGCAGGAGCCATAGTAACTCTGGAGCAACATCTGCAGGTGAATTGCTCTAAGGTCAATTTCACCTTAATTTCTAGTTCCTTGCAACTGCACAAATCCTCGTGCATCTCAGTTCTGGCAGTCTGGTAGTGTTCTCTGCACTGGTAGCAGTCCTACAGAGGACTCTATCATTAAGTCTAAATTAGTAAACGAAACATGAGAGGGATTATTTCCCTGGCATAGGAACCATCTGGTAAAACTCCAGCCTGTTATTTTATTAATTATTCTGCTATGTTCTGTTGAACTTTATCACCTTCCAAAAGAGTGTAGCCACATCTAAGTTGCCTCCTGGGACTGGTCACTAAAACCTGTCTTAAAAACCAAATTGTGCCCAAAATTGTCTTGAGGAATGCTGGTTGGAAGAGGTCCAAACATCACCAGAGATTTACTTAGTCTAACACTCCACATAAGCAGTATAAAACTGTGGATCCTACTTCCCCAATAGCTCAACTAGCTGTATGGTCACGGAGATACTAATTTTACAGACTGCTATTTAAGCTGAGGCCACCTTGTTTTCATGCTTGTATCAACTGAATTTTCTTAGAAATCATGAAGACTCAGAAGTGTCAGAAAGACAACTGCTGGAAAACTTAGCAACTGCTGACTGAAATAAAGATGACTCAGCAGTCACTCACAATTCATGAAGAAGTAACTGTAGAAGTGGCCAGTCTGAAACTCACTCACAGCAGAAACTCAAAGAAATAAATTTCATCCCTGAAACAGAGACAAATTCAAATTTAAAAGTTTTAAATTCTAAGTTTAGATCAGATTTACTTTAAATTCATGCAAATCCCAGGACTCAGAACAAGGATACCCAAACATTCTTTACAATGTCTATTATACAGGAGGCCAGACAAAAATGACCCAGTTTTCTCTCAGCTTTAAGAGTCTCTGAAATTCCACCCCACTATTCTGAAAGTCTAATTAGAGATAACAATTTCCTTCTATCCATTAGAACAAGCTCTGTCTTAGGGGAAAAGAGACAAGAAAAGAAAAAAGAAAGGAAAAAAGCTTGGACTAATGGTTTTGGTAATGGATTTGGGTTTTGGCAACAGAGAAAGTGGGAAATTTAATTCTGCTATGAACTTGCTCTGTGAGCATAGCAAGTAATTTGGAAGATGATCTAACCTTTCTGTATACTAGACACCAAAACGTTACACTCCTAGATGGAGTTAGTCGTCATGTTCTGAAGACAGGCTGTGAAGGTAGGTATTTCCATAGAGTGACTTTGTTCTATGCATTCTAGGTATTTTTGTTAAAATGAGAAGAGATTGCCCCCTGGAGGTGCCTTTCTTTACTGACCATAGATGGGCTCACAAGAGGAGTCCAGCCTGGATGCTTGCATTCTGGGTGGTTGAGAGGAATCTCACCTTTAAGTCTACTTGTCAGACTGATTTACTTATCTGCAGAGTAAATAACAGAGGGACTAAGAGAACTTCCTTACTTCTCCTATCAATCTTTTTCAAATATACTAGCTATCTAAGCACTTAGGATGAAAAAGCACTTTTAGGCCCAGTGTCATCATCTGCTGTCTCAGATCAACCATTTTTATCTTTTATAAGGCTGCTGAAACAAAAACAAAACAAAATTTCTATCTATTTTTCAGACAGATTAACTCCCTGCTTTAATTCTCAGCCCAGTTTTACAAACACAAGCGTTAACATCAGGAAATGGGACAAGGGTAAGTGGGAAGGAGGAGAACACATCTCCAGGTGGCAGCCCAAATTTGTCCCAGATAAAGGTGATAGTCTCATCATAAGCTTAGTTGATTTTTTTGTACTTAATTTTATATGAATTAAAATATTTAAACTTTTTATTTATTTATGTGTTTTTATTTTTGAGAGATAACCAAACACTATGCCTTTGGCTTTGGGGACCTTTGGATTTTTTAATTATTTTAAACTTGCTATTACTCTCAGTAAATAAATTATGTTAAAGAGCAAGCATAACAAAACTGACAATAAATTAACATATAAACAAAAAAAAATTAAAAATTGAAGTGGGACATTAATATCAAAATGCAAAATGGCTTATCTTTAGTGTATCAGACACCTTCTACTGTGAACTGAGCTTGTGTTACCACTTAGACAATAATTTACTGTCTTCTTAGATAAATATTTTTCATGGTCTCAAGAACAGCAAAAGAACACTTCCATTATTTTTCTAATTTGCCATGTCATGGAAAATAGTAATAAAGAATTTATGGTACAGACTTATATAGACAAACTTGAGTTACCTGCAAACAACAGGGCTTCCTTCTGGGAAAATGCAATTGGGAAAGTCTTTGAAACTTCTGTACCAGAGAATTCTTGCCCTACCACTGTGACTTTAGTTCACTTGGAGGCGAATGAACAAACCCAAACAAACCCAATTAAATGTGAGGCTGCTTCTCATTGGCAGGTTATAGATTCTGCCCCCGGTAAATAACGTAGAGTGGATTTGTAAGGCTTCAGAGAGAATCCTGAAGAATCCAGCAAGCATATTCAGTGCTAGCTTGCTACATGAAAAGTCTTTAACCAGGTGAAATACACTTCAGCTAAACTTGGATGAGTTATTTACCTGGACTTTCTTAAGGGTCAGTAGAAGGCACTATTCAGGTGTCATATATGCTTTGTGATGCTGACGCTTAAAATACATTGGATGAACTATGCACCGTAATATCCCCATTTCTTTCCATTGAGCATAAAGACAGTCTATGTTCCCGACTTCAGCACAGATATCTAATACTAGACAAAGGGAATCTCCTAGCCAAGCCAGGAAGCTGACGAAACTCGGTATTTCAGGGCCTAGCCAGAGCAACTTATTCACTAAGGCATCCAAATAAAACTACAAACCAGGGAGATTTAAAGGATTAAATTGAATCAACACCCATCCACCACCATACCCATCCACCACCATGCCAAGGGTAATGCAGTGTTGATTAGGAAATAAAATGAGAGACTTCTTCGAGTTACAAGTTGAGACAGGGGATACTACCATCAGTGGAGCTCTTCCCAACATCACCCCACAGGAAATTAGTGTGAGAAATATTCCATTTTCTCTAGCTTTGGCCCTACCATTTTCTCTATTGTAACTTGCGATTTTTACACACCTTAACAGAAGACCTGGCTAGACAGGCTAGCACTGTGAGCATGCACACAGTGACCAGGACCCTCTGGTGTTGCAGAAGCTGTGCTCTGACCTCTCATCCTTTGCATCAGAATGACACTCTTCATCAGGCAGATGTTTTGTTTGTTTGGACTAGATACTACTGCAAACATGTCCAGGCAGCTTGTGAATATGGGTAACTCAGTTCCCTTGGGTCTTCACAGATAAGGATGTTATTTGATTATTTTCTCCCTCACTTCCCTAAGTGCACAGCTGACAAGATTCAGCAAGCTATTTTTTCCTGAGATAGAATATTCTCCATTTCAGGTTATGGCACAGTAACCCACTGCAATATTCTATGGCTCAGTACGCTATTTGATTTATATGGAGTGTGCACAAATAGGCTGTAGGGCTGTACTTCCAGTTCTGTATGCACAGCAAATCTTTAAGCATTGGAATAAACACCTCACACTCAATTTCAATAGTACATCAACATGATAGAAAGTACAAATGGAAAGAACACAGCAAGTACAAAGGGCACAAACCCAAGCAGCTCCAAATCAACAGCTTAAACAAACCACATAAATGTTTTTGAACTGAAGCCTCAGAGCTACATTTTATTTGCGTGCTTGCTGCTGTTCTTTTACTCCACTCTCTCTCTTGCATACCTGAGAAAATAAAATGTTTGGCTGGCATGTAACTGCTTCATATTAGTGCTAAGTAATGTAGCTTTAACTTTTAAATACCCAAACACAGTTTACAATACAATACAATACAATACAATACACCAGGTTGCAAGAGACCTTCAAGATCATCACGTCCAACCCATCAACCAATCCAACCCACCCAACAACTAAACCATGCAGCCAAGCACCCCATCAAGTCTTCTCCTGAACACCTCCAATGAAGGTTACTCCACCACCTCCACGGGTAGCCGATTCCAATGGGCAATCACTCTCTTCATGTAGAACTTCTTCCTAACATCCTGCCTAAACCTGCCGTGGCACAGCTTGAGACTGTGTCCTCTTGTTCTGGTGCTGGCTGCCTGGGAGAAGAGGCCAACCTCTGCCTGGCTACAACCTCCCTTTATGCAAGGAAAAGTATCTGCCCAGTCAGTGTAATTCATCATGTTGCAGTTTCTTTTTCTCTTGTTTACTACAACATATTCTGTTTTCCAAAGTAAAATAAAATTTAGTAAGATCTATACAAAAGGTAGTGAATAAAAGGCTGCAATAAAAATTAAGTTGTATCCCGTATTTCTGCTAGATACAAAACTTACCATCACAAAAGAGTAAAATTAGCTTGTACAGTCTTGCCATTTTTTTTTCCCTTTTCTAAATCTCCACTTTTTTTTTTTCTTCCTTTGACAAAAGATTGATATATTTTTATGTCTGTTAAATACACGAAAGAGATTGACTTTGTTTGCAAAGCTTGTCATTATGTGCTCATAACTCCAGAATAAGTCTGTTTGTTTGTTTGTGATAGGGAGAGTAGATAAGGCAGAGTTTGTATTTGAAAAATCTATCAAGTGAAAGCCGAAATATCTAGAAGACCTATCTACTGAGAAGAGTAACTTATTTTTGCTTTTTGGGAGGGATTTTTCAAGTAATAGACACCATATAAAAGCAGTTATTACCAAAGAATAGGATAGAATTTTGATGAATGTTTTGTGTATATAAAGGATACATACTCAATTCTACTTCTGTGTGTCATTCTTTTTTTCTTGAAGGAGTAATCTAATTATTTGTGAAATACGACAAACATAGGCAAATCCAGATAACCAGAAAAGGGGAACTAGATTATTGTCCTTTTTAAGAAAAGAGAAGTGATTCTGCCAATCTCTACACAACATATATGTGCCATAGACATCTAACTACGTAGCATAAATATTAATAACCAAAGCAGATATTAAATTTTTTTGATACAATAAATCTCAGGATATGAAGAAGAAAAATATGCGTATGTAAATAACAGCAGACAAACAGACTGCATTTTGGGCTTCTTTTAATAGGAGTATAAAAATAGAACATAAGAGCACTACAAGGTTCACCTCTAGGTGAAACACATTTTGCATCAAGGCTGCTTCATACAGACTGACAGAAATAATTCAGATTGTTGTAGAGATAAGCATAAAGTGCAATTTGCCTCATAGATTAAAAACAATGAATACGTATACTTGGCAATGAACCAAAACTTTAGAATACCTGACTACCATACCAGTGTCAGATTTTCTTAAATATCCTAATTGATATCAAGCACTACAGGATTAGATGGTTCAACCTGTGGATCAATGAGTATTAAAGGGAGAAAATAAAATTACAGTAATTTTGCAAAAACTGCAAGCAGTCATATACTCTCTAGGTTAATGCGGCACACACATTTGCTGACAGAGAGAAACCTGGAAAGTGATAATGATAAAAGTGACCTTAGAGCCAACTGACCAGGTGTCATAGTTTTATCACATTGTTTTTATATATGACACTGGAGGACAGAAAGTATTCAGTTGGTGAAAATTTCTGATTTTCCACTTCAACGATTAAAAGTTCACTTCCTATATAAAGAGGTATAGGGGCATACGTAGTGTGTTTTATCATATCTATGGAAAAAGGAAGAGTTACATAAATGGCATGTAAATGGGATAAAAGAGCAAAATGAAATTGGAAAACACTCTGAAAATACCCAGAAAAACTTTTACTGTGACTTGCATGTGGATCAGTCACTGACCCCATGTGGAGCTCACTACAGACTTTTGAGAAAGAAATCAGGACTATGAAATCCACTGGATCAGAATACCTTTGCATCAGAAATGGCCTTTTGGAATATTTGAATTTAGACAGAATAAAAACTAAAATAAATTACTCAGACAAATATACTACTTTGTGATGGGTCACAGACAAATGACCTGAAAGGATTGTTTTTGTTGTTGTTGTGGGGGTTTTTTTGTTAGTTTATTTCCTAAATTTTTTGGGTTTGTATTATGTTTTGCCACCCTTAAACTTTTCTAGACATCTGAATTTCAATTTCTGGAAAGAAGAAATAATGGAGATGTGTGTGTCTTAATCCTAGAATATTTACTCATATACTTTGTGTAATTAAGCAGGGGTTTCCTCACCTCAGATGATGTGGCAGCAGAATAATAAATAGAATACAAATCATAGTTCTGCTCATGGGATTAGTGGATACAGCTATGCAGACAAAATGAATTCACATCTGCTAAAGATTTGCCTAACAATACTTTTGTATCATCTTATTTAAAGCTGACATTCCTATTCTATCTTGATAAAGCAATGTAAAAATGTATTTATTTAAGAAACTGGCAAAAATGTCCCATTAACTCAGAAATATGTTAAAATCAAACAGACAAGCAGCCTTGTTATATGAAGACTTGCCTCTAACGCTGTAAATGTTTACTTTTGCCTCTATATAGGTAAGCCTTCTCCATGGCTAACTGCCTCTTCATGCTTGCTTCACTGCTATTTACTGTATGCAGAATATACAGGCTGTAAACCAAACTTAACTCTCTCTATCAACCTGCTAATTTGGTTCTATATAACACAGAGGTGATGTAAGGCCTGGTGTGTAATGAAGTTGGTTTCCCTTCTCCACACAGGTAGCCGTGCAAAAATAGGGTGTCAAAATTCAAAGTCCTCCTGCAAAAATAAAAGGTCTGTAATCACAGAAAATCAAACAGTGAATAATTAGGAAGGTAAATTTTTGCCCTTTCCTGCCAGAGAGAAGACCCTCTACTCTGCCCTGGTGAGGCTGCATCTGGACTATTGTGTCCAGTTCTGGGCCCATCAGTTGAAGAAGGGCTGGGAAGGTTTTTAGGACTTTCTTTAACCATAAAGGCAAAATAGCTTCCCTGGAACACTATGCCTGTCTCTGCTCTCTTCTGTGGGAGCTCCCCTTGTTCTCCCTGAACCCTGTGAGTAGTATTAGTCTAGGTAACAGGAATTATTCTGGGTCTGAACTCTTCAATATTTAGACAAACTGTACACAAGCAACAGTTTTCAATATAGGGTAAGGCTGTCCCTTTGGCTTACTGTATCAATACAATACAATACAATAAACCAGGTTGGAAGAGACCTTGGACCAGATTCTGATCTCTTTTACTGTGGAGTACAGCAGGATTATTTCTGCTGAAACTGATGATGTTGATTAATGCCATTTTGGTCTAAAAAAACCCCAAACAAAACAAAACCAAAAAGAATCCACTAAGATACATAAAAAGGATCTACATGCACACTTCCATGTCATATTGTGTTTGCTCTCAGATGTCACCAGTATTATCTGCCTACTATTATTCAGTCTGACTAGGATATTGAGCTTCAGGGAGTGTTATTCCAGGTTGTAAAGAATATCAAGATGTGGCTAAGGAGAAAAAGGGTACCATGAATGACTGATTTGAGTGGAAAGAATTTAACAGCTGCAGAACCACATAAAGCAGGGTAACAGCCACTTTTGAGTGTAGGGCAGCTGGACTGCATTTATACAAGTCCTGTGAGCAGGAAAAAAAAAAAAAAGGCAGTCAGGGGCAACTAATTATATTATTGTAGGCACTGAAAACACACAGTTACATTTAATTAATAAATTAATACAAAGATATTATTTTAAGATTATACAGTAAAATCTATTTATGCATGTGCACCTGAATTACAGAATTCAAAGTTCTTGCATAGTGCCATTAGAATAAACTAATGTGCTACATACATACTTCTTTAAAATGCTTATTTTACAGATAGGCTGTTGGTATTAAGGGGTCTATTATTTTAAAGGGCATTCCCTTAGGTTTCAGTGCATTAGGATTAGTGAAGATATTAGTTGCTGATAATATTTTCTTTCAATAGGCTTATGGTATGGTAGGCATTTAACTGAAGTTATCACTACCATATATAAATCTATGTCCATTACCTCTGTCTTTATGTGATGTCAGAAAATTATGAAGTACTCAGTAATTATTATTGTTAAATCATCAAGATTCTGAAATAATTTAATGTTGCTAGCTGCTTGTTACAGGCATATGGAACTCCTATCAGTTTGTGAAGACACTGGCCAAGATCTTCCAATACTGTGATATGTACACAAATATAATTTTATCTATTTTTATAATCTAGGCTTTTAGATGGCATCTAAGAAGTTTAATACTCTGTGGGAACATTTCTCCCTACGTAGAAACAGTGTCACAGATGTAAAATATGCATAGATATGACAAGAATATCATAGAGTAACAGGGTTATTTAGTGATTTAATACATGCTTAGTTAATCTTGAGGGACAAGAAATATCAAACACTAGTGAATTGTCAGTCCTCTAGAGGTACCAAGGGTGACACAACTCTGGAAATGAAAGAAACATTGTAAAATTTCACATAGTAGGAAAAAAATGAGGAAAAAAAAAAAAAGAAAGAATAAAAAGGAACCAAGAAAAAAGAGCATAAATACACCTTGCATACCCCTAGTAGTGGAGGGAGAACAATATCTTGAGATCCTCTTTGAGACAACTGAAATGCCAGGACATATTGCACAAAACAATAAACTCCCTGTAAGAAGCTCCACTGAGTTGTACATAATAAATATAGTAGAAATAATGGAAGATTATTCAGATTGCACACCACACATTTAGAAGCTAGGGAGTACCAGACTTAAAACTGACCATGCCACCTTTATTTCCCTGTATCTGTCTATTTTATTACTTAATTACATCCCCCGCCTCAAAGGATCCCTTTGTTTGATGCTGCAGATTCTATGACAGACATGAATAATTCAACTCATTTCCATACAAGAACACAATAATTTACGTCCATTTATAATCATTCTAGCAAATGAGTGTGGCATTATAAAACTCATAAGGATGCCCAGCAAACAATATTGGTTTTTATTTTTGCCTTCCAAAGAGAGAATAAGGCTAGATGTCTGGCCTACCACTGAAATCTCCAGTCAAAAATTAAACCTTATTTTTTCATATACTCATTTGTGCACTGTCAGTAAGACTCAGAAGCAGCAGAAACTTAATCTTTCCTTCAGTCCACGTCTGTGACATGTGACGAAGACTGGTACTTTGCATGTGCAACACTATTTATTCTGTGTGCTAGAGAACTCATGATGTGTAGTATGACTTCAAAAGCTGGTTTCAACTCCAAAATGTTGCTCTCTGATTTTGATGGAGCATGTTACAAACCATTAATTCTGTTTCTTGCCAGAGATGGAAGCTAGACTGAGAGAAGAAATACTTGCAAAAATGAATAAACTTAAAATAAGTCAGTTGAATCATATCCTAAAAGCCACTATTTTTCTCTACACACTATAAATTAAGTCCAAGCTAATTATATGAGTGACCATAAGCATTTGAAGTAATCTAAATGAATAAAACTAGCAAAACAGCTTCAAATTGCATGTCACTTCTAAGACAGTCCCAAATACCTCCTTGCAGCTAGGCAACTCCCCAAATGATGTATGCCAGTTCTAACACACATGGCTTGCTAAGGAGAATAGCAGTACATGCCAATCAGTACATGCCATGGTAATCTCATACAGTATAAAAAAATTCCTTACAGCAAGCTTTCACAAGGGATTAGTAACTTAGAATAAATCTGAGGCTGCTGTAAACTATTGCAAAGTGAGTCTTTCTATCACAAAAGTTGACAAAGGGAAAAAAAAAAAAGACTGGAGGAAGCAAGAGGAAAGGAGGATGTTTAGAGTTAAGGCATTTGTCTTCCTAAGTAATGTCTCTATGTGAAGCAGTCATGTTTCCCTTGCAACAGCTGAACACCTGTCTGCCACTGGTAAGTGGAGAATAAATTATTTTCCATTGCCTGCACACATAGCCTTTGCCTTCCCTTCTTAAACTTCCTTTATCTCGACCCACAAGTTTTCCAATTTTTCTTTTTCCAGTTCTCTCCCTGACCTCACTGAAGGAGGAAAAAGTGAGCAGTTGTATGGGGCTGACCTGCCCACTGGGTTAACTAATGACACTTCTTTATAGAATGTAATTATTACCAAAAAATGTCAAAGACAATAATTTTAAAATTCATGAGTTTAAACTTTGTGCATGACCTTCATTCTTCACAGGAAATTAGTCATTACCATGTTTACAAATTTGGGTATAAGGTAATCTCAAAACTGATTACTTCAAAATACTTCATTTACTCTTTCCACCAACCCCCTTAAAGAAAGACAAACAAAAATGATTACCCTCAGTCAGAAATATCACTTCCAGCTCTGGGTTTGAAGCAACAAACTACACAATGGCAAGACTGCCATTTGGTACAAATTGGTATCATTATGTCTACTCTAATGGAATACTGCATTTTAACACTAGCTAGATTACATCTTGCTCTCCTTCCAAGGATTTAGGGTATCATGGTACATACCAATGCAGTACTCTATACAAAGACTGATGATATTACTGTATAGCAAACAATAAAGCTAAAAGGGCCAATTTGCAATCTACTTAGGGCAGCATTCTCAATAATGGCCTGCCTATATTGCTCATGAGACTCTGAAATGTTTCGATGCACCTTTTAAATTCACAAATGATCTATCATAAAATATCAGAACTGCCCTGCTTTCTAGAGGAAAAAAGGGAGTGAGTAAAGACAGAGAAATAAACAAGTGAATGCCAAAATAGCTTCTGAACAAAGGAAGTCCAGATACACAATTATGAGTCCTACACAAGATACACAAACATTAACACATCTGTGTAATAAATCATCAGCTAACAGCAGATACCTGATTAAAATATTACAATAGTTATTACTAATGTCTTTATGACAGTTGCAGAAGGACAGACACTTTAAGTTACTTCAGAACCAAATTTCATCAGAATGTTAACTCATTAACATTCAATTTTCAAACCTTTAAAATTTTAGAGATTCTCCATCAGCCTATGTGTAGTAATGCAGATATTTTAACATATTCTGTACATATAGAGAACAAGGTTAGCGAGTGAAAAGCAGGAGAAGAAATAGAGGAAGGCAAAAGTAAAGGGGAAGGGGAAAGCAGAAGAGGGAAGAGGGTTTGATACTGTACCTCTAAACTTGCGCAAACTGCTTATGATCTAAACTGCATGCCTGCATATACAATACAATACAATACAATACAATAAACCAGGTTGGAAGAGACCTTCAAGATCATTGCGTCCAACCCATCAACCAATCCAACCCACCTAAACAACCCAAGCACTCCATCAAGTCTCCTCCTGAACACCTCCAATGAAGGTGACTCCACCACCTCCATTCCAATGGGCAATCACTCTCTTTGTGTAGAACTACTTCCTAACATCGAGCCTAAACCTCCCCTGGGGCAGTATGAGACTGTGTCCTCTTGTTCTGGTGCTGGCTGCCTGGGAAAAGAGACCAACATCCACCTGTCTACAACCTCCCTTCAGGTAGTTGTAGACAGCACTAAGGTCACCCCTCAGTCTCCTCCTCGCCAGGCTAAGCAACCCCAGCTCCCTCAGCCTCTCCTCATAGGGCTTGTGCTCCAAACCCCTCACCAACTTTGTTGTCCTTCTATGGACACATTCCAGCAAGTCAACATCCTTCCTAAACTGAGGGGCCCAGAACTGGACACAGGACTCAAGGTGTGGCCTAACCAATGCAGTGTACAGGGGCAGAATGACCTCCCTGCTCCTGCTGGCCACACTGTTCCTGACGCAGGCCAGGATGCCATTGGCCTTCTTGGCTGCCTGGGCACACTGCAGGCTCATGTTCAGCCTCCCATCAACCAGTACCCCCAAGTCCCTCTCTGCCTGGCCGCTCTCCAGCCACTCTGACCCCAGCCTGTAGCACTGCATGGGGTTGCTGTGGCCAATGTGCAGAACCCGGCACTTGGATGTGTTAAATCTCATGCTGTTGGATTCTGCCCATCTGCACAGCCTGTCAAGGTCCCTCTGCAAGGCCTCTCTTCCCTCCAGCAGATCAACTCCTGCCCCCAGCTTGGTATTGTCCACAAATTTACTGATGACGGACTCAATGCCCTCATCCAGATCATCAATAAAGATGTTAAAGAGCATGGGGCCCAGCACTGATCCTTGGGGCACACCACTAGTGACTGGCTGCCAGCTGGATGTGGCACCATTCACCACCAGCCTCTGGGCTCAGCCCTCCAGTCAGTTCCTAACCCAACGCAGTGTGCTCCTGTCCAAGCCACAGGCTGCCAGCTTGGCCAGGAGTTTGCGGTGGGGGACGGTGTCAAAGGCCTTGCTGAGATCCAGGTAGACTACATCCACAGCCTTCCCCACATCCACCAGGCGGGTCACCTGATCATAGAAGGAGAGCAGGTTGGTCAGGCAGGACCTGCCCTTCCTAAATCCATGCTGGCTGGGCCTGATCCCTTGGCCATCCTGTAAGTGCTGTGTGATTGCACTCAAGATGACCTGCTCCATAATCTTGCCTGGCACTGAGGTCAGGCTGACAGGCCTATAATTCCCTGGCTCTTCCAACTGGCCCTTCTTGTGGATGGGCACCACACTGGCCAGCTTCCAGTCTTCTGGGACCTCTCCAGTGAGCCAGGACTGCTGAAAAATGATGGAGAGTGGCTTGGACAGCTCATCTGCCAGCTCCCTCAGCACCCTAGGATGGATCCCATCCAGTCCCATGGACTTGTGGGGGTCCAAGCAGCTCAGAAGATCTCTAAATTCCTCCTGGAACAGAGGGAACTATGCTCCCTTTCTCCTTCTGCCAGCTCTGCAGGCCAGCTGTCTGGAAGACATTTTGTCCTGCTAGTAAAAATTGAGGCAAAGAAGGTGTTAAGTACCTCTGCCTTTTCTTCACCCTTTGTTACAACGTTCCCCTCCGTGCCCACCAAGGAGTGGAGGTTGTCCTTGCCCTTCCTCTTGCTATTAATATATTTGTAGAAGGACTTTTTGTTGTCCTTCACAGCAGAGGCCAGTCTAAGCTCTAAATGGGCTTTTGCCTCCCTAATTTTCTTCCTACATGTCCTAGCAACATCCTTAAACATTCCATGGGTTGCCTCCCCTTTTTTCCAAAGATGATACACCCTCTTTTTTTCCCTTAGTTCTATTAAAAGTTCATTACCCATCCAGGCTGGCCGTCTGCCCCAGCAGCTCGTCTTCTGGCACATTGGCACAGGCTGTCCCTGAGCCTTCAAGAGTTCTTCCTTGAAGCAGGTCCAGCTCTCCTGGACCCCTTTATTTTTAAGGCCTGTATCCCAAGGTACCTTCTGAGTTAGTTCTTTGAGTAACCTGAAGTCTGCCCTCCGGAAGTCCAGAGTGGAGGTCTTCTTGCTACCCCTCTTAGCTTGACTGAGTACTGAAAATTCAATTATCTCATGGTCACTGGCAACTAAACACCCTCCCCCCGACCACCACATCACCCACCAGCCCTTCCCTATTGGTGAAGAGGAGGTCAAGCACAGCCTTACCCCAAAAACAGCCACCTGGCAGCGGTGGGATTCGAACCCACGCCCCCAAAGAGACTGGAGCCTTAATCTAGCACCTTAGACTGCTCGGACACACTATGGACATATGCTTAAGAAAAGCTAAAGATTGATGTAATTGAAGCCATTAAAAAAGATAATTTGAAATGGCAAATCAAACATTCTACGTGATTTATTTATTCTTGAAACAGCATGTATCTTTACATACAACTTGCATGTTCTCCTTCACAGAATGATATTTTCTCTGATGTTCTTTGAGGAGCACGATGAGAGCTCCATGATGGAAAATATGATGCTGAGTTAAAAAAAGTTAAACTCAATAAAAAACAGTCTGGAAGCTGGAGAGACAGTAATGAAATCCCAAGAAACACTCAAAAGTGCAGAAATAAAGACAATGAATAGCACATTAACAATTATTTAGGCTTTCAGAAAAATATGTTTTTTCTCACAGAAATCTTGCAATTTTCATTCTCTAAATTCAATTCAATCTGCTTATCAGTTCACAGAATCCATAGAGGTTACCCTGAGGTCCAATAGCCCTAAGCTGCAAATGGGCAGGGAAGGCTGACACAGATGTCTTATACAATACAATACAATACAATACAATACAATACAATACAATACAATACACCAGGTTGGAAGAGACCTTCAAGATCATCGCGTCCAACCCATCAAACAATCCAACCCACCCAACAACTAGACCATACAGCCAAGCACCCCATCAAGTCTTCTCCTGAACACCTCCAGTGAAGGTGACTCCACCACCTCCACAGGTAGCCGATTCCAATGGGCAATCACTCTCTCCGTGTAGAACTTCTTCCTAACATCCAGCCTAAACCTGCCCTGGCGCAGTATGGGACAGTGTCCTCTTGTTCTGGTGCTGGCTGCCTGGGAGAAGAGGCCAACCTCTGCCTGGCTACAACCTCCCTTCAGGTAGTTGCAGAGAGCAATAAGGTCACCCCTCAGTCTCCTCTTCTCCAGGCTAAGCAACCCCAGCTCCCTCAGCCTTTCCTCATAGGGCTTGTGTTCCAAACCCCTCACCAGCTCTGTTGCCCTTCTCTGGACACGTTCCAGCAAGTCAATATCCTTCCTAAACTGAGGGGCCCAGAACTGGACACAGGACTTTATAGAAGTCCTTTATAGAAGGACTTTTGTTGTCCTTCACAGCAGAGGCCAGTCTAAGTTCTAAATGGGCTTTTGCCTCCCTAATTTTCTTCCTGCATGTCCTAGCAACATTCCTAAACATTCCGTAGGTTGCCTCCCCTTTCTTCCAAAGATGATACACCCTCTTTTTTTCCCTTAGTTCTATTAAAAGTTCATTACCCATCCAGGCTGGCCGTCTGCCCCAGCGGCTCATCTTCCGGCACACTGGCACAGCCTGTTCCTGCGCCTTCAAGAGTTCTGCCTTGAAGTAGGTCCAGCTCTCATGGACCCCTTTGTTTTTAAGGGCTGATTCCCAAGGAACCTTCTGAATTAGTTCCTTGAGTAGCCTGAAGTCTGCCCTCTGGAAGTCCAGAGTGGAGGTCTTCTTGCTCCCCCTCTTGGCTTGGCTGCATACCGAAAACTCAATTATCTCGTGGTCACTGGTGCCTAAACACCCTCCGACCACCACATCACCCACCAGCCCTTCCCTGTTGGTGAAGAGGAGGTCAAGCATAGCCTCATCCCTGGTAGGCTCGCGCAGCACCTGGGATAAAAGTTGTCCTCCATGCACTCTAAGAACCTCCTAGACTGCCTCCTCTCTGCTGTGTTGAGATCCCAGCAGATATCAGGCAGGTTGAAGTCACCCATGAGAACAAGGTCAGGCGATCTTGAGACAGCCTTAAGCTGCCTATAGAATGCCTCATCAACATCCTCCTCCTGGTTGGGTGGTCTATAACAGACTCCAACCAGGATGTCTGCCCTGCTGGTCTTCCCTCTAATTCTCACCCACAAGCACTCAACCCGATCATCCCTGATCTCCATCTCAACGGCATCCAGTGCCTCCCTGATGTACAGGGCCACCCCTCCACACCTTCTGTCTCTCCTGAAGAGCCTGTAGCCGTCAATTGCAGCGCTCCAGTCATGCGAGTCATCCCACCACGTCTCTGTGATGGCAACTACATCATAACTTTCTTGCTGCAACAAGGCTTCCAGCTCCTCTTGTTTGTTACCCATGCTTCGTGCATTAGTGTACATGCACTGCAGCTGGGCTGCTGGTTTCACCTCTAGGTCTAGCTTATCACCGCCAGACTCCTGCCTGAGGGCACTGGTTTCCGACCCTTCCCCCTTCGAAGCTAGTTTAAAGCCCTGTCAATGAGACTTGCTAATTCCCTTCCCAGAATCTTTTTACCTTTGGGGGACAGGCCATTCTCATGTATTGTGACCTTTCCCTCCTCTGGGACAGATGTACTCCATCTGTTACCAGCTGACCTGGTGCAGTAGAAAGTTCCCCAAGATCGAAAAACCCAAAATTCATTCGTCTGCACCAGCCCCTAAGCCACTTGTTGACTACAGCGGCTGACCTGTTCCTTATTGTGTTCCCTCCTGCAACTAACGGTATCGATATAAAAATTATTTGTGCACCTGACCCCTCAACCAGATCTCTCAGGGCCCTGAGGTCATTTTTGATAGCCCTGGGAGGCCTGGTACCAACATCATCATTCCCTAACTGCATGACCAATAAGGGATAATAATCAGAGGGCTGTACCAGACTGGGCAGCCTTCTGGTAACATCTCCAACTTGGACTCCTGCTAGGCTAATAACTTCCCTATGAGATGGGTCTGGCCTACATATGGGACCTTCTGTTCCCCTCAGGAGGGAATCACCAATAACAATTACCCTCCTTTTCTTTTTTTAGGGAGCAAGTCCTGATGCCAGGGGAAGGCTGTTTAACCTTAGGCTGCGTTGCCTTAGGCTGTTTAACCTTAGGCTGCTCTACCTTAGGCTGTTTAACCTTAGGCTGTTTAACCTTATCCTGTTTAACCTTAGGTTGTTTAGCCTCAGGGAAGACCCCAGATGGTGGGTCCTCCGGCATCAGTATCACCTCACCCTCGATCTCCAGCGCCCCATACCTGTTTTCCAAGGGCAGTGAGGGAGGTGGGGGGAGGCAAGGAGGTTTTAATTTGTGTCCTTTGAGAGGAACCTGTATCCATTCCCCTCTGCTTTTCGAACAACCAGTCTCTGCTGGGGGAGCCTGTGGAGCCTGCTTACTCGGGTTCATCTCTTTCCTCCTGTGGCTCATCACTTTTCTACAATCCCATACATCTCTAAGACTAGCAACCTCATCCTTTAGTCTGGCCACAAGGTCGAGCAGATAGCCAATCTGCTCACACCTAATGCAAGAGTTGCCCCCACTACCCTGCATCTCAAGAGCCAGGCCCCAGCACTCACTACAGCCAGATACCTGGACAGCTACCTGCTTGTGTTCTACCTCAGTCTGGGTCGACACTGATTTTTTAAATGAGATTTTGCTGCGCGTTACAACCATGCTGCCCCTGGCCACGGCCCTGGCTGCCCCTGGACACACCACCCACTGGACAAAAATTTAGAAAAAGTGCGGCGGCGCGCGAGAGCACCAGAGAGCACCAGAGCAGGGGCTGCTGCCCAGCGGAGCCGCGTGAGCCGCTGCCCGTTGTTTAAATTCCGCCGCCGAAGGCGCTGGCCTCACGAGCCGTAGGCACGTGAAGAGAGGGCCACGCCGAGACTCGCTGCGTGTTCAGGAAGCGTGGCGCCCTGTGCAACTGTACCTTGCAGTCTCCATTTTTAAGCAGTTTCCAAGGCATGAGAAATGTGTGTGATGTGAACCTCAGTCTCTAATGCAGTAGTTCATAAAATTCTTTCTTGACCAAGGAAACTAAGACAGAGCACAAGGTACCGTTCAGAATCTTGGAGAACTCATTAAAGAAGAAACAGAGGAAAAATTAATTTTAATTTCTAACCCAATTTACAAAACACTGATGGTAGGGAGGTGTTTGTAAAGGAGTATGGTACTAAAGTATAATTGTTCAGAATGAGTGAAATAGAACATCCTACTGCCCCATTTTTACCTGAATGTGCCTGAACAGCTGTATTCTTGTACTTGACTGATCAAGAGAAATATGCTCACCTCATTACTGCAGATGGGTCCTTGATCACTATCATTATTTTTAAAAATTTATATTTCAAATGGCTTTTACATGTCTTCTTTGAGCACCGAGTGAATGACACAAAAGTCAGCCAGTATCCATTTTATGAATTAATGCAAATAAATTAGGTTCTAGATATTAAGATTGTATAGTCAGGCTCTGTGCCCCAGAGATTTTCTGAACCCTGTTGTTCTACACTGGTACTAGAGCACACACTAATACTTTTTTGCCATTGTACCAAATACGAAAAGCATAACAAATTTCTATGCTCATACTAAAGTGCTTTTTTGTATATCTTGTGGAATTATCCTCATTTTTGTTAAGATATCAATATGCTAAATGCTGACAATTCCTAGGTTCCATGGCTATTTCACTGTTTCCTTATTTTCAAGGAAAAGGATATTTGAGGATTCCCTACCAACACTTACAATTTGGGCTGCAGATCGGAAATTTTGAACCCTTCCCAACGTTGTCTGTGCCACTGCCTTGACTTAAAAGCTAGAATTTCAAAATTTAGCCCACTGAGAACAATTCTGAAAATATTAATGCAAAATACATGGGCAAGCTCTTCCAGATGTCTAAAATGAATGTTACTCAAGGCATTCTGCTTCAAAGATAAGGTAAAAAACATTTCTATCTCGATGCTCAAAGAGATTTAGAAATTGAGCCAACACTGCAGGCAAATTAATCAGAAACACTGCAGCTGGTGTTGGCAAATATGCTGAAATGACATATATAATTTCATAGTTATATTGGTGCTGCCTCTTTTTATAGCATTTAATAGCATCTGACCTTATTATTTCCCATTTTTATTATATATTCATTGACAGTAACTGCCACAGCTTCCACTTAGGAACTAGAATTTCCACAAGATTTCTCTTCTGATCAACAAACTTTGGTGATTGAGGGGTTCACATAGCAGCTGTCAAGTTTTACTCTGATAGTACAGCAGCAGAACCAGTAAATCCAAAGAGGACAGCAACAGAAATAACAATTAAGCTCTGTAGCCCAGGAAAAAGTGCTCTTGCAAAACATGACCTTTCCTTAGCTACTGTCTTTCTTTAGTTCAAATATGACTCATAAAGATATGCTAGTGATCCACCATATTAATCCCTAATTATATATTCAGAGAAATTTATTCAAATTCTGAGAATTAATAAAGCAATAGTACTGTCAGCATTACTGACAGAATACCCAGGTTTTCTGATATTACATCCCTTCACCACAAAGGCCCCTAATTCAAATACTAGCTTTTTTGTTAACCAGCTAAAACCCCAAATATTATTTTTTAATTATTTATATTTTTAAAACTCTGACAACATAACCTATAAATACCAGTTTGACATTGGGGAAAATAAAAACATGAAAGGTGAGAAGTCTACCAAATTCAGGTCTGTAAGCATATATGGAAGTGTGACAAAATAATTCCTCGTTCCAGACAATGAACAGCGGGATAAGAACAGTTTGGCTGAACAGCCAACAAAGCAGACTGACTTCACAAGAACACCACCAAAACTAATCATTTGGTTTCCAAAACCATCCTGTCCAGTTACTGAGGAAATATAGAGATGTAGTACACATGACAGTTTTTCAGAACACTCTCTGAAAAGGTAACTTTCATTCTTTGAATTCGGTAATTCTTTACTCTTTCTCACCTGCAGCCTATTGGCTAAAAATATCCCCACAGCATTAAGAACTGATGGTACTTTTGAACTACAATCTAATACCCTCATTTCTGCTTGATAATTTTGTAGTTTTCAGCCAATAACAGAACAAATAGCCATGCACTTGAACTATTTGGAATTTTAAAAATTTTAAAGAATTATCCAAATACACCGAATGTGAAGATTCAATGAATATGAAGGTTAACCGGTCGTGGTGAATAAAGTGAAGAATTTGCACGTTCTGTTGTTCAAAGTAAGATACGCCTTTGTCTGTCCGACAGGAATGGTTCCTGTAAAAAACCTTACAATGCTGACAAATGGTTTCTTTCAATACAGATAGGCCAAGATCTTTGTGTTCCTATTTATACACAAATCTAAAAATCAGCAGTGTATGCAGTGATTATTGATGAATTCTGAGTAAGTTCAACATACATTCACAGGGAATATTAAAAAACTGATGTAATTTTCATTGGCACCATGATAGCCTCACCACTGTTTAATTGATTTTATGGATACTAATACAATCATTAGGACCTAGTGCAAATAGGTAAAAAGACAGAGGCTCAGCTGCAAAGGACCTATAGAGATAATTTTCTATGGATGAAAACAGATCAAGATGGACAGAAATAAAGCTGGAACACTTAAACATAATAGCATAAATGTTTATGGCATCATATTGTTCAGTTTTGTCATTCTTGTTCTACTGCAAATTAGTATTCATTGTGAGACACCAGATCTCTTCTACACTTTTAGGTAAAAATTTGTCTTTGGAACATATGTGAAAGAGTGGAGGAAAAACGTGAAATTACATTTGAGTCTTCAAAAATTATTTTAGTTATTTTTTAAAATGAAGTTTCTCCCAAAAAGACAATGTACCAAACTCATGCTGGAGTGAATATGAATAGTACCATTCCCTGCTATTGCAGCCAACTGAATACAACGATCTTGGAGAGCAGCTACTTCTACCCACACTGTCTGCCAGGAATGAATGTCCTAGGTCTGTGCAAAACCCCAATCTGTGTATGGGGATTGTAATGAGAAAAGCTGGGAGGTGAGGACCAGATCCCTCCCAGGAACTATTGTAAGGATTTAACAGTAGAAAAGGCTATGGTTTTGGTGCTCATGTAATAGTCCCTTGAAGTGTTCAATTCAGGGACATAGAAACGGCTAAACAGAGATTGTCCCTACCACCTCTGAATATAAAAACAACCTGGTTTCCCATATCTCTCATTACCTGCATCTTCTCAACCAGCCTGCACCTCTGGATTCATGCTGCAGGATGAAGATTGTGGTAAGACAGAGATGACTGACTCTTAAACATGTGGGATTATAAACTCCTATACTGGCACTTTCGAATACTCACAGAATTGCCAGAGTGAATATAGAATAGAATAACCAGGTTGGAAGAGATCTTTGAGATCACTGAGTCCAACCTATCATCCAACACTATCTAATCAACTAAACCATAGCACCAAGCACCCCATCAAGTCTCTTCCTCCAGTGATGGTGACTCCACCACCTCCCGGGCAGTCCATTCCAATGGGCAACCACTCTTTCTGTGAAGAACTTCTTCCTAACATCCAGCCTAAACCTCCCCTGGCCAAGTAGTAATTTAAAATTCACAACTTTTTCAAGAAGGCAACTTCTTGAAAACTTCTACGCTGAAAGTTTAGACATGTGTAAGCAGCTGAAGAAGTAAGATAATACATATGCCAGGTCAAAACTACTCAATGCATCAGTCAAGGAGTAGAAATTGTGTTGAGTGCATGAGGCTGCTAGCTGAACATCTTTTGAACAAGATGGTCCTCACCAGTGATGCATTTGAGAATGTAAGTAAATGAGCTAAACCTCAACATTTAGTTGGAGATGGGGTAAAAGAGTTTGCCTTCAGTAAGAAGCAGTGACATATTTCTTTTGTCCTTCCACATCAATTCAAAATCCCACTCATTTCTAACAACAATAATAAAAATGGAGCTGCGGTATGAGCATTAGTAACTCCTCCTCACCATGCATAAACAAATCCTAGCATAAGAAATACAAATACTATACCTATGACATCTACACCAATAAACTTGAAAAATTAGACTTTTTTTCCTCCTGCTTTTTAATTCCCTGAAGGCAACATGAAATATTTTGTATTTTATAAAACACATAAATATCACAAACTATAAAAATGTAAATATTCTTTGATGTTGTTTCTTGTTTGTTTGTTTTGGGGGTTGTTTGTTTGTATGTTTCTTTGTTTTATTAAATAAATTTTCCTGATGATCTTTATAAAGATATTTCCACAAAGTTCATGATTCTTTCAACTAAAAATAACAAGCCTGCACTCATTCCTGGCAGACATTGATTTTTCTCTGAAGAAAGTTTGAAAGACTAATCAACAAAACAATACTGCAAGCACTATAAGAACATAAGGCTTTGTATTGTAGGTAGGAAAAAGCTTTTATGAAACTTGAAAGAATTTACCTTGACAAGAAGTCTGTGAAAGAGAGACGTATTGGATATCCATGTCGTATGATTTTGACCATCTCTAGGACACCAATATATTGCAGTTGAGCAGACACATAAAAATTGTCAAAAGTATCTGGCAACTTGGAGTTATTGGGCTTTATACAATGAACAGAATGTGGTGTGCAGTTCTGCAGCTTCCCTATAATATCTGTGAGTGATTTCTGTGGGGGAAAAACAAAATCAGTTATCAATCACTATTGTGCAGCAAAGGCAATTGCTCAACACGTATTTTCTTCCTAACTTTTTAACATTTTCTCAAAAGGTTTGATCTGGCCATGCAGGTAGCTTTCTGAAGCATATGATTATTCTTTCTTCCATTGCAATTTGTAGAGACCAACCTTGTTTTTTAAATGTTTTAGCCTAAATAAAAACAAAACAAAACAAAACAATTATCTGGAAGGTGTCTACTAACCCTGAGCTGTATTGCCACAGTAGTTGGGCCCCCTCGTTCAAGTCTCTGAAGAAAAGAGGATGTTCCTTTCTTTTTCAGCAACTGTGGGGACAGAAGCACACACACAATACCTTTATCTCAAGATGGTCAGTAAACCTTCATTTTCATTGTTAAATGATTTACCAACAAAATTAAAAATATATACAAATAGTATGCTATAGACAATGATTTGAGTTTCAGAAAGAATTGGGAAAGTGGATAAATATGATCAAGTATTTGCAGAGCCATGACTGGCAAGAAAGTTTTGATTTCAGAAGAAGATGCATATCATTGGAAAGATAAAATACCTTTTCCAAACAACCGGGCGAAGCAGTATTATCTGGAACTCAATTGCAGAAGCAAGAGTTGTGCAGTTAGTATTGAATACAGTTTGCCTGCAGGTAGCATAAATATTTGAAAAGGTTGTTTACGTCCTTGACAGGTGCTTAAAGTGAGTAAATGCACGCACAGATCATTAAAAAAAATCTTGAAGGCAAAATAATAGTATTTATATTCTAAACCCCCTTATCTCTTCTTTCTGCACATGTAAATGTAGTTAACATTATTTTCTTTGCTTTCTAAACTCATTTTTACGCATATCTCATTAGAACCAATGTTATCCTATACATCAGAGGTGGAAGTGGAGAATAAATTTATTTTTTACTGTGCTACATTTTATCTTTTAGGTGTGGCCAGCAGGAGCAGGGAGGTCATTCTGCCCCTGTACACTGCACTGGTTAGGGCACACCTCAAGTACTGTGCCCAATTCTGGGCCCCTCAGTTTAAGAAAGATGTTGACTTGCTGCAACATGTCCAGAGAAGGGCAATAAAGTTGGGGAGGGATTTGGAACACAAGCCCTATGAGGAGGGACTGAGGGAGCTGGGGTTGTTTAGCCTGGAGAGGAGGAGACTCAGGGCAGACCTTATTGCTGTCTACAACTACCTGAAGGGAAGTTGTTGGTCTCTTCTCCCAGGCAACCAGCACCAGAACAAGAGGACACAGTCTCAAGCTGCACCAGGGGAAGTTTAGGCTGGAGGTGAGGAAGAAGTTCTATACAAAGAGAGTGATTGCCCATTGGAATGGGCTGCGTGGGGAGGTGGTGGAGTCACCATCATTGGAGGTGTTCAGGAGGAGACTTGATGCGGTGCTTGGTTGCATGGTTTAGCTGATTAGGTGGGTTGAATGATAGGATGGACGCGATGATCTTGAAGGTCTCTTCCAACCTGGTCTAGTCTAGTCTAGTCTAGTCTAGTCTATTCCTTTTGACTAGAAGATCCTTAAAAAAATTAAATGGCAATAATCATCCTAAAAGTGGTCCCAGATATCAGGGAGTTTTGTTAAACTTTCTAAGGAAGGCTGGCAAAATTATTGCATTGCAGGATTTGCCCAAGCTCTGAGATTCAGACTTCCACATTGTGACAGCCTTTTCACTTCTGACTTTTCCATTGCCTTTCTCCAGCCTACTCACCCCATGAAAATCTCTATCAAGTCAGCATGTTCTGGCCTACTCCTGGTATTTTGCAGTTGCTTCCAAAAAAGTGTACATTTCCTCAGCTTACTCGGCCTGCTCAAGCCAAACTCCATTAAAAATACTGCTGTGCAAGCAATTCTTTACTCAGTATACTAAATATTGGAGGTCTTTTTTGATGTCAAATATCACTTAACAGGATGCAGTAAGATTTGAAAGGCAAATTCATCCCCCACTTCAAAACACAAAAGTAAAAGAGACCAGCTTGCTTCAGGTCTTCACATAGAAAGAATCACTAGCATGTAAATGACACTTCTCAGTTAAAGTTTATGAAACAATTGAGGTATAACGGAAATCAAGTTTTCTCTAATTGACAGATAATGTACTAACCCATTGTTCCCAACAGATTAAGTCACTAGTTCAAGATCAGTTCCTGAATAGGTGGAAGACCCAGGAACAATGATTTGGATGCTAAAGTTCCTGCCTGCTATCCTGAATTGCATGGGATATCCTGTCTTCCCATGGGAAAAAAGTGTTTGTTTCAGAAGAAGGGAGAAAAAAGAAAACAAATAAGGAAAAAAAAATTTAAATTAATTAGAACTCTCCAAACTTGGGTATCTTCAGAATGGGCTGCAGGAAAAGACTACATCATTGAAGCTGTACTTCTCTATTATCCTCTAACATACGGCAATTTAACCAGAAGACTGAACAAAAGCTTAAAGTAAATGACAGTTAAAGAAATTGTTCAGAAAAAGAAATGGAAAGTCAACAGAAAGAGAAGCATCTATTACTGATGTCATTCATGTGACTAGAATTTGGCTGTATGAACTCTGAAACCCACTAAATCTTCTGAAGTGAGGGGAAAGCAACAGGGCCAAAGTATGCAGCAGAGTTAAAATACAGAAAAAACACGGGAGAAAGAGCTCATATGAGCAAGAGAGTTGTGAGAGTTTCAGTGAAGATATATTCAGTTTCATTTGAAAGGGGCAAGCAGTCTTCAAGTCACAGAGACTTGAAATGGCATCTTCAAATTCCTATGACTATGTGCTCCAAAATTCTAGCCAGGTATTAGAGCTGTTCATGTTTATCTTAGGATAGATGCACAGTTCTCTTGCAACCTACTACAAATAGAAAGGTGACTTCAAAGAGGTTGACCATCTTTATTTGTGATAGGAGTTTGCTATGGGGGATAGTGTCAAAAGCGTTGCTGATGTCCAGGTAGACTACATCCACAGCCTTCCCACATGCACCAGGCAGGTCACCTGAAGGATATCAGGTTGGAGAGGCAGGATCTGCCCTTTCTAAATCCATGTTGGCTAGGTCTGACCCCTTGGCCATCCTGCAGGTGTGCTGTGATTTCCCTCAAGATGACCTGTTCTTGCCTGTAATTGTGCCTGGCACTGAATCAGGGTGACAGGCCTGGAGTTTGCAGGCTGCTCCATTCGGCCCTTCTTGTGGATGGGCATCACATTGGCCAGTTTCCAGTCATCTGGGGCCTCTCCAATGACCCAGGACTGGTGGTAAATAATGGACAGTGGCTTTGTGAGCTCATCTGCCAATTCTCTCATTACCCTAGGATGGATCCCATCCAGTCCCATGGACTTGTGATTATCCAAGTGGCTCAGCAAGTCTCTGATTGCTTCCTCATGGATTTCAGGGGGACTCTACTGCTCCCTGACCCCAACTACCAGTTGAGGAGGCCAGTTACCCTGAAGCCTTCCTGTCTTGCTGCTAAAAATGGAGGCAAAGAAGGTATTTAATACCTCAGCCTTTTCCTCATCTTTAGTTACAGTATTCCCCTCCAAGTCCAATAAAGAGTGGAGGTTCTTCTTGCCCCGCTCTTTAGCATTAATATATTTGCAAAAATGCTTCTTATTGTACTTCACAGAATTTAAGTTCCAACTGGGCTTTTGCCTCTCTAATTTTACTCCTATGTGAGAAAAATTAGAGTTGCCTCCCCCCTTTCCAAAGGTGATACATCCTCTTTTTTTTTCCTTTAATTCCTTCAAGAGCTGCTTGCTCATCCAGGCCAGTTGCCTTCCTCGGTGGCTCATCTTTCGGCACATGGGCACAGCCTGTTCCTGTGCCTTCAAGAGTTCCTGTTTGAAGTAAGCCAAACCATCCTGGACCCCTTTGTTCTTAACGGCTGCTTCCCAAGGTACTCTCTGGGTTAGTTGCTTAAATAAGCTGAAGTCTGCCCTCTGAAAGTCCAAGGTAATGGTTTTGTTGTTACCCTTCCTTGTTTCCCTGCATATTGAAAACTCCACTATTTCATGATCTCTGCACCCCAGACAGCCTCCTACCATCACATCTCCCATCAGCCCTTCTTTGTTTGAGAACAGCAGGTCAAGCAGGGCCGCACCACAGCAGCTGTGCCAAGAAGCTGTCCTCCAAACGCTCTAAGAACCTTCTGGACTGCCTCCTCTCTACTGTGTTAAGCTCCCAGAAGGTATCTGGCAGGCTTAAGTTACCCACAAGAACAAAGGCAGGTGATCTTGAAAAGACCTCCAGCTGCCTGTAGAATACTTCATTTATCTCTTCATCCTGGTTAGGTGGTCTATAACAGGCTCCAACCAGGCTGTCAGTTTTGTTATTCTTCCCTCTGATTTTTACCCATAGGCACTCAAACTGTTCATCTTAACCTCAAGTTCTGAGACGTTGAGCCATTCCTTAATACACAGAGCCACCCCTCCTCCTCTTCTCCCTCACCTGTCTCCCCTAACGAGCTTATAACCATCCAATGCAGTACTCCAGTCATGTAAGTCATCCCACCACATTTCTGTAATGACAATCTCATAGTTTTCCTGGTGTACCAAGGTTTCCGTCACCTTTATGGATTCATAGAATTGTTAGGGGTGGAAGGGATCTTTAAAGGTCATCTACTCCAAATACCTTACAGTGACATCTTGCCTAATGTTCTGTTCAGAGAATGCAAGAAAGAGGTTCTTGAACCATCATTGTTAGTGGTAGTCAATTATAACTTGTTAGTTCTATTACTTTAGTGTTGATATTCTGTACTAAATTATTTTCATAGTTTGATGACTACGGAGAATGAAGCAGAGAACAGGGAGCTTTCAGAAATTACAAAGTAACTGGAAAAAATCTTCAAAGCACAAAGAGCAGAAAAAATCCTACATTCTTACCTTGCTTAGCTCAATATATTTCTTTGCTTCTCCACTGGCGCAGGCTACTGAAGTCTTTTTACTCAGCATAGATGCTTTACATCCTTTGATTTTAAGGGAGTGGTATGGAGGCACAAGAGATCCAGTTTGTGTCAGCTTGGACTGGAACAATTGATTGATGACTACATTTTCACTGGCTGGGAAAATAAGAAATTAATACATGAAGACAAAATACAAGTTAGAAAGTTATAGATATTGTATTTGGAAATAAAGAGCCATACAGTAGGATACAGAATTAAATAAGGACACTTAAAGCAAGTGATCGAGCCAACAAATAATTATATTCTGTTAGTCATCAAAGAGCATTCAATATCTAAGGATGGGAAACACCAGTAACACTATTTTAAAACAAATTCAGGTCCCATGCTGAACAAAACAGGGCAGAACACAAAGGCTGTCAGACTATGATCTGTCTAAGTTTAATTACTTATGTGATCATCATCTCTGAATTTTGTTCCTTTATTCAAGTAACATAAGAGATACATTCTGTATAACAGTTACCTAACACATAGTGTTTAGAAACGATCAAGGCACTTGACAGAAAATAAATTATGAACACTCACTGCACCACAAAAACTCAACCTACCAAACCTAAAAAGAATTCTATAAAACATAATATGTGAAGAGGTGGAAAAAGAGAAAAAAAAAAAAAAAAAACCAACAAGAAAGGCAAAGTGCAAGACATGAATTCAGCAAACTGGGTTCATATTTCTCTACATCAAGACCACACTTGAAAATATTTACAGGAAATTCCACACATTATGTTTTATACAGTGTTGATAATTACTATAAAAACACAGTTTCAAGAGGTGTTTTAAAAAAAAAAAAATCTGCATTTTAAGACAGATAGGATACTTTACACTAATTTTAGTCACAGAATCAGCAAATGGTAAATTATCCTTTATGAAATTATGATCACAGGCTTTTAAAAAATTAACATGGTAATTGCATGCTGCTTGTACTGCCACAGCACCAGTAAGCATTCAAAACCTGTTGTGTGATACTTCCTTAACCATCTTTAACTTTTATTGTTCTTTTTTAACTAACAAACTGAATACACCCCTCATGTGAATAAGAGAAACAAAATTAAAAATAGAAGGAAGAATGTATAAGCACCATAAATAATATAATTAAGTTTAGCACAGCAGGTATGAATTCCGAGTTCTGAGCTCTTTATTAGCCATCTAAAGGTATATTAATATATTGCTTAAATGCAATAGATTTGCTTCCCTTTCTGCGATGATTACCATTTCTCACTTAACAGGAATAATAAAATAAAGACAGTAAAGCACTTTTAGCACAATCAGTGGAGACAGTAAAGTTCCATGTATTGAAAATATGTATGTAGCATTATGAAAGGCATTAAAATGACACCCTTCCAATTAAAACAGATGAAACCTACGCCAATAGTCTCTGCTGACTTATATTTATTGGGCAGGTGTGTTCCACATTCCTATGCCTGTATGCAAATTATTTTAATGTTGTTAGCATATTAAAACATTTTGATTAAGGAAACTAAATGAAAAATCAAAGGAAGCATGCACTTAAGGTATACATCCACATAACTTATAAAACTGATCTAAAAGGAAATATGTCACTGAGAATCAATAGGTTTTAAGCCTAAGTGATTTTTAAAAAAGCTAGTAAATAATCTGCCTTCAGAATTTTTCCATTAATTATAAATGTTACCATTTGGTTTAACTATATATGTACTGCCAGCATGTCCAATATTTTATATCACTCCTCTGTTTTTCCCTTGTAACAGCTGCAGAGACGAATGCACAAAAAAACCAATGAGAGAGCAAAAAGAAGCACACACAAGAGAACAGAAGAATGCCTTCTCTTGTAGAGCATAATGGAAGTTGTCATATCTTCTAATACTCTTTGGCAAATTATCATGTAAATTCCAAGTAGTGAGAATTGCAGTGTCTCCAAAACTATAATAAATAGGATTATATTCAAGATAATTTCTTTCCATTTCTTTCTTCATCCTTAATGTACACCATTTGCCGCTAAAATGCATCAATTATTTTTCTAGAGAGTTTAGCTAATTTAATGATAAAATTGCTAATAAGCAATACATTGTAACAGTGGGGCTAACTTGGCAGACAAATCAGACAAAAAGGCCTTTAATTCTATGGAAAGAAATAAAAGTTACATGAAAGACACTGCAGTCTTTGGAGAAAAAAAAAGGAAATAATGTCTCAGGATACACTTTTCCTGGGGGAAAATGTTTTAATTTACAGAAAGGGTAAATGATAGAGTTTTTAAAATAATCTAATTATGACTCATTAATAAGATAGGATACATTATTATTAGGCATAATTATACATTATGCACATGGAAAGTTATTTAATTCTGTATTTCAGTGAACATTTGTATCTGTTCAATGAAAAACAAGAATGCCCACAAGTTTCTGCTTCTGAAAAAGTAATTATATAGAGAAGCACATCCCACTACAGTCTCCAATTTTGGGAGCTTTATTTCCTCTGCGTATTTTCTGGGATTTACTTTTGTTTTAATTCATACTCAATGATTTTTTTAAGTCAAACTCATCTATCACAACGAAGGCCCTTTATGTTCATGAATTCCAAACCATTTCTAAGTTAGAGCAAATTTCAAACAATGTGTATATATTTCAAAAAGATAAAGGATGCTCTTTTTTTTACTTAAGATATAAATTATATAAATTTATCTTAATACTAAAATGAAAATTAATGTCAAGTCATAATATTTTTATTTATAACAAAACCAGAAACAACAAAACCATTTACTTACTTTTCATTACAAATACCAAATTTTGTGAAAGGGAGTCTTTATTTTTTTCTATTGCATCACCAATATCATAAGTGACCTATAATAAAATTTGTGATATTGTTAGTAATGAACAATGCATCTTTTAAAATTCTCACAGCGCTAGAAATTAAGCTATGTCATTTATTTCCACCCAACAATTAAACAATGACACTAGATAGTGTGTTTTATTCTTTTTTGTTTAGTGTTAACAATACTAACCAGAAGAACTGGTTCTTGAACATTGTGTGTCCTTTCAAGTATACAGAAATTTTATCAGACTGATTCTAAAACATTTCCAGTCAGGAGAAAGTGTAGAGCAGAGCAACAGACAGTGATCTATACATCACTTTCACCGTAGGATGAGCAAGTTGCTCCCAGATCACAGATCTCCTTGTCAATGGGAATCTGAACTGTCTACACCAACCATCACAAAACAGTCATTTAGTAATCTGAGTCCCAGCCCACACCCAAGACAACTTTCAGCCATTTATACGGCCTTTGAAGGCAAATTCAAACTATAGGTTATGTACAAATCCCATTTACCTTTTTAACAGCTATGTATGCAAGGATTTTGAATCACCTTAGTTGCCCGATGTCATAATTTCAAGAACAGACAACTAGATTGCCACTCCATCTCTCGTATGATTGCACATAAACTCTATTACATGTAGTAAGCACTCTGAGAAGTGAGGAAAAGGCAAGGCTCTAGCCAGAGTTTCTGAAGGTACATACAAAATGAAGAAATATGACCAAGTGGCTAGTTTAACATTGAGCCCATCCCAGGAGACACTGTATAGAAAAGCAACACTAAGCCAAAAAGCAATCAATGAGACCACGGTTAGTTTTTTCATTTTTATGAGGATGGAAGACAAACAACTAGTTACAGGCATTAGATATAAGCAGCTCCAGGCCCCATGGTAGTAGAACTGAAAGAGAATTTTTAATTTAAAAGGGAAGACAAATACTGCATGCAGTACCATGAGGATTAGGCAGACATTTAATAGGAACTCCTTAGAACCACGTTTGGTCTTATATATCTTGATACCATGTTCTTACCCAAAGCTCTTATAAAATATTTTATTGGATCTACATCCTAAACCCCCTAGATATTTGGGGAAATTTTTCCATGCATATTTAATAAGGATGTAAACATGTAATTAAGATTAGTAATACTAATCAATAAATTAATTTTCTTTTCTGTTGGGTCACTTGACAATTATGTAATGATATCTTAACAAAAGAGATTATATGACTTGGGAGGGCGTAATCTGTTATTGCTAGTAATTGTAAAATGATGTAATTAGTATGGCATCTGACACAGAAAAGGTATAACAGTAAAATTATGTTCTTTTCCATGACAGATGCAACATTGTACAATTTTCTAATTGCACCTCTGAAGAACATACAACATAGTTACCAAACTATTAGAATAATTTAAGTCTACTATTAAATGCTTTTAGTGTAGTTAAAGTCAATGTTCTACCATACCAGTCCATAAAAGATAATTAACAGAACTTATTTGACTCATCCATAATGCCAGTTCCTAACTGAGTATCTAAGGCTTTGAAGAAATTAGAAGAGAGTTAGTATTGGTGGGAAGAGTATGTAAGTATAGCAGTGAGAGATAGTATATTATGATTAAGAGCCTAGAATGAAATAGGGAGAAGGTCCACTACTGGTGCAATACATCACCAACTTCTAGAAGTATATTCATGAGACATCTCTCATATCACATAAAACACATAAAAGTTAGCAGGATTCCCTTTTATGAAGAAATTTCTAACTCTCGTAACAGTTTTCCCAGACTTGGTAAATTAATTCACTGCCTAAAGACATGAGAACTGACTCAATGAAGTGGTACTCTAGGGTTTCGTATTCATTGCCAGCCTCACAAAAGAGAAAAAAGAAGTTATTTTATCGCTGCCTGTTTTTTTTTTATTTATCTTGCCCTCATCAGAGATGCCAATCTACAAAGCACTTTGCCTAAAGAACATGTATTACCCTTCATTTTCTTCCACTGGGTTTCTAAAGTAAACCTAGCCAAAACTGCACTGACTGGAGCTCACGCACAGTGGATAGTTATTCTGAGAATACAAAACCCACACAATAATTCAGACAGGAAATTTAAACTCACTTAGATCATGGTTTCAGTATTCTAAAACATACCTCTCATTCTCAGTTCTATTTATTGCAGCTGTTTTCTCTATCTTGCATTACATGATGAACTCTTTGGAGCAGACAGTATGCAAACATGTTAACCAAAGGAAACAAGATCTTTGATATTCTCTAAACTAGTTGAACTATTGTTACTAAACCAGATTAATTTGCCATTGGAATGTGCTGCCCAGGGAGGTGATGGAGTCACCATCCCTCAAGGTGTTCAAAAAAAGATTGGATGTGGCACTTGAAGCCATGGTTTAGTTAGTCATGAAGTGTTAGGCAATAGGTTGGACTTGATGACCTCTGAGGTCTTTTCCAACCATACTGATTCTATGATTCTATGAAGAAAAGGACTGGATTTGCTTTTCTTGAGTTAAATTTACAGAGGAATAAAGCTTAGCCTAATCAGAGTGGTAGTGGGAAGGCCAAATGTTCATCTATTCCTGAATATTTACAGGAAAATATGGAGGAATACCTCCATTCTGCCTCCCACCATTTCCCCTCTTGCCTTCCAGGGCTCTTCCCATGAGGCAGCTCTTGACCTGCAGGCTGTGTCTCATTTTTGTATTTAATATCTTTGACTGATGTTTCCTTGAGTCTCTATTTCCAGAGCTAATTTTTCTCAATAACATTTTCAGCCTCTATAACACTATGTGGCAAAGAGTTTCACTGATTACTAGGTATGTGAAAAAAACTTTATTTGCTTTGAACCTATTTTCTGGTCATTTATGATTTTAAAATCAACACAAGAACTAGCAGAAACAAAAGTTAAATAACAACACCCAGAAAACATGAGGCTCACACATCAAATGTGCATACAGCTAACTTGGAGAACTGTACGTTCCTCTCATCTTCTTACGTATTCTTGCCTCGCCACTTTGTTAATTATCCTTACTGTACACCCATTAGACATCTTCTCTTCTGAAGCATCTGTATGACATCTGATTTTGGTAAGGGACTTCATCTAAATTTACTGGATTTCCCAATAGACTTCATCACAGGGTCATCTTTACACATATTTTTTTAATCAATTTCATTAAATACTTTTTTTAGTAAATAATTTTTGTATCTTGTGATAGGCAAAAATCACTCATGGTCAATGGCAGATCCAGCAGGAATCTTAAAACAGGCTAGGAAAATGCCCATTGGAATGTTAAGGTTGATTTGCCTGCTTTCACAGTTAAAAGGGAGAAGTTTACCATTTTACTACCAGAGCATAACTCAGAAACTCACAGCTGAAGGAGATGTTTTGGAGAACACGCCCAAGGAGGATTTCAGAGCACAGAGAGTCACAGTTGTTAACGTTCTGCGAGTACTTTAATGCAAGTGATAGCATTAAAATGCTTGAATGCGCCCTTTTTAGCATCACTGGGCTTCTCTCAAAGCAAGTCTTACTCAGTTATGAGTGACGTAAATGATTTCATATGGTCTGTAAAGTCTTATTCTAACACTGCGATAGCTTTATATTTAAACCAGCGGATATTTAGGGAAAAGAAAAATAATTTTAAAAAGTACAGTGTGAGGAGGTGCTTTATTATTTTCTCTTGTAAGTGAAAGTCCAAAGCCAAGTCTACTTAAAAAAAGAAAGATAGAAAAAGTATGAACATATTGGCCAGGTAAAAAAGCAAATCTTTGTCAAGTAACCTTTATAGGCCTCAGTATAGCTTAGCCTAGACTGATTTGATTGTTATGTCTGGGGATTCAGCCTGGGGGAAAAAAAAAGTAAGAAAATGAAAGCATCCTTATTGATTAATCCATCTCCTTTTGGATTTTGATTTAGAGGTTCAGTTTCGGAGCCTGCCTGGGACCTATAAGACATTTCAGAGAAGACTGCCTTGGTGAAGGTGAGAGGTATTTTTGAAATGCACATAGCTGAGAAATGGCACAGACATTGATCTGCACTTAAAGAACATCATGTGCACTGGTTTATAGAGCAAAGAAGTTGGCCTTTAGGTCTGATCAGTTTATTACAGAACTGTAAGTCAAAACAGTGTCAAGGGGCTTATTTGATTTGTTAATTCCAAGTACAAATTTAAACTGCAGAAAGCTTCAATTGTGATGACCCCTTACTCACATTACAGGAACAATGAGCCAAATAGCTCATTATTTCAAACACTTATATGTTAAATACCAGTGGTAGGAAAAGCTGTATCTCTTGGCATATTATTAATTTTCCCCTAAAATAAAAAAAAAAAAAAAAAAAAAAAAAAAAAAAAACCAAACACCAAAAACAACAAAAAACCAAAGAATTTTGAACCCTCCAGAAAGTCCGGTGATGGAACGTTACTCTTCAAAAATCACAACTGTCAGCTGTGCTGACAGTTCAGACAGATAATTCATGTGAACCCTTTGTTACAGGACAGTACACAATGGAAATTATCAAAAAAACTTAAAAATTTAGTATTACACATTTTTAGTATAGTTACACATAATGGCAAGATGTATTGATCAGCTGCACCCATAAAATACTTCCTCAAGGTAAGCTTGCAATATGCAGCATAGAACTGGTTTGTCTCTCCTCTCATGATGCTGTCGGGGAGGCAGTGAGAAGTAGCTGAGAATACCCACATTCATATAGAATAGAATAGAATAGAATTACCAAGGTTGGAAGAGACCTTGAAGATCATCTATCAGAAAGAAAGTAATGCCTCAGATGAGCAGAATTTTTCCAGAACAGCTCAGAGTGACAGTGTTCAGGGAAATGTATTAAACAACCTTTGAGAAAGCCTTCCACTAAGTGGTTGTTTGGTGGGTTGTTTTTTTTTGTTGTTTCTTTTTCTTTTTCTTTTTTTTTCCAGTCATTCAAAACCTAAATCATTCCTTTCTGCCTGAACAGAACAGGTAAGTTTTTTGTCTTCTAGCCTTCGGATACCAAGACATGAAACAGCTCTTAGAAGAGACTCATAATATGTCAAGGCATTGTAGGATTCTGTTCAGCTGCAAAAATTAAAACTGGGAGATAAATACTTCATGTGATCAAATATTAATGTTCACAGTGGCCTTTGCTGAATAAGTATTCATATTGTTAACTACTGTATTGCATTGTTCATGTATAAAGGACAGATTTAGTGTTGTGCAGGCATAATAGTAAAATTCAAGAGAAATTAATAAAAAGTTTTCTTTCTTCTGTAGGTTCATTGTCACATTTATGTAATGTCATATTCTCTCTACTTTCACTGAAAAATCTCACCCTTCTGTTGATTTCTTCTGTTCTCCTCTTTTATTCCATTTTCTTATTCCAAAACAGTCAAGAAAGTAAAAAAAAAAAAAAAAAAAAAAAAAAAAATCCAAGGCCTCTCAGAATGATAGCATATGTATAAATTTTCTCAAAGTGTCCTGGAAGAGGTATTAACAAGACAGCTAAACCCATTTGAGCCACTGCCCCTCTCTCCTCCCTCCCTGTTTTGCAGGGTCTGGGTATGAGGTCAAGGAGCCAATAGGCAGGTGCCGTTAAGGCTGCCTGGGAGGGGTGGAAGCTGGACCCTGAGCCTCGTATTTCAGAGAAGCAACTGCACGTGTCAGAGGCTATGAGAGAGGGCACGTGCAGCTTTGCTCACCATACAACATTTTGAACTGATTGGCAGGGTTTGAATAGCTAATGTGCCATTGGCTCATCAGTTTTCAAAAAGGGAGTACATAGGGGAAGATTTCAAGAGCCCACATGTTCTTTGTTTCTTTCTCTCTCTCTCTCTCTCTCTCATCTTCTTCCCCCCTGTTCATTAGTGGGATTCAAGGCAGCGACAAGCACCTATTTGCTCCTGTCTTCAGGGCAATTAGCTTCTCTTCTTCTAGCAGCACAGTTTTTAGATCTTCGCCACAGCAGTGTGTCTCCCTCTCTCTCACTTCCTCTAATTTTGGACCACAACTATGAACTCGGAGCATCACTTCATTCAGCAAAGGTTTTGCTAGTTAACAGCTCGGCGGTTCGTGAGTAACTTACACTAATTTACCCGCTTATTTCTAACCTGTTGGTTAGCTCCGTTGTGAACCCGAGGTGGTCCGTCTCGCATTGCTGTTTGTTTTGCCCGCATAAGAAGTTTCCAGTTTGTTCCTCTGTATTCCAAGTTCTGATTTTTCTAGACTGCTATTCTACTGTTCTGGGGTTGCTTAGCCTGGAGAAGAGGAGACTCAGGGGTGACTTTATTGCTCTCTACAGCTACCTGAAGGGAGGTTGTGGACAGGTGGAGGTCAGTCTCTTCTCCCAGGCAGCCAGCACCAGAATAAGAGGACACAGTCTCAAGCTGCACCAGGGGAGGTTTAGACTGGATGTTAGGAAGAAGTTCTATACAGAGAGAGCGATTGCCCATTGGAATCGGCTGCCTGTGGAGGTGGTGGAGTCACTGTCAATGGAGGTGTTCAGGAGAAGACTTGATGGGGTGCTTGGTGCCATGGTCTAGTTGTTTAGGTGGGTTGGATTGGTTGATAGGTTGGACATGATGATCTTGAAGGTCTCTTCCAACCTGGTTTATTGTATTGTATTGTATTAGCATCCTATTGTGTGTAATTGACCTATCATCAACCGGGCAAATGAACCAGGATCAAATTGGCTCAGAAAAATATTTTTTAAAATTTAATAAATCATGTTCACATCTTATCATATTTCCGGCTTATCAATTTGATAAAAACTAATTCACAAAGCACTGGTTTTGCCAGAATTTCAGTATGGATTCCAAACCGTTAGAATTTGTTTCCTTACACATTAATCTGATTTTTTTCTGCCTGTAGACCTCCTAAGGCTCACTTTGACCTCAGGTTTTCTCTCTTTTTTTCCACTTTCAGCTCATTCTCCTTTCTCTCATTACTGTCTTTTCTGGAATAGTCTAAGTCTAATTAGGATGGGAACAACAGTAGGTATGTGTAGGCCTATAAAAAGTTATTGAGTATAAAACATGAGGGAATGGGGAATACCTGACCATGCATGACTACAATCAATCAACAAGGCTTGATACTGGAAGAAAAAATAATGTTCTTATGACTATTTTGACATGAAATGTTAAGATAGGAATCACAGTATCACAGTATTGCTAAGGTTTGAAGAGACCTCGAAGATCATTGAGTCCAACATGTCACCACAGACCCCATGACTAGACCATGGCACCAAGTGCCACGTCCAATCCCCTCTTGAACACCTCCAGGGACGGTGACTCCACCACCTCCCCGGGCAGCCCATTCCAATGGGCAATGACTCTCTCGGTGAAGAACTTTCTCCTCACCTCCAGCCTAAACTTCCCCTGGTGCAGCTTGAGACTGTGTCCCCTTGTTCTGGTGCTGGTTGCTAGAGAGAAGAGGCCAACCCCTTCCTGGCTATAACCACCCTTCAGGTAGTTGTAGAGAGCAATGAGGTCTCCCCTGAGCCTCCTCTTCTCCAGGCTAAACAACCCCAGCTCCCTCAGCCTCTCCTCATAGGGCTTGTGCTCAAGGCCCCTCACCAGCCTTTTTGCCCTTCTCTGGACATGTTCAAGAGTCTCAATGTTCTTCTTAAACTGAGGGGCCCAGAACTGGACACAGGACTCGAGGTGTGGCCTAACCAAAGCAGAGTACAGGGGCACAATGACCTCCCTGCTCCTGCTGGCCACACCATTCTAATGCAGGCCAGAATGCAGTTGGCCTTCTTGGCCACCTGGGCACACTGCTGGCTCATGTTTAGGCGGCTGTCGATCAGCACCACCAGGTCATTCTCTGTTTGGGAGCTCTCCAGCCACTCCGACCCCAGCCTGTAGCTCTGCATGGGGTTGCTGTGGCCAAAGTGCAGCACCCGGCACTTGGACTTGTTGAATGTCATCCCATTGGACTCCGCCCATCTCTCCAGTCGGTCGAGGTCCCTCTGCAGAGCCCTTCTGCCCTCTAACTGACCAACAGCTGCTCCCAACTTGGTGTCATCTGCAAATTTGCTGATGACTGTCTCAATCCCCTCATCCAGATCGTCAGTGAAGACATTGAAGAGGATGGGGCCCAGCACTGATATGTTAGAGTTCTTCAAAACTGTATGGACATACCTGTATCAGCTATAGTTCTCTCTTAATATAAAGCAGAGATACCAGTTTTGTTCACAAAAGACAGTCTACCATTATTAAATATATAGAAGAGATCTCTTAAGTGAAGTAGTGTTTTAATAGCTGCATTTTCCAGTATAACTGCACTTGTGAACTGCTAACACAGCTGCTGTAAGTGTCTGAGTAAAGATATGAAACCAATCCTTTCTGGACATCAAGCTACATACAAAAATTCTGATCAAAAGGAGTCCAAATTTCAAAGGTCCATATGAGACTCATACCAGGGCCAAACCACTACACTATGGTTTTGTTTGTTTGTTTTTTCTATAGATGGTTTGAAGCAGCAGCTATTTCACATTGTCCACTGCATTTCAGTTGCAACTTTTGTTACCTATAGAAATCAGGATGCCTGCATTCACCCTCTGTTTAACACAGAGCCTGCGTTCAAGTGGAAATGCCTTAACACCAGCTTGGACACAGCACCTGCATATAAATGATTAAGCCTAGAAGTGAAACATTTCATATTCAATTACCTGTCACATTTTACTAGTAATTCTTTTTCTACCTTCTGGGTCTGATTTATCTTTCAGTTATGCTCATGGAAATAATGAGGAGTTAGAAGAGTTATAATCAGTGAAAAATTGTGATAAGTGAGAATAAAATCAAGCACCCTTGTTTGAAATTTGGGAATCTCTGGAGGTAACGATGTAGAGAAAGATTGCTTTATACTTCACTTACTTTAGACTCATTTAATTGATACAAGACTATAAAAATGGCTTTCAAAATCTGCCAAACTGTACTGTTACTTTATATAATAAATTCTTATTTTTGAGTGACAATAAAACCTGATATATTTAAAAGCCTGATCCCTTAATGATTTTCATAATGCATAAATCACAAATGACTTATATTAAAAGCTACTAAATGTAGTAGTAGCACAATCTAAAGAAAAGCATCAGCGGTTCTAAAATCCTAGTTCTTTGTATTCAACTTACCAGTTTGTGAATAGATATCAGTCTCAGAATAAACTCAATTTGTGTCATTATTTAGGACAGTAATGCTCTAAATGCATATCATAAATCACTGGAAATTTCAGTCTATGATAGCTAGATAATAGTTCCATGAGATATGGAAAATGCAAGTGTCTTTAAAAATTTTGCTCAATCACTGTTAATGTAAGGAGACAAAAATAATTGTATGGGAACTTTTCTGTTGCGTCAGCACTGTGCAGGATTTTACTGTCATAAGGATGCAAAGATCAACCTGACTGTCTGGAATAGTTCCTCAGCCATTGTAAATCCAAGAATCTCTACTGACTTCAATAGAATGTGTGAATTTACATTACTTTGAGAGTTGTCTATTTCTTCATACTTTTAGATTAAATGTTGCTACTGTTGTTAGCAAAAGTTCAAACTAAGTGTTTATGTTAGAAATAAAAAATCTAAACAACTACACAATACTAAAACACACGTTAATGAAAAATGTACTCCTTGCCAGTTTTCATTTTATCAAATATTCCTACTGAGTGGTTTTCCAGAGAATAAGAAAAACCTTTTGTTGTTACTGTGGGTTTTTTGGTTGGTTTGGTTTGGTGTTTTTTTGTTGGATTTATTTTATTTTATTTTATTTTGAAGTAATGTGCTTATTATCCTGACTATGATTTTAATGCATCTGCTTTCATGCTGCTTCTGCATCACTTTTTTGGTGTGTGGAACTTTTTTAGAACCTTTGTGGTACAATAGAACTCCATGGAAAAATAGTTACCTAACGAGTATAGAACAGATTTCTAAATTAAATTAGACATATGGAGTCTGTGGTTAGTTCTTAACACTATCACTTCAAGTGCTAATAAGTTTCACAAAATCTCCATTGTGCTGGTATTTAACCCCTTTGTGCCTACATTCCTATGGAAAAGCCCCAATAGTGAAAGTATTCAAACCACTTTGGCAAATAATTTGAGTCTTAGCAGAATGCCTTATTACAAAAGAAGAGCCTCCAGGGATTTGTTCAGAGCATTTAGGTTAGGAATTTAAACACCATGAAAACAATCTTAATCCTTTCCATAATGACCACATTTCTGTCACTGAGCAGGAATAAATTTGCCTGCTTCAGAACTCTTCTCAATACTTCCATAGACTTCGTTTCCAAATAAGGAGCCACAAAATACACCTTTCTGTGCATATTTATATTATATTATTATATTGCTGTAAAGGACCCTAATCTGGTTAAAGGGGCCTAAGCATGCACATTCGAACATCTTATCTGTTCTGGAGAGCTCAGGGCATATAATCACAGGATGTCAGGGATTGGAAGGGACCCAAAGAGATCATCGAGTCCAACGCCCCTGCCAGAGCAGGACCATACAATCTAGCTCAGGTCACAGAGGGATGCATCCAGATGGGCCTTGAAAGTCTCCATGGAAGGAGAGTCCACAGCCTCTCCGGGGAGCCTGTTACAGTGGTCTGTGACCCTTACAGTAAAGAAGTTCCCCCTTGTGTTGAGGTGGAACCTCCTGTGCTGCAGCTTACATGCATTGCTCCTTGTCCTATCACAGGGAGCAAATGATAAGAGCCTGTACCCGCCCTCCTGATACCCAGCCCTCAGCTATCTGTAAACATTTATTAAATCCCCTCTAAGTCTTCTCTTTTCTAGACTAAAAAGCCCCAGGTCCTTCAGCTTCACCTCGTAAGGCAGTGCTCCAGTCCCCTAATCATCCTCATAGCCTGCCACTGGACCCTCTCCAGCAGATCCCTCTCCCTCTTAAACTGGGGAGCCCAAAACTGAACATAGTACTCAAAATGAGGTCTCACCAGGACAGAGTAGAAGGGGAGAAGAACCTCCCTTGATCTGCTGGACACACTCTTCTTAATACACCCCAGGATCCTATTTGTCTTCTTGGCCACCAGGGCACATTGCTGCCCCATGGATAACTTGTTATCCACGAGAACTCCCGGTTTCCTCTCCATGGGGCTGCTCTCCAGCAGATCGCCTCCCAACCTGGTGTCGTTTATTATTCCTTCCCAGATGCAGGACTCTGCATTGCCCTTGTTGAACCTCATTTGGTTCCTTTGTGCCCAGCTCTCCAATCTGTCCAGGTCTCTCTGCATGGCTGCACTGCCTTCAGCTGTATCAGCCAAGCCTCCCTGAGATATTACCTCCCTGAGATATTAGCTTCCATAGGTAATATTACCCTGAGATAAGGCAAATCCAGCAATTTTTAATTTTGGTGACTCAGAGACAAGTCTTGAACACACCTCAGATAAGTGGAAATTCTGGAATAGTATTGAGAGCCTCCATGTACTTTGTCCATACATCACAATAGGATCAGATAATCTAAATAACTTGATTGTCCCCTTAAGCACACACCTATTGTGTTTGTTTGCCATTGTGGAGACAAATAGAAAATTAAGGAGTACTGGAAAGAAAAGGGTAAGAGGTCTATTTCACAGAATTGATTATGCTTTTTCCACAAACATTGCAGAAGGCAGAATATCAAACATTCATCCTGTTTTAGAGACATGCTTAGAGACCCTTAGCATATTCTGGGATTTTGTAGGAAAAAAAATCATTATAGATTATAGAAAAAAAATCATTATAGAAAATCATTATAGATTATAGAAAAAAAAATCATTATAGAAAATCATTATAGATTATAGAAAAAAAATCATTATAGATTTTTTTTTTCCTACAAAATCATTATAGATTTTTTTTACTAACAAAAAACGTTTGCTTGTTTTTTACCAGATGCATGCTAGTATCCACAGTATCTACATATATGGTGCAGTATCTGCAGGGAATGTATATCACTCTGGAGTAACATCTGAAAGCAGTGTGACAGCCAGCTAAAATGTTGTTAAATATATATAGACTCAGATATCTGAATCACCTGCTTCTTCATGAAGTGCTTGCAATGAAGATATAACTTAGCAACAAGGATTAGGTAGCCTGAAACCTGCGCAATATGACAAACAATACAGATTTCATGCACTAGTTATTGAGTTGAGATTCCAAATTGCCCTCTGAAAATCCACCACCAGGAAACAAATTATTTATAGTTAGGAGTTTGAGAAACCATGTAAAATTTTGTTTACTTATTTCTATTAACTGTATGTAACCAATCATTCAAACAACTTACCCTCCCAGCATAATGCATAACAGTGAAGGTGGAACCCTGATCCTTCAGGGCAAGGTTACCATTTCCATCTTTTGTGGAGGAATATACTGCATTTGTATCTGATGTATCCAGGTAAGACTGAATGCGTTTAGAAAGACTCTGTTCCACTGACCAGATCGATTGGCTTTCTTCATCTAGCATTGACAAAAAGCCTGAAGGTTTCTGAAATGAAAAATAGATTGTTCTCAATTTATACAGGAGCAATTGAATTTCAGTTGTTCCTTGTAGAGTAACACAGCTGTAATTTAGTAAACCGAAACATATATCACCTCAAAGGAAAAAAATGGTTAAATTATTCTGGTAAGTCTCTAATGCTATGCACATGAAACAATTCTGCAAAAAATGCAGGGAATAATATTTAAGTTGCCAAAAATTATGACTATTGATGATCTCTTAGGAAACTGATTGAGCTATACTCCAGAAGTTATACTTCAGAAACCACTTCAGGCACAAAAGAGACTGTCAGGCTTACATCAGAGACTTGTCAGTCTTATAGCTGCATTAATAACATGGGATGATACACAAAGGCTACACATTAATCACATCAGGCAAGAAGTTCCTGTTATACTCTCTTCAACCCTAGAATGTAAGAAAGGTCTTTTAGCCTCGAGCTATGAGGGCATTTATGATGGACCTTCTATGGGCTCTTTGGACCCATAACCTTCTACACAGATTCATAAATCAGAAAATGTAGGAAAAGTTTGTATCAGTCTAACATGCAGAGACTGTGCATAAACATACATGGTGTACAACAGATCTGAAAACCACCTGAAAGAAAAAATCCAAGGCTGCAGTATGGTTACCAGGAGAATACACCGTTTCCATGGCAACTCCCTCCTGTATACATTCTGCTTGCTCTTGTAGGAAAAGCACTTCATTGATGTACTGGTGTATCTTCTCATTGGTCATGTTGACACACAGCTGTTGTAAAAACAAGAAAAAATGAGTATTACAAGTTTACTGCATAATTCATCAGTGTAGGTTTCACTGTGCATCTAATATTGAATTTTCTGAAACGTCAATTCACAACATGTTATCTCTCAGCATACCATAGATTAGCAAGACCCTTGGGATATTTACATTTTAACAGCTATTAATATTAAATTGGGAATAAACAGCTTTCTGCCTGCACAGCTCATTGTGAATTCCACATAAGAATCATCAAATACTAGCACTGTCAAATATAGTGCAAATTTACACTAATTCTATTGATTGAAGTAAGGTAACTCTACATATAAATCAGCGCATTTAATATTACTCTGTAGTTTATATGCAAGAAGACTATATAGTCGTAATGTGCTTTAAGAAAAAATAAGAACATATTTGGTTAAGATCCTGACTTTATAGTTAGTTCAGTGTTAACAACAACATTTGAACTCTGCTATCATATATAGTCACTAAAGTTTGAAGCACTCTCTGAAGTACTTGTGTTTTGCCCAGAGACATTTTATTAGATGCTTCTCTCAATTTTATTGCTATAATAATGGGAGGTTGACAAGAAAATAGTCTTCAGTAGAAACGTTCAAAGGCTGGAGAGATAAATAATGTAAAAGTATCTCAAATATTTCCTTTGATTGACTTATAAGAGGTGTAACTCCAGTTTTGCAATATAAGTAGTTTAACAAGAATTTGATTTTCAATTAAAGCCAGGTGGGAGTTGGGGGGGGAAAGAGTAAACATTTCATAACTTCATGGAATAAACACGTTATTTTATTTACACAAAATAGGAAACTTCTAATTCTAAAACCCCCTCAATACTATACTGTCACTAAGAAATTAAGCCAACATAAACTCCTGAAAAAGTGGAGGAAGCCTCTACATGATGAATGATACACACAGTCTCTTTTCAGACTAAAACAGTCACATATTTGTTTTGGCCATAAACTACATCTTCCATGAATATAGTGTGCAAAAGCAATACCATGAATAAGTCATATTAAAAAATATGAAGTATTTAGATCAGTCCCAAAAGTACCTGGCTTAACCTTCAGTGAGGGAAAAGAACCCATGTGCCATAGCTGCCTGAATTTTCCATTAACACCTCATGTGAGTACAGTTAACCTGCACTTGCTATACACTGAAATAGACTAGTGTGAGTAACAGTAAGAAGAAACAAAAACCACCAAAATATTTTATAACCAAAGATGTCACTAATTGTCTGTACCAATACATGATCATGCACCCAAAAGACAACTTTGAATAAAACCACTGTGTTTTAAAAGCGGGATTGCTAGAATTCAGATGGTTATTTTAGTAACAAAGTATACAAATTGCTTACATTTTCCACTCATTTTATTTAAAAAAACTTTTGTTTTTTTTCAATTTTGTGGCAGGCATAGTAAGCTTTACTGATCACTTTCTGAATTCTAATTATAAAATCTTTTCAGAAGCTTCTTAACATTATTTTAGAATGCAAGCATAACATTACAAGCTTATACTTCACAGGATATATAAAGCTTGAAAATGATGCCCGCTGTGCATATCCTTATTTAACGAATAAGTTATTTAGAGAATCACGCTGTTTAACTTTATGCAGGTATAATTTACCATCAGAAAAGTTGACAAAATCACTATAAACTCAAACCTTTTTATCATGAGCCAATCTCCTAAAATAAATAAGAACAATAAATGTACTTGAGGACCTGATATGAAACAAAATTATTAAACTACACAGTTTGAGCCAAAGGGAAAGACTGTCAGTCATATTTTTAAAAGGTCTGATAGATAGCATCAGCTATTTATCCAAAAATAAAAGACACAGCATTTTGTTAAAATATATACATACATATACATGTTATGCTGCTAAAGAAAAAAACACATTTATAAATTCTACTGCTTAGTACGTTATGGCATACACTGGAGTGCTTCTTAGTAATATAAGCAACACTGCCATTCAGATTGACATGCTTGCCATAATGACAGTAAGGTTCTGCAAATTAGACCAGAAAGCAAGCTCAAGCGCTGCAGGCTGCTCCAAAGCTCCTTGCTCTAGCAGTGGCTGTGAGTAACAGCTCTGCAGAAAGAGAACAAGGAGACCAGCCAGGGCCTGCTGAAAACCAAGACATTCTTATCATATCTTTCTCTGCTACAATATTTTATACAATGTGCTGCAAAAAGGTAGTAAAAAGAGTATTTCCAATTTAAAGCTTGACACAGGTTGACATAATTAAAACAGCCAAAATGCAGAAATCAGGTGAAAATGAAAACTAGCTTTGCAAATGCAAACTTCTTTTGCCTTCTGTCACAAGAAGCATTATATAAAACAGTATGTTTTCTGTCCAAAATTATGAAGAGTTCAGAAAACTGTATTTTTTAAACATGTATTTAATTGCACCTATACAAATTAGATAGAAATGTAGTAGTAATAAAAGAAAACACAATGACAATTTTACCTAAAACAAATGTTGTGGGAATACCCTTAAGCATTATGTATTTGCTTTATCTTTCAGCATTGCTCATCTATGGTACATATTGTCATTAAACATGTTTAAGCTATTCTTTACATGCCTCTTACTGATTCCATTGTATGTCCCTTCTGTAAGAAGTCCTTTCTATATGTTTGTCTTCCTAATTCGAGCTCACTGTCATGTCTTAGTAAAAACAAACACACCATCGATAATTCTATGATTCTATGATTTGTCCAAGTCTTCATTAAAAAGTACTTCTGGAATATTATTAGAAGAAACAAAAATAATCCTTGTTCATGCATTCAGATGAAAAACTTGCAGTATCATCCAAATTGTAGAATTTGGAAAATAATACAGTATTTGGTAAAATAATACAGTATTTAGTAAAATATAGTATGTGGTAAAAGCAGTAAGTATTCATCACATCTGACAATATTATCCTCATGTTGAGGTGGGACTTCCTGTGCTGTAGTTTACATCCATTGCCCCTTGTCCTATCACAGGGCACAAATGAGAAGAGACTGTCCCTTTCTTCTTCACATCCAGCCCTCTTGTACTTGCATACATTTATTAAATCCCCTCTCAGTCTTCTCTCCAGACTAAAATGCTCCGGGTGTCAGCCTTTCCTCATAAGGCAGTGCTCCAGTCCCTTAATCATTCTTGTAGACTTTTTTAGGCTCTCTCCAGTAGGTCCCCCTGTCCCTCTTGAACTGGGCTGGCCAGAACTGGATGGAATATTCTAAGTGGGACCTCACTAAGGCAGAGTATAAGGGGGAGGAAAACCTCCCTCAATCTGCTGAACACGCTCTTCTTAATGCACACCAGGATCCCACTGGCCTTCTTGACCACAAGGGCACATTGCTGTCCCATGGATAACTTGCTGTCCACCAGGACAGATAATATGCATGCACTTCAGTTGGTATAGAGTTGAATGGGAGTCAAGAGACACTTGACTGTTCCAATGAACAAGTCCTAATTGCAGAAATCACTCATTCCCTATAACAAAGATATACGTATACTTTCTTCTGCTAAACTTTGAAGAGGTCTACAGAGGTAAAATCCCATGCAAGAGGTAAATGCATTATTTAGCAAGACCTAAGTTTACCATTTGAAACAGACATTAGAGAGAAAAGACTACTACTGCTCTCTTTGATGCGTCCACAACTAAAGGTCTCAGTATCTGTGGAAAGAATCCATTTACTGCAGGGGGAAGAAAAGCTACTCTTGCTACTCTAAGGTCTGGCTCTTCTGATACAATAATTTTCTTAGAAACAATTAGGGGAAAACAGTACAGGCAACTTGATCAGTCTTCCCTCTTGCTCATTGTTTGTTATGTTCATTGGCCTGGAGTTCTGTCAGTTTGTGTTGCATGCTCCTGTGGTCAAAGAATATGCTAGCATAGAGCATTCCTTGACTGCGCTATTTGGAGATGTGCTGTGGAGGAACCATGAATATGATTGCTTTAAGCTCTACCAGAAGAGAAGTAGACATTTTCTACTTTTAAAGGAGTGCAGACTGAACTGTAAACAAATATATTCCTGCTCAAACAAGGAAACCTAAGAAAACATTGAAACCTAAAATTGAAAACTGACACTGCTGCTTTTGGTAGAATACTCATATTTGCTGAATCACAAAATTAAGGCAATTTCTGTATAGAATAGGACAGATAAATCTGTGCTTGCTTCTGACCATGTTCAGTGTAGCTGTATACAAAGCTCTTCTGGCACAGCAGGTATGCAGCTGCTCTTGGAAAATGCTATTCCCAAGCAAATGATCAGTCTGAGGAAGTGATTGTAAATTATAACTGGAGTGAGCTGAAAGTTTACTGTAGTCATTTTCCATAGCTCAACTGATAAGCAGTAACTCATTGAACCCTGGTAATTCAGAAGTTTTGGTCTTTATTGAGTAATGACTCCCTTGGACTGTGGCTTTCACAAAACACCATCCCCCATCTTTCAGCTTTTAAATTTCATAAACTAAGCAACCAACCAAAAAAACACAAACAAAACATCCAGACAAACAACTCCATCCACTATAGCCTATTCCATACACTTATTTAATGTTATTTTAGAATTACATATCCTATTTTTGCTATTAGAAATAGGATATATCCCACATGTTCCATAAAACAAAGGCTTACCAATGCTCACCAAGTACAAGAGTGGCTGGACAGGAACCAGGCAGAAAGGGACCTGGGGGTACTGGTTGATAGTAGGCTGAACACAAGCCAGCAGTGTGCCCAGCTGGCCAAGAAGGCCAGTGGCATCCTGACCTGCATCAGGAACAGTGTGGCCAGCAGGAGCAGGGAGGTCATTCTCCCCCTGTACACTGCACTGGTTAGGCCACACCTTGAGTCCTGTGTCCAGTTCTGGGCCCCTCAGTTTAGGAAAAATGTTGACTTGCTGCAACGTGTCCAGAGAAGGGCAATAAAGCTGGTGAGGGGTTTGGAGCACAAGCCCTATGAAGTGAGTCTGAGGGAGCTGGGGTTGCTTAGCCTGGAGAGGAGGAGGCTCAGAGGAGACCTTATTGCTGTCTACAACTACCTGAAGGGAGGTTGCAGCCAGGTGAGGGTTGGTCTCTTCTCCCAGGCAACCTGTGACAGAACAAGAGGACACAGTCTCAAGCTGCACCAGGGGAGGTTTAGGCTGGAAGTTAGGAGGAAGTTCTACACAGAGAGAGTGATTGCCCATTGGGATGGGCTGCCCGAGGAGGTGGTGGAGTCACCATCACTGGAGATGTTTAAGAGACTGGAGGAGGCATTTGGTGCCATGGTTCAGTTGATTAGATGGTGTTGGGTGATGAGTTGGACTTGATGATCTCAAAGGTCTTTTCCAACCTCGTTAATTCTATTCTATTCTATTCTATTCTATTCTATTCTATTCTATTCTATTCTATTCTATTCTATTCTATTCTATTCTATTCTATGAAAAACTGAACATTTAATACTGGTTTTAACTTCTAATGCTGCCTTCTTTGTACATATGTCTAAAACTTTTCCCCTTGCAAGCTGCAAGTCACATCATTTTGACTGAAGAAGCTATCAGATTCTTGGTATAGACATGATTAACCTTACTTTTCTAGCTCTTTGACATCTATTGTCCTATGCACTGGTAAAGAATCTTTTCTAGACCATTTCTTCATTTGCCTTTGACATTTCAGTACTTTAATGCCTTCAAATTCCAGCACACTCACCAAAGTGAACAAGTTATTCTACTTGGTTTATCTATCTCTCTCTTCCTGAACCATCTTCAAGCACAGTCTATTAAAAATAATTGTTTAAATTGACATTAATCTCTTAAACTGTCTATCAACTGACCTGATTTGAAGCACCAGAAATATTCATGCATCTGCTGGGATTGTCCCCAGATTTAGGCAATCAGGAGGCTTTAACATTTCTTGACAACAGTTATAATTTGGTTTTGTTGATGAAAGCAGGAAACCACATCACAAAAAATGCTTTGTCATATTAATTTGAAACAAAGGTTCATTTTCCCCAAATTACTTCTGTCATGCCATTTAAAGATATGTTAATTTAAATGCGATGAAAAAATTATTTTTATGCCTTCTCCACTGTTCAGCTGCAGCATTTAGTGTTAACATTCTGCAATCACAGGCCTTGACACTGGGCATGTTTGCAGACATGATGCAATGTTTTGCATGAGGACCCTATCTGGGCTAACTAACCTGTTTATCATTTGGGTTATAAACCCAGGCAGAATACTGAACTAGGCCACACTGCCAGACAGCTTGAGCTTTTGAATTCAGGCTGGTTTGGATAATTACATGCTGGTTTGCGTGATTACATCGTGCCATGTAGAGATTAAAAATGCTTTGATTCATTGAAACTGCAACCTATCACATTAGGAATCAACTGTGTTACTCACATTATACAGTTCATATAAAAATGAATTTTGTAATTCCCTCACCTCTATTCTATCTTTTCAGGAATGCAGTTTAGTAATTTCTGAGGTAATGACTCAGTATTACTCAACAAAACACATTCAGTCCAGGTGGAGGGGCATAAAGTGTCTCTTGAAATACATTTATTTAGAAAGAATAGAATAAAAATGCAAAGCTGATGGTGAAATTATGTTTGCTATGCATAAATAAAATGTTTTTATACAAATTTTACTTTGAATAACCTTTTTAAATTTTTCAAGCATGTTCCTCAGTCACTAAGCAGAAAATCACTTTCCTCAGAAATTCATGGTATTTATGGTATTCCATGACGTTAGTCGCAGAACTTCTGTTTCATGACAAAAAAGCAATGCAAAACACAGTCAAAGGAAAATAACCATCAAGACCAAAGATGCACTGCCCTCTTTTTGAGATGAATTTAAAATCCATAGAATACTTTATCCTTATTAATTGATAGGCTTTATGGAAATTTTTTTGTATATCTTCAGCTGTTAAGATTTTTTTTTATTACTGTTTCCCCCCCCAAACAGACATTCATACTAAGTGACCACTGCATATCGGGACACATCAAGAGCTTTTAATCCAGCAAACATTTAAACATGGCAGAACTGTAATAGCAAAGCGTTTTGTGAGAAAGGAACTGGAATATGTTATATTGAATTCATACATGCTCTTCAGATAGTAGAAGTTAGGTCATCCTCTTTGTGCTTTCAAACATTTGGAAATTAGGTAGCGATGTAAACATGCTATATAAACTTAACTAATGTGGCTCCACAACTTCTGTTTCACTAGAAAGTTGATCCATAAAACAATGGATTGCCTGAGACAAACAATAGCAGGTCCCTCTATTCTCTTCTGTGCTTTGACATTCTATTCTATGCTTTGATTTTCTTCTGCTGCATTGCAGAATGAATGGACAACTGAACAATAGCTTAGACATCTTTTTCAGTGTGCTCTGTAGAGTTGCTAATGCTTTCTGAAACAATTCACAGGAGTTTTGGTGTTCCAGGACTGGTGTTGCAGGTGGGCATAGAGTTCCATAATTAAAAATAAAATTTTTTATATATATATATAAAATGGATTTTTAAGCATTCAATGAGCTAAAGTTTAATTTATTTTCCATGGATGTAATTTTTTAAAAGTCACATGTTTCAAGGTCACACAGAGGTGAATGTGCCAGTAATGGCACTTAGCATAATGTATCATTTCCATGCTATTTTTCCCTCCAGGCATTTGAAGACCTTTTGATCTTTCTTCCAGTTCAGTGTTCTACTCACTGACCTAGTAGCAGTATCACTTCTACAAGGATGAAAACAGACAATAAGTGTTTTCCTCAGACTGTCTCCTCTTCCAACTCATCATGGTAGCTATTTACTAGATTCTTTAAAAATGATGAATAATGGTGCAAATATCGGGGGATTTTTATCACACCCATAAAGATAGAATGAGAAGGATCAAATTTTCATCTCCATGTATGTTTATATTCTGATCAAAACACACAATTTGGCTAAAATCCAAAACCTTAATAGACTAATTAAAATTAACAGTTTCAGTAAATTCAGCAAGACATAGCTCCTTACCTGTTCAAACGCATTCTTTTGAAATTCTTTAAATCCAAAAACATCTAGTACTCCGATTTCAAATACTTGGTCACTGGGAAAAAAAGACAATATTATTGACAGCAAGAATTCAAGCATTTGAATAAAGTATCTGTTACTTCAGACAAAAGTTCTAGGATGAAAGCAGGCTGCACATCAAAAACATGCTATAAAATACAGAAGAAGACAATGTATAGAACAGAAGCAAAATTCTACCTCAAAAAAAATCTATCCAGGATTAAAGTCAGTTTTAGCAGTCACTTTGAAAACTAAATCCACAAGAGAAGGAAAATATCTTAGTTTCTTTAAAGTCCATTTGCAAAGGTAGAGGTATCTATTAGCTTAGATGAGGGACAGCCATTTAGTTTAAGTTTCAAAATTGCTTAATTGCACTCTGTTACCCTTTCCAGTAGATATTTCTTCAACAGCCAGAACTGCTTCTACAGTTGCCTACTTTGAAAAGGTTTGAGAACTTAATATGAAAGGTCTGGGCTCACTTTATTTTCTTCACAGTGTCAACAGATAATATAAAAAGAAGGTTGCAGTCAAAAATTTGTTGCAGTTTGCCTATGTGAATGTAGTGGGGTTTGCTCCAGAGTGAAATGATCTCCCAGTAAGATGAAAATCTTTGCACTATAGCCAAAGGCTCTCTGAAACAGGAAAAAAAATCAGCAAAGGAAAAACCATTTAGCTTCCTGAGAAAGGAGATGCATGGTTTCTAAAACAGATGATTTTCCCTTTCTCTTTGCCAACGTAATTTGTAAATGTACAGGTTTATATGCATACAAATAATTTCACAGCCTTTTATTCCTCTGTTCCATGTTTCCTCTATGTCTAAATCTGCATGTATATCAGGATATAGACACAAAGGAAAAAAGGTGATGTGCTGTTGAAGTCCTTTAGTATAGTTCTATTATGGTCATTGTAAACAATATCATTTAGTTAGGAAAAGATCCAGCCCTGAAAATAAATTTCCATATGACAAACAAAAGAAGTAAACTGGTAAAAACAAAAAAACAAGTATTACAAAACAAGCTGGAAAAACAATCCTCAGGGAAAAGCAGAGATTTCATCAGAAATTGTACTCAAGACGTTTCTCTTAATTTCTAAGGCACAATAATTCAGTGTACTACTGATTGTCACAAGACTGGCTATGTGCATAAATGTCAGACATAGAAGTTGCATAATAAATATAGTCTGGAATGACTTTGTTGGGCAGGAGAGGTTATCATGAGGTCAATTAGACTCTCAGAGAATTTCTGCAAGAAGCATACAGACAGTTCACTACCTCAGCCTCTAGCAAGGAGTGTAGTTTAAATTATGATTTCAAATATAAGCGTCATTCTCCAGCGGTCCTGATTTGAGATGGGTGTATGTCTCTTGTCACAAAGTGCTTTCAGCAAAATCAGTCCATCTTTATAAAGAAGAACTGGCCACTTAAAATCCAAATGACCTCAGACTAAAATTGAAAAGCCAGAATTGTTATGCTCGTTAAATAAATTTTGGGAAGAAAAGCAGTTTGAAATTTCAGAATACTTAAGTTTTATTTATTTTATATATTTGGGGGTTTGTCATCATTTATCTATAGCCTTTCTTTTTGGAAGGCAAAACATGAACTGCTATGTTATGTTGCACAACAGCTGAAATACTGCATTACATTTAGAAGTTAAGAGGTACTTAACATTTGCAGAACAGTTTATCCCTTCTCTGTCTAATTCAGTGAGCAGATTTGGGGCTGGATTGCTTACGTCCCAGATGACTTCCATGACTCTTATTTTGTCAAAATAGACTCCCTTATTTTCTCTCAAGAAGTATATACACACTTGTATAAGGAAGAGACCAAAACAAACTCACTTAATGATATATTATAAATCAGGCAAAATAGGAAAATGGCCTTAGTTTCTAAAATGCCAGGTAAAAGCTTGAGCAGTCAACTTGTTGCCTTCCCCAAATAACACTTTCTGTCAAATAATAATTTCTGTCAAAATCAAGACATTTCCTTATTTATTTAATTTTTAGTAACTCCACTCAATAATCCTGATCCTGTATTATTAGACAGCGCAGAAACTACCATGAAAAGAGCTGGAGGTTTTATATAATCAATATTTTGCCTACAGGGAAAGTATAACAGAACAATGCTCTGTATCTTCTACAATAGTGACTACCTTGTGGCATTCATGTGCAAAATCTCACCAATCATGAGAGAAATTTTCTGTCTGAAATTGTTCCTCTGATTTTGAAAATTAAATGGTAAGAGGCAGCACAATTAAAATTAAAAGAACTGTATCACATTTCTACAAATTTCTTTGCTCTATTTTTGTTTGTTTGTTTGGGGTTTTGTTTTGTTTTGTTTTGTTTCTTACTGTCTTCCTCTGTTTTACATGGATCCTTTATCCGAGAAGAAAAGTGGTATATATTTTTCTTGGCAAGCTGTCAATCATATTAATTCCAGCAAAATTGCTTTCCTTAAATTAATCACAGAAGAGATTCTCAAGGCAAAATAAAGCATGAATGAGTGCATGTTTACAAATGAAAGGGCAAGTCACTGGTGTCTAGAAGAACAAATATTAGAAAAGAGCAGGCTTTGTTCTGAAAAATCCCCTTATTTGACTTTATTCTTTTACGGTTACTAAACAGCACTAACACTTTCCCTCACTACATTTCGTAAATTCAGTATTTACTATATATATATAAAGCAGCTATAGTTTTAGTGGGGACAGAGTCTTTGATTTCAAGTTTGACTGTATTTCCCAACAGAAAAATTAGAAAACTGTCAGTTTACCAATATTTAAAGAATATTTTTCTGTCTAAGACGAGTACATAGCTTTGAATAGTTAAAACCTGGCAAGGACGCTAACCACAATTCGTTTGATTTTTGTGATTTGATAAAATATAATTTTGACTGATAATATTTTACAGTGTCTCCAGTTTTGCCTTTTTCCCTAGAATGATATCTCTGTAAAGATGCTTATAGATTATCTTCCACACTTAACTGCCTTGTTATAAAACTACACAAAATTTCTTGGCAACTCTTAAAAACGCTACACGCATTTCCTCTAACTTCTGCCAGTAGCCAGGAAGGAAGCCAGTAGACTTACGTCTGATCTGGTAAGCTAGAAGAGATACCCATTAATGAGGAAATATTTCTATGATTAGATTAAATATATAATCTAGGCTTCAAATGAGGACGCTATGAATTCTAATTAGGATTCCTTCATTTTTTCCAGGGGAACAGATTTATGACAGATTAGTCATAAATATGGTTCTTGAGGGTAACAGACTGAATGCTCCCAACTGGATGCACTCTTCTCAAATAATTACTAAAACTAGTTTCTGAGGCTTTTGAGAAATTTTTCTGAGATTTTTGTTGAGATGATGCCACTGCCACATCTCTCAGTCATCTTGCTCAACATCTGCCATTTTTCTTTTAAAATTATCTAATCCAGGCATGAAAGTGGCACAGAAGGAGACAGTAGTTGGTCACAGTGAAAAGAAACACTGACTCCATATCTGACAAACATTTATTTGAGTAACTTCACATGTATGATGGGAAGGGATAAATGCATTTGGTAACTGTTTCAAGATCTATAGTCCTTTCATCAGTAGTACATACTCTTTCACAGGTCTTAAAGCAAAATCTGTTCTATGCTTCATAAAATGGCATTTTCCTGTTTAATGGAATACTGGAAATGATCCTGACTGGAGATTTCAAAACTGCACAATATTATATTAGATGCTTTGTATTCTTTTCTTTAAAAATTTCACTACCTCCATATACAGAGATAACTGTTTACATTTTGAACAGTAATTCTTTCTGTCCCTCTTGCAATCCTAATGCCCTTTTACTGGGTTCAATAAAAATAAATAAATGTCTTAGTTTATGCTCTGTTGTTTTTTTTGTTGTTGTTTGGTTGGCTGGTTGGTTTGGGTTGGGTTTTTCCTTAACCTGGGAAGATTTCTGTTTCAGAATTTTTGATTCTATGAATCGGATTATGTGTATTAAGAACTTTGCAAATGAGACTCCTGAGATCTTTCTTTTGCCCAAGTAAGTGTCGCCAATGCTACTTTCTGGTAATATTTGAATTATGCTGAGAATAAGACTACACCATCAGAATGCACAAGCTTTCAGAACCTATCTATTTAGAACTAGGTGGAATTTTTAGAAAAAGTATGCTGTTTGAAACAGAAATCTCCTATAACTGACCTGGTGATACTGACAGAGGGTATAATTGAATGCTACCTTTCTTTGCTTGTCTGTAATACAGCAGACATTCTGGCATGAGCCCCATCTTTAGGCCACATAAGAAAGAAACCCTTTGCAAACTAGCTGATAAAGCATCATGCCTTCTACTTAAAAGCAGGCAGGGAAAGCAGTATCAAGATTTTCTCAAGCCTATATACCTAATTAGCTTGTGATCCATCAGAATAGAAAAACAATACTTCACAAGAGTTCACAGACATTCTTTAATCACCATAAATATAAACTCTTCTTGCAGAATGAGTCAGGAGTTCTTAAAACAACATTTTACTACTAATATTTGGATGGATAGATCTAACCTTGCTGATGTGCAGTCAAATACCTTGAAATGCCATAATTAGGCAACCATGAATGCCCTTGTCTTTCTCTTATCTGCAAAACTGAAGATCAGTATACTTATTGAATAGAACAGTAATAAACTTTGAAGAGTCAAGAGACTTAGAAAGAAGTTTATAGAATAAAATCAGTAAAATAGGAAAACTTTATATAAATACAATACAATAAACCAGGTTGGAAGAGACCTTCAAGATCATCATGTCCAACCTATCAACCAATCCAACCCACCTAAACAACTAGACCATGGCACCAAGCACCCCATCAAGTCTTCTCCTGAACACCTCCATTGACAGTGACTCCACCACCTCCACAGGCAGCCGATTCCAATGGGCAATCGCTCTCTCTGTATAGAACTTCTTCCTAACATCCAGTCTAAACCTCCCCTGGTGCAGCTTGAGACTGTGTCCTCTTATTCTGGTGCTGGCTGCCTGGGAGAAGAGACTGACCTCCACCTGTCCACAACCTCCCTTCAGGTAGCTGTAGAGAGCAATAAAGTCACCCCTCAGTCTCCTCTTCTCAAGGCTAAGCAACCCCAGCTCCCTCAGCCTCTCCTCATAGGGCCTGTGTTCCAAACCCCTCACCAGCTTTGTTGCCCTTCTCTGGACACGTTCCAGCAAGACAACATCCTTCCTAAACTGAGGGGCCCAGAACTGGACACAGTATTCAAGGTGTGGCCTAACCAGTGCAGTGTACAGGGGCAGAATGACCTCCCTGCTCCTGCTGGCCACACTGTTCCTGATGCAGGCCAGGATGCCATTGGCCTTCTTGGCTGCCTGGGCACACTGCTGGCTCATGTTCAGCCTACTATCTACCAGTACCCCCAGGTCCATTTCTGCCTGGCCGCCCTCCAGCCACTCTGACTGCAGCCTGTAGCACTGCATGGGGTTGTTGTGGCCAATGTGCAGAACCCAGCACTTGGATGTGTTGAATCTCATGCTGTTGGATTCTGCCCATCTGTCCAGCCTGTCGAGGTCCCTCTGCAAAGCCTCTCTACCCTCCAGCAGATCAACCCCTGCCCCCAGCTTGTTGTCATCCACAAATTTACTGATGATGGACTCAAAATGAGTCAATATAAATATTAACAACTTAAAAAATAATTATAAGTGCTTGTGAGCACTTTTAATAGCTTTCTTCTAATCCCATTGGAGAGGCTGATTACAGAAAAGCATTTTTTTTCACACTGAATTTCCTTGCAACAACCTCAGAGTACAGAATCCCACAATCACAGTATCAACCAGGTTGAAAAAGACCTCAGAGATTGTGAAGTCCAACCTATTACCTATCACCTAACACCACCTGACAACTAAACCATGGCTCCAACTGTCACATCCAATCTTTTTTGAACACCTCCAGGGACTGTGTCCTCTTGTTCTGTCACAGGTTGCCTGGGAGAAGAGACCAACCCCCACCCGGCTACAACCTCCCTTCAGGTAGTTTTGTAGGCAGCAATAAGGTCTCCTCCGAGCCTCCTCCTTTCCAGGCTAAGCAATCCCAGCTCCCTCAGATTCTCATCACAAGGCTTGTGCTCCTAACCCCTCACCAGCTTTATTGCCCTTCTCTGGACATGTTCCAGCAAGTCAACATCTTTCCTAAACTGAGGGGCCCAGAACTGGACACAGGACTCAAGGTGTGGCCTAACCAGTGCTGAGTACAGGGGCAGAATGACTTCCCTGCTCCTGCTAGCCACACTATTCCTGATACAGGCCAGGATGCCACTGGCCTTCTTGGCCAGCTGGGCACACTGCTGGCTCATGTTCAGCCTACTATCAGCAGTACTCCCAGGTCCCTTTCTACCTGGCTGCTCTCCAGCCACTCTGTCCCCAGCCTGTAGCGCTGCATGGGATTGGGGCCAAAGTGCAGAACCTGGTACTTGGACTTGTTGAATGCCATCATGTTGGACTCTGCCCATCTGTCCAGCCTGTCAAGGTCCATCTGCAGAGCCTTCATACCCTCTAACAGATCGACCCCTGTCCCCATATTGGTGTCGTCTGCAAACTTACTGATGGTGGACTCTATCTCCTCATCTAGATCATCAATAAAGATATTAAACAGGTTTGGCCCCTGCCTTGCAACCAGTTCAAGCAAGCATCTGTGGTTATAACTTAGTGTTATATAGACAAAATCATAAATAACTTTTATGAATTAGAACAATATTTCTGAAGATGCATTATCTCATTTAACATTGTCATTAAAATTCCTACTTTATTGGATAGCATTATAAAGTAATGAATCACTGAATTCTGGCAACATTTTTATCCTCTATACTTTGTAGCTCTAGAGCCTGGTCTTTGCAGCTTTTCACAGAATCATCTCCTTTCCCTTTGATCTAATGACATGACTTTTTTTTTTGCCTGAAACCTGTTGTGAGTTATTTCATGGTAAATATAAATCAATATTCATGATGAAAATCTAGTAGCTTCACTATAGAAGTTAAATCCAGAAAACTAGTTTCCTCGAAATGCCAAGATCAAGCGTTTCTCTTAGAATTACTAAACAAATAAATCTAATTTCATTACTTCATAAATTTTCACTGAAGTTGGATAGAGTACAGTTAATCTACCTCACAATAAAACAAGAGAACTGAGTGAATTGGATTAATTCAGAAAAAAAAAAAAAAAATAAAGCCACTGACGCTTGATAAGCGGGATGATTAATTAAAAAAAAAGGAATTAATTTATTAATAACAAAATTTCCGCGTCAAACGTTAATAAACTTATTTACAATTTGTTTAGGTTCGGGTATCCGGTGGGGAATCACTTACACAAAATGTTGGTAATATTAATGATATGAACACTTTAGTTGGAGGAAGGATTTGATCTAGAGGAACTACGCTCTTGATATCAAGCTCAAAGTTGTAGGGAAAGCGAGGAGCCGCAATTCCTGATCCAGTAACAAAGTGGGTTTCCTTTGCTCCCTGGTGGAGCAAAGGCAGAGGGTGAGAAGGAAATTAATGTCCAATATGCCTTATGAAATCGATAATCGGAATCACTTACGAAGCACTATTCAGTCCAGAGATTCTGAATCAGTCCAAGACGTGGTGTTGTGAGCAGCGGTCAGGAAAGGTTGTAATCCAGAACTCTGTTCTCGGTGTAATTTGTAAAGCCAAAGAAAGGGAAAAAGTAGGATCCAAGCACGTTGCCCAGCACTGAAAATGAAACTGAAGTACACGTGGTGGATGCTGGTGGAGGGGATGGGCGAGTAGCACACACACCTCACCGGCTGGCGAGGAGCCGGAATCAAGGAAGAAAAGGGGCCGGGTCACTGAAGAACCCCTCTAGTTAACTGTTTTTTGAAACAAAACTGACCACTGGCAGAAAAATTATTTGTAACTTAGCCAGTCACCTTCTGGGCATCAGCACAGTGGTGAGTGGTCAGGATACCTGCCAAACAGGTTTGGCTGGCTTTTTACTGATACATGTTTTCTTTTGTCTGTCTCCCTAACTTCTTAGGGCTCTTACTGAAGCCTGTTTTGGGCCTAGTCATGCCCAACCAGGACACTGAGTTAGAAATCTTATTCCAGGTTTCTGATGATGGCTTCACTCCATGTGATAAGTAGTAATGGTGTAAATTTCTGACTGGAGAATGAGGTGTGGCTTGAAATATATCAGCCTTATTTAGCCCTGTTAGTTAATGTCTTTACTGGATCTTTACACAGAGATTTATTAAAACTGCACCACACTGAAGGTGCAATGCTTCTGTTTGGTGGATTTGGTCAGATGTACATGAAGTAAGTCTGAACCACAAGCTATGGGTTTATGAAAGGACTTGCATTAATTCAACTTGCATCTTGAATTGTCCCATGAATTGATTTACTAGAACAGGTTATACAATATGATTAGGCTGGACTAGAAGAAAGCTGGAAGTGGGTATGGTATTTTTTTGATCTTAAACTGGCTGGTTCATTTGAGGTTGAAATATCAAATGAAGGATTTATTGGTCAACTTCATTTTGACTTAAAATAAGGTATTCGGCTTCAAGTTTGGAATGGGACCTGAGGCTGAATTTGGCCTGCTAATATTCATCTTGACAGCATTTCTGGTTAGCTTCCTTTGGCCAGCATAAAGCTTCATTTGGTCTGCCTAAATGAAGGACTCCCTTTTTCAAGTATGGGTATAATATAAAATTATTGCAAATTTCTCATTCCTAAGAACATCAAACACCTGTCCTATTCTGGTGAGGACTTTAAACATCACATAATTTTCAAGTTACCATACATGTAGAAATAGTTCCACTAAGAAGTATTTCCACAAAGTAAAAGTCACCTTGGGCATATATGATTGCACTAGAAGGAGATTACAAGGTGTATGCAGTATATGATATACAAACAACTTTGCCTTTCATTATTTGAAGATCCCATGATACTTAGAAATTACAGGCTTATATTATTGAAAAACAAAGATATACAACAACCTGTTCTGTAAAAGCTGAGATATCAAATTTTAAAATTGTAAAATTACACATTGAAAAATGAATAATTTAAATAGCTTTTTAATAAACTAGTTCTAGATTTCCTCCTCAATGACCACTACAAACAAGATCACTGAATTAGAAATCCCCTGATCTGGATTGTTGTATGACACAGAAATGCACTGAGCTAAGTCCATGTTCTAGAAGTCCCAGGAATAAATGAAGAATTGAATGTGACCACAGGCCAGGGTCTTTCCTTGTTATAAGCATGTATTTCAAACTGGGACGTGGACTGAAAAGCTGCTGTAGCTTGATTGTCCAGCTACCTGCAATTTTAGGGGTTGTACAATTGAAACAGGGAAGTAAAACCATTCTGTGTTACTGGCAAACTTTCCTTCTGCCTCTAGCTGGAAGATAGGCACTCTGGTGTATATATAATAATGGAAAGCTTTTACACACAGAAAGCTCTGAGGTATTCAGGCATGGTAATATTTTTCTGCTAGCTATGCCTATAGAAAAGAAATATGATTTATTACTTATTGGTCTACAAATAGGATAGGAATAAAAATAAGATTGTTAAGTCTTCAAATTCTAAAGGAAGACAAAAGATAAATATTTGTTCTGTGAAGTTTATGAACACAGGTATGATATAAGGAGAAATTATTTATACTTTTTTGTAAATTCCACATCTCTCATTTGTGGATTTCCACTTACCAATAATGGTAAGCATCTGAGCATGTAAGATGGTGAACCATGGTTAAGTCACATATATATGCTCATCTAATTAGGTCTATTGCCTAGTTTGCTACTTAGATTTTATGGGGGGGAAGTCGGTTTTTGTGGGTTTTTTTTGACTGCTCCACTGAAGCACATTATTTAGAATTTATTTATTTTTTCCTAATAAATCAAACTGGATACAAGAAACATTGAATTTAGCAGATGATAACTTAGAGGCATCCAGAGCATTCTTAGAACATAGAATTCAGTGACGTTTAAACATTCATTTGAAGGCCTTTGAACAAAACTCTTGTTTTAATACCCTTTATTAAAGTCATGATTTTGGGGAGAAAGAACAGGTATGTTATGCACTAAAAGCCACCAAACAGCTTTTGAATTAATGAAAGATTTCGCTCATTTTGTGTTGTCAGCTCTTAAAGGCTACTAATTCCAACCACCAATCTAGATTACTGCATGAAATACCGTGTCCCCCTACAGAAACAAATAAATAAACCCATATGTTACAGGTGACAAGGCCTGAAAGAATGGCCAGTGATTTACAGAACCAAACATCACTGTCATGCTATTGCAGAATGCTTTAAATGATGGAACTATGTTTCTTTCATGGATCTGTATTTGAACACATAATGGCACACCAACCTCTCAGTTTCATCTTGATTTTGAAGGTAGCAGTTGATTGTGTTGACTAAAAAGCTAAATAAGCGACCATACAGAGACTTTGCCAAGAGATCCCGGTAAAACTCTGCAATCTCTATAGTGTGTCTCCGTACAATCATGTCTCCTAAGAGAGAAAGCAGAAAATGGAGATGAAAGCTTGTTGTAAAGCTCTCCTTAACCAATTTTAGTTACAGTAAATGTAATTACAGTTATTTATCCTTTGTCAACCCTATACACAATGGTAGACTGGGGTTGGGGGGCATGGGTTTTTTGAAGCTTCCAGGACTGTCAACATTTGCAAGCTCTTCAGTTTGGAAACATACACATTTGCATTTTACTCGGTAGAAAAGGGTATGAGTTCTAGTGAAAGGTGTCCTTGCCTATGGTAAGGGGGTTGGAACTAGATGCTCTTTCATGTCCCCTCCTACTCAAACCACTCTGGATCTTCTGATGCATACCACACCGTTTAGCTGAAGCTTTCCAACCCTTTTATTTCAAGACACTCTTTTTGATTTTAAGTATTAATATTTAAACCATTATCTTGACACACTTTTCTAAGATTAAGTCAGAATTTGATCAGTGTCAGACTGAAACTGGTATGTACCATATCACAAAGACATTTCTTATTCAGTGGCCCAGTACAACAATGCATGACAGAGAAATTCTTCAGTGAAATTACAAGACCATACAAGAAATAAGAAATAAAAATTTGTCTGCTTTTACAATTCTCAAATCAAGGAGGATCAAAATACCAGGCCTGATATATGAGCTTCAACAAGACCAAGTGCAGGGTCCTGCATCTGGGTCGAGGCAATCCCAGGCACAAACACAGGCTGGGCAGTGACTGGCTGGAGAGCAGCCCTGAGGAGAGAGACTTGGGGGTGCTGGTGGACGAGAAGCTCAACATGAGCTCTCAATGTGCACTTGCAGCCCGGAAAGCCAATCAGATCCTGGGCTGCATCAGGAGAAGTGTGACCAGCAGGTCAAGGGAGGTGATTCTTCCCCTCTACTCAGCTCTGGTGAGACCCCACCTGGAGTACTGCCTCCAGTTCTGGAGCCCCTATTACAGGAGGGATGTGGACATGCTGGAGCGTGTCCAGAGAAGGACCACGAGGATGATCAGAGGGCTGGAGCACCTCTCCTATGAGGACAGACTGAAGGAGTTGGGGCTGTTCAGTCTGGAGAAGAGAAGGCTCCGAGGTGACCTCATTGTGGCCTTCCAGTATCTGAAGGGGGCCTACAGGAAGGCTGGGGAGGGACTTCTCAGGATCTCAGGTAGTGATAGGACTAGGGGGAACGGAATGAAGCTGGAAATGGGGAGATTCAGGCTAGATGTGAGGAAGAAGTTCTTTACCATGAGAGTGGTGAAGCCATGGAATGGGTTGTCCAGGGAGGTGGTTGAGGCCAGGTCCCTGGAGGTGTTTAAGACCAGGCTGGACGAGGCTCTGGCCAGCGTGATCTAGTGTAGGGTGTCCCTGCCCATGGCAGGGGGTTGGAACTAGATGATCCTTGTGGTCCCTTCCAACCCTGACTGATTCTATGATTCTATGATTCTATGTGAGAAGGTAAGCATGGAAAAAATTACCTTTAAAATACTGAACATCAGTTGTTAAGGCTGAAGCAAGCTCATCTGGTGAAACCTGCAGCATCCCTGCCACTGAAAAGAAAAGAGAATTTAAAGAAAGCCTGATTTGTGCCCTATTGCATATTTTATTGTTTATAACATATTCTTATGTAGATGCTATTTTTGAATACTGAAAGAACCCACACATGAAAGAAAAGAGTGCTGTCATAAGAGTAATCAAAATTAATGAACACGTAAAATCTGATTACTATAATCAGCACTTTGTGAAGTTTGAATGTATCTGTATATTATGTTACAGCTTTCTTTCCCCTTTAAAGATTACTCAGGACTTTCCCCAGGGCTTGGCATACTTTCCAGGGCTTGGCAGACTTTCTCTTGCATTAGAGTTAAGGTATGCTGCTTATTGACATTCTGGATCCATAAGCCACTTTGAGGAGATTTGTAAGTGACCAAGAGGGCAAACTTCAAAGCACAGAAACAACAGGCCCTTTTAAGACGTAGATTTTGAAGGTAAGGAATTCTGTTCAATGCAAATTGCTCAGCTGTTGACAAGTAGTGCAAAAGCATTTTAAAAGAAGCCTGCACAAAGTGCACTGTGCAATTTCTTCTAGCAAATTATAGCATCAAATACAACACTGAATTAGACAATCTGCAATACCAGCATTTTATTTAATCACATAAAAATCCATAGTTTATAAAACATCCAAGTCTTTCCACAGTAATTTATGAATTTTCAGATTTGGGGACTTTTTTTGTCTCCCTGAAACTGTGTTTCAATCTGTTGGTGGATCAGTGCAACTGTCCTGTGGAACCAGGCATGTTCTACTGACCTTGTTCCAGTAGCTGCAGGTCTGACACAAATGCTGTCTCAGCGTCTGTTAGAGCCGTAAAGCGAATGTCTCCAAGATGCAGAATTGCTGAGAGAATTACAAACAGGTTCTCCACCTCCTGCACATATTTTATGCAGAATTAAACATAAAGAAGAGATCTGTTGGGCACACCAGTGAAAGGCAGCATTTTATAAAAATAAAAATTCTATTAGTTTGTATCATTGGCATTTGCTAAGTTAAAAAGTACTCATGTGTGAACCACTAATAGGAAACTGAGATTTAGAAATTAAAATGGAATCTATCTAGGGAATAAAACCACATTATTATTTTTGTTGGTGGTGGTTTGCTTTAATGTAAGTCACATTAACTACTGAGTTAAGCAAGCTTTTCAGATTGTGAGAAAAAATACTGAAATAACTTTAACAGATGCATTATTTCTGCAAGATATTAACAGATCTTCTCCACCGAGAATTTCCATCAAGTCAGTTTCCGTGACTGGGAATAGCAAGGGTTGATTTCTATTCAGCCAATTCTATTCACAAACAAAACGTCTAGCTCTAAATGATAAAAGGCTCCTGGTAGCAAAATCTATAGTTATGGTCTAAAAGAAACAACAGCAAACTCCTTTACCCACATACTTTTTGCCCATGATTGCATGCCAGCTTCTGATACCGCTGAGGCTGTGAAACACATACTCCTAGAGCTAGATTTTCCTGGCCTCATTTTTACAGCAGCAAGAAAATAAATAATTTTTTTAGTGGTCCATGGTCTTTTCGGTGTTTTGTTTGATTGGTTTGGTTTGGGTTTTTGTTTGTTGTCTAAAAGTCTTCAAAATTAAGAAAAAAATTCATAAAAGAAGTATGAACCAAAAATGCTAGGATGTGGAAAACACTGGGTGTTTATGGATGTCTTTTTGAAGTGAGTTATGTAACAATGGTGTTCCTTTAAAAATATAAAACAGGAAACATGATTTTCACTATAGCAATACAAGGCATTATGAATGGCAAAGTTGTATTACCCTTGAAATATTTTTTGCAAATTAGTATTTGGAACCTGATTCTAGTAGTAGACATGACAGTGAGAAGTTCTACTTACTGAAATTTGCAAAATGTGTTTAAAAACTGCACTACAAATGAAATACTTAGCCAATATATCTTGTTTACTCTCAGGTGAACACAATGAATTCAGGACACACTGAATCCAAGCTTGGATGACTTTTCATTAATTTTCAAAAGCTTTTATTCTCCTTTTTCTAATAAATATGCCCATCACCAGCTACCATTAAAAAACCTTGCAGTCTTTCTGGGATACAGATTACACCACCTCCAATACTGTTTAAGCAAATTTGATTCTCTAAACAACATTTTAAGACAAGAAATTCAATTTCTTACTGTACAAAATAGATGTAAATAGGACAACAGTATTTTTTCTCTACTATAGAGTACCAAAACTGCAGATTAACAAAACTAATCTATACAGGCAAAGGCTGATTAAGATTAGCTCTCACAGCAGAAGAATAGGTATGCTAATATGCATTCAAACCAGGCTGATACATCCTGCTCTTGAGAAGGCTTCTTAGGCAAGATGGAAATGGCACAACAGTACAGCATGCTTCTTGTTTCATTGGTAGCTTACTCAGAACTGGCTTGAGAGTGACTGTACAGTACTGAATTAGAGCAGGCTGGAATAGCTGTTTATTCTGGTAATTTTGATAAGGCCCCAGGTTTAGTTGATGGTCCAGATCCTGAAACACTTTCTCATTGTGTTCTAAGATGCATGTTCCCTCAACTTCAAAAGTTTTAAACAAACATTAACATACTTTGCAAGACATCATCAAAGACTGCTAAAGAATTTGTATGTAGTTCTCTGAAAAGATAATCTGTCATCAAATGTGGCTACATGTCAAGGAATAATACATATAGACCTTCCCATGTACCTTAGAATTAATGGGTAGAAAGTTTAGGAGGTGTGATTTATCCACATATTCCCTTCTAACCTCCAGCACAGGAGATCAGTCTGCAGTACTCTGGAGTACCACAGATTTCTAGCCTCCTAAGTGATTATTCTAACACTGCCTTGATATAGAGGACTCTTGAGGATGGTTTATGCTCTTCTGAGAGGCAGCTTACTTCCTTTCAAGAACTCTGAACAAACTGAAGTTGAAGTGCTGGATCCACAGGAACACTGTATACAAAGTGTTCATAGGTAGTTTCTTCAGGCTTATAAAATGCGATTCATTAAGCACTCATTTATTTATTGGCTGAAGGCCTTCCTCAACAGAACAGAAGGGTTAATGAAAGAGGAAGGGTTGATGAAAGAGCTACAGAGATCCGCCCATCTGCAAACATGGGGCTAAATGCCAGGAACATTTGCTACTGAAGTCTACAGGTGCAGAACTTAAGCCAGTAAGAGTAAGGAAGAATTCTGTCAAATAGAGTCATATGTGTTCAATTGCATATGTGGACACATGGATATTAATTAAAGAAACACCAGTAAGTTTTCATTATATTAAAAGATAACACAGGTTACCAAGGAACATTTGTTACTACCTTAACTAGGGAATGCCAAACAACTACATAATGTATCATCACCACAGAAGCTTCACACCTAAAGAGCAACCTTGTCAGTCGTATGATTTTTTTTGCTGATAGCCCTTGATCCCTATTTATTACAACTGTTGCCCATCTGTCGTGTCTTATGATAATTCAGCATACTAATACATCATATTTTATTTCTCATTTTTTTTTCTTAAGATGCTAAATATCATGGAGAGGTAAACAAGTTTTTATCTCTTTCTGGAACTACTGTTGCTCATGCATTTGTTTGGCAGAAGTGCCCTGGCTACAGTGCACAAAGTACTATACACATATGTAAGAAATGTGGGGAGTTTGTCAAATGTTCTAGTATTTAACTGGGAATTACAAAGCTTGCTTGAATTCTTATAGTCAACCCACCATTACTTCGGATCCTGTCCTACCTCTGTCCTCCAGAACATCTTCTTGATTAATTTTCCAAATTCTCTTTACAGGCTTTATAGGATTAAAGACAAACATCAGAACTATCTTCTTTTTGGTGGTTAAGTCAGCTCTTTCAAGTTACCCAGCACTAATTTTATAAGACTAAACATGTATTTACTTCTTTTCAGGCACTGGTAGCACAGGCATTGGAATGTGCATTTCACAAAATCAAAAGGCACAGAAAGATAATCAAGAGGAGGAGAAAATTCCTGTGGGTTTTATGAGGTTTCCCTCATATGGGATTTCATTGTTTCTTTTTATCTATGTAATTTAATTGTTCTGAGTGTTATACCTCGAAGCTGTTTTGTGAATCTTTAAGAATGAAAAAGATTTACATTACTGGTTCTGTGCCTAATTAAAAGTGATAACAATAATTTCCCTCAAGTAAACCAGCACTGTATATTGTTTCAAGGTCTTAACCAACAGAAAAAAGAAAAAAAAAAAAAAAAAAAAAAAAAAGACAAAGAGAAATGCACTTCTTTTCCTCACAAAAGTGGTTATTGCTGGAAGTTTCTTATGGCCTGGTTTTAGCTAAGTAATATGGTGATTTTAGCCACAACTTGCATAAGCTTTTGTAACTTACCAGGCTATTGAATCCCATAGCACCTAGAGCTTGTTTTAGTATGGCTAATTTCTCCCTGTTTTGAGGGTTGGCTGTTAACATCGTCTCTTCCAGTACAGTCTGGCTTAGATACCTGTATGGAGGAAAAACAGTAGTCATGGTATTTACAAGGCTGGTGCATAATCAAGCTTTTGAGGCTGAAAACCAGCTTTGCCCTTCTAACCAGAGGTTTCTTATATATATATCTTTCTCAGCCCTTAGAGGGAAATGTACCAGTGATAGAATTCTCCCTATTTCTTTCCTTAAGCTTTCACTTAAGGCTTCCCACTACCAACTTTAGCTCACATTTAATAGGTATCACTGACAGTTTTGCCATTCTTGCACTACCAGAGAGTCTCCTTCAGAAGGAAGATTTGAGGAGATCATTTCATAACTCTGACTGCTTTAAATTCCCCTCCTGCTGGCTAGGGAATAAATCAGCTCTTATCTGCCTGATCCCATGACGATCATTTGCTTCCTTAAGTAGCTGAATGGGAGACAGGTATACACAGCATCTCTTAGAATAAAGTAGTAACTAAGTACATTGAGTAGTGAACATACAGCCTTTAAGCTGTACAGCCCTTAAGCTGTACTGCTTTGCACGTTGTGAAGCAAAAGGAATTTTGACCAACCTTCCCAAAAATGATTAGGAGAGAGAAAGAGAGACACCTAGTGAAGCAGCTAACTCAGGAAAGAAAACTCAGAACAAACGTCAAGAGTAGTAACAAACTAGAAGAACCAAAACCTGCAGTACAACAGAAATGAGCAGCAATCTAACCTTCACAACAATGAATTTTGACCCTACTGAAATATGTCTAAGGGCAGGGTTTTAAAAAATATTCACTTACATTCAGGTGTCTGTTTCTTAATTACATCATACTGAGAATGTAAAAAGATATTTTATCGTTATCATTATCATTAAAATGCACATTCATCATACAATCTACAACCTTCACAAAGTTCACTTACATCAGAAAAAGGTAACACAAAATAATTCCCAACACCTAAATGAAATTATTATTTTCACAACACCAACAAAAGTGGGCAATGTACACACACTTCACCCCTCATCTCATTGAATCAGAATTGTTTAGGCTGGAAAAGACCTTTAGGATAATGAGTCTAACTATTAACCTAATGCTACCAAGTCCACTGCTAAATCATGTCCCTAAGCCCTACATCTACACATCTTTTAAGCATCTCCAGGGATGATGATTCAACAATTTGCATGGGCAGCCTGTACCAGAGTTCAATTCACCACAGTTACGAGAAAAATTCCCCACAATTATTCTGCTCTCTAATAATGCTTGGTCCATGATGTGTCACAAAGTTGGGGAACAACAGTGGTTTAACTTCTGCCATTTTTTGTTCACAGTTCTATTCTAATTTTACTATAGAGGAGACATGGTTTCAAAACAAAACTCCTATTGCCACAGAAAGTCTGGCAAAGTCTAGTAAGGGTGGTAGCTCCTGTCAAAGTGGCCTTTTATGTAAATGTGCATAGCCTTTAGAAATTTGTAGAACTATTCAGTATTTGCACCTTTCTATCTAGTAATGATACTTATGGGGTATGCAAGAAAGGATGCATACTGCATTAGTTGATTGATACTAAATTTACCAGTGCAGATTTCCATTGGAGTAATAATAGCATGTCACCGCAGCAGGTGGGCAGAGGAAGAATGATGGAGAGAAAAAGTGGGCCTGGGTGCACAAGCACTTTTGCATCTCTAGTAGAACTCTCTCATCAGATAGCTCAAGCACAAACAACCTTCATATCAGTGGCTAAACACAACCTTTGAGAACACGGGTCTGTGAGCATCACTGCTAGAGCTTTGCACCATTTCTTTTTAGTTACTAGAACTATTAGTTTTCTCCAAATCAAGGAGATATAAATGATAGCATAGCTGTCAAATTGGTTAGAACAGATAATGCAAAGTATATGTCAGCTTTATGTGTGGGTTTTCTTCTGTTTCTGTTCATTTGGTTGGTTTTGTTGTTTGTATTTGGTTTGGTTTTTAATTGCCTGTAGAATTTAACTCACGGGTACAAAGGTTAATCCAGCAGAAATTTTTCCACTATTCTGAAATGCTGTGTGATCTTATACTAGTTCAGGGTTATGCATCATGTGTCAGTGATATTTTTGATCCATAATTAGGAGATTTACAGTGGCAGTTACTCTGATGTCAAAACATCCTGTTGTTGAATGGTTGGAGGAATTGAAAGATTATGGCCACTTCTCTGGAGTTCTCCCTATATAACTTTCTTTCTGTGCTTAGCAGGGAAGAAAGGAATAGAATAGAATAGAATAGAATAGAATAGAATAGAATAGAATAGAATAGAATAGAATAGAATAGAATAGAATAGAATAGAATAGAATAGACCAGACCAGGTTGGAAGAGACCTTCAAGATCGTCGTGTCCAACCTATCATCCAACACCACCTAATCAACTAAACCATGCAACCAAGCACCCTATCAAGTCTCCTCCTGAACACCTCCAGTGATGGTGACTCCACCACCTCCTCGGGTAGCCCATTCCAATGGGCAATCACTCTGTGTAGAACTTCCTCCTAACCTCCAGCCTAAACCTCCCCTGGTGCAGCCTGAGACTGTGTCCTCTTGTTCTGGTGCTGGTTGCCTGGGAGAAGAGACCAATCTCTGCCGGTCTACAACCTCCCTTCAGGTAGTTGTAGAGAGCAATAAGCTCACCCCTGAGTCTCCTCTTCTCCAGGCTAAAGGAGAGGATATTGAAAGAATATTGCATACTTCTCCTATTTACACAATCCTATTTAACCAGCTCCTTTTATCACAGTATCACAGTACCACCAAGGTTGGAAGAGACCTCAAAGTCCAACCTATCACCCAAGACCTCATGACCAGACCATGGCACCAAGTGTCACGTCCAATCCCTTCTTGAACACATCCAGGGATGGTGAATCCACCACCTCCCTGGGCAGCCCATTCCAATGGCGAATGACTCTCTCAGTGAAGAACTTTCTCCTCATCTTGAGCCTAAACTTCCCCTGGCGTAGCTTGAGACTGTGTCCTCTTGTTCTGGTGCTGGTTGCCTGGGAGAAGAGACCAACCCCCTCCTGGCTACAACTACCCTTCAGGCAGTTGTAGAGAGCAATGAGGTCTCCCCTGAGCCTCCTCTTCTCCAGACTAAACAACCCCATCTCCCTCAGCTTTTAGCATCATGAAAGTGCTGGTGGGTATTGTTGCGGCAAAAAGGTGTGTGAACACTACCAATATCTATCAAAGCAGGCCATTGGCAGAGCAAAATGACCCAGAACACTCAGTCCCTTGGAGGAAAGAGCTGAGCCAAAACATATGAACCAAAACATGTCAGTTCTTGCCTTCAGCACAAGCACTTCTTGCTGATACAGCAGGGGGCAAACTGCGTACCTGCCAAACCTGGTGCCTGTGGCTCAAACAGTCCATCTATAAACGGCAGCATCTGCTGGGACATGCCTGTTGGAAAAGAATCTGACTTTCCCAGTATAAATCTCCTGAAGATTTAACCAGCAGATGTGTGGGTGTCTTTGCAAAGGACTGAGGTTGGATGTTTTCTAAGGTGCACTTAATTTAGAATCAGTTTCCCCAGTCTATAAACAATTACATTCTTTTATAAAATGTCATGAAGGCCACTCATTTTCCAAACTATTTAAGGACTAATGAAATAAGAGCATTGTTTTGAAGATATGCACATGCAACTGTTACATGTTTATAATACAAAGTATATGCATACTAAAGGTGGATTAATTGAATGGTATACTGGGCACTGTTCATGGATATCATATAAGCTCTCTAAAGTGTAGAAAATACAATCTAGCAGGTTTGGGGCACAATATATAGTAGCTGCACAAAGAATTATGTTTTTTCTAATTATTTTTAAGGTAATTCTATCTCAGAAATAGAATGACATTTAGAGACATTTTTTTCTTTTTGGTGTGTTGACTGTTAAATTCTCTGTTGCTGCAAATTTTAGGAAAAGGGGAACTATTGCTACACAAACTAGAAATGACGTTCCATAGTATCTGACGTACACCAGTTGTGGACATAGCTTCATTAGCATTCCTTGTATTGCTCTACATGCATATTCATTCTGCAAATGTACCCTCACATTAGCTTATTGTAGCCTTAGAAAAAGACCCCCAGATTTTAGCTGAAACCCAGCCTTTCAGTTGAAGATAGATGCTCAGACAAATGGTATCGATATCTCTGGTAAAAACCAAGCAGTACATGAAGTTCTAATAATTGATTCCTTTCTGCTGACCATCTAAACATTTGTTTAAATGCTACCATGTTGACACGTGCATCAGACTAGCACTGTGGCAGAGAACTTATCAGCACAGAAAAAGAATCTAGGGACCTTATCAGTGAAGGTTTATTTCAAAAAGAAGATAAACAAAATGGTCAGAGTTTGGGTATTTTTTAAGAAAAAAAAATCAATAATAGTAGTAGAATATAGTCACTTCCAGTAAAATACAATACTGCATTAGACAGTTTCTTTAGAAATGCAAAAAGAGACTACCTACATAGCTTTTTCTTGGTGATGTTTCTTCTAAAAGTTTTTACTTGCAGCATTTTAGAAATCTTATCTGATCTAGTCTCTTAAAGCAAAAAATAAAAAAAAGACTACCTAGAAGAATAAATCAGTGGTGTTAATTTTTCACTACATTACTTATGATACTAAAGAACTTCTAAGCTATCATTCAAATGATAACACAGATCAAGTTTTCAGGGAGATGTGTCACCGGTATGCCCAAGAATATTAAAAAAGGACTATGATATTAAATTATGCATGCATTAACTACTGATAAAAGTAAAAAATTACCATACCTGTTTACCTTAGCATTCTTATTGTAATTGTAATACATCATCATAATTTGTATTATTCACCTTATACCTTCAGTAAAATTCATAATTTGGTACATACATCTCAAATGCAAAGAAAAAATACGTACGTGCAAATGTTGTCTTACCTGACAGTACCAAGGGTTTTTTTTGCCCTATGCTAATCCAAAAAATTATTACATAACCCCAGTGGTCAAAATCTTTCTTTAGAGTAATGTTGTCAGCTTAGATGATTTAATAACAAGAAGCTCAGACTAAAAAGAAAAATGTTGACTCTCAGTTTGGTGTTCTGCCAAAAACTCAGCAAAACAATATTTGATTTGGATTAAGTTGATTTATTTTCTTTTGATTTGTAACTCAATAGCATTTATTATCTAATGAAGTAATCTGTATCATTCAACATAAACAAAACATGTAATTTCATTTCCTTACAGGAAAAGCAAAGGAAGTAACACATGAGACTCACAAAATTATTACAAGATGTGTGTCTTTTTAATCTGTCTTTCCAATTAGAACTGCTATGATTTGATGAAGTCTGTGAAGAGAGGAAAACAAAAACGTTCCAAATTTTATAATTAAAGGATTTAATTTAGAGAAGAGAGTGCTCCTTTTCTAGTTATGTTTCACAGTTAGCACGACTCACAGAAATGATCAGGCGCTTCCCCACTCAGTGACCGGAAGTTAATTTCAAAGTGAGTTTAAAGCATGATCATATATTGAACCTTTGTGTTTAACTTCCTAGGCAAGTGCTGTAACTCTGCAGTTAGCTCATGCTCAGCAGAAAAGCATAGCACAATCCATTAAGGAAGTTTCACCTTCATTCACTGTGGGACTGAAGAATACCACAGCCTTTCAAAAATACGTTTTCTTTATATTTTGCAGCATAGCTAAGCAAAGCCAGAAAACAATCGCTTTTTCCGCTGGATTTACTCCCCAGTCTTGAAAAGATGGCTCATACTGACCAGAATTCAATATAGCTATAAATTTCCTAGCTATAGTCATAAAAGTCTATGGACTGTGGCTGTCAGCATTTCAGGGCAGGTGTAACTATTGATGTATGTTACATACGGATTTTTTCTGATCTTTAGCAAAAAAACCCTTGACAAATAAAGGCTATATTGCAATAATCAACTCTTTAGACAAATGCAATCATAAAATACCTCAAGCTGTATGGGTTGTAATTGTAGCTTAGTACACAACACTGACTAATGATCCCAAGGCTTGCCACAGGAACCATGTAGTACCAAGCCCTCCTAAAGGATTATTACAAACTTTGACATTTCACTAACAAAGTAAGTCATTACCAATACACTACCTCACATCTAACCATTTCACATTTATGAAATTTGGCACTTGAAATGTTCAAGTACTCTACAAGGATGACCACTTTAGGCCACATACCTATATAGATTATTGCTGTTTATCATCCAGAAATATCTGGTTCACTACAGTGAACTACTCCTATCTGAGAGTGAAGCTGTCTAAAAGAGATTTGTAAGCTTTATCAGAAGTTCCTTTTTGTCAGGACAGTTAAAGTTGAGTTCAAATTAGAGGAAAAGAGGACGCATGGTTTTGCCAGATGGACACTTATTTTCATAGGGTTTTCCTGAAGTAAATACATTCTGTCATGAATAATTAAGAGAATTCTTGGCAGGATTACATTATTAAGTGGTTTTAAGTCACTATAAAAATTTAAGAGACAGCTCTATGATGAAAGAAAAGGATATTTTTTTTTAAGCAGCATCTAGCTGCTTGCTACTTGTCTCCTTTCCTGATAGTTATAGGCAAAAAGTTTAATTTCCTATTTGCTCATACTCAGACCTATTTACCCATTTGAAATCACAGAGTCTTCTAAAGCTTCTGCACCGAGCTCAGAGTAGAAATAGAGGACACATCTTTAAAATAAATTAAAAAATGAAGCAACACAGAAGTAAGCAGTTTTTTGGTCAGAGAAAGTATCAGAGACCAAAGGACATCTTGTCACAGAATTAAGCCAAATGACTGCTATAAAGATACAATTCAATTAAGAAAAACCAACATATGTAACAATTATTCACAATATAAGAGACATGAAATATTTAGCATGGTAAAGCTTCAGCTGGAGTATTCTGTGCAATTTCTGACATCCCATTTCAGGGAAATCAGGATCAGTTAGCAAAACTCAAAAGGAAAGCAATTAAAAGAACATATCAGAAAAATTCCTTAGAGCAAGAATGTTCCTTTAATGTACAGAAGACTGAGGAAAACAATGCAAAGAAGAAAAGTCCTGCATTCCTTTGGGCCCAAAACCACAGACATGGAAATATCGCTACATTACACAACTGACTTGAGGGACATGGAAGAATAGTGTGGCAGAGAATGAAACACATCCTACAGAAACGAGCCAGTTTCAAGAAGATGCAAAATATGAAGGTATCAAACTAAGATATGAAGATAATGTCCAACACTCACTTGTAGTTTTTGATACTGCATTCCTATTGTTTGCAGAGGAACAGCCAATGTGCTGGAGGGCAGGGCTGCACTTTACAGGTGAAGGAATGGGCCAACAGGCCCTACACACACAAAGTCCTGCAACTAGAAAGGAATAAATCCTTTCAATGATATAGGCTGATGAGCTGGGGAGGAGCTCTGGTGGAAAGACCCTGGGGACCCTGAGAGCATTGATCTGGACAGGAATCAGCAGTGAGCCCAGACAGCAGAAATGGCCAGCAGCAGAAATGGCCAGCAGCATGTAAGTCTGCATGACCAGCTTATCTAGGAGACTGGGAGCTCTTTTCTCCTGCCCAGCTCTGACCTAACAGCTGATTGTGCTTGGAGCAAGTAACACATTAGGGATGTCCTGAAGTCCTTTCCAAAAGTAACTATCCTATGACCCTATGAAACATTAATTTCTCATATATATCAGGAGTTTTTCTAACCCGATACAAAACCCGTAATTTTGGTCCCAGAAGAGTGGCAAATCAAGTAAAGGTAGGTCCCAAATTCCTGAGGATATTACCTTAACCTTTGAACAGTCCCAAAACCAAAAAACTGAACACAGCTCTTGGAGCCATAAGATATCTAAGGACAAGTAAGTTTTATTTAAGAATACATGCTGCTTAAAATCAAAATCTGAGGAGATGTCAGTATTCCAAAAGTCAGAACAACCTTAAAAATCACAGTCACACCTAAGAATGCATCAAAATAGGAAGACAATAGTTGAGCACTGCTTAGGTGAGCAACCCTTTTTGGCAGTATGTTGAGTAGCTAAAATAGCACAGTATGATTATTTTGTGCCGGAGAGGAAATGTTTTCTCACCTTGAAAATAAATATTTGGTCACCAACTTCTAAATAGTCTTAAAAAAAAAAAATTCTAGAAAAGCTAAAAAGTTAATTGAAATTGTATTGAAAACTGATAATTACAATGCACTATCAGGAAATTCCCAGACACTTTGATCACCTTCTATGAACTAGAAACCCAAGAAAACATCTTTTAGAACTTATTTTTTATCTTAAAAATAAGTTGAAAAACAGTATTATTGGGAAGTCCAAAGGTTTCCACCAGTTATTTCAGAAAGAGCTGGGGCACAGGCCCCAAATCCTGAAGTTTTGGAAGACATCCCATGAGAGCTGTATCCAAATAACTGTCAGGATATGTGCCGTGACCATCACTAACATCTCCAAGCTAATTAATCTTGTTCACTTTTACATCTAGACAATAACCATTTTGTACCTACTATGTAAAATTATTAACTCATGTGTCTAACAGGATGGCTGAAAAACACTCAGGGAAGGTAAGATTTTTGTTCCAGTAGGGTTCCAAGTAAAGGACTGCAGTCATTATATGAAATGGGGGAAAAAAGATAGAGCTGAAAGTCACTAAATAGGTTTTGCTTATCCCAAATATCATCCTGAGGAAGAAACTCAGAATTTTAAAGATTCAGGAATGATAAAATCATCTTCCTGGTATGAACTGGGAACATGAATGCGAACACAGATGAAACAGTCCTGGCATCAGCTAACAAATCAGTCAAGTTTTCCTCTTTCTTTTGTGCAGCTGTTAAAATAGATTCTCAAAAAGCATGTCTGTTTGCACAGCAGATCCTGTCTTGATACGAAGAACAGGACTAGATTTCTGCCTTTTCAAACCAAGAGCAAAGGAAAATACTGTTTTTGTTTATATTCATTTAGTTAGTGGTGGGGGAGGGGGAACATAAAAAGGAAAAAAATACATAGGAGCTGAATATAACAATCTGTTCTTTTCTGAGACACCAGGGAAACTGGTTCCTGTGAGGAATTAAAACTTTTATAGTGTGCTTTCTTCTTTTGATCCATGTGCTCATGTGTTACTACTCTGCTACTAGCAGGACTTCTTTTAGCTAGCCCCTGGAAAAATAGAATAGTATCAACTCCTATTCTAGTATGACTGACCTCACTATCTAATACATTTATTTTGGTAAAAACAGTTCAAGATTAGTGAGAAAAGAATTCACGTGAAAGCAGCAAAGAATGGATTTAACTTAAATAACTAAATACAGCACTCTGCATTAACACTTAATTATGCAATGCAGGCCACCGGAGATCATGCTCTGAATAAAAATATATTGTTTTGTCTATAAATCCCCTAATTTTATAAAAATGCTGTACAAATAAAATTCTTGGTATTCATTAACTAAGTCAAAATAGCTATTAAAACTGAGATACTGACACATTATAGAGGACAGAACTTAAAGAATGTCAAATCTGCCCCCCCCCCCTTTTTTTTTTTTTTTTTGAGTATCATGCTGTTACTATATGGAAACCTGTCATGCATTAATTCTTCAAAACTATTTTTATTACAGCCTGACCACAATTAATGTGTGTAACTAAAAGCCACACCCCAGTATCATCTCAGTGATAGCTTCCATAAAATGTTGCATCAGTTGTTGTAAAAACAAATACAGACCATGCACATCTTTACATCATATTTAGTGATTTGAGACCACTACAACAAAAAAAAAGATGTAAAGATATGGTTTTTTTCTTGCCAGATGTACATATGCCACGAAGTAGAATGATTGGACTCGATGATCTTTGAGGTCTCTTCCAACCTTAGTCATACTGTGATACTGTGATTTAATACATCATAGTGTATTATCCTAATTCTGCAGAAGATTTATGTGTAGCTAACTTCCAATCTGTGCTTCATCCCACTCATTTTCATTGAAAATTAATACTGCAATAAATGTTAATAAAGAGCACAACTGGAAGTTATAGGTTGAAACTTTGGGTTGAGTTTTGTTCACTATGGAAGGCAGATCAGACACTGAAATGAGACAGGCGGCGATAAACACTACTGGAGAACTACAAGCTTCCAAGTTCATTGACTACATAATTTTTCATCACATCATCTTATCAGACATTTACTTCTACACAATGCAATGCAGTGTCATACAGAGATTCCTGAGCCATACCTGTATGAACATGTGTAGTACAGAAAGCCCAGTAAGTGTGGCTAATTACCTCAAATGGACCACTAGCCCAACACAACTATGGTGCTACCTTTTGCATATCACCCTCTAAGGGTGCTGCATTCCACAATGAGTCACACAGACATAGCTTTTGCCTCTACTTGTCTCTATATAAAGCCAGTTTTAACTGGACTTATTACAAAAATTTCATTAACTGATGCTTTGTTGCTAGAAAATTCTCAAGAGAGCCAATGTCACAGAAGGATAAAGCAGTATTTCATAATCAGGTTCCAGCTCTAAAACAATCAATATGCATGTTGCGGGTGTCATTTAATGTGACATTGTATTAAGAAGCATGGATTAACAATCTAAATCCCTTCCTTCCTCTTATTAATGCTGCCCAATGAACCATGTATCTGCACAATCATGTGAAAAGCGTGTGGCTTTTGCCTTTGCAGTCCCCATCCCTCCTTCCCATCCAGCTCAGGGTAGTAACCCTGATTAAGCACAATGGTTGTCACTGAAAATTCAGTGTTACCAGATCAAGCTAAGGTGGAAATTACAGTATCTCACATGTGCACTCATTCCATACAGCCATTCACGAACCGCTCTTCTTACAACTAAGTCAGCTTACTGCCCTCATAGTAAAGATTTGTAAAGTCTTTCTCTGAAATACATAATAATAATTAAAAAAAAAAAAAAAAAAGGTTAGCTATTCCTGTGACTACTTGATCAATCCTAAGACTTAACTCAGGTATAACTAAACACTGAACATCAGGAGTGTTTACCAGACTGAGAATGAATGGCCTCATCGCTTTACATCTGTTTTTAAACATGTTTTCAAAACTGCTGGGATGAAGAGTCTTGAACATATAAACCCAAGATTTTACCTTTCAAAAAATAAATTCCACTAATCTCAACTATATTTACGAAGTCACTGATTAAGAAATCACAACAAACATTTTTATTTCTTTAGATCTCTCGTGAATATAAGAGGACAATGTATTCTGCTTAGTAAGGAAAATTTGCCTTGCACTTAGCACTGTTTGATGTGTAAACAGGAAGAAGACAAAGATAAAGCAAAACAGCTGACATCAATGAAGTAAACAACATTTACAGAACATGATAATGAATAGCTTCTGGCTCTTTTCTCTGAGGGAAAAGGAGAATATTTTACTGACTTTTTTGCCTTTGTCACCAGCTTTTAAACCTATTCCAGTGTGGACACATTTTACAACCTTTGAACCATGTTATACCGTAGCACTGAGCTGGAAATACTGCTAACCATTTAAGTGCACCAGTTTCTGCTTATGAAAATAAAGCACCAAACCTGGCATTTCAAAAAGAAGAATAACTTTGTTAATGTCAAGAGGTAAATTATCAGTATCATATCAATAAATTAAATGCTATAGACAGATTTGGTGATAGTCAGAACACATCTCTCATTTTTCCTAAACTAAGAAAATCACAGGTTAAAGGACGTCTTTTGTGAACTGCTTTCAGCGAAAGAAACTTATATTAGCCTATGCATTGCTCAGTAAATAGTTTTGCCTTGACATGTGCATAAGACAAAAATTCAAATAATTCTGTAAGTCTACCTGTACATAAGCTTTTAAAGACAGTGGATATACGGATATACTTAAATGGAAAACAAAGAAATGCAGTATGGTCTTTATCCCCCAAATTATAAATGTCTTTGGGCTATACTCAGGTACACTTTTAGTTTTTAAATTATATTGATATTCCTGTGAAACAGGTTTAAATCAGAGACTCAAGCCTTCTGTTCCTAACATTACATGAAAATGTTATTCTAGTATAATTAAAGAAAAAAAATGAATGCACAAGAGTAGTGACTCAAAATAGATTTTTTTCACACCTCTGTTGACATAAAAAGAAACAATAAAGGCAGTAGACCTTGTAGTGCTATTTCTCTGACTCATATCATTCAGACTTTTATAGTACAGAATCACTCAAGATTTTAATTCTGTGAATGATTGCATTACAAGCAGAATATTGAATATACATTGATGAAGAGTGTAATGATGATGATGTCAATGATGACAATAAACTAGCAAATATTGAGCATTGCTGAACTTGTAAAGAAAGTAACCCAATCTGTATGCAAGTGCAAACTGGTCTGATTCATATCCTGAAATGCTTCAGAAATTGTGTTTGAACTTTGCTCCTACAGCCAAGAGTAATTTTATATTCCTGTGTTCAGACCTTGGCACTAGTTTCCTGGTAGATGTCATTAAGTGTACAAGCCTCAAGGCATTTCTCCACCACGTTTGCTGCTTTTAAAAAGCTGAGTCATTACATAAAACTCACTGAGTTAAAAGCCACAGTATCTGATCTAAAGTGTTTTGGGTACCTGCTTATAACTTTCATCAGTATCCAGTTAAAATGTTCATAATCTAATTCAGAATTATTTGTATAACTGCTGATTGCATGGATCAGTTTTAGGTCAGCTGATATATAAGAAGCCCTCTTCTTGTACATGCAGGTATGGCCATGTGTATTCAGGTATGTGTAGTAAACAAATAATTCCGAGCAATGAGATTCCTTTTACATCCTTTAACTTTGTCCAAAAAAAAAATTAAACTGCCCCACATCATTAAACCACCCTAGTGACTTTTGAAATCTTGTGAAATACACATTTTCACAGAAGAGCGAGATATTTTTAATAATTACTAATTAATCAGTAACAATTATTTAGCTATTGCGGGCTACGAAAGTCTCATACAATACAACAACATGTGGTTGTGCAGTACTTAACTTTACCCACTTGTTCTACCAAGCAAAAATGTTCTCCTTTCTACTTTAAATGGAGTAAATATATATATTTATGTATGTATGTTACCTACCTGTCTACCTATCTATCTAGAAATCAACCATCTGCAACCATTAGTGGCCATCCCCTGAATGTAATCAAAGGGACTTGCTTTTCAAACAGCCAGCAAGCTACACGATGCTGAACACAGGGTTCAGTTAGGGAGAATTTATGACTACTCTCCTATGCTGAGCAAGACCTGCCTCGACTTTCTGGTGTCCCAGGACCCATTTCTATCCCAAGTGTTTTCCAGAACTGCCGAAAATGAGAACAGGATACAGGAATGTGTATGTTTTTCTCACATTTCTTATTCCTCTCATTACAGTCATGGTGGATAAAGGCTCACAAATAGACTACTTCTGACATAAAATCTCCCATGGTATCTTCCACTGCATCTCAAAGGCAGAAAGTACTGAAGACCCATATGCTCTACAGTCAACAAACCTGAAATAAACATTACAGGTTGCACATTGAGAACTTGATTGAAATGCTGCAGGTTACTTATGTGTGGAAATTACACTGACTTCACAGTGCATAAAAGGAATTGACCTACATAAATCACATGAATTTGCAGACTTACTTCAGTACTTTCATAGTTTATACATCCAAATAGGACAAAGAAACTCCCCATTGAGTCTTAGTGTGACTGCATTTACAGACAGATTGGCAGTTTGTGCAGCTTAGTTCTGTAGGCAAGCTAGGTTTGTATTCAAATACATAGTTTTCTAAATCCAATGAAAAGTAAAATACAATGAGCACAGAACAAAGATGAGAGCAGACTATATTACACCTCAAAGTAGCCCTTTTTTTCACCTAATACATGAGAAGCTGAAAAGAGATTGGAGAAGATCATAATTGGATCTTCTTTTTTTTTAATAGGCTCCAGAATAAACTACAGAACAAGAGAATTTGATAGGACGCTCCCATTTGTTCCACTTTCAACTGAAGATCAATTTAACTCCATAGTACATATTTTATTAGATGCTTCTCCATTCCTCTAAAGTTCTATCTGATTGAAGAGTCCTGTTTAAACAGGGAATTACGTATGGATATATGGCGCATATCTATATCTATATCTATATCTATATCTATATCTATATCTATATCTATATCTATATCTATATCTATATCTATATCTATATCTATATCTATCTATCTACCTATCTATCTATATGTAAAGGAGATTAAACTATAGTGGAAACACGACAGAAATAGGGAAAGGACTGCCGGTATGAAAAAGTACAGAAATATCACTAACAGTGAACCTGACTCCTCAAGCTGCACCTGAAATCAAAGACATGATTATATATAAAAGCAAACACAAAGAAAGATTATATATAAAAGCAAACACAAAGACATGATTATATATAAAAGCAAACACAAAGAAATAGTCAGAAATATTAGTACAAAAAATGTTCACTATCTATCAGTAGCAGTTTTAACTCATCAGGATTTGGGACGGGAAAGTGCTAGAAAATAAAGCCCATGCAAACAATTATTTCAAAAGAAAAACATATCAAAGAAGTGCCATGTAGACTTTCTCTGTGTCACTCAAATTTCAACACTACAAAATTGCAATGACATAGGACAGCCTCCGATTGTTTTCCAACAAATGGTTCCACTACATATGTGATTTTCCTATTTGATAGTACAATTTTAATTTCTAATTTTTACTGTGCAAGGCCACAGATTTATAGATTTTTACAAGTGATTAGCACTGTACTTATTATTTGTAATCCTCATCTTGGGTGAACAAAACGGATCACAAAACTGGTGTCAGCATACCAAGGTCAAAATGTACACTGCAATTACTGTGTGTTTGATGCTAAGCTGCAACACCAGCTTGGTAATCTGATTTCTACCCATTTAATGATCCAGTTATGTCAAAATTTCATAAAGGTTAAACCAGATGGTGGAAAGTTCCAGCATTTGTCACAAGCCATAAATTACTCTTCTTTGTAATTGTGGCTACAAATTCAGTTTGTTTGTGAAATGGCATTTCTATGTTGGGCATTTCAGTGCCTTTTTCCATTATTTCAGTCATCAGAAAATGTTGACTAAGTTTTTCATTTCAGAGGACTTTCTTGATTTGCATCTTTCCTTGAGCAAACTGGATTTGTTCTATCAAATTTTCTCATCCTCATTCCTACTATTCAAGAAATGTTGAAACTTTAAATCAGATAAACAGAGATTAGCAGAGACAGGTCACAGACCAAAGTCATAAAACCATTTAGGCTAGAAAAGACCTTTAAGATGATTGAGGCCAAAATTACACAATAGGATGCACAGTACTTCTTGCATGTTTCTTCCTTGAAACACTGAACTACTCCCATTCAGTTCTCCCCATTGTGTTTCATTTTCTGATCCAGAGTCTTTTTGCACAGATATGATAAAAATACAGATTTCCCTGATTAGATGGGCTAATATATGTGTGAAAATATATAAGCATTCCAACCCCCCCATTACTGTTTTACACCTGTTGGCTGCCGATCAAAAGCAACTTGAAACTACTGAGATGATATTTGAAACTATATTTGTTTACTTCTGATATCAACCACCATGTACTTAAGTTTCCTATGATTCATGTTGTACTGTACTAAGCTGCAGCAATAACAGTTTGTGCTGCAATTCCAAGAGATGTGTCATATATTAACTGCAGATAGACAAGACCTAGAATAAAGAAGTTTCAAATAATCATCTGGGTGATGAGCAAGTCAGTACAAGATATTCCTGCACTGTTTTGTTCGGCATTATACTGCATAAAACAATGTTAGAAGCCAGGCTGATGGAGCTGTGATCTTTAGGAACTGTATAAAACTGAGATCCTATCATCTTCTGGTCATTAGCAGTCAATAAACATGTTCAGAACACTTTGACTGGCTACTGGTAAGCTTCAGAAAAAAATCAGTTTGAGCAGTTATATTTTAGCCACAAAAAAATTATGTGCAAATTCAGCGGGAATGAAAGGAAACTATGAATGACACTAACTTGACAAAATCAAGTTTAACCTCAATGTAGTGGTCATTTTCAGTTATGATTGACAAAAGAATCATGGAAAGAAAAGTATGCTACACCTTGCCTGAGTTTCCCAGGGAGACCTGGCTGCAGTAACTGTAAAGTTACTCCAATGCAGTGAAAAATACCAGGTAGCTCAAGCTGCTCAGTGAAAACATTAAGTTCAAACAACGGTGAGAGATAGCACCTCTCTTAGATCTAACATTGAGATGAGATGGGTTCGATAACTAGGGCTTCCATAAGCCAATAACAGTTTCTTACATGACCCATTCCTGACTGGAAATTCATCTACAGTAATTGCATCAGGATGATACTATGAGTGACTTTTGAAATATAAATTGCAGAACTATATTATTGCTCTAGATTTATGCAAAATGGTTTCAGGAGCTGAATCCTCTGAATCTCCCCCCACATATGAGACAATTAACATCCTAGTAAAGTGCAGAGACATATTTTATACTTAAAAGCCAAATGAGCTCCTCTACCACTTTTCTAAGTGAATAATCATATCTATTTTTAAGCTAGGGTTTCTGCAGCAATTTCATCCCTTGGAGCTACATCCATTTTCAGCCTGACATAAAATACTAGTGGGCCGCCTAAACTGTCAGCGCTTAATTCCTTCAACAGAGGATCAAATTTAACCTCAGTATATACGCAAATTCCACAGATCTATGAAGATTTGGGAATTTTTTTTCCTAACAAAAGGTTGAACTTTGTCCAGACACTGTAAGGTGTAAGATACTGGTGAACAGAATTCACAACACACTGGAAAGCCATCTGGTTTATGCTATACTTATTTTTGCACTTTCAAGCAGTGTATACCAAACTGTTGTATTGTGTGTGTTAAAACTAAGATACATCTGCTCTGTCTTCATTAAGTCTATAGATCCTAGTGCTCTTAATTATAAAGTTTGTTTCTTTCTCTTGGATTAAACAGATTGAATTCTTTTCTGCCTCCTACTCTTTATCTATCATGCCACACACAGATTATTCTCCTCTTATTTTCTGGATGTGTTTCCCTATAATGTTTACCCTAAAGGAAACAAGAAAGACAAAGCCTTTCTCAATCAAAGAAATAGCAAATGGTATCATGCCAAGTCTAATGAAGTAAATGCAATTTTGTGGATTAAAACTAAACATAAACAGTAAACTGACTAGACCTATTAAAAAAAAAGTCTAAGTGGTTTTATATGATCTGATGTAGTTTTGGGTTTTTTTCTGTTCAGAACTGCTTACTGGCACCAAGAGGATGCAAATTACTAAAGATTTTCAGATATCTGAGCTCTTTTAGGACAATTCAGAAACACAAGGAAGAGTGCCTTGGCTCTACTGTCTGACTCCAAACATAAAATTTAGTCCTAAAAACCCACCTCCTTTGTTCATTTACACATAGTACACAATTTTGGCTTGCTAGAATTAGAATGGAGAGAAAAACAATCATTGAAAAGAGAGGTAATCTTAATGAATGATCTCTTTACCCCTGAGAGTCTGCCATTGGAATGCTGTACATCCTTTGCCACTATTCAATCAATATGCATGAACAATAATATAATGAAGAAGGGATTGTTAACATCAAATGAAAGAAAATATGGGTTTCAGATTTAGACTTTCCAGCAAAGTCTCAGACTTATTTTATTACCTTTATTTTGTTAAATAAAAATTATGCTTGGAGTTCATGTGAATTAATGATTAGTAAATATCATTTCAGCTACATTTTCTTAAAGGATCCTTTGGAAATAAAGCAGTAATGTCAAAAGCAGCTAATGTCAAAACTGGGATAAATTAAACATTAAAAATCCAAAGCTTTCAAGTAGAAAAATATTGCTTTGGATATCTTGACATGTAATTAGAAAGCAAGTCTGCGGGTGTGCATGCAACTAAGCCTGAATTCAGGATGAGCTACTCAAAACAATAACACAGTTACTGAAAACAGATATTGTGAAATGAGTAAATAACAGACATATAACTTATGTATGAGGTGTAGGTATCCACAAATAGAAAAATAACCAATTAATTTGCAAAATAAAGCAGATGACAAATTTTTTGGCCTTCTTTTTGAAAACTTAAATGTGATCCTGATTATATTTTCTGTAGTTGTAATGCCAACCTCCTAGTAATGCATCTTGCAGGATACAACCATCCACAAATATCTCACAAAAAGAGATAATTTACGATAGAGGAAATATTGTCAATTTTCAGAAAGATACTGTATAACAATAATAATGATAATTACTTCAATGTTGACCCTATTGTTATCTATTTCCTGAATATTAAAGTACATGGTGATGATCTTAGGGAGGAAGTTCTAATCTACACAGTCCAGCTATCATATCTGCTCAGTTAAAAAATTACTGCACTTTTTTTTTTTAGCTCCACTGCTAGGCTAATCTCCACTGACCAGACCTGAGGCTGCCCTTCCCCCTGGCCTTGGGCCTAGCCAGGACCAAAAGGCCACGAGACAGCTCCCCCCATTACCAGGTAGCGGCGAGGGAAGAAAGAGGAAGTGCCAGACCCCGCAGGTAGCTTTTGTAGGGAGCAGAGCAGGACATCATGGGATGAAATACAGTTTCCTGTGTCCACCCACTGGCCTGGACCCTTTCGGGACACGGGAGGTGTTTCTCATGTGGGCACAGCAGAGGGCACCTGGCCCCAACTGCTACAACACTCATGGGCTGCATACAGTTCCAACTAATTTTAATTAAAATACAAGTGCCTAAGACAGAAATATGAGAGACTAAGCCTAAATGCTAGTTGAACAGAAGTGGCGTACATGTATAAGAAAAAATGAGATGATTAGACCACAGTGTAACACCTTAAAAGTTAATTACTGGATGTAAAAACCATCCCAATTTAGTTACACTTGCTGTATTTTCCCATATATCTGAAAACACACATTGCAAAACTTCACATTTGCATTAGATAGCATTTGTTCTGGTTAACCAATATCACTAAAAAGCATGAAGATGTATCCTAATACAGCACATAATATTTTTTGTGGTGTCCATCATCCACAAAACTAAGTTAGTGATTTTTAATAACAAATCATATGCATCAGCCTTTTAATGGTCTTCCTTCTCAACTCCTCCTTCTTTGAAGTGTAAAGAACAACTCCGATGCTTGAAGATCATGCTCCAAAAGACTAATGGAGCATGAATTTAAAAGAATGAATAGGGCAAGAAAAGGAGATCTTAGAAAAATAATATGTTAATTTTGGTTCAATTTCTGATCATTTTGTGGAGGAAAAAGAATAAACTTATTGAATAATCTCACAAACCCCCTGTACTGAGAAAAAACCACACCAAACAACAAAACAGCATGAATGAGAAAGACTGTGGAAAACTGGAGAAAGTAAGAGTACTGGGGTAAAGACTATTACCAGATGAAAAAGGGACAGTTACCAGTTGAAATAAGAGAGCAGGGTAAAACACATTAAAGAAAACTATGTTACAATGTGAAAGCATATTTTGCTGGAATATGCATATGTTACACATGCAGAACACAAAAATCAGTGAAAATATTCAGACACCAGTAAATACAGCATAAAGAGGAAAAGAATACATGTATGCAGCAAAAGTAAACAAAATAAAACAAAGAGGCAAGAGATGATGGGGGGAAGACAATTCTTTTTATGATAAAATCATTCCAGGTTACATAGATACAAAACTCACTGAAGCAAGTTTAAACCTGCTCCTGAATCTCAGACAACTGTATCTTCTTCTCCTCTCCCCATTACCTTCCTAATAACTATCTGGTGTACTTTAGTTGTCAGACTGCACTGGAATACAATACAATACAATACAATACAATACACCAGGTTGGAAGAGACCTTCAAGATCATCGCGTCCAACCCATCAACCAATCCAACCCACCCAACAACAATCTAAATAAATAGAATTGCCATGATTAATTTTGAATCCATAGACCTTGTCCTTAAAATAGTACTAATGGTTGTGAATCATGTTTTCACTCTAGCATTGTATGAGGACAGATAAGAAACTAACACTCATAGTTAAAATCTTTTCACTAGGCAGCTGAAATACAAGTAAATCATATCAGAAAAATGTAAAGTGATGAAAGCCTATCATTTTTATGTTATATATTACCACACAGTTAAAAATAAAACAAAACAATAACCAAATCAACAAATCCAAAGTATTTTCACTTTTACTTAAGGCTTCACCTATTCCTATTTATTTATGTACTAAAATAAATTCCAGTAAAATTCACTGAGATTTCACTCCCTCAGTTTTTGAAATCAGTGTTTGAAACTTCATCTGTATATTCAGAAGTTTTTCAAGTGTGCTTGATAAGTCGTTATACACCAATGGTCCTGTGGTGTCTGGGTATGCTAAATATACACAGCTTATGCTATGTGTATCACTGTATTGTCTTTTAAGTGTCGATGTATTCAAAATGCAGCCTTTTTGGAGAAAAGGAGTGTGCTGCATGGAATCAAGTGAGGACAGGAAAACTTGTGTAGAAACAGAAAAACAGATTTACTTGTTCAAACAGAACTTGTCTATGTATGTGCATGTACACATAAATTCAAATAGAATAGAATAGAATAGAATAGAATAGAATAGAATAGAATAGAATAGAATAGAATAGAATAGAATAGAATAGAAATTAACCAGGTTGGAAAAGACCTTCAAGATCATCAAGTCCAACCCACCACCCAACACCACCTAATCAACTGAACCATGGCACCAAATGCCTCATCCAGTCTATTCTTAAACACCTCCAGTGATGGTGACTCCACCACCTCTCTGGGCAGCCCATTTCAATGGCCAATCACTCTGTGAAGAACTTCTTCCTAACATCCAGCCTATACCTCTCCTGGTGCAGCTTGAGACTGTGTCCTCTTGTTCTGGTGCTGGTTGCCTGGGAGAAGTGACCAACCCTCACCTGGCTACAACCTCCCTTCAGGCAGTTATAGACAGCAACAGAAAGTTATTCTTGGCCCTCCAGCCAGTTCCTAACTCAGCACAGTGTGCTGCTGTCCAAGCCACAGGCTGACAGCTTGGCCAGGAGTTTGCTGTGGGGGATGGTATCAAAGGCCTTGCTGAAGTCAAGGCAGACTACATCCACAGCCTTCCCCACATCCACCAGGTGGGTCACCTGATCATACAAGATCATCAGGTTGGTGAGGCAGGACCTGCCTTTCCTAAATCCATGCTGGCTGGGACACCTGAGATATAAGAAAGTAAGGAAAACACATTGCCTCTTATCATCTAAGAAATAGTCTTTGTAAATTCTAATGTCTTTAAAAAGTATATCATAAAATCTCATTTCACTCTTTCACTTCGCTCTCTCATTGCTCGAGCTGCAGCCTCCGCCATTGAGCTCATTGTTATTAGCTTCGCACTCAACTCATACATGCGTGCATACTGAAAGCCTCTGCACAACGAGAAGCAGCCCTGAGAAGTACCTCCAGAGGGAGGACCTTCGCTGAGCCTGAGAAGCCCAGTGTCGTCACTGCCTGTCACACTGACTGGGAGAGCCCACTCTGCCTTCCCAGGACAGGACCCCGAGGGTAAGATTTGCCCAGTTGCCAGGGAGAAGGGACTTGACCGAATCCAGCAGTTCATGTATCTGCCTAACCCCACTATTGCAGGAGAGGAGCCCTGTAAACCTCAGGGAAGATCCAGAGCACCGTTCGTGCCTATACTCCACCAAACCCGGGACCGCTCTGAGAGTCCCGCTGTCCCTTTAACCCAAGTAAACGGGAAGTCGCCGCTCACGTAGCCACACTTCTTCCCCAGGGCCACTCCACGCCAGCCCCAGAGCCCATCTCAGCCGGGCTGCACCCTTGCCGGGTCTGCCCCACCTGCTGCCGTGCCCGATTGGAAACCTCCAACCCTGCAGCCCCGCCTGCTACTGTGCCGGATCGGAAACCTCCGACCATGCAGCCCCACCCTGCAGCTGTCACCCTGCGCAGTCATGCGAGCCAACTCAGAGGGCCGACCCGGCACAGCCCGGCCCTACTAGCCCTGCTGGTCCCAAGGGCTGACCCCCAGGACCGCTCCCTATCGTCTGGAGAGAGCCGTCTGAGTCCTGAAGGAAACCTGCTTACCAGCTAAGCCCAGGTTCCAATTCTCTCTCCACTACTGCAGAAAGAGGAGACAGCCACCCAGCGCTGCCGTTCAGTCCAGTCCAGGAACCAGTCCAGGAACAGTAGTCTGCCAGAACTCAACCTTGCCACAAACAACAGCTACAAAGCATCTTCCACGTGCTTTCCATGCACTGGCTCTCAGTTCAAAGTATCCGCGTCTAGCAGGGTTTTCTCTGATGCGCAGAAACAGCACTGTATATAGCTAGAAGCCGCCTGCGCCACATCTAGTGGCCAAGCAGCGGAACTGCACCACTCGTTATATAAATATAATTTTCTAAATAGTCCAATTGAGTTCTAATAATAATACTAAGCCACTTATGGAATGTATTTTACGAACGTGCACTAGAACATGTATATAAAACAGTGATTAACTGGTTATTAATAATTTTGATAATAATATGTTTCATAATTCATATTTCATAAATTTACTAACCTCTTAACCACAATCCCTCAGCTGTTATGCAAAATTTTTACAAGCAGAAAAAACAAAACAAAAGAAAACAACAAACCAAACCAAAATCAACCAAAAACAAAAGAAAGAAAAATAATTCCATTTTCTTAGATATGAAATGAAATTTACCTCGGATACTCAAATAACTTTTTTCTCAGAGTGCACCAGAGTTACATTTGGTAAACTAAAACTTCTGAAATAATTCCAGTAAAGAATTTTTAAAAAATAAAAATCTATTCAGCATTCATTACAAAAGAAATATGTTGTAGGTGATAAATTTCAGACACTGTATTTAAGAATCACCCAGAGTCACACAGTCTTTAGAATTCTGTATCCACTGTAAAATATCAAGCACATTACTAATTTTTCAGGGTCTTGATTCAGCCTTAGTTGAGTTAGAGTTGTCAATGCTAAATGCAAGAAAATGAACATAAAGCAGTAACGAATGGTAAGTTATCTACGTGATTCAATGCACAGTACAAAGAGAAATGAATAAGTGGGTAACTGACTCAGGTTTTTATTCTTCTTCACTTACCATCTTCACCAAGAGCTTAAATGCAAACAGATCCATGGTAAAATAGTCTTAGGCATGACAGACAAACTATATATGAATCATTAGCTAAACAGTTGCCACAAGACCTGCCATGTATTAAGTAAAAGTTTACAGACAACATGCTAAAGAAAATACACGTATTGAAGAAAACATACATATGAGCAATTAATAGAGACTATTGAAGATTTAGCTATTTATTGATAATGTGGAAAAAAGCAACATGTTTCTTAACTCTCATTAAAAATTGATGAAGGATCTTTAATCTTTGTGAAGATACCTTGAATGCTTTCTACCCCCTCATGGTCTAGATGTCTGAGCTGTGCAAAGGACCACCCTTCTTTCAGGAGGGGCTTCTGAACTGAGGCACTGGGCCTTGGTACTGGCCTGAGCTGGGGTCAGTCATGCCTGTGCTTGGCCATGGATTCCTCTGACTGACCTGGCACTGGCCTGGCACTGGACCTTTTGAGACCACCAAGGCTGTGTTTCACCCCAGTGACCAGCCCTGGACCCCTGCTGGGTGCTGTAGGGATGCACTAGGAGGGTGAAAGCCCTGAAAAGCCCTGAGCAACTGTTTACACCAGCCTTCACCTCCACCCTCCCATCTCCTCTGCCTGCATGGGACAGACTTGTTGCAGCTTCTCTCTGCCTAAATTCTGGACATGGAACTGGAAACTCACAAACCAAAACAGCCCCAGAAAAACTCTTGCTAACATTTGAGAATTATTTCAAAGTTCAAAAGCCTCATCCAGTATGATTTCCTGGTCTTCACACAAGAATTAGGAAGATATTTCAGTCAAGAATTCAGCTGCAGAGATGATAAGCCTAACATCTCCTACCACAGCTTTTTTCTCCTCCTATGCCCATACATCCCACAAAGGAAAAGTGAAGTACAGCTGAGGAACCGCTGACTCTGATCTTTACCATCCTCCTAATTTAAAATACAATGAATGACACTTTCCTGATTGCCTGGAACCTTATTCTGTCAGCAGGGTTTTAAAACAAAGTGGATCCTCAATAGTGGAGTTCACCGAGCATTAACATTAGACTTTATCATAGTATCAGTCAGTCAGGGTTGGAAGGGACCACAAGGATCATCTAGTTCCAGCCCCCCTGCCATGGGCAGGGACACCCCACACTAGATCAGGATGGCCAGAGCCTCATCCAGCCTGGTCTTAAACACCTCCAGGGATGGGGCCCCAACCACCTCCCTGGACAACCCATTCCAGGGCTTCATCACTCTCATGGTGAAGAACCTCCTCCTCATGTCCAGCCTGAATCTCCCCACCTCCAGCTTCATTCCATTCCCTCTAGTCCTATCACTACCTGACAGCCTGAGAAGTCCCACCCCAGCCTTCTTGTAGGCCCCCTTCAGATACTAGAAGGCCACAATTAGGTCACAATTATTGGGGTGAGACTAAGAATTCTGATACAACTAACTTAAGTTTCAGCACACAAAGTCTAATGGCAGTTTGATAAAGTGATGTAACTTGGCATTTCGCATAGAAACCTATTCTAGCAGGAACATCACCCATTGGAAAAATCTGATGCAACTCCTCTAGATCTAGTTATTGCATTCACAGTATTTAGGTCCAACCAATTTTGTAAGACAATTCTAACACTTGTTTGGCATTTCCTCTAGTCATCAGACATAGATATCAGCAACAGGCAAACTGTAAAGCAAACATAAACCCCAACTTTCTCTATGAATTTAACTTGCATCATTAGACTGCCATAACTATGTTTGCAGATGAATGCCATAGGTTTGGTAAACTATTATTTTCAAGACTGATATTTCTTTCTGATGTATTTTAAATGAGAAAATAATATTAAAAAAAAGGGGGGGAAGGAAGGAAAGAAAAATGGCATTCAAAGATAAGAGCAAAGAAAAGAAAGAGACAGGGCATGTGAAGAGGTAGTGTCATCCTGGCTTTAGATCTACAGCAGTTAGAAAACAAAGAAACTGCTTCCTAAGTCTGTTGAATTGGGGAAAGTTGTGGTAACTGGCCACTCACACTGGAAGACTCTCATCTTGAGCTCTTGTATCTAAGGGAAAAGAAGAATGGGAATCAGTATGGATGGTAAGTATGGATGGTACTAGAATAATCACAATTTTCAACAGATTGCATTAGTTCTTATTATAAAAGATGACATACAAAATAAGATATAAGACTGCACTTAGTGCCTCTGAAAATTGTCTACTGGAATCTTTTCTATACCATTCACTTTCCGGAACTGTAATTTTAAAGTCCTTTCTGAAGACCAACTTCCTAATTTAGAGTGAGGAATGATTTCCTCAGTGATCAAGCAAAGAGGTTCTGATCAGTTTAGACTTCAATGACAAATTTAATCACTTCACTAAAATTACTACCTTATACATTAAATGGAAAGTTTTCTTAAAGGCATTGAAGAGGGCATCTGCCTAGAAAAACTGTAAAAGCAAATACAACATTTATGTGAACTCATCTACAGCTGTGTGAAAGAAGCAGCAGATGTAGAAAGCACACACTGCAGTTCAGATCATTCTTCTATGGGAGGGAGAACAGTTTTACCTATCTGGCAACAGCAGTCTGACAATGCAAACACAAAACACACTCCCTGACCACAGTCCAGCTTCTGCATCTCGACATTTTCCCAAGATAGAAGTTGTTTACTTTTACACATATGGCTTATTTAGAAGCAGTATATTTCAACCTACAAATGCTGGGTGACAGAGATCTGACTTCAGAGGGGATAACTAAAAGAAACATTTTTCAGAATCACCCTGCAATACTGAGAGCATTGTACCTGCTTGCCTAGACTACCAGAAGCCCTAAGAGTACAACCCATTAGCAACCTTGTTAAACTGAATGTGATGATATCAAGCTGAACAGCTGCCAAATCCACCCTGGTTTCTAAAATCATTTTCTGTAGTTAAGTAGCCTTAAGCTATTCTTCTAATAGAGATATATACAAATGTAATTACATGATTTTTAATGACAGCATGTTTGAGTTTCTTACATATACATATTACATGAATACACACAATCACAGAATGGTTGGGGTTGGAAGGGATTTCTGGAGGTCATAGAGTCCAATTCCCCTGCTATGGCAGGTTCCCTATGTGAGAGACTAAAAGCTTGTTTCTCCTGGTGTGACTCAAGAAAGATAAAATCACTTGCTGATTGCCCAGACAATAGCTGATGTGTGTTGGGCAGAGCCATTGGAAGGACTCTTGGAAGGTGCAAAGATAACATTGCTCACTGGACTGCAGCTGGCCTACAACAGTGGCGCAAGGGCCCAGCCATCACGCCTTCAGGACAAGATCATTTCCAGCCATCAGATGCCCCAGGAAGGGAGGATGCTGAGACAGTGGATTCACTACCTGTTTCCTGATGTGTAATGAGTGTGTGGGTAGGTAGATGGAGAAGGAGGAGGTGGAGGCCCATCCCCCTCCATCCAGACCACTGTCCAAACTCACATGAATACACAGAAAGATTTCCTGGGGAACAATACCTGGATACTTACCTAAAGATGATTTCCTGGAACGAATTCCTGAGGAACAATACTTGGACACATAGCTAAGGACTAAAAACTGTATAAAAGACTCGAGCAACCACTGGCTTGGTAGAAGAAAAATGTAGAAGAAAAATGGAGAACGAAAGAAAAAAAACGGAGAAAGAAATCACGAGAGAAGGAAAAGCCCGGGACAACGGTGCTCCGAAGAAAAGAGGCCATGGAGCCTGGAAGAAGCAGACTGAACCCTCTCTGTGTCCTAAGTTCCGCCTGCTGCAACTCATGGAGCTGAAGAGGCTGCCCAGAGGACCACATCTCTTCTACAGCCAAACCTGCAGCACCCTTCCTCTACAGACCCAACATCTCCTGCAGCACCTTTCCTCCACAGACTCAAACTGTCTTGGGGGTGAGGGGTGTGGTAATATAATTCCTTTCCTCTTTCTCTCTCTCTCTCTCTCTATTTTCAATCTCTCCCCTTCTGATCCCTCCACTTTATTTATGTAATAAATAGTCTAGCTGTTGATATTTTGGCCTCGTTTGAGCCTCTCATTTCACAACACGGGAATATTCAAAAGAACTGAGTTTCTTTCCCTCTCTGGACCGAGACACCCTAGAGCAGGTAAATAGATTATTACATCAATTTTAATATAAAGCAATTGGCCCAAAATAATAAAAATAGGTCTTTCCACTTTTTTCTTCTTGAGGGTTTTATCCAAAATTCTTCTTGTCTTTCTGATCTCTCCTTTTATACTTTTTCTTCGCCAGAGCTGAAGACCATTTAAAGCTGATTAATGACAATTGTCACCTCTCTTCGTTGGTCTGTCTTTGGGTGCAAAATTCATCACTAAGGTAGTGTAACTATGAGGCTAAACTTCATGTGCTAGAAAAGTTAGTACATACTCTCAGTATAAGCCTAAACTTCACAGGCCAGAAAAGCAGTGCTTACTGTAATGGACTGTATCTGCACCCCATAAATAAATAAATATTTTAAAAATCAAGAGGAACTTAAGAATATAACATAAATCTCTAATCTCTCTGTATTACACATTATCAAGATAAAGTTTTACAATTCTTTTGAAATACATCAAGTTAATAGAAATTTTTGAAATTTCAATCAAAGTTCTGTTGATAAAAATCAGTTTCTGAATGTAACCAACACATGGGAGTAGCTGTTGTCAATCAAAATGCCTCGACTTGCCCTTCTGAGACTCTCTCTCCATTACTGACATGCTTCCTATGTTCAATCTTGAAAAATGATCTCACCTTACAGGAATTGCTTCTCTCTTTACTCATCAAGATCCACATACAGATATGGTGGAAGATGTATTCATTTGAATCCCTCTCTACATAGATTTAGACAGCTTGCTACTTTAAGAACCTAGAATATAGCTTCAATAGAAAGTGGACAGCTATTTGTCTTTGGACAATGCCCTAGTAGTCACACTTGCAAGAACACCCATTTACGTTTTTGAGCTCTGGCTCCCTCTTAGGATGGCACCACACACCACAGAATTACAACCTAACAAATCCTTCTACACATTGGGGTGAAACCCTAACCTTACTGAAACTCTCAGTGACTCCAAAGGGGAGGGAATTCCCCTTTTAGTTACTTACATTAACTCTTTATCCAGGACTCAACACTGCTTAATACACAAACTACCTCTTATCTTTTACGTCATCAAGTCTAACAATAATCACTATTGACAATACTACTCTGACTCTTTAGCGTACTTTTATTTAGCATGAGAATAAATAATCTATGTTATGCCTCATTTCTCATGTTGCAATGGCTTAAGCAAACAATAAAAAAAAATCAATAGGGATATCTTGTGATTTTAATGTTTGTTATTTACTAAAATTGTTTAATCTTCTACATAAAAGTGTAATATTAAACCATGCAAAGAAAAAAAAACTTATCCAAAACCCCACAATTGGGCATGCACCTCCAATGCTTTCAAAAGGGATGGTATCTAATTAATTTTACCATTAGAGTCAAGATTACACTTGCTTAAAGAAAACATGACAAATTCGCATATTGATGTTGCCAGAATGATATGATCTCATCAGAATTTGGCTAATCCAGAAATCACGAATTTATAATAGCAGCCAAATCCTCCCTCATGTATGAGTTTGATGCAATAGAAATTAAACTCCAGTTTATCAACCAAGAGAAATCACTGAACTACACACAACTACTACACTGAACTGAAATCACTCAGGAGGCTAGGGTCAGAAATACTTGGCCTAAACTCTCAATAATGCAAGATACAATCTACTGCATGTAGCCAAAGCAAAATTTTATTGATTAAAGCAACTTTATGCAAATATTCAACAATAAATTGCTTCTAAGACTTTGGCACTGCAATGTTCAGGCATCTATTTAGAAATGCTGGTTTGTTCTATTTGGAAAGTTATCAGGTAAGGCTTTGTTCATGTGAACCTAATTATTCAGGTTTTTGCTAAATTCTTTCTTGTTGGAGCTTCTTGCAAAGTTATTTCAAACTGCTTCATTTTTCTGAACAACCTGAGTGATTCCAAACAACTTTTGCTAGATGAGGAATAAATTAATGATTAGGAACTCAGAATCCTTTTGGTCTTGAAATTTCAAAGGATGTAAAACATAGAATTTAACTCTTCCCCTTCTCACTTTGAAGGGGGCTGTTTTTAGTAAAGCAACTTAGCTTCAGGTTTCTTCAGAGCCAGTGCATTACATATTCTTTACAGCAGCTGAAGTCCTAACACGTTAAAACATTACCAAACAACATCAGTCTGAAGGCTTGTGTTTAAGAAAAAAATCAGAATAAAGTAATTTTTGTTTGCAAAAATTACTGTGATATCTTTCTACTTACAGGCCTCTAATCTGGAACTACTATTATATTCAAATACTACCCAGAGTGCAAGATAGAAAAGTTGAGGGAAAAAATCTGTGATACTCATTTTACATAATTTCAATTACTATTGGTATTTTTACAGTTACTTACTATACTCATCATTAATTTCACAAATTTAAGAGAAGATCATTAATGCCAAATAGGAAGCTGTATGGGCTTCTCTCATTTCAGCAGTACTTGTTAGGAAAGACTGAAGAAAGGCAGGCAAATGATCCAAATCAGGAATATTTTTTCATTCCAAAAGAATTGGAATGAATAATTTTGAGATACTCCAAAAATTTCCTGAAAACCCAAAAACTTCTACTTAGATTAAACATCTCAATTTCATTTGGCCTCAGACACATTATATGTAGGTGTTTCTATACAGTGCTGTAGTGGTTTGAGCCTTAACTGGGAGTTAAGAGCTCAGATGGGGGCAAGGCTGAGAATCTCTCCCCTGCTCCCCTCTCCTCCCTCCCAACAGAGAAGGAAAAAAAGAAAGGAAAGGGAAGGAGCAATTCTACCAAGCAATAATTTGGAGTCAGCCTGGAAGCAGAGAGGTAAAGAGTTTTCTTTAAAATAGATAGATAGATAGATAGATAGATAGATAGATAGATAGATAGATAGATAGATAGATAGATAGATAAATAGATAAATAGATAGAGAGAGAGATAGATATATGTATAAAACAATAACAGGTAAGGTTCACAAGGGCAAGGAACAAGGACGGATGGGAGGGGGAAAAAAAACCCAAGAATACAAAACCAGTCTCTCTCTCTCTCTCTCTGAAGAGGCATGGAGGCAGCATGGAGAAGGATCAGGCCCAACCACGTGGCAGAAGAGCAGGAAGGCAGCCACAGTAGCTCTCATCCAGGAGAGGCAGGAGCCAAAAGGAGGCCTAATGGCTGCAATGTCCTGCTTTTTATACCCTAGCTGGGCAGGAAGCGGGGAGCGGAACAGACTCAGTTTTCCAGGGGGAAAATGTCCTGCAGGGAGGGCAAAGCACACGCAAGCCCTCCACCCTGTTTTGTTTTTTTTTTCAGGATGGGTGTTAACCCACCACAAACTCTTTATATTTTAAGCTCTTACTATCAAAAGGGATGTTATCAACAGAGTTTTGGAAGCTCCAAATGTGGTTCAGTTCATTCTGAAGCACACATCTACATGTAGCTCAATAGAGACTTGAGTAGGGACTCCATTACTTTTGATTGCAAATGGGAACTAAGACATGTGAAGACAAACACAAAGACCTCATTTTAGGAGTTGGATGCTATTCTTAGCTTCAAAGTCAAAATTTTGTTTCTGTTTTTCTTAATAATATGAAGTAAACATCAAAATGAAAATAGAAATATCAGTTACATATCATGATATTTCATAAAAATGGACAAATTCCATAAGAAAAGTCTTATTTTCATAAAACAGTTGTCCCAAAGACAAAACGTTTCACCAGGCAAAGGGTCAGGGACGTGTGGAAACGACAGACTTACTCCAGTCCACAGAAGATGGGAAAATGTCCAAGTTTCCTTCCTTTGCCTCTTTCAAGGCAATAATTTGAATAGATAAAGTAATCTGATCATAAGAGAGTGTATATGTGCTCCAGAATTAAATCCCCATGAACAGATTCTCAAGAATAAATTTCAGAGCTCAATGAAAAGTTAGGACACAAAAATTAACTTTTGGAGGAAAGACCTCAACAGCAAAGAGACACTAAAATAAGGAAAGTATTAATACTAAATATAAAGCTGTTTTCCTACCTGTGTGCAGATAAATTACTGAGGTACAAGGTGTATTTTTCTTCAGCAGATAGCCCATCCATCATCAAGTAAAAAACATGAAAATTGCTCTGGTTGAGTGGCTGCACAATGACACGAGACTTCTCCAACATGTATGTATAAATCCTAGCTGATTGAGAAACAAACAAATTCATCATTATACTGATTGTTCTAAACTTACATTTTATAAACCATTCACCATTGCAACAGTGAAGAATAAAAAATGTTTCTTATAAAAAAGTCTGAGGTAAGCATAAAAAAATATATTACCATTCATTCTACCTGGTTTTCTACAGAAATCACATATAAAGCCTAATTTCATTAAAGTTAGTGGAAGAAATGCCTTACTGTCTTACATTATATTTACATTTACTCACAGAATTTTAAAGAGAGGATTTGATTTGTAGTCTGTTTCACATATCTGAGGAACCAGTTGCCATATTTTGCAAGATCTGCTCTAAGGTAGGAAGGCTTTGCAGAGGGAGCTGGACAGGCTGGATTAATGAACCAAGGCTAATTTTATGAAATTCAACAAGGCCAAGTGCTGGGGCCTGCACTTCAGTCACAGCAACCCCATGCAACAGTACAGTCCTGGGGGAGGGTAGCTGGAAATGTGCCCAGTAGAGAAAGAACTGGCAGTGTTGATTGACAGCCAGCTGAACATGAGCATCAGACTTGGAAGAGTTAGATAATTGTTGGACTCCATGATTTTAAAGGTCTTTTATAACAGAAACAATTCTACGATTCTATGATTCTAACCTTCTAAGATCTATGTATACCCTGGATTCCCTTTTTTTTTCTCTTAATAGATAGAAAGGACTATGATGAGCTGGCCAAATGAGAAACCACATGAATCAGGGTATCTGGGAAGAAGGTGAAAGAGGATGAACCTGACCAGTATTTGCCTACAGAAACGCTGATCATACTTCAGGCTCACTAAGTTTCTGAAAGAGGTAAAACACAGAAGCAAGAGAAATATTGGATCCTCAGATCCATTCATCTGCTTCACTAGATTATAGGTATTTTAGAGATGTATGTACAGAAACAGAGGGAGATTCACTGATTTGGGCAGATTACTCCTCACCCCTTCACTGAGTATACACCACCATGCCATTCTAAATGCAGCAGGCTAAAGAGAACAAAGGAACACCTAATTGTAGATACAATCTGTGAATCTGTAGCTAGAGGTCAGGGGCCCCCTTGTGAGAAGGCACCTGATTCCACTTTTTTGAAGCATACTGAGATTAAGCATAAAATACCACTTAACTATTTAGTTCAGTCAAAACTGATGCATTCCCAAGCATATGAAGAAGCACAGCTTTGGATGCCTGAGAGACCTGAAGTTTGAAGGCAGAGTGGGAGTTTAAAAACTTCTGAAGACACAGACAGTTGAAAGAGTATTTTCAGAATCAGTATTCTGAATCAGTATTCAAAGTTATTACCCTATTCAATGCTAAGCAAAACTATGTAGCTTAGATCTTGGCATGTGAAAACATGTATCAGAGGCACCATAGCTGCATTAGCCTAATGGCTGGGCTGGAGCCCAAAATATCCTGCCACAATGCAGCTGCTAATATCCATGGCAGCTCATTTAGAGTTAGCTTGGTTATATCTATACTGTCTGTATTTGTCTATCTTTTGGAGACCTCTTAAGTTTCTGTCTATGCCACTACATTAAGCATAGCAAACTTGAAATTACTTGAAGTTGTGTGTATGAGGGAATGCAGCCTTTGAGAATACTGTTGGATATAGCATAGAGTGGAGGGAAACAGAATTGGTGAATCTTGAACTTACTGTTTTGAGAAAGGTCACAGCAGTTAAGTCCTGCATAATTATGCACAGTCTCACAAAATGCTACTCTGCACAGGTCAAATCATCCCAGATACATTCTATCAAAGGTCAGTGGTACACTACCCAGGGGCATCTTCCACCTTTTATTTAACAACACAAGCATGGCTTGTCATAGGCTGGCAACCAAAACCATGCCTGGAAGACAAAGTAGGACTGGGAGAGAAGATTTGTACAACTGTGTGGTGGGCTGAAATTCCCTCCCCTCCAACATTAAATTTGCCAGACCAGCTCAGTATGAAGCAAATGGAAGCTGTATTTACAAGCAAAACTACACTCTACAATGGAATGCAATGAATATGTACAAAATATACAGTATTTACAATATTATACAGATATTTACAATTAGCAAATAACATGAAAACCCACCTGGTCAAAGAGACCAGGGAAGCTGTTCCACTGCCCCCCTACCCCCTGTCTGAAAGGATAAAGAAGCAGAGAGAAAGCAGTGGTTAGACTGCAGCCAAGGTCAGCTGAAAACAGGTAAATCTCTCCCAAGTGAAGCAAGTTTTGGTACAGCCAATTTTATACTAGATATTTTCTCCACTGAAATTGTTTAGAATAATCTTTAGTTTTTCTTTTTTATAGCCAATGGTGATTTAGTTATATTTTTCTACTTTTCTGCTCGAAACCTGTAACAAAATTTTAAAGGCATAGCCTAAAACCACCATAAACTGACAGGCTGAGAGAGTTGGGATTATTCAGTTTGGAGAAGAGAAGGCTCAGAGGAAACCTTATTGTTGCCTTCCAGTATCTGAAGGGGGCCTACAAGAAAGCTGGTGAGGGTCTTTTTAGGGTGTTGGGTAGTGATAGGACTAGGGGGAAAGGATCCAAGCTAGAGGAGGAGAGATTTAGATCAGATGTTAGGAAGAAGTTCTTCACCATGAGGGTGGTGAGACACTGGAACAGGTTGCCCAGGGAGTTGGTGGAAGCCCCATCCCTGGAGGTTTTTAAGGCCAGGCTGGATGTGGGTCAGGCAACCTGGTGTAGTGGAAAGTGTCCTTGACCATGGCAGGGGGTTTGGAACTAGATGATCCTTGAGGTCCCTTCCAAACCTGACAATTCTGTGATTCTGTGACTTGTTAAAGCAATGAGACATGATTTACAAAATGTAGAAATGAACTCCTGCTATTAAGAGCACCTGTATCATGAGAAACTCTGTATTAGCCATACAACCCTCAGCTACACTACAGAAAAAAAAAAAAAAAGAACTGTGCTGGAAGTAAAAGGGCATGCTCAGGAAATCATTAAATTAGTAGCAGAACATGTTCTGGCTCCAGTAACTCTTCAACATGCTACAAATAGAAGCAATGCAATCTTAACCTATCATGGCAGGACTAGCCAGACATACGCTTTCACCAGAATCAATCATTACCTGGCTGCTGCTCCTACAGGGTAAAACAGAATATATGAACCTGAGGAACAATTTCCGTGTTTTGTTGTGCTTGCAACTTACTTCTCAGTGAAACTAACCCTATTCTCAAGTAGTTTGAAAAGAGGCAATTACTAATCTTTAATCACTTCTTTTGTGTGCAATGATCTTCACTAAGGCTTTTATAACTATTACTCAGGTGTTTTTAACATTCATTGATTAATAAAAGCGAGGAAAATGTTACTGTAGGTCATCTATTTGATTAATTAACACATTTAACTTTAAAGACAGGCAATACTACTTATGTAGATAACGCAAATTAATTCAGCCCTTTTAAGGTACTTCAAGTCACCCACTTTAATAAGGGTAAATATAGTTCATCTTAATGGAGCTAAAGTAACTCATAAAGAACCTATCACAGTAATATACTTTTCTACGAAGTGAAATGATACGTTTGGCAATCTATGTGTGAAATAAAAAGGAAAAATAACAGAGTTCCAGAGAAAAGTCTGCCATTTTTGTGCAATGTTAGCTGTGCTTATGGGCACAAGGAAATTCATATTCCCTTTAACAGACTACTTGATCTGCTGATCATCTATCAAGTCATCGGCAGGACTTTGTATTGAAAATGTGGCCAGTGAAATCTTTCTTCCATCTACACATTCTTTGAAAGTTAAGAGTTGAAACAGAGTATAAAAACATATCAGAGAGCTTTTTTGCCTGTGGTCTTTCTTATACCAAAAAAGGAAATTCATATCTGAAATGTTTTATTTGATAAAAAATGTTTGTAGTACACATAGAGGCAAATATGCATTCTGCTTCTTTTTATAAATCAAATTAGATATTTCAATTTCAGAGTGACTTAAAAAATAAATCAAGCCTTGCTTTTCAAAAAGTGAAGACTGTGAAAAGCAAGCCTGAGAAAAATAAGGCAGGAAAATCAGGAGAATATGTTTGTGAGACTTTATTTTCTCTTCTTAATCTTTGGCAAAAGATCAGTCTTTGAGTCCTGTTAGGTATGAATTTATCTTACAAATTTAACGAAATCACTGTCCTGAAGTTTATTCTGTATTTGTTCTGATGTAAGACTATTACTAGTTTCCATTGCCTTATCTTACCTGCTCTCAAAGAACAATGACTTAATGTGGGTCATACCTTCTTCACTTGTTTGACTGGACTAAAGCAATGAAAGGTCCTGACCAGAAATCTACTTGTCACAGAAGAACTTTCAGCCTCGCAGCACACCTCAGCAGGAATAAGAGTCTGTGAACATTTTTATTGGCTTTGAGTAGAACCACACTCAAGAGCTCCTTCCTCATTTTCAAAACTTCATGGAAAAGATACAGTTTATGAAAAAGAATGAATCGAGCCTCTTGATGAAAATTGTTGCCATAATTTTTCTTCTTGATGTATTATGTAAGAATAAAACTAATGTGACAGAAGTTGTGGCATTTTCAGGGTCTAAGCATAAAAGAACTTCATCATGAATTAAAAAAAACCCTGTCACAAACTTCACTGTCATCCACTCAAAATACATGGATTGCTGCCTTTTGCTTTCCCTCTATAACAAAAACATACACCTGTCCCCCAGTGCCCCATCCTTAGAAAATTGTTCTGGATCTCCACCTTTAAGATCTGTCTGTTCAGGAGTTTAACAACCTAAAAACCCTTTGATGAACACAGCCTAGTGTCACTTGGATTTTTATTTACAAACCAGATACATTTAATCCTGTCTGCCTCAATGAGTTATAAAGTCATGCCTCAGCAGAACCAGGTGTTCTGCATATTTGCATTTTTTATTCATGTTTAAACAGTGCAAGACAGTAAAAACTGCTACAGTCTTGCAAATAGCTAGCCAAAGACAACATTTCTCATTTATGGTGGTATAGATCTGTGAAAATTTCACTCAGAAGTGATGTTTAGCAATGGCCTAGAAAAGGCAACACTCTTGACTGTACATTACAGATCTTTTGTCTACCTTAGATGTGGTGAGAGCGATTGATTTAATTCCTAAATATTTAAGGCAGAGAAATAATGTATGTGTATTTGTTAATGGACTTGACTACCCTTACACTTTCTCATTTTATGCCTATGGTTTGAAAGTGACCAAAACACCCAACTAGTACTAGGAAAATGGCATGAGAGATTGGCTGACTTATGCCACATTTATATCATTTGCAGACAAGTGCTGTGAATTAAACTGGCAAGTCCAGGTAAAGCTGCTTGAAAATTCAAGTCCCTACAATCTCAAGGCACTGCAAAATTGTGGGAACACATGGCCTCAAGGCCTTGAGGCTTTCATTCCTCATCTGAGGAAATGAATGACACAACCTTAAGTCAGAAGTACTTAGAAGATGAAGCCACTTATGCTTTTGAAATGCTCATACAGTGAAAAACAGTGATGAACAACATAGAAAATCCACAGGAAAACTCAAATTCTGTTTTTAGAGCAGAATAAAATGGTACAAGCCACACATGAATCAATGAAGGGAAAACAAACTATTTAGTAGTGAATCACTGAGCAAATACTGTCTGTTCTCTGCACTGAATGAAGCTGGGGAGAAGGGGGAAATCAAAGCACTACATTTGTATACACAAGGCCACCCAAGACTACCTCAGACAATTTCAAGTCTACCCTTCCTAATGCTCATATGCTTGACTTTTCAAAATCAGGATCATTTTCATCTGTTTGTTTTTGTGCTCTGTGTGTATAACAAAACAAAAGTGTGTACACAATGTAATTGTGATAACTAAATATATTTAAATTAAATATACACAATATGGATGATTGCACTTCATTTTTACAAGCCAAATTCAGATGCTATTTAGTCTATTCTAGTGTTTACATCACTTTCTTTATATTCCTTCCACGACAGTTCATGAAAAGAAAAAAGAAATCACCCTGTTCAGTGTTATATTTTCTTTACAAATATCCTATACTTATGGTAAAACAAACCAGGAAAAAAAAAAAAAAAGTTATATTAATTTTCTAAGCAGTTATATATTCACTGAAGAAACTGTCACATTTCATAGGGTACTGTGAACTCTCAAATGAATTGTAATTCCCACTATGAAATATTTCTAAAGAATATTTTCAGGAAACTCTTCTGAAATTATAATCACATTTAAAATTATTAAAAAATTAGTAGGTTTGGAAATGTTTTTCCAGTATAATCTAATTTGCTTGGCTAAAATTGAGTCTCACCACAGCTTTTCTATGCAGTAAGATCAGTGCAAGTAGCAAGCTGTTTGGGTACAGTTATTTCTGCACACACCTTGTCACTTTAGCATACTTTATGATGACCCTATTTCAGAAATGAAATCTCTCCCTTACTGCCTCCAATGATCAGAGGTTTCAGAATCAAACTGATTGAAGTTTTTTTTCACTTATGAACACCTGCTGGGGATTAGCAGACTTCCACTTACTCTGAAGGCAGGTATAAATTCCACACTATATTACCTATCATAAGAATAATGTGACTCCTATTTTTCTTTAGAAGAAGCTCAAAGATGTAATAAATTTCTTAGAATTTCGGTATTACAGAGTATATTTGATTTTGTTTGTCCTAAACAGATTTTATCACTTTTTTTAAAGGATACATAAAATACTCACTGCAGTATTTGATAAAAATGTAAACAAACAAACAAACAAATAAAATAACCTCTTTGCTCTTTTATTTCACAGTAAAGTGATACGCAGCTGTCACAGTTTGCTAATCTTGGGCAGAAAGGGAAATGCGGTTTCCTGGAAAAGCTAAGAGGAATCAATGGCGGTAATTTTTTTTTTTTCCTTGTCTTTCGCTGCCACCTAGTGGTTGTAAAGTAAGTGGCTCTCAGTATTCACACTACTCTGAACAAGTTATGAATTCATGTTGCTGAACATACTCCTCTGACACTCTCTAAAAGCCTCTTGCCTCTTTCACATACTTTAAGGTCATTGGTGCCCAAATCTGCATGTGGCATAATAGGATCCCTGATCTAATAGCCTGTGGGTGATATGAAAAAACTTAATGGATGAAATCATACGTACCTGCAACTAATGTTTTCTTCTTCTCACAAAACTGTAGCTCAAAATATTTTATAAAACAGCTAGAAAAATAATTCAAAGGTGTCTTAGCATGTCCAAAGGCCTCCAAGATACAGTTTACCTGCAAGAAAATGGTAAGGATGTAGTAAGAGAAGAAATAAACAGGAAGATCTCTCAATTAACATTAGAGAGGTTGGTTTGTGATCAATAACTAGGGGGAAAAGAAAAGAAAGAAGAATGTTTTTCAGCTTGGAATTTAGCAAATTCCTTGAAAGTGTCTTTTTTAAAACAGAAATTAAGATATCCCTAAAGAAAACAAAAAGCAAACAAACAAAAAAGCTTCCTTCAAAAAAATGAACGTTGCAAATGAAACGGGGATGACAATGGTTCATATATGAGTTGTGACCTTATTGGTACTTTGGATAGAAGCAGCTGAAGCCATATGCCCAGAGTTGGCATATGACCATGAAAATATTGGCATCTTTGAAGGCAGCTATGCTTGTACTCATACAGGTGGTCAATACTAATAACCTACCAAAAGAATATATAAGCTTTATATAATGCCAGGAATGGCATACAGTATTTATTTTAAATAGAATTACTTCAGCATTATATAAGTGAAAACCTCTCATTAATGCATTTCCATGTTACATCTTTATGGCCACGAGAATTAAAGAGCATTTGCTAAAAACAAAACCACATTAAATATGCCATCTTCGGTCTGTGTTTTTGCTGTAGTTAGCTTTCTTGTGTAAAATTAGTTTCTTCCATCCCATGCTGAAGATTCCCTTTGGCATTTCCCTCTTTTGCATCCTATGAAATTGATTGCACTGTGTCTCAAATACACTGTACACTGTTCCGATCTAATAGTGTTTTGCTGAATCTGGATGACCTATAGGTGGGGGTAGCGGGAGGTGGGGGCAGAAGGGAGCAGAGACAGAGGGCTTTGGAGCAGCACAAATTACACGTGGTTCCAGTCACAAAGACAGACCTTGTAAAACCCAAGCCCTTCAGGATTATTAATTAAAACCAGCTATTTGTGCAGTAGGTGGCAGCAGAAAACTAGCCAGCCTAGCTTTGGTTCTACTTTAGATGCGCTGCTTAGGATGTCTTTCCTCAGTGGGCTTATTCAGCACTTGGTTTAACCTATGCAGCTTTATGAACTTTAATGGTGCTATGCATAACTGCAGTAGGAATGAATCCAAACCATAGAGTTCATTAAAGCACTTTAAAAGGCAACTAAACCAGAATCCACTTGATTCTCCACTAGTGGGATCTGCTACATTTACCTTTCTTGTCTGGAGTCAGGAGTCCCATCTAAGTTAGAAGGAATCTTTCTGTAACAAAGGAGGTAACTCATTTTTCTCATTGTGTGACAATGCTCTTCTGCCGGCATTGACTAACACTCATTGACACATATGGCTGCTTAAACTAAACAAGTCTAGAAGCAAGTCACTAACCTCAATGGTAAGTGGCATGATAAGATTCACATTCAGGCATCAAACACCTCTTCTTTTGCAGAGTAAGGTGGACCTACTGTTGTGAATGGTCCCTGGCACATGATGTCCTCTGAACTCTGGCCAGAGGACCTGCTGGGGTTTGAACTATGTCAGGGAGCAGGATAACAACTGCATGTTAGGGATTCAGTTTATCACCTAGATGTAAAGTAGGTTAAATAAGCCTACAAACATAATGTTTAGATGGAGAAAATTAGGCCTGATCAACTCCCACCCACACCACTACTTCTTTTTTCATTTGCACTGGATCATAATGGCTGTCCCTAGAAATTTTCCTGTGGTCAGAAGACAAATTGTAGCAGAGACAATACTGCTTCCCACAACTCCTGACTTCTGCTGCTGCCATATTTGTATTCAAACCCTGGATTTCAGCTGCTTATTCAGGAAGTTATTTATTTACTTAGTCATTCTACACATACTTAATCTAAAGTTCAGGGTGGAAAGGGACTTGGGAGGATCTGACCTAAATTTTGCAGTTCTAATTGAATAACATCTATGGCTTGATAATTCAAAATTGTAAGTAAATCTGTACAGGTAGCAAATAACAATAATAATTTTAAAAAACACAGTAGTAACAGATATCACATGTTGATCTGGCTTCTGGGTTTAAAAGAAAGCAAAAGTGTACTGTCCCTGTATGACAGGATTATTGCAACACTAGATTTTTAAATTTAAGTGAAAAAGTAGCAAGGGGATGGCAAACATTGTGATGTGAAACTTCAGTGTGGTGGTGTTGCAGTTTGGGCTGGGTGCCCTCTGCTCCATGAGGTGCTTCCTGTGTCCAGAGGTCCAGCCCAGTGGGTGGACACAGGAAACTGGGTATTTCTACCATAATTCTCTGCACCACTATAAGATCCAGTGCGAGGTCTAAGCACCTCCTCTTTCTTCCTCACCGTCACCCGGTAATGGGGGAGATGTTGTCTCCCGGCCATGGGCCTGGCTAGGCCCAAGGCCATGGGGGGATGGACAGTCTCAGATCTGGCCAGCTTCTCCCTAGCAACCAGCACCAGAACAAGGGGACACAGTCTCAAGCTGCAACAGGGGAAGTTTAGGCTCGAGGTGAGGAGAAAGTTCTTCACCGAGAGAGTCATTCGCCATTGGAATCGGCTGCCTGGGGAGGTGGTGGAGTCACCGTCCCTGGAGGCGTTCAAGAGGGGACTGGATGTGGCACTTGGTGCCATGGTCTAGTTGTGAGGTTTGTGGTTACAGGTTGGACTCGATGATCTTCGAGGTCTCTTCCAACCTTAGTAATACTGTGATACTGTGAGACTAGCCTAGCAGTGGGGAGGGGGAAGAAGAAGCCCTGGGGGTCTTGGATGTACCCCCAGGTGGGGATGGGATCTTCCTGGGTCTGTTTTGGGATTTCTTTTGTCACTCTGCTTTTGGCTTTCTGTAAACATTCACTGCTTTTCCTTTAAACTTTCCATCACTTTTGCAATCCGTTTGTCTGAGTTGTTTTATTTTGCCCGTGGTGGGGAGGGGGGCTGCTTCAACCCATCACATTATTGGTAGCAGAGGATGATTGCGGTGGGGAGGGGGTCTGCCTTCAACCCCTTTGCATTCCTGGTGGGCCAGCCAGGAGTAGGAGTTTGTTATTGTGGCCACTTTGCAGATTGGATTGCAAAAGACAGAGAGTTTAAATTTAGTTCTGGGCGTCGGTTTGGGTTTTAGAAGTTGGGGCTCAAGTTTTGTTGTTGGGGCGATTTTGTGAATTCTTGTGGATTGCAGGGGGATACCTGGTGCGTGGCTGGTGGCATGTTGCTATACTTTTGAATCTATTCTTTCATCATGCATCATTCTGGAAAAATGTGTTTTAAATGATGATTAAAAAATAACAACAATAAAAAGCAACAAACAAACAATGCAATGAAAGTTCTGTTGGGTATCATACATATGGCAAATAAAAGCTGGAAAAAAATAAAGTATTTTGAGCTGACTGTAAGTGCTGTGGTGGAATGTCACCAGAGCAGATGAAAGAGTCTAAACATTTTTTATTTATTTTTTTTTAAAGTGTGAAACTCAGAACTGAGCTATGACAACGCAGGCTGTGCTAAAACATTCTGTGTAAATCTCTCTCTGAACTGAGATCTCTGATGAGAAGTTTCATTAGGAAAGGCAACTTTAAAAAGAAAACTGAATTAGCAACGTAGAATTCAGTATAGTTTAAAATGTCAGCATGGACTTTTATAGTAGTGTTATAGCTGTAACAATGGAGCATGAGTCCCACTGAAGGAAAACTTTACATTTACAATGTACTAGCAAAGAGACAAATTCATGTGACATGTGAGGAAGGTTCTCATAATTTCCTGATAACACACCAGGCAGAATTTGGTTCTGCTGTGGGAATTAAATATGATTGAACAAATAATGAGAACCCTTGCCTATTTCATAAATGTATTTAGTATACATATACTGGGGCACATAACTTTACTCAGTCCTCCTCTCAACTTTACTGAAACTTTCTAGTTTCTGTCTTACCTACTATTACTTCAGATGTCCCAGCACTTCTTAAACTGTCTACAGAAGCACCACCACAAACACACAGATAAATTTATGTGCTTACTGAAACACTGCTTTCCAAAGTCATCTAAACATACAGAAACAAAACTGACCTTCATTTTTCAGATTCCTTTCAACACATCAATGTGAATTTAATCACATTCCCATTCAGGCCAGTTTCAATAATGAAAAAAAAAACACTTATGAACTTCTGCAGAGCAGATACCTTTTTCCTTACAGTTTAAATGCCTTTGCCTCTCCAAAATGCCAGATTATTGCTTTGTTCTACTCAGTCATCAGAAGGCTACTTACATGTTTTATCTTTGTATCAAAGGTATTTCTGCTTGAGGTGGCTCTGCAAGTGAGGTGCTTCACTATCTGTTTGCAGGCTTCAGTCTTCCCAGAACCACTTTCTCCACTGCAAGATGACAGGCAACAAAGACAGGAAGGAATAATTATTTTCACATTTGGTATGTTATTTATAGTCTCTGCTAGCTCTGTTTGAATGGATTTAAAATATCTGAGTAAAATTTTTATTTCAAATAACAGAAGGTCTACGGATGGCAAATAGTAAGGAACAGAATGTAGGAGATAAACTGGCTGACAGAGGAAGTTCTATACAGGAAGAGTGATTGCCCATTGGAATGGTCTGCCCGGGGAGGTGGTGGAGTCACCATCATTGGAGGCGTTCAGGAGGAGACTTGATGGGGTGTTTGGTGCCATGATCTAGTTGTTTGGGTGGGTTGGATTGGTTGATAGGTTGGACGCGATGATCTTGAAGGTCTCTTCCAACCTGGTTGTTGTTTATTTTTTTATTATTATTAGTAGTAGTAGTAGTAGTAGTAGTCAGGCTATATTGCCTCATACCACAAACTAAGCCAATCAAATCTAAAGCTTTATGATTTATTTTAAAGGTATTTATAGCAAAGATTTTATCTCCTTCTTTATCTTCTGTCCAGCAAAGTAGACTGCTTACGCAGCCTGGTTCTCTTTGCAGATAGGGAATACTGTGGTAATGACAAGAGTCAGAAAGTAAGTGTAGAATACCAGAGGAAGAAGAGAAAAGAAATAGGAAAGGAACAGGAAGCAAGAGAAGATGATGATTGATTTTGCAACCTGCCCAGTTTCTGCAGTCCTATACATTCTGAATTCAGTGATCCTGTTTCACTTAATTTCTTGCTCATGATGTGGAATAAATATTCCAAAGAATGAGAATCTCTGAGGGGGGGGAAATGAGCAACGAAAATAAAGTAAAAGGTAACATGAACAATCAATGGTGCACTTCAAGCACAGAGAATCAAGGAAAAGAAACACAGGAGACAGAAAGGATAAAGTTAGTGAAGCTAATTAAGAAAGTCATGTAAGAATTTCTTACTTGAGTTACAAGAAGTTTGTTTCTTTACAGACAAGCAAACCAAACAAAATGTAACTTGATGCTTCTTCATTTATCTGCTTGATCAAACTTAAAAGGGCTGTTTCTACAACAGTTAATTTTTTCAGAAGTACAATGGCCAAGCTAGCTGGACAGTGTGTTAGCTGCATAGTGTCAGTTTCTGAAAATCAGAGCAGCAAAATATACTATCTGGCCATTTCCTTATCAATTAAAATCTCACTTCAAAGAAGAAATCAGTTAAAAGAACAAAATGAAAAAGGAAGGATAGACAGGTCTTCATACTCCAATAGGGATGGGATCTCTGTAGCATTTAGTCTCATTCAACTCTTACATGACATACAGGAAGCTCTGGTGAATATCTTATTTGTTTGTGTAGTAAACTGTACTCTTCACTTAGACATATGTCTCATTACTATATGAAACGTGTCAAACTGTTTTTATCTATTCTGTCCATGTTTCTATAAGGAGCTGGAATATGAACCAGGACTTCAAGCTCCTACTGGTATCAGTAGGAGGTTTGTGGTCCAAGACTGAAAAGATTTGAAACCTGGATATATGTTATGTAAAGACCTTAAATAATAGGTCACAAAGCCATATTTAAATTAGGTCTTGGAATGAAAAAAAAAAATTCATATGAAGTCAAGAAGGTCACTGTCACAGCTAATATGAAACTAGTATCTCTACAGAGCCAACAAGGTGCTCCACAAGTGCACGTGCTCTTCAGCATCTGACATTTTGAAAGAGTTTCAAAAGTCCAATGATACTTGATGTCACCCTCTAAAATCTGCATGCATCTCTGCCCTCTTAAGGATAACTTCACTATCCAAATGCTAATAGTAACACACTGCCTCTGTTCTTCAGAAGAAATACTAGCCTCTGCTTTTATGTTGGCAGTGTCCAAATTACATGTTCCTTTGCCACTTAGTACTAATTGGAAAAAAAGTGAAATAGGGAATTAGTCCTATGATACTCCTGCCCTAGCGACATATACTCTTGCAAACCTAAAGACACTTCATACTATTGCAAATTACAGATCTTATGCCTGTATGATCCAGAAGGTTGGTGAGTTTACAGATAGATATAAATCTACCTGGCACCACTCCTCTTACTACTCACCCATGCTGGCCAATCCCTCGGCACCTGTATGTCAGGATGATGAAATAATTTTGCCCCTGCACAACAGATTTAATCCAAAATCACAGCTGCAACCTATCACTATGACACAGGTTACCAACAAGACTGGTGTTACAGTTTGAACAGGGAACATTAGCCTAAATCCTGACTGCAAAGACTGAAAATAAATTACCATTGGATGTAAAAGGAAAATAACAATAAGGTCTATATAATTCATTGGATTGCTAATGGGAATATACAACAGAGGCATAAACAACTCTTTCTCTCTCTTCTTCTTCTGTCACTTCTGCTTGCAACTTCTCTCTCTCTTTCTTCCCTAGCCTTGCCACTGTATATCTGTTTTGACTTCTGTGTGAGGTAATGAGAAGGAGGAAGGGAGTGGGGCAGGAGGTGAACAGGTCCCTTGGATCCATCCAGGGGGGTCTGAGGATTTTCTGTGTTGTTTATAAATTATATATATATATACACACACATTGTGCATATATTGTATATTTTGTACATATTCATTGCATTTATTGTTGCTAAATTGAGGTTTGCTTATAAATACAGCTTCATTTTCTTCCATCCCAAACTGAGCTAGTCTGGCAATATTTTTTTGTGGGTAGTTTCTCCAAATCAGTTAGGGGGTAATTTCAACAGTTACTCTTTGATTATTTCAGCTGTTAAGGCACCTCTCTGAAGTTAAAACATTACTGAAATTTAGTACAGCCACTAGCACTCAGTTCAAAGTATCCGCGTGAAGCAGAGTAATTGCTGACGCACAGAAAGATTGTAATATTGCTGTATATAGCCAGAAGCTGCCCGCGTTCCGCCGAGTCACCATCTAGTGGCCAAGCGGCGAACTGCCCTTCATTATATAAAATCTAGAAATAGTCTGTAGATAGTTTAATTGAGTTCTAATCATAACACTAAGCCACTTATGGAATGTATTTCATGAACGTGCACTAGAACATGTATATAAGTTGTTGATTCATTGGTTATTAATAATTTGATAATAAAAACACTATTTTCATAATTCATATTTCATATTCATAAATTTAATAAGCTCTTCACAACACACTCCCCACCCCCACCCCCCTTTTTAACTAATTCAGTAGCAAAGACTTATGATGTTTAGGAGAATAAACAGAAGCAGGAAAGGCCAAAGTAACAATTTAAATTGAAACAGGCATCATTAAATTTGAAGATAAAAGCAAAAAACACATCTTCACATAGTTTAAATGGGACTTCCATGAAAAGTCTGCAAAATAAAATGCTTTAAAGTTAATTTCTGGAAACTGTAAGAGTCTAAAGTGCAGTTCTGAAGCTTCTTGAAATCATGATGTTATGTGTGTTTTTACTATGGAAACACAAAGTTTTGTCACAGAAGGGTTGCCACTGGGTTTGCAGAGGATTTCCTTCCACTAGTTGTTTGTAATGCGATACCAAGGACCCTATCTGAAATCTCTGTAAAATCTGCATTCACAGAATCACAGAATGTTAGGAGTTGGAAGGGACCACAATCAGGTGACAACAAGGGGGCAGATGAATAACCTGAGTTACATTGTGGATGTTTTTTAGATTATTATTATTGTGTCAGAAAACCAACAGAAATCTTTATCACCTTTACTTTCAGACACTATCAGGATTCTAACAACGCACTAACATAACAATACTATCCCATTTTTAATACCTCTTTATGAACTTGCAAGAGATCTCAATTCCCTTCTGTTTTCCCACTCAGTGCTAGCAGAAGAAAGGGATTTACAAGTACGTGTTTCTAGATGTTTTGGTCAAGTGGCAGCTCTACTTTTCTTCTATTCCTAGTTACCAGATGTTTTTCTTTTCACAAGTGACCTAATTAATTATCCACATAAAGGACACCTTAGGACAGCATAAGAAAGGTCTTGCTAAGAGCTGATGCTATCAACAGAGCACTGCTGTCACTTTCTCCATAAGATCACTGCTGCAGAATAAACTAGGTAGGCTGAGCTCAGATCAAGACCTGTGGGGCTTAACACACACTTTGACATCCTGATATGAAACCATCAGTAGGAACTATTCCCCAATACCCAAGACATTTATTATTAATGGCTTGGACAGGAGCACTCTGCATTGGGTTAGGAACTGGCTGGAGGGCAAAGACCATAGAGTGATAGTGAATGGTGCCACATCCACATCCAGCTGGCAGCTAGTCACTAGTTGTGTCCCAAGGATCAGTGCTGGGCCCCATGCTCTTCAACATCTTTATTGATGATCTGGATGAGGGCATTGAGTCCATCATCAGTAAATTTGTGGACAACACCAAGCTGGGGGCAGGTGTTGATCTGTTAGAAGGCAGGAGAGCTCTGCAGAGTGACCTTGACAGGCTGGACAGATGGGCAGAGTCCAAGGGCATGAGATTTAACACACCCAAGTGCCAGGTTCTGCACATTGGCCACAACAACCCCATGAAGTGCTACAGGCTGGGGTCAGAGTGGCTGGAGAGCAGCCAGGCAGAAAGGGACCTGGGGGTACTGGTTGACAGTAGGCTGAACATGAGCCTGCAGTGTGCCCAGGCAGCCAAGAGGGCCAATGGCATCCTGGCCTGCATCAGGAACAGTGTGGCCAGCAGGAGCAGGGAGGTCATTCTCCCCCTGTACACTGCACTGGTTAGGCCACACCTTGAGTACTGTGTCCAGTTCTGGGCCACTCAGTTTAGGAAAGATGTTGACTTGCTGGAACGTGTCCAGAGAAGGGCAACAAAGTTGGTGAGGGGTTTGGAGCACAAGCCCTATGAGGAGAAGCTGAGGGAGCTGGGGTTGCTTAACCTGGAGAAGAGGAGGCTCAGGGGTGACCTTATTGCTCTCTACAACTACCTGAAGGGAGGTTGTAGCCAGACAGAGGTTGGTCTCTTCTCCCAGGCAGCCAG